>OY365782.1:19820579-20515745 GCA_959347405.1 Napeogenes sylphis
TCCTTACAGGTTCGGAAGTAAGAAGACTTCCTCCGCCCCCTGGAAGACAAAGGACCGTTGTCCATTGCCTCATACATGAATCAAGAAAAGCGCATAGATCTGTGTCAATCTTATACACTTCTAGTACTTTTCTCAACCATGTATGAGGCACCGAATCATAGGCCTTTTTATAATCAATCCAGGCGGCGGAGAGACCCTTCTTACCTCGGCGAACCTTTTCATTAATGGTCATGTCAATAAGAGACCCAATCTTACATCCATTTTGAGCGGGATCTAAAATGCTGTTTGCATACAAATGTGTGTTTAATTTTGAAGTCAAAATGGATGTAAGAAGCTTATAAATTGTTGGTAAGCACGTGATAGGTCGAAAGTTCTTTGGATCCGTGATACTACCAGACTTGTGGAGCAGAAAGGTGATTCCTGTTGAAAGGTGATCCGGACACGATGGCTTCCTGGAATTGCCCAGCCACACGTTCGTGTGCAGACCGCAGCCATTTGAGCCAAAAGTTATGTAATCCGTCCGGCCCAGGACTTTTCCAGTTATGGGTCGAACGGATCGCATCCCTGACATTGTCTGGGCTTATAAATATAGCCTCCATTGGCTGCAGGTGTTCACACGCGCGCTCAACAACATGCATCCAGCCACCATCGTTGTGATTAATAGGCACCGACCAAATATTTTTCCATAATGTGAACATTTCTTCCATATTTGGTAACTGCCCATCAATCACATTCGTAGCAGATTCCTCCCAACTTCTATAAACCTTTCTTTGGTCACTTTGGAATATGCGATTCTGTTTATACCTATTTACACGTTGTTTATAACGACGGATACGATTTGCCCACGCACAAACTTTCTGTTTCAGGTAGTCTATACGTTCTGTTACATAGGCCATGTAATCCTGAGGTCTAATGCCAGTACCGGCAAAGGCCTGTGTAACATAACGCATGACTCTCGGCCGGATGTTTCCCGATCTGAAGCAGATTAACTTGCCAATAATGACCCTAGCTGCGCTGATACGCCGTTCAATCCTCATCTGCCATGCGGGTGTGTCCTCAGTGGACCGCACCACCCTATCAGGCTCAGGAAATCTGACACGGGCGGAGCGGCACGCTGCAACAGCTGCACAATAAAGAATTGAATGGGTATCAGTGAGACTATTGCTAGAACTAAGATAAGAGTCTAGCATGCAGTCTAGAGCCATTACAAGCGACATATTACGTCTATGCGTGGGAAAACGGGGCAACCTTGGTCTGTCGCGGGCTGGTATATCTTTAAATTCCAAAATCGCATCCTCCAAAGTCCTCCTTAATTGCTCATTATCTTGGGTACTTACGGTTGTAATCTCTACGCCCCCCACATCAGCATCTCCAACCACTAACCCTGCCACCGAAGGAACGGACGATAACTGGGCTTGCGAATGGATGCTTTCGGTGGTGGATGCAGAGACTGTCACCTCGGAGCGAAGCCGGTCAAGTGCGGAGTCATCCAACGCACGATTACGTTGAATAAACCGCACCTGATCCGATAGTCGTTGGGCCGAAACGGTCAACTCTGGTTCAAGGACCTGAAACAAAGACAGCAAACGGGTTCGCCACGCAGTGAGGATAGTGCCACCCTCTGTCGCCCTATAGTACGCTCGCATGACATTTTCGTTCATATTTTGCGTCCATTTCATGCGGCGCACTGCACCACCGACGGCGGGGGCCGAACGCGGGGCGGATGCCCCAGTAGGCCCCAAGCGCGGCAGCGGTGGCCTCCCACGGCGCGGCGCTGGTGCTCGGCGCGGCGCTGGAGGCGGCAGCTCGCCGTCACTGCTCGACACGATTTCCTCAGGAGGAGTTGCGTACTCCTCCTCTGATGACGTGGAGCTGTTGGGTGCGACGGGCTGCGGTGGTGGGCGTGCGTTTATGTTTCTACTCCTTGTGATCATTATTATAGTATTATTATTATTATTATTATTGTTATTGTTGTTGTTGTTGTTGTTGTTGTTGTTGTTGTTGTTGTTGTTGTTGTTGTTGTTGTTGTTGTTGTTGTTGTTGTTGTTGTTGTTGTTGTTAATAATAATAATAATAATAATAGTTTATTTGCATCAAGTTGTACATTACATTAAATACACGGTAGTATATAGAATTAAAGGTAACTATACAATATTGTGGTGATACCAGCACCCTTGCTAAGTTGCCATGACAACTTGTGTTAAGGATGCTGGGCCCAACCCTTTATTAGAAGTTTCTTATTTTAATTTAGATACATTCATGCCATTTTGTATTTATACGACTAGATTTTTTACATGACATTGATAAAGAGGCAAATAAACTGTTTAAAAAAGAACAAAGCGAAAAAACTATACAAATAATAATTATAAGTGTAGTAGTGTAGTGTGTGTAGGGGAATGTGCGGTTGTGGGTGTGTTTTTTTTTTTTTTTTTTTTTTATTTTTTTTTTTAACTTTAGAGGTTTAAAAATACATTTACGTATCTGGGTTTTGGTAGTATGTCGGACTCAATCTAATACCGACTAAAAACAATCCTCTATCATCAGTCTCCCTGATCCCCGCGGCATGGCCGCTAGGCATTACTTCGCGGGGAGGGTTTAGCCGCAGCTCTTTCTGATAAAGTGGCTATTCAGGCCAACTTCTTCCGCTCCTGCTCTCTTTTTCGCAGTTCTTTTAACACGGTCGTAGAGTAGGCGCTCGTTAGTTCCCAGGCCGAAGACGAGGATAGCATGGTAGCTATCAGAGTTTCAGGATATATTTTGCATCCTATATCTTCTTCCCAAGTCTTCCTGGCTTCGATAAATTGAGAGCAGACAAAAAAAACGTGCTCTGCGTCTTCAATCGTTCCAACACAGCTCGGACAGTAAGGGGAATCTTCGTATTTGAACCGATGGAGGTACTCCCGGTAACAGCCGTGGCCGGATATCATCTGGGTTAGGTAGTAGTTCAACTCTCCATAGTCCCGATTCACCCATGGCTGTAGGTCTGGTATTAGCCTACGTGTCCATCTTCCTTTCGTCGACTTATCCCAGAGCGATTGCCACTGTTGCAAGCTCTTCCGTCTTCCCTGGGTTTGAAGCTCAACCACAGTTAGATCTGGGTTGCATTTTTTTATTTGATGCAGATTTTTCCTCTCATCTGCAAGAATCGCAACAGGAACCATACCAGCTATCACGCATGCCGCATCTTCTGATACTGTACGAAAGGCGCTAGCTACTCGTAGTGTGCTGATTCTATAGACGGAGGCGAGTTTTCGTCGGTAGTCCTGCTTGCTCAGCACGTCAGAGTATATGGGAGCACCATACATAAGCACTGACGTAGTCACCGACGCTAACAACTTTCTTTTATTTTGCTTGGGTCCTCCCACATTAGGCATAAGTCGGCATAATTTAGCTGTCACTCTAGACGCTTTTTTTGCAGCTCTCTCTACCTGATCTTTGAAATTTAACCTATGGTCGATCATTACTCCTAAGTATCGTATAACTGGTTGAGTTACTATTTCACAACTACCGACATTAAGCGTGATGGTCTCCGCAACTTGCCTGCCGGTAATTAAAACCGCCTCTGTCTTCTGCTCAGCCAATTCTAATCCGACTGACTTCATCCACCGGGTAATTATTTGAAAAGATCTTTCAAATGCCCATTTCACTTCTTCCAAGTATTTGGCCACTATCACGATGGCTAAATCATCAGCAAATGCGACGAGCTTAGTTTCGCTGGGTAGTTTATTTTTCAGAAGTCCATCGTACATAATGTTCCATAAAAGTGGTCCTAGAACTGATCCTTGTGGGACGCCTCCAGTTACTTTATACTCTTCTCTTCCGGTTTGCGTGGTGTATGTCAGGATCCGATCAGAGAAGTAACTAGCGACTATTTTGCGTAGGTATAGAGGTACTTTCAATAAATTTAGTGCTTCCATGATAACCTCCCATTTCGCCGAGTTGAATGCGTTTTTGATGTCCAACGTACCAACCAGGCAGTATTTTATGGAGCCTCCCTTCCATCTTTTCCCAGACACTGCTTGTTTTGCTGTACTTACAACTTGCTCTATAGCATCCAGCGTAGACCGGCCTTTTCTAAACCCATACTGTGAGTCGGCTAGTTGGGGTTCGACCGTAGCTTCGATCCTATTGTGGATAATACGTTCTAGGATCTTCCCCGCAGTATCCAGCATACAGAGTGGTCGGTATGAGGATGGCTCGTCTAGTGGCTTATTCCCTTTAGGGAGGAGTACCAGTCTCTGTCGTTTCCATATAATGGGAAAAGTCCCTTCCAGTAAGCAGCTGTTGTAGGTCTCCAAGAAAACTCCTGGTGTTATCATAACAGCTTGTTTAAGGGCTACGTTAGGAATCCCATCTGGTCCCGGAGCTTTGTTATTCCCAACCCTACTGCATGCTAGCATTAGTTCCTTTTCTGTGATAGGTGGGATCTCTTCCGGTTCCTTAATCCTTAGTTGAAAGGAGGATTTTGGTTGCGTAGGGAACAAAGTACTTACAATTTTCTCCAAAAGAAGAGGACAAGTGGGCGTTGTTTTTCCTTGTTTCAGTTGTTTGACAACAATCTGGTATGGCTTGCCCCATGGGTCGTTTTCCACCTCTTTCAATAGTGCAGTCCACGTGTTTCTTTTGCTTTCTTTGATGGCTTTGTTTAATTTTAATCGCGCTTCCTTATATTTGTCGTAGAGCTGCTCAAATAGTGGTGTTTTCCGAGCCCGTTGGGAGGTTCTACGGGCCTTAACACATGTTCTCCTTAGTTCAGAGATGTTATCGTTCCACCAGTACACCGGTGGAGATCGTTTACTGCTGCGTCGTCGCGGCATTGTTGCATCGCAGGCATTAGTCAGCCTCCTTAAAATTTCAACCGCCTTTTCACTTGCACTTTTGTCCGGCAATGGTCGATCCTCAAGTGCTATCTTAAACAGGTCGGGATTATACGTGCTGGTCTTCCATCCCACTGAATTAGGTCTTGTGCGTGTTACCCTGTTTGCCTTCGGCTTGTGTGATACCTCCCAGTATATGGCACAGTGGTCGCTAGCGGTGTAAGTATTAGAGACCTTCCAACTATTATTTTCTCTTGCTAGTGTACTGCTAACAAAAGTGAGATCCACAATTGAACTTGCCTCGCCTCTTGTGAAGGTGGGTTTATCGCCTGTATTAAGTAAGACGACGTCCAGAAGTGTCATCGCTTCCAGAAGCGTACACCCTCTAGTATTAGTGGCTTTACTACCCCAGTTCACTGCCCAAGCGTTAAAATCTCCAGCAATGGCTACAGGTGAGCACATTCGGGCATCCTCCACCAACTTGTCCAGGAACTCGGCAAACTCTTTATGTGTTAGGCTAGGTGGTGCATAGCAACTGTAGAATTGTATACCATCAAATTTGGCTCTTACAAATCCAGAAACATTTTTCTGAATGGCCTGGAGAGGTGTCGTGCCGCATGCCCAGATGACAGCTTTTTCTTGCAAATCGGTGATCCAGTTTATATTACTGAGCTGCTTATAGGGTTCTGAGACTAAAACTATGTCTAGCTTTAGTTCTCGTGCAGTCTGCATAAGTAGGTCTTGGGCAACCTCACAATGATTGAGATTGATTTGCAACACTCTAATCATTTAAAAGGCAGTCTTATCATCTGGATTGCTTTTTTAAATACAGGGCAATTATAACATCCTGCAGGGTGAGCACAATCTTCAGTATTCCCATTATCCACACAGAGGACACACCGGGCTTCCTTATTGCAATCTTTGGCTTTGTGGCCTACTTCTCCACATTTGACGCAGGTCTTCGATCTGTCTTCTCTTTTGATGCATTTGCTTGCAACGTGGCCAAAGTGCCAGCACCTGAAGCATTTTATAGGCCTTTGAGTAGCTCTTATTCTACAGTTGACCCAACCTATTTTAATGTTTCGTCGCTCTATTAAGGTTTTAGCCAATCCTGCTTCCATTCTAATTAACGCTGTAAGTGTTCCTCCGTATGCTTTGCGAAGGGACTTTATGCAGTTTTCGGAAAAGTGGCTTCCTTCACCAGTAATTTTTTGTACGGCTTCTACGATTTCAGGCACCGTCGTAGTTTCATCAAGGTCCTTGATCTCTAACTCGTTTTCAGGTACCTTGCATACCACTGTAGCATCTTCTCCAAGAACTGAAGAAATTGTATTTCTTATCTCCTGTGTTTGGTCCGTTTGGTTTTTCGCTAGGATAAGGAGCATATCTCCCGTAGTGGTTCTTCTAATTTTATCCACACATTGACTTATACGATGTGCAGAAGCATCTGTCTTGACCCGCTTGAGGATCTCAGCGTACTGATCTTTCTGGTTTGGGCGAATTATAAGTGCAGTAGAATGTGTTGCTGCTTTCTTATGAGGGTGCTTCTTCTTTTTTACTTCTTTCCATTCCGAGTAATGCTGTGGAAAAGGCATCTTTAGTTCTGGCCCTGCCATTACGGCCGAGTCCGTTGCCTTAGTTTTCCTCATTTTTGGCACCTGGCTTAGCTCCATTGGCGATGAGCGTTCCTTCCTTTTAACTTTGCGAACCCTTCGAATCTTCGGTGATGTCGACGTGCCGTCTTCTTCAATTTCTGAGTCCTTTATCGTCGTCTCCGAATACATTCTGTAAAGCGACGGTGAAGTTTGCACTTCTCCTACAGATGTGATGACGTAGGATGTTCCGACGTTTTCGAATTCTCGAGTGATCTTTTTGATCGAGCTGCCTAGCGTAGCTACGTATTTGCGGATCTCTCCATGTACGTTCATCTTGCCCTTTATGAACTCCGTCAGGGCACAGATCGTGTTTTCGTGGCACTCCAGCGCATTCTTTAATTCCATCATACCTTCATTTGTGTTTTTTTGTTTATTTATATTCATATCGTTCCCACGAGAACCTAGGGAAGTACATAGTCCGTTCCGGCAGAGCCCCGGTTGCCGGAATAAGGCCACTAATTACGCCTGAGGTGGGACCTGATCCCTCAGGGAAGCGCTTGAGACGACAATACCCGGTCGCCTTACAGTCCTGGGCACGCTAGACCACTGACATCGGGTTGTGTTTTGTCCGCGGGGGCTATTTTATTTCACCCCTACCCTGTTTCGCATATTGCGATTCCCGGGCTTTCCCCTATCCGCCAAGTTGGGGACGCGCCACGTAGCAGTGCACCTCTGCCCGTGGCGGTTGTGGGTGTGTGGGTTTGGGTGTGTGTGTGTGTGTGTGTGTGTGTGTGTGTGTGTGTGTGTGTGTGTGTGTGTGTGTGTGAAAGTTTGTATATATGTGTTTTTTATATTTGTGAGTAATGGTAGCAAGCGATGAGCAAATGGAATAATATGAGGATAAGATAAGGTTTAACGGGAGGTGTATTGAGTCAATAATAGGCTTTCAGTGCAGTTGTAATTAAGTGTTTGTAGCCATTCATTAAGTTTCTTTTTAACTGACATTATAGGGAGTTAATAAAAGTCCAGTATTTTGTTAAGACTATTATAAAGATGGGGTCCTTGAAAACAAGGAAATCTTCTTGTAAACGAATAATAACAGCGGAAGTGTTGGCAAATCTTGTCCCTGCGTCTTGTGGTGATTGTTTTATAGGACGTTTTTTGATGCTGGTATAGTAATATATGTAAAACAAATAATTGTCTGACTGTAAGGACTTTACAGTTCCTATACAGTTCTTCGGTTGGGAAGAGGATGGATCTAAAGGTACTGACTTTCAGCACGGCCCTTTGAGCTCGTTCTAACTTCAAAAGTACCGTTTTGGGTGCACCATCCCATGCGGGTATACAGTAGGTTAAGAGGGACTGACAGAGAGCAAAATATTTACACCTAATAATTTGATATTCTGCGATGTGACGAAGATTACTGAAGACAAAAATTAACTTTCTGATTCTTTTTGTCAACAACTCTATATGAGGTGCAAAGCTCAGGCCATCATCAAGAGTCACACCGAGATATTTGATGGTTCGGCAACGTTCCAATTCCGGACATGTACATGTCACATTGCCAGAGAGTAAACATGAATGCGCTACCAAAGCATATGAATTTGGAGGTTGAGTGGAATTTCGTAAGCTGTACGTAAGAATTTTGGTTTTATCAGTATTGTAAGAATGTGTCTTTCAAGCCATTGTAGAACAGTATTTAGTCCTTTTTGAGCGGAATTGAAAGTTTCATCCCAAGTGTCGCCAGAGAAGGTAAGGACGGTGTCATCGGCAAACGCCACGATTCTTCCACTTTCTAGACTCAGATTACATAATTGGTTCACGTAAATTAGAAAAAGGGTGGGACCAAGCACACTGCCTTGTGGAACGCCGAAAGTCACTGGTTCCTCTTTACTTAGATAATTGAGTATTTTAACACACTGAGTTCGGTTTTGAAGATAGTCCCTAAAGATGTCAAGTGATGGGCCACGAATTCCGAGCTCCTCCAGTTTTATTAGTAATTCAGAAATAGAAACCGTATCGAAAGCCTTTTTCAGATCCAGAAAGATTGACAATACTCTCCTTTTCTTGTCAATATTTTTTGTAACATGGTCGATTAGGTCAATTACAGCACTGCTAGTAGACATATTACGTCTAAAGCCAAATTGGTTGGGAGAAAAAAACTTTTTATCTTCCATGTAAGTCACAAGTCTTTTGTTGATTAGACGTTCCAGAACTTTAGACAAGGAAAGTAATACTGCAATAGGTCGATAATTATTAACAAGTTTTTTACTTCTACTTTTGTGAATTGGGTGTATGATGGCTTTTTTGAAATACAAGGGGAATATGCCGGTATGGAAACAAATATTAAAAATGTGTGTGAGTAGGGGGACTACTGTCGATGAGTATCGTTTTAAAAACTTTGTTGAAATATTGTCCCAACCTACAGCAGAGTCTGACTTAAGTGACATTAGTACTTCCTCAACCTCTGCCTCATCGGTGTCTAACATGACGAAAGAATGTAATGGTGAGGACGTAGAAGTAACGTCTGGTGGGGTTTTATGACTACCAGGTGGACGTGAAAAGTTGTCAGCAAGTTCCTTCCCGATGCTGGCAAAGAACTTGAACAAGCCAATAAATCAGTGTTTGGTATGTTTGGTTTATCTGTATTTGTAACTCTCTTAATCACCTTCCGAATCTTTTTATTGTCTTTTGAAACCTCTCTTAATTCTTTCTTGTCAAAATCTCTCCTTAGTTTCCTTATGATTTTTGTGCAGTAGTTTCTATATCTATTATATGTAGTTTTTAATATAACATTTTTTGGAGATAGCTTGATTTTTTTATGCATTGCATCTTTGTTACCCATACAGCGGAGCATGCCAACGGTCATCCACGGTTTGAGTAAGCGTTTTTTATTTGTGATATGTATTATAGAAGTATGAGTATTTATGAGTCTAGTTAGAGTGGTAACTAAACTTGTTGTCGCTTCATTAGCATCGGTATGTTCATAAACTGCTTGGAAGTCCGTAGTCTTCATATCACTATCGAGAGATTCAAAATTAGTCTTCAAAATGTTGCATGAACGTGTATTGACAAGTCGTTTCAGATTAAGGCACAGCATTACAGGGTTATGGTCAGTGACGGAGGCATGTAATACTATGGTGAGTGCAGTCTGGTTAGATTTAAGCATGATGTGGTCAAGACAAGCACTCTCTCGAGTGGGAAGTAAGTGAGCAGGTAGCAGGCCATGGGAAGCTATGAGATCGAGATAGTCCGAGGTTTGGTTTGAGGATATAGTACATGCGATGTCAAGGTTAATGTCACCAACTATAACTATATTTTTTAGATGTAAACAGGCTTGTTAAAAGTGTGTTTAGGGACTGTAGAAAGTTACTTACGTCTCTTAAAGACGGAGATCTATAGATACATATTATTGCCTTATCGGTGCGGATCTTTAACACCAGACAACTAGCATCTGAGAAGTCAGGTTCTTCGACTGTATAATTTTCTATATTTTTAATGTAAATGACTACACCATCGTTCTGGTTTACGTGATTTTGTGTCTGATAAGAAGAGTAGTTATCGATAGTTGGAATTGAATCATTATAGAGTTTTAGCCAGCACTCAGTCAGTACAAGTATTTCACAATCAAGATTTATTCTATGAAGGAGGGTTAAGAAAGAGTCCAGGTTTGCATGAATAGAGCGAATGTTCTGAGTTATTATTTTTAGTTGTTTCAAAGGGTTAGTGACATAGTTAGTGCATTCTTCGGGGTCACAATTTATTGTGGTAGAGACTGAGAGCTGATCTATATTGGTAATAGTTTCTATCACGCTATCCACTGTTAAATGGTTTTTTTATGGGTGTAACAAACTTGGGCATCATAGGGTATTTTGTACTATATAATAGATCTGGAATATCGATAACAAACAAAACAAACATAAGACAAAACAAATATAAGACAAACAAGCATATTCGAGTATGGTGCCGTGTAATAATCTTTTTAATACTACAAGTGAAATAGTATGTAATAATGAGTGGATGATTGGATGGATGGATGGTTGCTACTCTTTCACGCAATACTTGGCACACAGACAGTTTACAGCTTGGAACAACACATGGGCTATCGTTTATCTTGGTTCCACGCGGACGGACCCACATGTAAAAGGTAATGAAGAATATGTGAGCGTGATGTAGAATTGAGAGTATGTATAGTGAAATTTGATATAATGCCTTAAATGTATTGTGTTTCCTAAATGATATTGTATGTAGTGATTGGATATATAGTGTAAATAGTGTTGTAATGTAGTTGAACACGAACAAAAATACAAAAAACAGTTGAAAAATACTTAAAACTATGTTAAATGCAGGAAAGTTAACAAGGCATGCAATTTTCAAACGAAGCACCAAGATTTTTGGCTGGTTATGATATTGGGTGTTAATAAGCATATCTAGTCACTTTCCTTGTGGTTTCAGACCTTTAAAGTCGGATTCCTGAGTTATTCTCCTTGCCGGCGCTCCCTCTTCCTTTTTTAAGTAAACTTTGCCGTGTGATGTCCAATGATACATATAGCCATGTAGCTTTGCAAACTCTCTTGCTTGATAGAAAAGCTTTCTGGCTTTAGTGGTAAGACTCTCAGAAATGAAAATGGGACTATTTCCCGGCATTTTAATGTGTGAGCTGTTAAGTCGGTTGGTGCTGTGGTTGCGATTGTAGTTTTTTATGTTAGTTAGAAGTATATCCTTCATTATGGTTGACGTAAATTCGACAGTAATAGGCCCATCAGTTTGAGGTTTTCTGTTACTGGTAAGTCGATAAACATCCCTGAGCTCGGCCGTTTGTATGTCGGTGCTCACAGCGGTTCCCAGATTTTTTACAATGTCTATAAGGTTATCCTTTGACTCATAAGGTTTGTTCGGGACATTGCGAATTGCCAGACTTGTTGACTTTGAATTTCGTTCCATAATCTCGACTTTATCCTCTAAAAATCCTACATACTCCAATGTGCTCTTCTTTTCTTTTTCCAAAAGGGCCAATTCAGTCATGAGATCGTCATATTTTCCACTCAAAAACTCAACCGTCTTTTTTAGTTCTATATTTTGAACCTTTATTTGGTCTAAATTATTTTGCATCACACTAAATTTTTCTTGTTGCTCCTTTCTCAAAGTATCAATTGATGATATAATATCTTGCCGGAGAGAATTCATCTCCGCTGATTGTTCAGAATCATGTTTACGTCTTTGTCGTAAAGTGACTCTTGCCAACTTTTGTTCCGAATCTGATGTTGTTAGATCGGGCTCCGAAACGTGGTGAAGAAGAGGTTCACTGCTAGGTTTAGGTGGCGTCCGGTTCATCATTTAGAAAAATTAAAATAGAAAATTATGTACCTTACGTCTTCAGTTGTACGTGTGGAGAGATTGACGCGTTGACACACTTTGCTTGATGTAAACTGTTAGGCGCTTGTAATTGCTAATAGTCAGTGAGGGGCGGAGTCAGGTGGTTATGACTCACGCGCAGTCGACAAAGATGGGTAGCGTGGTCATCAACTTGCTTTCTCACTTCGCACGCAGCTTGCCGTAATCTCCCGCAACGCTCTGCGCGCTTGGTACTTTCCGAGATTTAAACTTGACGATTTATTTAGTTTTTGTACTTAAATTTAAATATTGTTTTAATTAAATAAACTGATTGGGTAAACACGTCCGTGCGCGATGGCTTTCCAAGGGGAAGGGGTTGTTGTTGTTGTTGTTGTTGTTGTTGTTGTTTTTGTTGTTGTTGTTGTTGTTTTTGTTGTTGTTGTTGTTGTTGTTGTTGTTGTTGTTGTTGTTGTTGTTGTTGTTGTTGTTGTTGTTGTTGTTGTTGTTGTTGTTGTTGTTGTTGTTGTTGTTGTTGTTGTTGTTGTTGTTGTTGTTGTTGTTGTTGTTGTTGTTGTTGTTGTTGTTGTTGTTGTTGTTGTTGTTGTTGTTGTTGTTGTTGTTGTTGTTGTTGTTGTTGTTGTTGTTGATTATTTTCTGGGTTGACTGGTGTCTTCACAGCCTGTTAGCTGGTAATTATTGCTGACCACCCGCCTTGAAACCAGGTTCAGATTTGTAACCATTCTATAAAATATATATACATATATATGTAAATATTATATATTATTATTAATTTTTTTTTTTATTTATTTATTTTTTTTTTTTTTTCTTATATTTATTTTTTTATATATTTTTTTTATAATATTTATTATTGTATGTTATTTCTTTTCTTAGCAAGTGATATTTAATTTCTCTAATTCTTTTGCTCCTATGTTGTAGTCTGTGGGTATGGTGACGTCAATGAGGTAAGTTTTATTTTCTGCTTTATCTACGTATATTATATCCGGTCTATTGTGAGCCACGGTAACATCAGTTTGAACTGGCACTTCCCACATTATTTTTGTTTCTTCGTTCTCTAGAACTTTAGGTTGTGTTAAAGTCTCCTTCCACCAGAAACTATTTACGTCCATCTTATGCTTGCGGGCGAGACACCAGTAGATGTACTGGACGAGGTTATTATGTCGTTTGACGTAATAAGTGCCCGCCAGTTTTTCACAACCGGATATTATGTGCTGGGCTGTCTCGTCTTTCGTTGCGCAGAGACGACACTTGCCATCGACCGGCTCATTGAGAATATCACGCTGATATTGTCGCGTCATTACTGCCTGATCCTGTATCGCAAAGATGGACGACACTATTGATGAAGACACTTGCTGATTATTTATCCACTTAAAAGATTGTACTGTATCTATATTAGCTCGATCTAAAATTGATTTTGCAAACTGTCCGTGAAGCTGTTTACCACGCCATCTTTCATTCTGTTGCTTAAATATTGCTTCTTTAATTTCTTTATCAGTATGTCTATTGCTATCTATATTTAGGTTTAGTTTAGTTTCTATTTGTTCTGCTTCTTTAATAATGGAATATTTATCTTTATTTACATCATGTTGTACTATCGTCTCTATGAGATGGTCTTGATTTTGTCTAAGATACTGTTTATATTTAATTATTTGTGTTTTGTATATATTTTCTACGTTTAATAAACCTCTCCCGCCTTGCCTAACCTGTAAGTATAACCTTTCTACGTCTGCTTTTTGTTGGTGTGCCTTTTTAATTGCTAATAATTTTCTAGTTTTAGTATCTATTTTTCTAAGATCACTAATTTTGTAATTAATAATGCCAAATGAGTATAGTAGAACCGGAATTGCATACGAGTTTATCACTTTAATTAAGTTACGTGAGTTTAGATGTGAGTTCAGTAGTTTTTTGATTCTTTTAAAGTACTCTTTGGTAATATGTTCCCTAACCGTGCTGTGGTCTATTTTTCCCGATTCACTTACTCCTAAATACTTATATGTGCTACCTATTCCTAATTCAGTAAATGTGTCTCCGCTTAACAGTACGTGGCCTTCTCCTATTGTGCTAGTTCTATGACCTGAATTAAAGTGTATAACATTACATTTGTCTAGCCCGAATTTCATTCTTATGTCTGCTGTGAAAACTTCTACACTATCTAATAGTACCTTTAAATTACTTCTATTGTTAGAATAAATTTTCAAGTCATCCATGTATAACAAATGATTTATAAAATAACTATCTTTAAGTTTATATCCCTTCAGATTGTACTTGTTTAAAATAAATGAAAGTGGGTTAATGGCTAAACAGAAGAGCAAAGGCGAAAGCGAGTCACCCTGAAATATACCGCGCTTAATAAAAATAGGTTCTGTAGTAATCGATTCGTGGGTACCGCGTGCTGTCATGATGACTTTCCAAGACGGCATAGTCATTCGGAGAAACTTTTTGATTATAGATGGGCAGTGGTAGATATCGAGAGTCCTAAGAAGCCATTCGTGGGATACACTATCGAAGGCTTTCTGATAGTCTATCCACGCCATGCTTAAAATTTTTTGAGACGTATGTGCATCCTCTAATATGGCTTTATTGACCATAAGGTGATCCTTACAGCCTCGTGCACCACGGCGACATCCCCGTTGTTCTACCGCCATGATGTTGTTGTTGCTACAGTGACTATATAAAATATTGGCTAAGATTGAAGTTAAAAGTTTATACATACTTGGCAAGCACGCGATAGGCCTCCAGTTTTTAGGATCTTCTGTCTCAGAGTGTTTAGGTATCAATATCGCTTGACCTGTAGTGAACCAGTCTTCTAAAAATTCTAACCCTTGTACTATTTTTGTGTATAATTTAGCTAGATATTTGTGTGTGTTAGTTAAATATTTTAAGTAGTAATTTTGTATTTTATCTATTCCTGGTGATTTCCAGTTGTGTAATTTTCTAATTGCAAATTGTATCTGTTCTTCCGTTATCTCTTCCAAAACTTCCGTGTTCACCTCATTCACTGACTGTTCTACTTCTGTAATCCACCTGGCTTCTGTGTTATAGTTAATTGGATTAGATAAAATGGATCTCCAAAACTGTTCTGTATTTAGAGTGCAAACCCCTGATATTAGTGAGGTGCACTTTAAATGAGGAGGAGTGCAACCGCTGTAAGAACATTTTCTTCTTTTTAACTTTCTTCATAAAAAAATAAAATAAAAGTGAATAGGGATGGGAAATGGCAGTTGAACGAGGCAGTACGTATCGAACCCGACGTCGAAATTGGTGATGTCTTGACACTGGGAGGCTAGTCTGGAGACTGCGGGGACGCCCGAACCCCCCAGGGATCGCCATCGGGCCAACCAGCACCATGGAGCCACCCTGGGGTTTTTCGCAGCTGGCGGGGCAGCCTTTCGTAGGTGGCTAACCCACTAATTGGGCCCCCAACTATCTGCGGGCGGCCAGCGGAAAGCCGTCGCTTCGGATTCCGCTACCCTCCTCGACTAGACACCCGACAAAACAAACACCAACTCGACGTCAATCCGGTTCGCCAACGCACCGCAGATGTTCAGACCCATTTCCCATTAACGGCTTCATCGAGCAACGTGCCGGAACACGACTAGGTTGCTTTGCGGCACGACTTTGCCCGATGGGTGGTAACTTTGCCGGCGACCCGATGTTATGGTCTACCACCGATTAAAATCCATCTACCGTCTACCGTCCAGGGTGAGGCCCAGATACTTCATCTGGGCCTTCACCGCCATCCGCGCACCCTGGACGGAGATGTACGCCGGACGAGGGGGACCCCGGTGAGGGCCGTGGAACAGGATAGCCTCCGTCTTGGAAACGGAGACCTCCAGTCCCAACAGCCCTATGTGGTCCGCTACCAACGTAGCGCCGACCGTGGCAAGACGGGATGCCTCCGCAAAGCTTCCTCCGCGCGCTGTGACGAGGGTGTCATCTGCGTAACAGAGCACCCTCATCCGGGGGAGGAGCGTACAGCGAAGCAGCCAGTCGTAGCCCAGGTTCCACAAGACCGGTCCCAACACGGACCCTTGTGGAACCCCTTTGCTCACGCCGCGTCGGTAGACCCGCCGGTTGCCGCACTCCCACAGGACCTCTCTATCTTGCAGGTAAGCCTCCAACAGCCTGCGGAGATAGGGAGACACTCCATGGTACCGGAGCGCCTCAACCAATGGTTCGAACGGCGGGCTGTTGAAGGCGTTGGCGACGTCCAGCGAAACCGCCAGGACGACATCCCCCTCGGAAACAGCCTATTCGGTCAAGTCGCTCAGAGCTCTCAGGGCGTCGATCGTTGAACGACCCGCACTGAAGAACCTATTTTATGGAGCCTAGTGTTGGGCATAAGATCTGCGCCGCGACCGCCCCGGTCATGGAGTCCCTTCAGCCGGATTTCCTCGAGCGGTTGGTGGGGGAACTTTTCCCGGATTCCACCGGCCACCCTCCTCCCGTGATGGCTCCCCCCACTCAAAGGGGGGGAGCTGGTTCTGTCCCAGTCATCACGGAGGCTGAGCTGGAGGTCGCGCTGAATCGCCTGCGAGCCCGCAACACTGCGCCGGGGCCGGAACCCCACCCTCGGCATGGCCGAATCGCAGACCCTCGATAGGGCCTCGCGCATGCGGCCAGTCAACCCCTCCACGTCGGTTTCCTCGCTGGGGAAATAGGGAAAGGCCCAGCCCTGGATGATGGCTGCCTCGACAGCCATTTCCCGGTCCAGCCTCTGGACAGCCCAGCGAGGAAAACAACTCCCCCTCCGCGGTGGCTTGGCCAGATCCGGTCGGGAGGCGGAGATCTCAAATGGGACGTATAAATGGTCCGATAGAGTCTCCACCCCCGTCTCGACTCTCCAGTCGTCGACCATGCGCGCGACAGCTGGGGTGGCGAACGAAACGTCCACCACTGAACTCCCTTGCTGCCGCACGCAGGACGGTTCGGTCGAACTCTGCCAGGCTACGATTGGGGGAGAAGTACGCGCCTACGACGACGTACTCCCCCCACCGCGCCACTACACAACGAGCCAGTCTCCAGAGTGGAGAAAGGGGGACAAGCTCCGCTGCCAAGCTCATGGCCTGCCGAGAGTCCCAGGTCTGCGCAAAGAGCGTACCTAAGGACCCCGGTGAAGCCTGCACGGGAATGTCCCTCTAAGCCGCACCGGTAACAGACCGAGCTTCTGTCTACGCCGGAGGGGCAAACCGCACGCGTGTGTCCGGGTTCAAGGCATCCGAAGCACCGCATGGGCTGCTCCTCCAGTAGCTCGACCCTGGCGGAACTCCACCCCACTAGGAGCCGCCCCGCTTCGAGCAGCGTTTTGGCCGCACTTACAGGACACCGGGCAAAGGTGACGCCCGTGTGTCCGTTGCCCCAGCGAATCTCTCCAACATGGATAGACTCGCCGGAACATTTGGTAATGCGGCTTATCGGTGCCGCGACTTTTTAGCGCGTGGCAGAGTCGTCCAAGCCCTAAATCCTGATGCCAACCCGCTGAACGGGATGGACGACATCTGCCACTCCCTCTAAGGTTGTGCGAAGGCACGCCGCCAGTTTTTCGGCTTTCTCCGGGACCGCCTTGGGGAGCTCCAGAAGACGCGCTCCCGTGGCATAATCTATATAACCTAACATAACCTAACCAAATTATATAGATGTTTATTATACCACAAATAAAAATTTTACATTTTTTTTAAAATAACTATATAACTTGAATAAATTATCAATTATTACATCATTGCACAGGGTTTCATCTTCATCCAATATCCTCACGAAGTTCTACATGCTCTGACCGTAGAACATATGATGTAGGTATACCAAGCAGTATTCACCACACACCGAAGTCCAATCGTTTTGTATTTTCTTAGTATAATAATACCATATTTTACAGTTTCTATTAAGAAATGCTTTATGGAAGCCTATCGGTGCTCGGCCAAATGAATCAAAATATTGGTCGATTTTGTTTTCGTCTTCATGTATGGCTACCCAGTGAGACCCTGGCTGAGTATCATAATCTAGATTGCTTACTAAAAATGTAGGGGCTTCAATATGTATCGGCAATCTGTTTGCAGGAAATACATCCATTTGTAACAATGGATTAATCCTATTTAAGCATTCCTGAATTTGTAGGGTATTCATATTTTAGAATAGATAACGCGTGCTCTATCATGCATAGACATGTAAATATACTTGCTGAAAAACAAAATGTAGCATTGTCACCATTTCTTCATTAAACACACAATATTGGTAATTTACCAGTAAAACTGTAATGTTAGATATTTTAACGACATATTTGTTATTCTCAGAATGTATTGTTTGTTGATTCAAAGTCAACTTATTTTTAATCACCTAATGCTGTCATGATAACTTATAGATTGTTTATTCTTCTAACGAGCTGTTTTGAACTTTGGTCGTGTGAACATTAGTTATCTCATTTTTTAGAATGATACATAAGCTCTCCTCCAAAACCTTGTAAATCAGTCCTCATAGAGTCCTCCTCTAATCTTCATCGAGTCTTGTCTTGAGACTGTTGTCACTCTAATATAGTCTATACGTGAATAGTGTATAACAAATGTTACTTGAATATATTTCAATAAGAAACAAAAGAGAACTTTTCTTTTATTGAAGACCCCTTCATCAACCGAATATTACAAAACAAACTGTTTAAAAAAAAAATGTTAATATCTTATATCTTCTATATCTGCTAATTATCAACCAAGTTATTTATCTCAGTCAAGTGAAGTGGAAAATGATTCAGAGGAAGAAACATTTTAAAAATGTAATGTGTAGTAGCATGCTAACTGCTATTGAAAAAGATTTTGTAGGTATTTGTTTTCTTAGAGTTGTTTGAGTATTGAGAAAATATTTTTAGGATTACCTAAACAATTGTATCATTTAATAAAACCTTTAAGCACAAAAATATAGATTTAAATTATTTATTTTTCTCAGTAACACTAATACCACAATATGAACTTCGATGCCGATAATTTGAATGGCGTTTCAAATGACGTCACATTTCCTTTCGATCAATGGTAGCGCTTTCTGGAAGTTTGAATTTCGCTCTCTTAATTTACACTTTTTTATGGCATTAAATGATTAGTAAATAAAAAAAAAATATTATATAAGATGATAATAAGTATCCGAAAAAAAAGTATTTGAGACCATTTTAAATTTTATGCATATTCCCTATTGTGTCTACATAAGTACACAGTAATAACTATATTACTGTTTTTATTATATTCTTGTACCGGGAGTTATTTTGTAATATTAAATAATATATTTGTTTAGTTCTTTCGTTTCTTTTAACTTATCCAGATAATTCATTGATATATATTATTATTTTATAGTTTGAAGTAGCTTGATTCAATACCTTATACTATATTAATTTAGTGTTCTTTAATAGTAGAATCTTTGATATTTACCATCAGAATTGGGATCATCCCTGTCCTTCGTATCTCCAGTTTGACTGCCGAAACTATGTTTTATTAATGAAATCAAAGACACCCTCATTGTTATTATTTTATTTGTTAATTTGTTGTATTTTATTTTGTGTGATTTAAACTTAACTAATATGTTAAAAACATAATTCACAGGACAGATCACGCTGAAATCGCTATATACGTCGCAGTACTATCACCCCTGCGTAGGGTTGCCAACCATACTTTATAATAAAGTATTATACTTTATTTTTGGTTATTATACTTTATAATGACTTTATGTATAATTACTTTTTCAGTACTTTCATTAAATGATTTAACTTTGTATTTACTCCAAAAACAGTGGTTGTTAATGATAAATTAGTGTTTAGTGATTGGGCGTCTGCTGAGTTAAACAAAAATAGAGAAAAATTATATTATATGTATGCGGAATTGATGTTTAATACTAGTAATGAGTTTAGGGATGAGGTAAAATTATTTTCCAAATCTTTTAAAAAACAATGTAAAATAACAAAACGTTAGCTTTTATACATGTAGTGGTTTGGTTTTGACTAAAAATAAAGATATAAATTGTTGATTTGACTAAAACAATTAAATCTCTGTATAGAAGTTTAATTGATAAAATAAATATAATATTGGATACTGATTTGACTAAGAATAAGAAGTATATAAATCGCAGCTCGGTTAAGAGAAGACATTGTGAAATTGGGAGTAAGAGAGCTCTAATAAAAAAATCAACATATAAAATAAAATAGGAAATAGCAATAATAAAATAAAAACAACTTGGAAAATAATTAACGAGGAAACTGGAAGAGCTAAATCCCAGAGGATCGACTTTAAATTAAATATAAATAATAAATATGTTATGTCTGACCTCGAGGTTGCTACTGCTTTTGAAACATTTTTTACTAATATTCCAGTGACTACAACGTTATCTTTAATTTCTTTTACCGCTGCAGCTATGGGTTTACTTAGAGATAATGTATATCAATGTGTTAGCAGTTTTAATTTTGAAAAAGTGAATGCTCAAGAAGTAATCAAAGTATTTAGATCAATTAACGTTAAAAACTAGTGATCTTTGGGGATTTTCTGTTGACATACTTAAGTCCATAATTGACATTGTAGCGCCAGACTTTAAAGCATTAATATTTAATAACTGTTTAGAATATGGTATATTTCCTGATCTAAATCTGGCTGTTCATTAGATCCTAGTAACTATATACCTATTTCAGTCCTGTCTTTAGGAACCCACAAGCGTCAGTCCATCCATACTATCTGCTGATAATAATGCCATGCCTTCATTAGGGATAGTAAGTATATTATGATTTTTTAAGATTAAGTTGTACTATTCAGGAACTAGGAACATTTTTTTTATATTTTATTGTTTTAGGAACAGCAGCATGAATCCAGCACTGCAAGTCTGATTGATGTGGATGATTCACACCAACAGCAGAGGTATGTATAACTAATATTTTATTTATTAGCATATAACAAAGTCACACAAATTTTAGGTAGATTACTTTCAATATATAACATTTGAAAATTTTAATTATAATAAAATTTTAGACACCACCATTTAGGGAATTTCAATTAGAGTGTGTCACTGGAACGTCCCACTCTTCTGCAAGGCTTAGTGTAGATCATATGGTATTTACCAACTTGTTTCTACTCAAAATTAGTTGTATTATTATAATGCATACATAATATTCTTTTAGGTGATTCCCAACAGTCAGGAAGCTCACTATTGTTCACTAATATTAAAAAGGGATTCATATTTGATTTATTGTTTTACACTTCATTTTATTGTTTTAGCATCTTTGGTTCATCAAAGGCCGAGACATCTAACACGGTCACCTCCGTCGCAACGACAGGGTCAATTTTTAAATTTTACAGATAGATTCTTAAAACTAGAAGAGCAGCGCATGGAGTTAGACCGTTGCAACTCTGAGCGTCAGACTGAAAGCAATTTAGACATAACAAAGGCCTTGAATGCTATAGGAGAGGGGCTGAAATTGCTAATTGAAGTAATAAATAAAAAGTTGTTATAAAACGTAACAGCATTTTTTAATACACCCTATTTTATATTTACAAATTTCTTGAACGCCATAAATTATGAATTAAATCTTCAAGACAAGATTGCCTTATTGCAGCTTCGCTATGTAAATTGTCATTGTGAACTTAGTTTGAAGTTGCATAGCTAGCTTCATGTTCACGGTCCAAGTCATGCAGTGCCGGTGCAGGCAGACCAGCGCGGTTGCAAATGTTGTGCAGCACACAACATGCTACTACAATTTTTGCTACCATGTCCGGATCATAGTGGAGAACTCCTTGCACCAACAGGCACCTAAACCTGCCTTTCAATATCCCAATTGTTCTCTCTACAGTGTTCCGAGTTGTAGAATGAAGTTGGTTATAGTAGTGGGCAGGAGTCCCATCTTCTGCAGACTGCACTGGCACCATTAAATATGGATGTTGTGCATATGCAGAATCCCCTGTAACAATATGTATAAGTCTGTTTTAAATTTACTTTAATTACAAAAAAATATTTAAATTAACTACTTAATAATAAATAATTTACCAAGCAAATAAACAGATTCACCACCTCTTACAAGTTCTTCAAGGTGGTCACGAATAACACTATTATTAAAAATAAAACTATCATGTGAGGCTCCTCCATATGTTGCATCAACAGGAATAATATTGCAATCGGCATCTGTAAACTTTTAGGTTTTCGTTTTATTTTTACACATTCTTAAATAACAATCAATCATTCTATCAGACAATCAATTCATTCTATCAGACAATCAATACGGCTTTCGCAATAATAAGTCAACGGAAGACGCAGTGACCAATCTAGTTGACTTTATCGTAACTAAGCTAGATAAAGGAAATAAGTGCACAGGAGTTTTCCTAGACCTTGCGAAAGCTTTTGACACCGTGTCAAGAAGTGTCCTCCTACAAAGACTTGAACAAATAGGAATACGAGGCACAACTCTTAAATGGTTCAAATCCTACTTAAGTGAAAGAACACAAAGAATTGGCATAGGTGAACATCAGAGCGATTACGCCTGCCTTAAATATGGTGCACCGCAGGGAAGCGTACTAGGGCCCAGCCTCTTTATTATCTATATTAACACCCTTTGCTCCTTGCCACTCCATAAAGCTAAGATATTTACTTATGCTGACGACACGGCCATAGTTTTCTATGATAAATCATGGGAAGCTGTGTACAAGGCCGCTGAGAATGGAATGAATCAGGTCGCAGTCTGGTTAAACTATAATTTGTTAACACTTAATGAGGACAAAACTAAAATTATAAATTTTAGTGTCACTAAAAGAAACTCTTGCCCTTCACACATATCGGTAAAATTACATACGTGTAAAAACACAGGCAAAGCGTGTTGCTGCACAAGTTTTGAACAAGTGGCTTATATAAAATACCTCGGTATCTATATTGATCAACACCTAACCTGGGCAAAACAAATTGAGCATGTTAGTGGACGTGTCAAAAAATTCTAAAATATGATCTATCACACATTATGCGAATCTGTAATAAATTACTGTCTTACATCATGGGGAGCGGCACATAACACACATCTAATTAAAGTAGAGCGTTCACAACGGGCCATCCTTAAAGTTAGTAATAAAATGCCCTTTCGCTTCCCCACGGATAAACTGTACCAAGAAACCGGTATTTTGAGTGTCCGCCAACTGTACTATATGGCTGTAGCTATAAAATTCCATAAAACGGCTTACGTAAACTTAGTACCTAACACTCGGTCCAGGAGGAAACCCAAATTTCGTAAACCCAAAACTATCTTAAACTTTGGCAAAAGATGTTTTTCTTACATGGGTCCCTACATATACTCAAAATTAAATAATTCATTGAATATAATTCAGCTGACCAGACCAAAAGTTAAAAATCTTATCAAAAATTATTTCAAAAACATGGACTATAATAACACAGAAAATTTCATTAGAATATTATAAACAAATTTACTTTCTGACACACACTAGTAAAAATACCTTATAGACGTACACTGCACATCGATATGACACACACACGCGCACGCACACACACACACACACACACACACACACACACACATGCACACACAAACACACACACACACACACACTAACACACACACACCTATTATTAACGCACACTTATTATTAATTTGTATTAAACTTAATTAAGTAATGTTACCTATCTTACTTGTATGACCTTACCAAGTCATACATACATGACCTGTACCCACGCTTTTATGTATTTTTGGACGAGAGAGACTAGTCTCCACGACACAGGGAATCCTAGTGTGGAGGCTAGTGACCTATGTACAGAACTTCTTTTTTGAACAATAAACATTTATTATTATTATTATTGTTATTATTATATTAATTATTATGTATAAAAACTATCTAACAATGTATTTTACCAATTGCACATTTCTTGCATGATATCCTTTGCGACAGTAATAACGCTCCTCGTTTTTTTTTGGTCTAATCATAGCGACATAAGTGCCATCTACGCAACCTATAACGCCAGGAATACGATATTTTTTGTAGAATCTGTAATATTGAAATAGGTTCCCACTTTGTATTCTTGTCATTGATATATAGAGAAAAAATGATTAAAAAAAAATATTAATATGTATTTACTTAAGAACCTTTCTTTGAGTTTGAGTCTTTCACTAGCATTTTGGGGAAACCGAATGTATTTTTTTAATATGATCGGATTGCATAAAGCTTCTACGACTTCATGTAAACTACGAGAAACTGAAGGCTGCGACACGTAAGAATTAATGTTCTTCCCACATATTCTTTGGTAGCTACCGGTCGCTAGGTAAGACAGAGCGCATAACAGCTGAAAAAATATTTATAGTTAGTTAGTAAGTTACTTAATAATTTAAAAATATACTGTCGTTGATAATTTCATACTGCAATAAAAAAAGCAATCTTGAAATTTTGGTATTTAAAGGCAAATCTGACGTAACTAGTACTTGAAAAGGTTATTCTCAAGTGGCATCAATCCTTACTCAGCGTGGTAATTGCTCCATCGCATTTCATGGCTATAATTTTTTATTAAGATATTTTTCTAAAAATATAAAATAAGTTTTATAAAATACCTTTAATCTAGTCGTTAACCCTCGTCTCCGGCGTTTTGGATTTTTCAAAAAACACTGAATATCTATTTTTTTTTTTTTATACCATGATGGTGGCAAGAAAGCTCACGGCCCACCTGATGGTAAGTGGTTACCGTGGCCTATGGACACCTGCAACACCGGGGGTATCACATGCGCCTCGCCGACCCTTTAAAAACCTATTTACTCCTGTCTTGAAGAACTCCATATTGTAACCCACTGGGAAAACCACGGCAGGCAGTTCGTTCCATAATCGGATGGTCCGTGGGAGAAAGTTTCTCTTAAACCGCACTGTACGGGACTATTCAGGCTTCAATGTATGAGCGTGGATTCCCTGTCGATGGCGAGTGGTGCGATGATAGAAAGAGGACGTGGGCATCAAGTCAAACAATTCCTCGGAACACGACCCATTGTACAAACGGTAGAGCACGCACAAGGAGGCAAAATCTCTCCTTAGGCTTAAGGGCTCCATACCGCTCGTGAGTATAGTATCGTCGACAATTCGCAGAGCTCTTTTTTGGACCGAATCAAAAAGCCCAAGCTGATATGCTGGCGCTCCTGCCCAGAGATGCGAACAGTACTCCATATGGGGACGGACTTGCGCTTTGTACAAAAGAAGAGAAGTATAATAAGTAAGAAGAGGTGAAGTACCGTTTCGCTCTGTTTAGTACACCTAGTTTCTTAGATGCCAGCTTGGCCTTGCTTTCCAAATGACTTCGGAACTGAACATCACTGGATATCTCGACACCAAGGATATCTATACTCTTGGAGATGGTAAGGTCTATGTCCTGGAATTGAGGGGCTGCAATAAATGGGTTCTTTTTAGCGGTGAACGCACAAACTTGTGTCTTGGAGGGGTTGAAGTGGACTAAATTGTCCCCACCCCAATCGGATACTCTGGAAAGAGTAGTCTCGATTTGAGACACAAGTTGTTCGCGACTTACCTCCACAACGGAACGAGGGATGTGCATAGCGAGGGATGCATAGGGAGGGAGCGAGGGATGTTGCACGGCCTGTGTATAGCGCGTCTCCGGTGCTGTCGTCTGCATAGCAATGAATGCCATCAATAGACAGCATATCATTTATATGCAGCAGAAACAGTGTCGGAGAAAGTACAGAGCCTTGCGGGACACCAGCGTTTATATCCAAGCTTTCGGAGCAACAGCCGTCTACGACGGCTATTGCTCCGAAATAAGCCCCGGCTAATAACCGCTAAATAAGCCCCCTAAACAACCACACATCCCGATTGACCAACTGATCACGTGGGGGGCGGACACAAGATTAAGAAATTACTGGCGTGGCTAACGTGGCTCTGGAAACCCATTCAAAATGGAGACACGTTCAAAAAGATCACGTATAGGATCGCTGCCCGGGGGTGATCGCCGGGGTACACCTAGAGCTGACGCTGGGTGTCTCAGCTTGCGAACCGTCGGCGGTGAGGAGTTGAACAGGCGGGCTCCCACCGACAAAGATACTACAGCCGAAACAAATGACGATGGTGACAGACTGACTGACAGGACAAATACACCAATAGAACCTTATAGACCAAGCACAATATCGTACACAACCTCTAGATCATCATCACCATCTATACCATCGTCACCTATCAATAAAATTTTAAATATAGTTACACCTAATCCAGCCTTGGCTGTTGCGCAGGGGGTGAATACCTTTTTACCTGAGATCACTAAGGCTGGGAAGCCAAGAAAGCGAATGAGTTGGAACAAAGATGTAAATACGTTTATCATGCGCTCCTATTACTACATCACGAAATTAAAAACAGACATGACCACATACAGAACACAATTGCATGAACTTTTCTCACGAAACTATTCAGGAATTAAAGTTATCGAACAGCGCGTTTCAGACCAGAGGTGAACAATAGTAAGAAACAAACTTTTAACAGCAGAAGAACTGAAAAATTTAAGAGAAGAAGTGAAGGTTCAGTTACAGGAACATTCAGATAATAGCATAGAAACAAATCCTCCTATCTCATCTAAAAATCAAATGGCAGACGAAGTACAATCACATTCACCACATCATACTCACTCACAGTTACAACCTTATACACAAATGTCACACATATCCACTCAAACAGAGCTCATAACATTAACATTAGAAAACGACATTGAAATACTAGTTGACTGTAACCCTATAGAAGAAGTACATAGTCATGGATTGTTAGAAAAATTTAGAACAGCTATAGCACTATACTCAGGAATGGATCCAGCTGCACGACCTAAACTGCCTAAACTGCAGTATAGCCCTAGACTTTTTCAATTAACAAATATGTTCAATCAAACTATATTAAAACGATACACAACTTACTGATATACATACTCTTATATATTGTACTGCTGTGGTTATATCCGAAGAACTTAAGTATAAAATAATAGACAGTATAGGTAGAAGAAGAATAAAAAATAATAATAAACCGTCATGGGAAATAAGATTAGAAAAAGATATAGAAAAACTTAGGGTTGAATGTGGTAGATTTACACAGTATATTAATAACAATAGGTCGAATAAAGTAGTACAGAAAGTTGAAGAAATATTTAGAAGAAGAACAATCCATACCAAACATGAAAATATCAATAGAAAACCTGAGGATTTTTAGACACATTAAAACAAAAGCTAGTGCTAAAAGTACATAGATTAAGAAGATATAAAAAGCACAAGAAAGGAAAAATAATAACATCTTGTTTGCAACTAATGAAAAAATATTTTATAGGAAACTTGTCAGACATCGAGAAGAGTCAGACACAGCAAGAAACACAGAAATACCCACCCAAATACAACTTGAGACATTTTGGTCAGGTATATGGGAAGACCAAGTACACCATAATCAGAATGCAGACTGGATTGCAGAGGAAGTAAACAAATGAAGGACCATAGAGGAGATGGAATTTGATCAGATTACAGAATTGGATATAACTAATATTACCACTAAACTACATAATTGGAAATCACCAGGAATAGACAAAATACATAACTTTTGGTACAAACAATTAACAATTTTACATAAACACATAGCTAAAAATTTTACTGATATAATGCTAGGGAAACAACATATACCAGAGTTCATTGCTACCGGAATAACTTATATGCTACCTAAAAGTCAATACTCAGCATTGCCTTCTCAATACAGGCCGATTACATGTCTACCCACGATATACAAAATACTTACATCTTCCATAACCAGAAAAATCAACACACATATTGAACACAATAACATAATAGCAGAGGAGCAGAAAGGATGCAGGCGGGGCCACATGGGATGTAAGGAACAGTTACTAATAGACTCAACAATACATAAACATGCCACCACTAAAAATAGAAATCTACACTGCATATATATTGACTATAAAAAAGCCTTTGATAGTATTCCACACTCTTGGTTAATACAGATATTACAAATTTATAAAATAAATCCAAAAATAACCAATTTTCTCAGTAATATTATGCGCTTTTGGAAAACGTCCCTTCAACTAAACAGTTCAGATAATATAATTACTACTCGAGAGATCTCTATCAGAAAGGGTATTTATCAAGGATATTCCTTAAGTCCCCTGTGGTTCTGTCTAGCCTTGAATCCCTTATCACACCTCTTGCATAACTGTCGAGCTGGATACAAATTCAAAAACACACTAACACAAACAACAGTCTCACATCTCATTTATATGGATGATATTAAATTATACGCAAAAACAGATAGCGAAATGAAAAAACTGGTGGACACAACTACAGCATTTAGCAAAGACATAAATATGGAATTTGGTCTAGAGAAGTGCAAAACATTACATATAATAAAAGGCAAGATACGACCCGGCAACTATGCGATAGATGAGACTAATGATATAACAGCGATGGAACCAACTGATCTCTATAAGTATTTAGGATATAAACAATTAAAAGGATTAGGTCATGGAACAATAAAAGAGACACTGACTAAAGAATACAAAAACCGAATTAATTCCATCTGCAAAGCCCAGCTTTCAGGAAAAAATCTTACAAAAGCAATTAATACTTATGCCATTCCGATTTTAACTTATTCATTTGGAATAATAAAATGGACTAAAACTGATATAGAGCAAATAGAAAGAACAACACGCACTACATTAACTAAACACAATAATCTACATCCTAAATCTGCAATAGAGAGACTCACTATAAAAAGACAGTATGGAGGCCGATAAATTATTGATTTACAGCATCTTTGGCAAAAACAAATTTGCAGTCTGAAGACATTTTTTCACATGAAATGTCAAGCCAGCAACATACATAAAGCCATAACTGAAAATGATTACAATTACACTCCACTTAACTTAAATGAACCCCTAAACACGCAAAACCCTAATAGTGAGGATCCACAAGTACTCAAAATAGAAAACTGGAAGAAGAAAACACTTTATGGACGACACCCACATGATCTAGAGCAAAACCACATAGATAAGATACTTAACTTACATAGGCTTAAGATATTTAACTTATTTCCAGAAACAGAAGGATTCATAATAGCCATACAAGACCAAGTAATAAATACAAAGAACTACCGAAAATACATAATTAAGGACCCCTCAGTTACAAATGATAAATGCCGCAAATGCCACACACAATCAGAGACCATACAGCATATAACCGGAGCATGTACACACAGACAGATTATACACACAGACATAATCAAATAGCCAACATAATACACCAATATTTAGCACATAAACACAATCTCATAGAAAACAGTAACACCCCATATTACAACTAAAAGCCACAAACCATTTTAGAGAATGACTTACATAAATTATACTACGATCGAGCTATACTCACCGATAGGACCATCCACTATAACAGACCAGACATTACGTTGCATGACAAAATAAATAAAACCACGTACCTGATAGATATTGCAGTCCCCAATACCCACAACTTACAGAAGACCATAACCGAAAAAGTAAATAAGTATACAGATTTGAAAGACGAAGTAATACGAATTTGGAGACAGGAAAAAGTATACATAGTGCCGATTATCGTATCTACTACTGGAGTTATTCCGAAACATCTTCATCATAGCATCAAACTAATAGATCTGAGAGACAATATATACATCAACATTCAAAAAGCTGCCATACTAAACACATGCAGAATTGTGAGAAAGTTCCTACAAATAGAGGAAACTGAAACCTCGAGTAAACCTACACAACACGTACACAACCACACACGAGTTAAAACCATTTAAAACCAGCCAAAGAGCTGAGAAAAAAAAAATATAGGTAATAATAATAGTAGGACAAATTACACACATTGGTCTTTAACCCCTAAGTAAGCAAATTATTTACTTGTGTTAAGGGTGTTAGACAACGATATAAATAGAAATATAGAAATATTTCTATATATATATATATATATATATTTATATATATATATTTAGAAATACACATATAAATACTGAGAATATATATAATAAAAGACCAAACCCAGAAACACAGACATTTATGCTCATCACATACATGCCTGTCTCTGCCGGAAATCGAACCCGAGCCCCATTGCGCCGTGACACGTTAGGCGTCTGCGCTAACCACTCGACCAATGCAACGGGGCGGAATGCTTTTAGAAAATGAAATATATTTTTCCTTATTTTGTGGTATTAAGTCTATTCCACTTTCTACAAAATTATTAAGAGCATGAACAATGAAATGAGCATCGTAATTGCTTAAATTATATAAAAAAAATGGGGATGTATTTATTTTATTTCTATTTTATTTTTAAGGTTCACCAACAATTGTTTACACATACAAAAATATACAATATACATTCACATAACCATAGCAACAGTGCAACAACTACTTAAAGGTAAACACCAAATGCAAACACAAAATAGAATGCGAATAAGTCAGTAAAGTCACAATGCAATAATTTAACACATATTTACCAAAAAAGGAATATATATAATATCCAAAAAATATATATATTCTAAATTATATTTATTATTATATAATCGCAAAGTTTAACACTAATCCTAACCACACAAAAAGAAGAAATTAAAAGGACTTAAACATATTTAGTTTACTAAACAATCAACAATGGACTTGTAAAATGTAGAAGCAGGACATGAAATTTATTTATACAGATTTCATGTGTACCACCTTTAAAATCTCCAGTTTGCCAGTCAAAATCCAAATAGTTTTTGTTATTCAAATCTGTTTCACAAATATGACAAAGTTTGGGGTTACGTATTTTATAATTATCTACTTCTGACAATAGTTTTGGAGATCGTCGAAAATTATTCTTTTCGTATATTAATTTTACATCATTGTATAATCGTTTCATAAACACTTTTGAACAATTTGGACCACTGTATGACTCATATTTACTCAAAGTATTATCAAAAGAACATTTTAGATAATAACCAAAACTGTAAGGTTCATGTTTTTGTATGTGAATTATACAAGGTTTTGATGGATCATTAGCACATGTTTGTATCGGGTATGCTTCAAAATTAATGCTTCAATATCAGCATAAATTACGAATGGGACTTTAATTTTCTTGTGAAATTTATCAAATTCTAAATAATCACTAGGTACAAATTTTCCGAACAATTTTTAGTTAACTTATCACTGCTAGGTAAATTAGTAGTGATATGAGAGCAATCGTGAAGTTGGTGGTTACATAATTTTTCTTTGGTAGTAAAATGTACTAAACATCAATCACACATATATACATCTACTTTCTTCTTTGTTAATTGTGTGCTTACTAAACGATATAAGTTTTTAATATAACAGTAATGATAATTACTATAATTTTGCAAGAGTAAGAAATTAATATGATTAGTTTTACGACATTTACTAAAATAAAGTGGTCTAACTACGGAATGCTTTTTCGTCTTGTTATCCCATTCTAAACCAAAGACATTTATACTAATATTATTTGATTTTCTACTTTAGGTATATCATTCACCGGGAAGGATATCCCATTAAGTTTAATTCCATGAGAATTTAAAGTGTAAGATGATGGTTGCTCCAAATTTATGTTCAGGAGGTAGAAAGCCGAAAGTATAAACTACTTTAAGCATAATTAATCTGAGTTGTTAACATTTATAACAGCTTTTTTAAGTTTTATATCTTTTGGTAAGTCAATGTATGGACCACCGCGAAATGGACTAAATTTGTTTATATTTAATTCTATGTAATTTATATGTTTTAGACTCCAACCACTATCTTTTCTTTCAAAAGAACTTATTTCAACATTATATTTGGTTACGTTTACATTTACGTTATGTAAAAATTTATAATTTATTCAAGTAATAATTGAAATAAAATGTAAAATTTTAATTTGTGGTGTTATTGCATAAAACAAACATGTATATAAACAGGTACTGTAGGAATTAGTGCTGGTTGGTCTTATTGGCCTTATTTCAACATTATATTTGTTTAGGTTGTTAGGTTGTATATATTACAAATAACCCTGAATATTAAAAATATCTTACTAGAATATGTACAAGAGTACAAATATTTAGGGAAACATTTTAGGGGAACATTTACAAAATCTAGACACCAAGACAAGTTAATGCGACGTGTAAACATAGCTTGGAATAAATTTTGGAGTTTCAAAGAAATCTTATATCAAATATAACTTATTAAGATGAAGAAAATTATATTAGACTTTTGTAAGTTGCCATCTCTCACATATGCATCCCAAACATGGATTTTCAACAGGAAAACTAGAGAAAAAATCTTAACTACACAAAGAGCCATGGAACGGAGTATACTAAATCTAAAACATACATAAAAAAGAAGCTCAACTATAAGAAAAATAACAAAGTTGATTGATGCACTAGAACACTGTAAAAGGTTGAAATGGAAGAGGGCCGGTCATGTTGTTTGAATAAATACGGACAGATGGGCAAGAAAAATAACTTTATGGAAGGGGCCTGATGGCAAGAGAACTCGAGGCAGACCGGCAGAGAGATGGATAGATGAAATTAAAAAAATAGCAGGAAAAAATTGGATTGAAAAAGAAAATGAAAGATCTAAATGGCGAAAACTGTAGGAGGCCTTTACTCTACAGAGGTTCTTAACTTTAAAAATCTGTTTTGTATAAACGGAATAATTAGCAAGCTAATTATATAATTGTAAAAAGCAACTAACATTTTCTTGATATTTGTAAACTTTTACTGAGGAAATAAAAGGCTTATCTATTATTATTATTATATATGGCGAAAACTCTTCAACTTCTTTAATTTTCGGTAGCTGTTTGATATCTAACGGTTTCTGGTTTAGGTTTGGTAAAACTGTTTTTGATTCTTATTAATATGTATCTGCTTAATCTTTTAGCTTTGGCCTGTAATAACTCCTCTTTAACTTCATCGATGTTTTTATTAGAAATGTTAAGTTTTCTCTGCTTATTTTGAGATTTTTTTTACGCAAATAAATTGTGATAGTTGCCCTATTTCTTTTCGTAAAATGCAAATTTTTTTGTTTATTAATATTATTATTATCATAGTAATCTTTTAGTAAAATAATACTATTATGTACTTATTGAAGTCAATGCGTCGGGTCATTGCGTCAATTAAAATGCTAGTAAGTTACCAAAGCAAATAAAGAAATTAAGATATTGAATTGTATAGTCTAAGTCCTCAATGATTAACTTCGTAATATAGACACCATCGTCAACGTACGTACAAATGATCCCCCGAAGCAATGACTTCAATAAGTACATAATAATATTATTTTTATTCTTTTTAGAGGTCTTTTTGCATCGGGGGTATTTTAAAGTTTAAATTTATTTTTTTATAAACTAACTTATTTATTATAGTTTTCGAATGTTTGTCATTTCATAACTATTTTATTTTATACAACAAAATGATAAATAATTTGCTTAAATTTGTATTATACGGTAACATAAAAAGTAGACTCAGGTTACAATAAATAATTTATTTATTTAAATAATTCTGTATTAAATCAAGGGCTTTTGAAAACAGAGCTTGCCATTGAACTTGAGTTTCGTTTTCCTGCTGTCGCATTCGCAGGTGCTCAGTAGCAAACTCTGTTAGTAGATTCCGCCAGCCCTCATTACTGGCTTGAAATTGCCGCGTAGGAGCATCCACACGCGAGGTGTGTGGAGTGGTACACCGCGATGCGGAACTTTGGCGAAATTGGCGTTGTCGATTTGAGGAGGGCGGAGGAGACAGAGCTGTGCATTGGCCGTATCGGGGAGATGCAGTAACATCAAAACATCCTACTTCAAGTGGAATAGCATGTTCCGTGCTATCAGGGAGCGCTAGAAAGTATTTGAACTTGAAATAATAATAATATAATAAACATATAAGTGTATTTTTCAACAAAGAATGATAACAAAGAATATATGAAGATTTATAAAGATATACAGTTAAACTTAGTATCATCTTCTAAAAATATCCCATTATTGTTTTGTATCAAAAACAGTTGTAAATAAATGTACATATTATGAAATTACAACTTACATGTCTCAAAATGGATGGGTAGATCTAGGTTATCGTTCAGAGATGTGGGTAAGAATGGATCTGGTGTTTCACACTTGGGGAACTGAAACATATTGAATATTACGCTTACATAAAATAACAATAAATATATATATATATATATATATATATATATATATTTAGCTTCTATATCTAGAAGGCTTAAGAGAATAAATTATATCACAAGTAGATACAATTTTTGTATTTAAACTTTCGTGAACCATGATGATTATTAAATATGTAGCCCTAATAGTTTCCCCCCACCCTCATTACCACCGTCGCGATACGCTCAGCGAGCTGCTGCACGCAGCAGAAACTAGTTGGGCAAATTCCGGTGAAAATTATGTAATTTTACCCGGTGAAAATTATGTAATATTTGCCCGGCTGTAATCATGTGATTACAGCCGATTAAATATATATTTAAGTAGATAAAAGTTACTATATTAAGCATACCGATGCACCGACTTCTTCATTTTCTATCAGACCTGTAGCAGCCTGGCTCCCAATAATATTGAGAACCCGAAGCTCCAGTTCTGACAAAACGGGTGTGCATCCTGGTCCCTCGCCTCTACCAACTGCAGCCTGGATTTTGGCTGCCTTTCTTTTGCTACTAGTTTTTAAATCACTCCACACCTTTATATGCAAAGCAAATACAGACAACTAATATCAGTCGCTGGGGTTTTGGAAGGGCAATAGTTTGATTAGAAATAAATAGAATATCTTACTTTTTTCCATTTCTCGATGGACTTTGCTTCTCCGGTTATATCTATATTTGCGACTTTCGCCAGCTTCTCCCATATTTTTTGTTTCTTGAACCGCCCATACGGTCTAACGGTCGGTTTATGGAGGTCTCCGTATCTAATCATAAGAAATATATAAATAAATAAATTATTTGTATAGTATACATGTAGTAAAATGTATGTGTCATACAATACAATTAATTATACTTAACTCTCCATGAAATCGACCAACACCAAAAATTGGGATGCGCTCGTTTTCATTTTAAAATGTCGTCGGCGATAGGTTATTCGGTGAACCAATGTATGTACTTTGTCAATGTGTTTGTTAATGTATTTACTTTGTCAGCAACGTTTACTTGTTTTGAATAGTATTAATTTGGATATCTAAAATTTTAATAGAATTTATTTCACCATTCATTTATAAATATATTAACTCGTTATAAACGCCTTGACTCTTTGCTTATACTTTTGCATGTTACTTTTAATAAAGCATATAAAACCAATGATAACAATAATTATAAAACTATAATTCTACAAACATTAAATGTAACTAAACTAATTAAACTAAATAAAAGTTAAGTTATTTACTAGACAGATTTGTTTTTAAAGTCTATACTAATAGGTATAAATACATTCACGTCTCGATGCAGTATGTCTATTTTTTTCGATTGTTTGATGTACATCGTCATCCATAAAATGCATAACAAATACGAAGTTAAACGCAGAAGTTTGACCTCATTGTCTATGCTCCGTCACTAGTACAGTACTACCAGCATAATAGCCGTAAGTAAAACATTTCTTTACACGCTAACTACTTTAGCTAACGTTTAGTTACTTCATTATGGAAAATAAAAATATGTCAGAAGAGATGTTGCAACTATTTGAAATGATGAAAATTGAATTACAAAACAAACTGCATCAATTACACAAAACGTTAGCGATACTTTCATGTGTAATGTTGAGGAGAAAATACATCCAATACTAGAAGAAAATAAATATCTTAAATGCGAAGTGGAAATATTGAACAAAAAGATTAAGTACTTAGAAGACGGAAATAGAAAAAGAAACATAATATTACATGGTGTAAAGGAGATTAAAGACAGTTATGAAGGACTATACAAGGTAATAAAAGGTCATTTACAACTCCTGAATTTAAAAATAGAGAAATTTGAACTAAATAAATATCACAGACCGGGGAAAAAGCAGGGTGTAAATAAAAACAGACCCATATTGATTTCCTTCACATTTTATCATAAAAAAAAAGAAGAAATTAAAAAACTTAATGAAAATGCCACCAAATAGTTATCTCACACAGGATTTTTCAAAAGAATCGCTAGAAATTCGAAGGAATTTGTAACAATAATTAAAACATGAGCGAGAAAAGGGAATCGATGCTTTCATTAAGAATAACAAACTGATAGTAAAAGAAAAATTAGAGTCTGAAAAGAGGAAAAGAGAAAATTCTACACCTCCCAAATGCATCCAAACACCAGTCTACCGTCAAGTGGGAAGTAGAATTTTAACTCCGCCTAAAATGAAAAACACTGATGCATTTAAATACATGACAGTCAGGTCTTCATCAGGTCTTCAGAAACAGGACAAGGCATAGGAATTATCAGACACCGGAATCGAGAATAGATGAAAAAGAATAAGAATAATAGAAACTATAAGCAAACAACCCTCCAATACTGGCTGGCCATCGTGGGGTGTTAGACCACACCCCCCAAAAATTTGCAATAAATGGATATCACAAAACAAAACGAATGAATCAAAATACTGAAAAATTAAAGTACAAGAATAGATTTAGATTTAACATAGGTACTCTTAATGCTAGAACATTAAAATCTGTATTAGAATTAAACAACAATGCACTAAAAACTGTGAATTGGGACATTATAAGCCTATGTAAAGTGCGTTGAGCGGATAAAATTTAAATAAAAAATTGAAGAACATGATAATTATGTATTTTATTACAAGAATATGACAGCTGGTCTTTCCAACCCCCCGGGCAACGGGGGAGATACAGAACCAGCATCAAAGAGTGGTTCGGAACGACTACAGGAGAAGGCAAAAGCACAACAACAAGCTGAAGCCTCCACGCCAAAACCTAGCCTCACATCAAAATCCCTCATAAAGGCAATCACAAGCGCCGTAGGGTCCATGGTAAAAGCATCAAGAACCTCACCAGGTAAGTGGTGTATGATGACCAGGAGGAAAATGTTCAACACCCTATTTCACGTCGTACACTAAAGCCCACCAGCTCCATAGCAACGGCGGTAATGAACCTCATAAAGATGAAAAACAAAACCAGCTCTGATAATCAACACCAGGAGTAAGATGCAACTGCACGACAGCGTTCCCCACGCGGTTGTAGCAGTGTCGCATCATACCGAGAGCTGTGTCTACCGACAGCGAGGACGACGCGACGGGCAGATTCATCAGGAGAGCGATGAAGGCGACAAAATACAACATCATAGAATATAATACCAAGATGGCTATAAAAGACAGAAACTTTGCTATCGTGGAAACCTTGCTCGTGATGAGTGAAAAAAATAAAAATAACAGTGGGTCACCACAATAGTGTTTTCGTAGGAAGGCGGTAATGAGAAAATATAAGAAATTTATGCATACTAACTTTAATAATATTTTTTTTATTAAATATCAAATACTTATACTATACTTCACATTATAACATTGTATAATAAAAAAAATAAAAGAATAAAAATAAATATATATATATATATATATATTATATTTATATAAGTATGTGTAATTGCTGTGCAAAGGACTTACTTTACTAATATAGTTTTTAAGATACCTGTAGTAATAGACTCCTTTTTGAGTATGTTATCTCAAAATTCAACAATTAATCTGCCAAATATAAACTAAATGCGAAAAGTGCACGGGCGACGTGTTCGTGGATAAAAGTAGAAACTAAAAAAAAAATATAATAATTTTATTTTTTCATTAATATCGAGTAACATAATTAAGACTCATTTTGTTAGTAACAATGGAAACTTAATACCTATGTTAGTATTTTAATTACTTCAACATCCCACTCGAAAGGGCACAGCAGTGGTTCACATACACACAGTCTAATCTATTCGAGATCATATTCAAGATGCTGTTGGTGCTACCCCGCAGTCTTAGTAAAAAGGAGCCACATCTTTTGCGCATTGTAGCAAAGAAGCAGTTAACTCGCGCCGCCGCGAACATTCCTGACGCACTACAGAAACGAGGTAGCCTCAGCAGCACCCTAAACGCATCGTTGTACTGAACTCTAAGAGCGCTGTAAGATTTTTGTGAATACCAGGCCCACAGACTAGATAAAAAAAAACTTGTACAGTAAGCTCTAAACAATGTAACTTTAACACCAGTCGAGCAACGTGCAAACTTGCGAGCCAGCATATTCACTCTCACCGACATCGCCCTTCGTTCTCTTTCAATATCAGCATCGTCTTTGAGGCCAGGTGTCAACACATGTCCAAGATATTTGAATTGGTATACTCGTTTGAGTTTATTACCGTTGAGCAAGATTAAAGGTGCCATATTTGGTGCTTTGCTTTCCGCCTCAAAGATCATCATTACACTTTTTCTTTCATTGTAAATCAGACCATGCCTTCCCGCATAAGCCTCACATATTGCTATTAATTTCCTAAGGCCACAAATTGAAGCACTTAACAGTACCATATCATCAGCGTAACTTAAGTTATTTAAACAAATTCCGTCTATATAACAACCCACCCTAGTGCTGCCGAGATCGCCAAGTAACTCGTTCACGTACAAGTTAAAGAGGGTTGGTGAACTTAAACCTCCCTGTCTCACCCCGCACTCCAACCCATACGGATGTGATAAAACTCCTGCCCACCGAACATAGTTGATTTGGCTTCTGTACCAGTACTTAAAAATATTTATAAGCTCAGTGGGTATATTGGCATGCTCCATTTTTATCCACAATATATCATACGACACCAAATCAAATGCCTTCGAAAGATCTAAAAAACAGGCGTAAATTGGTGTTTTTTTCTTTATATAATATGTGACAGCATGCTTAAGACCCAACACGGCATTTTCTGTAGACAATCCAGGTCGAAATCCAAATTGATTGTCGTGAAAGTTGATATACATATATAGTCGGGTATTAAGCATACTATCCAACACCTTCGAGATGACTGTAGCCAGAGAAATTGACCGGTAGTTAGCCTTATTAGCTAAATCACCTGTTTTATTTTTCGCAATAGGCACAACGATGGTCTTCATCATCTCGACTGGCAAGAAACTATGACGCAAACATAAGTTGTAAAACTTAGCAAGAATTTCTGACAGAAGTGGGCCCGCGTATTTAAGATGCTCAATGCTGAGACCATCATATCCCGGGGACTTACCTTTTGTCATATGTAAGATGACTCGCGCGACTTCATTTTATTTAAACTCTACTCCCACCTCCTTATTGGCCTCAACATTAAGCAACGATAGAGAAGACCCTCGCGGTGATTTTACATATAAGTAATCCATAAAAAGATTAGAAATCTTTTCAGGTTCACACACGCCACTGACACTCACGGGAAGGGAAGGACGAACACTCATCTTGTTTGTAGCTTTCCAAAATCCTCGGAAGTTATTTCTAGAATGATAGGAGGCCAGAATGTCCATTTTTATTTGGTCCTCATGGTTTTGACATCATTTTAAACGAGACTTAAAATTTTTTTTAGCCTCACACATTTCATTATAAGCTTTACCTACTTTAGGTTTTCCCGACTCGAGCCATGACAAAAACTTTTGCCTAGCCTCCCCGTGCGCTCCAGCCACGTGTTTATTCCACCCTACGACTTTCTTTTTCTTCAATCGATTTTTATTACCCCGAGTCACCTCAGCGGACTCCCCTAAAGCTTGAACTACTTTTTTTTACCTATGAAACGATTTTTAGACTTCTGCGACTTTTTACGTACTACAGTCCAACCCTCATTAGCATTATTGCTCTTAAGTTGTGACGCATAGGTTTGCATTTCTATTATATTCGTACGTTGACCGCTCGTCTTGTTAATCAACAAAGATGAATCATTCTCGTCAATAGTTTTTTGTTTCAAGCCAGGCCCCGTGTTAACATCGTATCGTTCAGGCGATTGTTGCAATTTTTTTTTTTTTTTTTTTTTTTTATACTATCTAGGGCAATGCTTGACTACATTCCACCTGATGGTAAGTGGAATGTAGTCTTAGATGGTAAGGCGCATTGCCCTAGCAACCTATTCACTCTTCTCTTGAAGACACCCACATTATATTTGGCCGGAAATACCGACGCAGGCAAATTGTTCCAGTCCTTCGCTGTACGCACTAAAAATGAGGAAGCAAAGCGCTTCGTTCGGACAGGTGGAATGTCCACAACAAAAGGATGGATACCTGCCGTGCGTCGGGACGTCCGGTGATGGAAGGGGGACGGGGGAACTAAGTCGTGTAGTTCCTGCGCACACTCACCAAAATGTATCCTATAGAATACTGAGAGGCTAGCAATTTTACGCCTGTGTTCAAGGCTTTGGAGGTCGGCTTCGACCAATTCGGGATCGCCTATAAGCCTCTTTGCTCGCCTCTCAATTGAGTCCAGAACCGCAAGATGAGACTTTGCGGCACCAGCAAATATGTGTCCACAGTACTCTACACACGACCGGATCTGTGCTTTGTATAAAACAAGAAGCTGTCCCGGTGTAAAGTACTGCCGAACCTTCGCAAGAACGGCAAGCTTTGCTGCTGCTGCTCTTGCTCTGGACTCAATGAACCGACCAAAGTTGAGGTTCGAGGAAATCTCTAAGCCTAACAACTGAAGCCGGTCACTGTATTCCAAGGATACATTCTGGAAAGTAGGAGCCAAGGTGAAAGGGCTCCTTTTGGCGGTGAATAGACACGTCTGCGTTTTGGTGGCGTTGAACTTGACAAGATTGGCATTGCTCCATGCGGAGACTGCCTGAAGTTTGTCATTCAAACGTTGCACCATGGCTTCTCTTTCAGACTGTACTTGATCTCGACTAGCCCGAGTACTCGGCAGATATCTTTCTACAACTGTGCTGTCGTCTGCATACCCATAGATACCGGGCTTCAACAGATCATTAATGTGCAGCAGAAACAGAGTTGCAGAAAGAACGGACCCCTGAGGCACTCCGGCATTTATTGTCAAGGGTTCCGAGGAACACCCGTCGACAACTACTCGGAGAGATCTGTGGCTCAGAAAGTCCGTTACCCAGCCGATCAGACCAGGAGATATACCGTACGCTGAAAGCTTGCATATAAAGCTCGCATGCCAGACCCTGTCAAATGCCCTCGAGACGTCCAGAGAGACGGCGACCGCTTCTCCGTTCCTCTCGATGGCCTCGCCTAAAATGTGAGTAGCATACACTAGGAGGTCCCCAGTAGACCTATTACGGCGAAACCCTTACTGTCGGTCACTGAGGAGATCGTTACCTTCTAGGTATGCTAGTAGGCGCGAGTTCAATACACGCTCCATAATCTTGCAGAGTATGGAGGTGATTGAAATCGGTCTGTAATTGACAGGGTCGGCACGGCTGCCTTTTTTGGGCACGGGTTGCACATTAGCAAGCTTCCAGGATTTCGGCACTATTCCAGTCATGAAAGAGAGGCGATACAGACGTGTCAGTACAGGAGACAACTCAGCTGCGCATGTCTTGAGCAGAATGGCTGGTATACCATCAGGACCACTGGCTTTATTCACATCTAAACGACACAATGTTCTCCATACCTCTTTGTTAGTGATCCGGATTTCAGGCATCGAAATACCGCAGTGAGGAAGATGTGCTGGAGAAGCATTGCCAGTGTCTAGATGCGAATTATCAGCAAACAGAGAAGCAAGTACATTCGCTTTCTCTGTTGCTGTGTGGGCCAGGGATCCATCCGGTTTCAGCAGAGCAGGCAGTGAGGGTTGGCAGAAATTCGACTCGATCGCTTTCGCAAGAGACCAGAAAGCTCGACTGCCATTTGGTCTGACAGAGAGCTTTTCGCCATTCTTAGCGATTCGATCGAGACGAGCCTTCCGCAATGCCTTTTTGTAGGACTTGGCAGCTTGGTTAAAGGCTCTCTTCTTTATACTTACATCCGGAGTTTTGCGGCTTCGAGCATCAGCCCAAATAAGGTATGCCGAATGTTTTCGGTCATGTGCATGACGACATTCGGCATTAAACCATGGGCGAGCTTTGCCACCGATGGGGACGTCAGCAAAAGGAATAAAATACTCCATTGCCTGATGCACCACATCAGTTATAGCATCCGCGCAACTCGACGGATCCAAAGAAGAGAAGCAGACCTGCCGCCAAGGATAAGACGCAAAAAAGTGCCGCATCTCATCCCAATCTGCTGACTTGTATTTCCATACTCGCCTAACACCATGTGGTTCGAAAGCTGGTGGGGAATATGTAAATACAGATTTCACCAGACAGTGATCGGAGGTTCCCAAGGGGGACGTGACCTCTACACGATACCTGTCCGGATCAGTTGTCAGCAGAAGGTCCAGGCAATTGGCTGTATGGCCTACCACATCTGGTACCCTTGTCGCTTGCCTCACCAGCTGAAAGAGGTCCAAGGACAACGCAAAGTTCCGCGCTTCTCTTCCAGCATGGTCGGTCTTCTGGTACGGGAACAGCCAGTCCTGATGACAGGCATTAAAGTCCCCCAGAAAGACGAGCTGCGCCGAAGGGTACTGATACAGAGCCATATCTGCAGCCTCACTGAGATACTCAAATAAACGAGTTGTCTCCTGGTCACCGCTGTGCGAACGGTAGACACAGGAATACAGGATTTTTTCGTTTCCTGTGTCCACTAAAACCCATAGGGAAGAAAAAGTGGGGTCTTCAAGGTGACGGAGACGCTGAATACAGAGGTCGTTCTGCGCATACACACTGACTCCGGCCCGTGAGCGAAAGTTGTGCTCTAACGAGTAACCGGGATAATCCAAGTATGCAGCGCTCAAAGGACATTGTATCTGCGTCTCCGTCAAAAAGAGCAAGTGCGGCTGCTCTGTCTCCAGGTGGTGGTGGACAGCTAAAAGATTTGAGTGCAAACCCCTTATATTAGTGAGGTGCACTTTATATGAGGAGGAGTGCAACCGCTGCCTTAACTTGTTCCCTTTTTTAAACTTTTTCATAAAAAAATAAATATAAAAGTGAATAGGGATGGGAAATGGCAGTTGAACGAGGCGGTACATATCGAACCCGACGTCGAAATTGGTGATGTCTTGCCACTGGGAGGCTAGTCTGGAGACTGCGGGGACGCCCGAACCCCCCCAGGGATCGCCATCGGGCCTCCTCGTCTGGTCGCCAACCAGCACGATGGAGCCACCCTGGGATTTTTCGCAGCTGGCGGGGCAGCCTTTCGTGGGTGGCTAACCCACTAATTGGGCCCCCAACTATCTGCGGGCGGCCAGCGGAAAGCCGTCGCTTCGGATCCCGCTACCCTCCTCGACTAGACACCCGACAAAACAAACACCAACCCGACGTCAAACCGGTTCGCCAACGCACCGCAACTGTTCAGACCCATTTCCCATAAACGGCTTCATCGAGCAACGTGCCGGAACACGACTAGGTCGCTTTGCGGCACGACTCTGCCCGATGGGTGGTAACTTTGCCGGCGACCGGATGTTATGGTCTACCACCAAGTACAAGCAATACGTTGCGTCGCTTCTCTGTCTGAATACCCTCTATTTTTTTTATACTTGAATTACTATAATTTAAACAATAATTTGTTGGCAATGATGTCCCACAATTTGACTGATCACAATTAGCTGCATTATCTTCTAAATAAGAGAACCCCATTGGACCACTGTCGTGGTAACCACCCCGCTTCATATTAATTTTAGCCGATGAGAACGAGAACGAACTCATCTTTCTACCAAGATATTCTCGCTTTATATCTTCGAGCTGCTCAACAGTCGCATATGAAGACTTGATTGCTTTGATTTCCGCTTGTATCAACATCAGATCCTTTAACAACTTTGAGACATCCAAATGATCAAATGTAATCGGGGGTAGTTTCTCCAAATCCCGTGCCACAAAAATTGGTAATACGTCTGATTCTGTTATCTTAAATAAATGTATAATATCGTATAGCAAACGATTTTCTTTGCCTTTTCCTTTACGTACTGTTTGACGCACATCCGATGGCACACCGCCCCGTTGGTCGAGTGGTTAGCGCAGACGCCCAACGTGTGACGGCGCAATGGGGCTCGGGTTCGATTCCCGTCGGAGACAGGCATTTATGTGATGAGCATAGATGTCTGTGTTTCTGGGTTTGGTCGTTTATTAAACATATTTTCAGTATTTATATGTGTATTTCTATGTATTTGTATCGTTGTCTAACACCCTTAACACAAGCAAATAATTTGCTTACTTAGGGGTTAGGCCAATGTGTCTAATGTGTCCTGATATTATTATATTATTATTATATTATTATTAATGACTCCAAGAGTAAGCCGTTAGCAGTCTCAATTTGTTCGCATGAGAAGACCGACGAACAGATTTTCACCAAAGTCACTTCATCCGCGATGGAGACCTTGTTTTGAATATAAGCTAAAAGCTCATCAATCACTATATGACAAACATTACACATAAGCGTATTTGACATTTTACTTTTATCTTTTGACATTTCACGACCGACTCGGACCAAAGCGCGTGCGAGACTGTATATGTAATAAATATCTAAAATAAAACTACCAGTGAAGATAGCCCACGTATGTTAAGACAAGAAGTTATGAATGCTATAAAAACACAAAAGAAAAGTAAATCAAGAGGAGAGGATAACATATCAAATGAACTGCTTATAGGAGCATCTGAAGTAATAGCGGACACTATCACTACCATATTTAATGAAATCTTGCAGATTGAGAATATACCTCATCAGTGGTCTCCATGTCTACTTTAATACTACTGCATAAGAAAGCAAAAAACGATGACATAGGCAAATACAGGTCTATTAATCAGCCTTATGTCCAACGTATACAGTCTTTTCAAGAAAAGTTCTAGAACGACTGACAAAAATACTGATCGATAACCTACCCAAGGAACAAGCGGGACCTAACCTAACAACCTAATAATAATATCTGACAATCCAAAAAGCTTACAAGAGATGTTAGAGCAGCTTGTATATAAAAGTGATAAAGTGTTCTCTTAACGAACTCTTCAAAGACAAAAGGGATGACAAACTTTAAGAATATTGATTATAGTTAACGACATTACAATAAAATATGTAGAAAAATAACCTTGTCTCGGACAAATAATTTCGCCAACAGACCTCAGGAATCAAGAAATAAATAACAGAATCAATTTAGCATGGAAAATAATCTGGTCTCTGAAGGAAATTATGAAAAACCCTCAAGTACCATTAAAAGCTAAAAGTAGAATATTCAAATCATGCATATTACCAGTAATGACATATGGCTGCCAGACATTGACAAACCTGCTATAATATACGTAAATTAATAACATGGCAACATAATATGGAACGAAGTATACATTAAAGATAAGATAAAATTAGGAACTCTGAGAATTCAAACTTAAACCTTATTTAGAGACCGAAACAATTTTAGATTAAAATTAAAGAAACCATCGGAGTTCAACAAACATCTAAGAGTTATCAAAAGACATATCATCGGAAAATCTAAAGATGATACTGTTACTTCTCTCCCAAAAGACAAAGTGTCCTCAGAACTCGAGTCACGACTTCAATTCCATAAAAAAATTATGATAGGTGCTCAAACGAATAAAGTAGGGTTAGGATCAAGTAGGAAAGTTCAAGACATAGACATAACAAAATCTTTTATTCGACAAGACAAAAACGATAATTACCGACTCATATATTTACTTATACCGACTATTACCGACTCGAATAAATTTGGTTCAGGTAGGGTCATTAGTTTTTATTTTATGAGCATTTTTGTCCAAGTTTTGAACTAGCTCCTCCGGAAGGAAATCAAAACGTGCTGTGACTAATGACATCTGTTGTTTTGGATATGTGAAGTCTTTAATAGTCTCACAAGAACGGGAAATTGTGTTTCGAAGAGATTTTTTACGGAAAAACTACTTTTATCCGTTTCCGTTTCTTGAGATATGTATTTTTTTTGGGGGAGCGCAGCACCTTTTGTAGGTCTACCCATGGGTAATTGATAATGTAGCAATAAACTAAAAAGTATTAAATAATAATAACTACGTTAAAAAAAACCGACTTTAAAACAAAAAAAATAATAAATAATGAAGATTTAATATTTATTATATACTACCTATTATTTATATGTTCATTTACTAATAGGTTTAAAGTCGGTGCCAAGCCTTAACAAATAATTCTATTTAAACATTTAAATGAATACGAGCAAAATAATACAATGAAATGCCTACTTTAGTGATTAAGAAACGTATATAAACATAATAAAAAATAATAAAATGTTATTATTATAAGCAGCGAAATCAATACGAAGAATAGTGAAAAAAAAAACAAAATTATGAAAATATATTTAAGAGAATTCTTAAACTAAATGGACATGTGAAGTATGAAATGCCTACTTCAAAAATTAAGATACGTAAATAAAGCTATAAAAAAAACTATTCAATCTTAATATGATTACTAGCTTGAATAGAAAAACAAAAAAATAAATAATTACGAAAATATATTCAATCGAGTTCCTATACTAAATGGCTTGGCACCAACTTCTAACCTATTAGTAAATAGGACATATAAATAATAGGTAGTATATGATAAATATTAAATCTTCATTATTTATTACTTTTTAGTTTTAAAGTCGGTTTTTTTAAAGTAGTTATTTTTATAATATTTATTTATAAAAAAAGAAATAAATAATATTCGCATTAGGTTAAGTTATACATTTATGAAATTGTTAAATAAAGGCTATTATTATTATTACTATTAAAACTCTTTGAATGAATGTATTTTAACGAAAATAACCTTATTTGCTGAAATAGATATCCATGTGAAAATAATGATGATGATAAATGTAATGGTACAAAAGCAGTTGATAAAAAACATTAAATATCACCATTTTTTTTTAGTTTAGAAAATAACTCTATTAGAAATTTTGCTTCACTAGCCTTGACTCGCCAAACACCAAAGAAATTATTTGCTTAGTCTAAAGCTAATATTTTATTTTATTTTATTTTTTTTTTTTTATTAATTTCTACTTTTATCCACGGACACGTCGCCCGTGCACTTTTCGCATTTGGTTTGTATTTTGCATATTAATTGTTGAAATTTTAAGATAACATTAATATTTTAAATTAATATCACCCTCAAAGAAATTCAGAGAAGTAAACAATATTATTTACATTTATTAGATATATTTCATAAAACAGAGATATAATATAGGTGTATATTATCCAGAAACTATGGAAGCTATTCTATAAATTTCTTAGTAGTTAAGAAAAAAACCGGATTGCTCTAAAATCCGACACAAACTATAAGTCTCTCTACCTCTTAAAGTGTATACAAATTTTATTTTATTGTCAATATAGGTCAAATATTTTGTGTGGTTTCCAGTGAAAATGAGAGACTTTTCCGGGACTTATATAATAAATATATGTGATCAGGATCAGGACGATAACAGAATTTGTAAATATTTGTCGAGATATGCGAACAAACAAACACACCAAATTTAAAAAGAATCTGATGTTTTGTGTTCTATGTCGTGAACTAAGCAGATATCGATTATTGTTTAGTTTTATTTTAGTAGAAATTCTTAGTTTTTATTTTATTACTTGTAAATACGTGACTCATATCCATGTAGTTTGCCCCTTTAACTATGATGACCCCCATGTTATTAATATATGTTTGTTTAATTTAATTATTTCCTGGAAATAGTGAAGTTAATTGAACTTCGTAACTTTATTTGTTCAAACACCGAATGAAAATAAATATTATATTTATGAATAATATATTTTTGAAATATCCAAAAAGAATTGGAGGGAACTATTGAAGAAATTTGACTATCTGTTTTTTGATTGAAATATTGCGTATAGGGTTGTTAGTAATAGAAAAATCAGAATAAAGTTTTGCACGAAATCAAAAACATACATAACTATGATATACCAATAACAATCAAATATAGTTGTTTTTACCTGTGTCTAGGTTTTAATAATTTTCAGGAACTTTGCGGACACTTAATGCAACTAAAACGAGTGATATTAAACTTTGGTGCTTTTAATTTAATACACCTTAACGCCGAACGATCTCAAAGCGATTTGTAATTTAAATATTTACACGTAATATCAGTATGCACTAGTAACAATAATAAATAACGCGTCAGGTAAGGTTGACTTGAAACATGCAACTAACGTACGCCTCGTGCCAGAGAAATCGAAACGCTAGAGGGTGGTACCGAATGCAAAAGATTCCGCCCAATGTGGGCATTTATTGTACATATACTATTACCCTCTATTTACTAGCACACTTTATTATTACACATTTATTATAAAACTTAATCTGAAAGTTCATCAGAAGAAAGAAATATGATTTTATTAAAATTTAATAATTAATGTTTCCATAAAAAAAAGTTAAGGAAATTAATTCAAGTTGGCTAATTAATTTGAGTTCTTCTTTTCGAAACGTGGGTTAGAAGCGTCTCAGTGATATATACATTGGTAGCGATCTGTGACTATTCCTAGAGACTTTGTGGAGTCGCATGATCCACTCCTTCATGATTAACTCTTATCTCGTCACATATATATATTTTTTTATTCTCAAATATATAATATATGGAGATAGCTTGGCGTCACTTAATACCATAACATATTTATATAAATATAGAATGAAAAATAAACTTATAAGCTTAACATGGTTATACATGTTTATAGATATTTTCAAACGATAACATAAACGTATCTACAGAAATTGCTGTATGACAAATTCTCTTCGCGGGATATTTACCCAAATGTTTTTTTTTCCACAATTATCTTTTCATTATATATGGAGCTTTTAATGATAGATGAAATAATAACTGTAGATAACTTTTCAGTCTGCTTAAGCAAGCAAGTGGCCACCACCACCCAACTACCATTCAATACCATACTGTCGGGTATTCTACCTCTAAGTACCTATAGTTGTCTCTAGTAATTAAACTTGGTAATTTTTATTTGTAACGAGTGATAATTTGTAAACTCTTGATGTTGAAAGGAAGGTAGTCCGTAACTTGTATACTAAACCTTAATATCTTGTAGGTCTAAAATCACCTAATTTAATTACGTAATAAAAATATCTAACATCTATATTTAAAATTATATCTCTGGAATGAAAAGAAAACATCTTAACTAGCATCGCTTTCGAATCAAAATTAAGCTACCGTATCATTCAATTTGTTAAACGACGGGACGGTTTCAGTTTTTAAATTCTATATTTATTTAAAATTAATCGATGTTATCACCAAATATGATTTAATGTTGCACTTTGTGTGCTTTATTCGTTAACTCGCCATTCTTGTGTTGAAGGCACACTGTGTTAAGCATTTTATTCTGATTAAAAATACCTAAGTATTATATTACTTAGATCTTTTTTTTCTATTCTTTATATAAACTAATAGGATTACCTACTTATTTCGAATTATTTTTTTGTCTATTACTCTTAAGAACTTTAATGGCATTATCATATTTCAATTTTAGTGTAATCGAGATTATCAGATATACTTCTAATTACTGAACCAAGTCCATCAATTAATCCTCTTTTTCTGGGCGTTTTTTTCTCCAACAATTGATTTAACCTAATATTCAAATAATAGGGAGTGCGTACAAAGGTCTGTACAAAAAAAAATACCTTCGAAATAGTTGGTGGCGCCATAAAAAAGGCGTTTACTCCTACCTACATGGCCGGCAACACTCCTGTAAATCCTCGAATGTTGCAAGAGTTCATGGGCGGCGGTGATCACAAGTCATCTGTGACCCGCCAGCTCGTTTGCCCTCCTCTTACATAAAAAAAGAGGAACAATTACTCTATTATACTCGAATACTATAATGTGTCCGCAAGATAACTGTTGAGGACTTTGCCCTGTGCCTATGTGGCAAAGTAGGTAGGTAGTAGGTAGGTGTGGTAAAAGAGTGGACTGTTTTGATACGGCGGTATTGGCATATACACTACTTACGGCTTTGTCCGGCCATAAATAGTGATGCAAATAGGAGCGTGAACGAAGTCGTACTGGTGGTCAAGCGGAACTCTACTACTCTTCCAGCTGCAGGCCGCGACCCCACGCTGCGTTTTTGAACTAGAAGCTACGGTAAAAGTGGCCCACGCAATTATCTTAGGCGTGTCCTTAACATACACATTTGCGAGTAGATGTAAGTACAAGCACATCTAAAATTTTTGCTCTGTCTATATTTAATTATTAAAAATCATATATCATTAATTTTCAATTTTTTTAATGATTTATTATTGAATATCTATATTGTTCTACACTACCTGGCAAAATAACTCTTAATGTACCAAATAACATCTTTATTATATAATATAATAAAGATGTATGTAATGTAAGATGTAAGAATGTAGTAATGTAAGCAAAGTTATCCAGAACGGATAACTTTGACAAAGGTTGCACACAAACACTTGACACTAACACAAATTAACACTTCGAATGATATTTCCGGACTGGGTCAAGATTATGCCATCCTCAAACAACTGGTGTGGAAGACACTTTCATATTACAGAATGAAATAAAGTTACTCTCTACTACTACTGGTTGCTGGAAGGTTCTTCTATTCCATGGCATTCGGTTCCATTATTGACGAGATGGCAGTAATTGTTGTCATTCAAAAACTTAATTTCAGCTGGTTTAAGAGATCTCACATTTATATTTGTCATTGTTGGGGGGATAAAGAAAATAAATCCAGACTGGTACGGTTCATCACTTTAATACAGAGTTTAGTATAAAGCTTCTCTAAAAGACGATGGTGTTACGATCTCCGAGTTTTTAACCAGACATAGGTAAGAAATCTTTGCAGAAGCAAGACGTCACTTCGGTATCAAAATGTCTTGGACTGCTGACGGTATCATTATTGTCTCCCTACCTGACAAGAGCCGCAAGAGGATTCAAACTGTGAAAGAGTTGCGAGCTTTAATAGCTACGTCTTTTGACCTCAGAATACTCAGGAGCATAACACGAGAAATTGACGTGTGACTAAATAAATAGCTAAGTAATGTTTTGTTTAATTTTTATTTGCCGTTTATTTTTCTTTTTGTTCTTAAAACTTTTTATTTTGCCGGGCATATAGGTACATTTAATTTTATATTTTCACTTTCAGTTGGGTGGTCTTTTATTATTATTTTTTTCTTCTTTTAATAATGTTTGTTATATACATCAGAGATTTTTTTACAACTCTATATTTAGACTTGACATCTATATTACTTTTCATTGACTAGTTTTACGATTTTTGTTATTTTTTAGTGTAAGTTATAAGTAATGTGCATAAGAAAGCGATATATGTACCGGGCTGCAACAAGTATGTTCGTTCGTGTTCCCACATACGGAGGCTCGATTATGGTATCAGACTTGGCTTTTACATAATTAACCTAGGACTGGATATATTTATGATAGCATGTGAAAATATCGTAATATCTTTAAAAATAAATTAATTTTTTTCAAGATAATAGACAACAAATCAAAATGGATATATGTAGCTAAAAGTCACTCAAGTAAAGATTTTAAATCATTTTGGAAACTAATAAAGAAGCTTAATCTAGGGTCAAGCCGCCCTGTGAGTGTAGCGGGGGTACACGACTCGGTTGCTTTAGCCGACTTGAATAAACAACATTTTAATATTGACTCGCACTTAAGGCAATCTCTTTGGATACCCGGTGCTGGGTCCGTTTCGAACATCACTGTCAAATTTGCTGAAGAAGAGGTTTCTGCAATTATATCTAATATGAAGAGGGGTAAATCACCTGGGCATGACGGTCTCAATATTAAGCATTCACAACACACACCTACCACGAATTTTAGCAAGGTTTTCCAACCTCTGTATAAGTCACTGCTATCTTCCTGAAGATTTTATGCACCGTATATATTATAGGTATTAGTATGTAGTATTATACCGTAGTAGTTCTAGTTGTTAAAAAGAAAACTGGGGATGCCTCTGATATTAATAACTACCAGTCTATCTCTCTGGCAACAATCATGGCCAAGCTACTGGTCACTTTGCTTAACAAACAATTACTTAAAATTAAAAATTTAAAAAACCCCCGATATAAAAAGACCTCTAAAAAGAGTAAAAATAATATTATTATTTATTTATTTATTTATTCAACCATAAAACTTAAATCTTACATTACAGTATTACCAAATCGTTAGATAAGTTGACATGAAACACTTAAATTATATTATTACATCATATGAAGCAGCGGTAGACGCACGCACGCACAGTGAATACGCTCTTGAGTTTCTTATGTGCGTTTTGATATTTTAACTTTCTCCAAGTGTATCTGTGAAATGTTATCATAACCGCAGTTTAAAATTCCTAATTGTTTTGTTGTAACATATCGTTTGTGCAGTGTGTTGTTTTTAATTATATTAAAAGAAGTAGTTTTGCTTAGTGAAAATAGAAACAATTACCCTCGTTATACATATATCAAAGGAGGATCCAAACTTGGAGTTTTAAAAACTGTGACATCAGCATCGCTGATGTCGCAAATCTCCTCGTTATCCTTACTCATTGTTATAAGTGACTATAAAGTTTTAATAATCAATTAAATATGGCAGTAGTAGTAATAAGAATTAGAAGTTAAATAATAATTAATAAATAAATCAGTAAAGGCGACACGGTTATCCAAAACTATTTTATTTTTACTATAATAATGATTAATAATATTTGGCGGGAACTAACAGAATAACAAAATTACTTTTACTCACAATCTCTCTTGTTAGAATATTAACAGGGTCCAGGAGTATCAGCGATTCCGCTCACAGATCAGACTACACAGTTAATGTCTCTCCCGCAAATTGTCCCTTATTATATTCTCTAGATCGCTACCGCCATTACAGTCATACCATAACAATTGCAAGATTGAATAATAAATAGTTTCTTAAATTTGAATCATTATAAGACTATTATTAATTATCAATGATAATTAATTATTTAAACATTTTTACTTACAATTTAGTTTCTAAACATAACAATAATAACAATAGTAATACAAATATGATTATAATAGCAAAATACAAGGTCGTAGTAAAAAGTCATTACAATCTCTTATTTTAATAATTATAAAGCTAACCTTATGGAATTTGTAAATAACAATAATCATTTTGAAATAATTAATTTAGTAGATTGATTATCATTTGATTACCTGTCGTATTTAGGATCATTCAATATCAATTGCAGGTCTTGATAATAATTTCTTAGATTTTAATAATTAAAAGACTACAATTGATTATTAATAATATTTAAAAATGTTTAAATGATTATTTAAACATTTTCACATCTAATTTAGTTTCTAAACAGAACAATAATAACAATATTAATATGAAAACGCTTACAAAAGCAAAATACAATCTCATGGTAAAAAGTCAACATAATCACTTATTTTGATAATTATAAATTAGTACCTTAAATTTATGAATAGTTATAATTAATTTTAGATAATAAATTTCGTAAATTTATTATTAATTGATTGATAGTCGTCTTTGCGCCGATATATATATTAAAATTTATTTTGTTTTAAAACATTGATACAGTGCGTTAAACTACTGGTTATTATAGTAACTCTCTAGTACAACTGTGACCAGTGCAAGCACTGCGTTGCTATCTGGATGCACTAGTAGTGCTGCATTACAGAGGCTTTTCTTGCAGTCATTGAATGCCTTCAGGGTCTCGTCTTTTAGGAGGATAGGGTGAGAACCTTTCACTGAGCCAGTCAAAAGGTCGTGCAAAGGAGCTTGGATTTGTGCTGCTTGACGGATGAATCTACGATAGAAATTGTTCATTCCTAAGAATCTTCGCAGCTCTTTGACGGTCTTTGGCGCCGGGAATGTTTCAATAGCTTCCACCTTCGTCTCTAGGGGTTATGTGCCATTCACCGATATGTGGTATTCGAGGAAATTGACCTCTGATACGCCAAAGGTGCATTTCGAAGGATTTATTACTATTCCATAGTCCCCTAGTTTTCTGAATAGTAGTCTCAGATATTCCGCATGCGCTACTTCGTTTTCCGAGAAGATTAGGAAACCGTCGAGATAAGCAAATACGAAGTCCATGCCCCTTGTGACCTCGTCTACGAACCTTTGGAATATCTGTCCAGCGTTTCTCAAACCGAAAGTCATATACGGGAATTCGTATAATCCGAAAGGCGTTGCGATGGCATTCTTCGCTATGTCGTCTGTGTTAACAGGTATTTGGTTATACGCCTTAACCAAATCAATGGTGGAGAAGGTCGTACAACCGGATAGCTGATGGGCCAAGTCATGTATGTGGCGAATGGGGTACCGGTCTGGGATTGTACGCGCGTTTAACTGTCGGTAGTCTCCGCAAGGTCTCCAGCCATGACCTTCTTCGGTGCAAGGTGGAGTGGCGACGACCAGGGACTTGATGATGGCCTTGCTGTGCCATTTTTCAGCATTGCTTCGAATTCCAGCTTTGCTATCTTTAGCTTGTCTGGTGCTAATCTTCGCGGTGTGCAGTGTATAGGTGGTCCATCTGTGGTAGTGGTATAGTACACAGTGTTGTGCTTAATGTCCCGATAAATGCCGGGAGGCCGTGTTAGATCAGGAAAATCTCTAAGAATATCGTGGTATTTAGAGTCACCATATAAAGTTTTAATAGAGAATACGGTGTCCGTTGTATCCGCTGTTATAGCTGACGTTGAGAGCGACGTCATGTTGTCAAGCAGACGCTTATTCCTGCAGTCGACTGCTAAATTATAAAAAGATAGGAAGTCGACTCCGATGATGGCTTTTGTGACATCTGCTACGACGAACTGCCAATTGTACTCGCGGCGGAGACCCAGGTTGAGTTTCAACTGCACGTAACCGTATGTGCTGATGATGGATCCATTAGCGGCGAAAAGCTGGTAACTTGTTCTGGGACGTTGCCCACGCAGTGCCGATTAAGGAAAGAGGCAAAGATCGCTTCCGGTATCTACGAGAAATTGCACCTTTGACTGTCGATCTGTAACAAACGAGCGACCGGAACTCGGGCAATCTTCAGCTGCCATTATCGACTGCCTTGCTCGTTTCCCGAGATAAAGTCACAAGGTTTGACACATCTAGCCGTCTGCGGCTGAAATTTGTAATGGTAACAGCACACCGGAAACTTGCGACAATTGGACTGCTATCGCGTGGCGGACTGCGTCGGCGGTGCTGCTGCCCACTTACAGCCCTTGGAGCGAGAACGGGGTCTAACTTCGCTTGAGAGCTCCATTACTTGCCTTGAAAGCGCTGCGATCTGGTTAACCATGTGCTCTATGACTGCGTTGCCGAGCTGATTAGAAGTGCTAGCTACTTGAGGGGTGGAACGCTGTGGACATTTCCAAGTGACGTCACTCAAACAAACCGGCTCCAGCGGCCGCGCTCCTGCGCCGCCCGACAGTCAGAAACCTATCTTGACGCCAAACGCACGTCGCTTTGCTTCATGCAAAACTCTGCTTACCGCTTACGATTATTATTCTTTTATTACCTACCTGCTTACGCTTTGTACCGCTTCGTATTATTATATATTGTGAATGTGATTGGGTCGTTTTTTTTAAATCATCCTATGTATCCTATGTCTTTTCCCAAGTTTAGTTCTATCTTCATACCGAATTTCAATTAAATCGGTTTAGTGGTTTTGGCGTTAAAGCGTAACAGACAGACAAACAGACAGAGTTACTTTCGCATGTATAATATTAGTAGGGATGATTATGATTACATGTAATCGGTACTTTGACAGTGTAAACTAAATATTACCTGCAAGATATCCCATGTCAGAAACAACAGTTTGGCTGAATAGTTGGGTTGTATATTTTACCTTCATTTTGGAGATCTTTGAATGGACAACATGGTTGTCAGTGAGTTTGGGTATTATCCTGATACCTTGGTATGCAGGGTTTTCTTTATATAGATATTCTACATGTGACCACTTCGCAATTCTCAGGCCTTTTGAGCTCTTAAATTGTAAGTTTTTGGTCATTAAATTATTTCGAACACATTTTATCAGATGGGGTGGGTCATATAGTAGTACTATCTCCTGATTGTCTACCAAATTTAAATTGGGTTTTGGATCAATCTCTACTCTTAACCATGTAGTCCTTGAATCATCAATGAGGTGCTTAATGGTAAGCCTGTTTCCAGAACCTTGGTCACAAACTGTTGCAAACACTATAAATCCAGCTAGCAAGTTCCCGTCCTTTTGTAGACCCTGCAGAAAATATATACCATACAGGCTGTTTATAATTTCTCACAAGGCCTCTTATCAAGAATACCTGGACATGATCTGCAAATTCTTTGATAGTTTGTACACCATTTGTTACAAATCCAATTACTTTATTAATCCTCCATTGTAATTGATACCAGCCTTTAAGGCCATCTATCATAAATAAAAATGCACAATTTGTCAATTGCGGTCATGTTTTCTGCTTGTTTTCTTAATTGGGAAAATATATTGGTATTTGTACCAGGCTGAACGTTGGCACTATTTATTAATTTCATTAGTGTTTGGGGTGCGTGTAGAATAAGAAATTTTCCCGATATATGAAAGCCTTTAGGGCTTTGCTTGAACAAACTCAAAGCTACTATTTTGTCTTCAATTGAAAAACTTCTGCCTTTGTTCTTCTTTTTATTTTTCCGTAATTGCATATTTATCAGTAGCTTAGTGCTCTTTGGTAAATCTTCAAGAACTTTCAACAAATATTTATCAGAAAAAATTCTTTTAGCTGACTTGATGGCCACTGACTGTTTTTTAATCAATGACTTGTACCGGCTTACTTTTACTCTTGAAGCCAATAGTTTCGTATACTAAGCCCGTTCTGCTTCAGTAGTAGCTTTAAATTTCAAAGACGTCTTGTTTCTTTTGTGACAGGTTGTTTCTGAAAATATTTTAATATTTAATTAACATCAAATTCAAATTAACTTTTTATTTCTTTATGTACTAATTGCAATAATTTATCTTTAAGTAGATAACGTAATTGTTTAGGGTTCTGTACCCAAACCATAGGGATGCCAAAGCAATCCTATTCATAAGACACTACTGCCTGTCTGTCTATCCATATGTTTTTGTCACAGGGCCTCATGGCAGAAAAGTGCAAAAATTCTTATACACTGATCTATTTGGAACCTTGAATTAGGTTCACTATGTTAACCGTAGAAAGTAAAGGAGGGTCCCGTTACAACAAAATGTTTTTTTCTATTGTAATTATGGTGACAGCTACAGCAATTAAATACTTTAACTTTTTCTAAGACACTATGGGTTGTAATATGGCATGAAGAGTTATGATCAAGGAAGGTAATAGGTATTTTTGAAACTTTTTTATTAAAAAAAAACTGGAACCTACCTACATTTTTGCACTGCTAAACAATTTTTTTAAGTCTTAATTTAGGTATGCATTTTCGTATTACTTGGTGATTCAATTTAGGTGACAGGTATTCTGTGTAAAGACCAAATATTATTTATTAGTTCATTAAAAAGGCATTTATTAGGTACATTACCTTTTGAGCTTGCTTCATTGTATTCATCATTGCCCCCAAGTCCTTGCAATAATGATAATGTAGTGCAACAAAACTTAAAGTCAGTAATTGTTACCATTTTGGATGGGTTTGTTTATAGAATTAAAAACTGGTATTAATGTAGTGTACTTTACCTTAACTTAACTTTACTTTATGTTCAGGTTTTCAAATAATTTCAATCTAGAACACTTTGTGCTACTTTTCAACATTATAGAATTGTAATGTTGAAACAGAATGACTTTATACTGTAGATATACAGTGTATACAAAATACATGACTAGTTCTTCAAATAAGACACATAAAAAAAAAGATCATGCCAATTCTGCAAGACTCAACAGTTACCTTGTGAAGTTGATGGTAATGTCAGTAAATTTTCATTGTGTGTTTCTACAACATCCATTTTATTATATCTCTCCATGACAGACAGTACACTCTGAGACTGCAAATAATTTATTGAGCTGAGCGTAAGCGAAACTCTTAACCGTTTGGGAATCATTTTTTTGAGGCAACATCACAGGAAAACCACTTGACCAATTTTAACTAAAATTGGCATGCATGTCAAGAACGTGACTCCAAAAAACAGAATAAAAAAATATTGTTTCGTTTTAAAGATATGGTCAAAAAACTGTATCTCCCATAGACTTAAGGTAACAGTTTCTAGATCTCAACAGAGGTCGCTGTGCATGCCCATTGTTTTTCTGAATCGCGGCATCACATACAAAAATGTTGTTATCATAGTAAATTGGCTTGTTATAGAAATATCTTCTAAATATTTAGCACAGTTCTGCCCTGAAATTGATATGAAAATCATCTGACGCCATTTTGTTCATGTCATTTGGTCGTTTTAATATCGATATTTACAGTTTAAAATACATAACTGTTTCGCATTAATTCAGCTGAGCGTAAGCTAGGGAATCAATTTTTGGATGCAATATCACAGGAAAACCACTTGATCATTTTAACCAAAATTGGCCCGCATCTCAAAGACGTGACTGTTCTTCTACTCCAAAAAACAAAATAAAAAAATATTGTTTCGTTTTAAAGATATGGTTTTAAAAAAACTGAATCTCCTATGGACTTAAGACTTTTTTTTTTTTTTTTTTCGTTGTAAAAATGCGTTTCCGCATCGTCACCCAGGCCAGGGAGGCGATGGAAGGGCGGTTTGCGCGGCACCCGGCGACTGCCATTTTTAAGGCACCCCACTAAAAAACCAACGGCTGCCCATGACGCTACAATGGGACGCCACGGGATCGCTTTCGCACTCACCGTGGCGCCCCGGCGGAACTCCTCCATATAGGGGTACCCCGGGCAACCAGTGTACCCCTACCTCATAGACCTAGTGCAATGGCGAGAGAGGTCGCCCTCCCATCTCACCTAGGCCTACGGTTGGGATGGAATGGGCTGAACCCTTCTCCTTCCCAACCTCCAGCGCTGTAAATACAGCAACGGAACCACTCCACAGTGAACTCTGCTATCAGAGAAGTACCAGGAGCGATCCCGCGACCCTACACCACACGCGCTCCAGCGCACTCGTCCCACGACAGCCACGGAATTCCTCCCGGCGATGCTGGATACCTGAAGAGGAATCCATCACTGTTTCCGAACCCCCCGCAACAAAGTGTGCCCCAGCACCGCACCTGGAGCAAGAAGTTCGGCCCACTCAACCCCACACGCCCATCATCAGACAGCCACGGGATACCTCCCGGCGATGCTGGATACCTGAGGAGGCACCCGCGACTGCCCCCGAAACCTCCGCCACCGAATGCGCCCCAGCACCACAAACGGCAACGGAAATCCCAGGCACCGCAAAATGCCCAGACCATCTCCAGGTACAAGCCTCCCTCCCGCGGACAGACCACCCCGAAAGGCAGCCTGCCCGCCAGCCAGCCATGAACCGGGCACAAACCCCCATGGCCGACCCACCTCGCGCCGAGTATTAGCCAACGGCTAATGCAAACCCGAAGGATCACATTAACCGTTGTTGACCAGGGAGCACCGGCCCGTACCGCTTCCGATGCCACCGAACGAATCCGAGCAACAAGGGAAACAGACGGGCACACGAGGAGGTTCTCGGCGATGACGCCCCCCATGGACTTAAGCCTAACTTAACCTGCGCGCGCTCGCTTATCGTTACTCTTAACCTTTCCGGTGCCAGCAACTTCATTGGAAGTCCTTGGGCGCGGTATGGACAGACTTTAGTAGCATAAAAAAAGAAGAAGGGCGCTCAGCTCAACTCCCGCAGCGCATTGTGGCGGATCCTAGTATAATATTATTTCCCATTATTTGAATATCAATCAATTAATATATTAAATGTAAAAAAAAAATATATAGTCTATATCTTAAAATTTTACCACAGACAAATCATCAACCTATTTATATTTGTCAGAACACACAATAAAATGATTACCTTGAGGTACTTGTGATATTGGTTGAACATTTTCATTGATTGATTCTGACACATCCATTCCAAGTTCATTTGTAGAAAGTTCTGAAAAATCAATTTCACATATATAAACTTCTAAATGTAGGTTTACATATTCATTGATTCATGGATATTCCTACCTATCCTTGTATTGATTAATGTGGAAAGTAAAAAACATGTTCATTATTTATTAATATCCATCCACTTTAAGTGCTTATATTGTGATCCTAAGGGAATCTGCTCATTTTTCATTATGTTCCCGAAGAACTAATACTTCAAAAAGTATATATTTTGTACACAATAATACACAATAAAATTATTACCTTGAGGTACTTGTGATATTGGTTGAACATTTACATTGATTGATTCTGACAAATCCATTCCTGGTTCATTGGTGGAAAGTTATGAAAAATCAATTTCACATATATAAACTTCTATATATTAATATCCACCCACTTTAAGTGCTTAAATTGTGATCTTAAAGATCTCTGCCCATTTTTCATTATGTTCCTGAAGACCTAATGCTTCAAAAAATATATATTTTGTCAACCAAGGAAACTAGATATCCGTGGACAGTATAGCAGACAAATAGCAGTTTACTAAGTTTCTGACTACACTAGATTATACCTAATTTAGTAAACATTGTAATACTACATTAAATTAACTAAGCTATAAATTAAATTTTTTCGTTTATTCTTACCAGGTAGATTCATAGTCAGAATGGCTATATTAGACAGAAAACTGTTTCGACACCAAAACTTTTGTTCAAAATGTATACGACAGACACGTCTGGATTGGTATATCTGCTCAGTTGATAATGTAAGAATATCTCTCCACGGATTGAAGTTATCCAAGTTTGGAACCGCTGAAGATAGACAATAGGGTTAGGAAACGCGTGATGCTGAAAGTTGATAAATTACAATGAATTACGTGTATTGTCAAGAATTTATGTAAATTATCGTAAATCACTGTTGCTTGCATCTGGCTCCCAAGCAACCAGGAACACAGCACTTTTTGTCGGAAACCATCGTAACAGTTCACACTTCACAGGAGTAAATATCTCAAAAAACAGTCAAATATCACTTCACTTTTATACAGCACTGCCAGAGGAGACTAATCACTAACTCAACTCAATGGACGGTTATTAGAATATGGAAATGGAATACAAACTTGCGTTTTCAAGTGAAACAATTCAAATTCAAGTGAAATAATTTCACAAAAGAAAGAGTTTTAAGAGCGACATCTAGTAGAGACTATAATGTAGGATGACATCTCGTATACGAAGTAAGTAAACTTGCTAAATAATGCGATAAAATTAAAATGTCCCGTAATAGGAACAGCAATCAAAGACAACTCAGCTTTTTAAATTGGGATCATTTTCAGCAAACTATTGATTGATTTTAGTTCGAAGATTAACGCCCCTACCGTAGCGGCGTAAAGACGAAGGTCAATCAATAAGTAATCAATTTATAAGTATATTATAAAATAAGTAATTTATTGACTTTTTACTGTGCGTTTGTGTTTGTGTTTTAGTGTTACTTTAAATAATTTTCATGTTTACTAACTAAAATACAAAAATGTTTAAATAATTTAATGATCAAGGAATATAAAAACATTGTTCTGTTATAACCGAAATGTAAGAAACTATTTATTATTGAGTCTATTCATCATAATCAAAATATCTCGAAAACTATCCATTCACCGCACGCGAACGCAACATATAGCAAAAAGAAGCGTTGCGGCAAAGGAACTCATCGCTCGACCGAAAGTAGCCAGTGGGCGATCTAGAAAAGTACACATACTCATTGTTTATTTTGTTATTAAAAAGTAAAATAATCGTAAGCCGGGATATTTTGTCTATGATACTCAAATTTTATCCGTTTTCAATCAGGTAAAAGTTAATGAACGGTAAATTTATTGCAGTTTTGATATTTATAGAAAATCTGGATATAATTCTAACCGTTTTTTTATTAATTCACTTTTGCTTAAAAATTTCGGGTTGGGGTTAGTTTGAGCTACAATTGCCTAACTAGCCCCACGATAAAAAAAATGTTTCTTTTTTTAGCATGGGAATTTATAAAATAACTAGCTGTGCCTGCAACTTCGTACTCGTAGATTTCGATTTTGATAAAACGTACCCTTTTTACTTACCAATGTATGTAAAAACTATAAACCCTCAAACTGGTAAGCAGCAATGGTACGACAATAAGAGATTATTAGCTTCTTTATTTGTTAACCGATTGTTAAAAAAAAAACAAAATATAAAATGAATCCCATGACAATATATTTCCGAAAACTGCATCCAAATCGATTAATCCGTTTCTGAAATTAGCGTGCACAAACGTACAAACATACAGATAACCAGACAAACAAAAAAACCATTGTTTTGGGTTCTCTTGCTCTTATAAAGGTCCTCTATGATGTTTTTTCTTTTTAATATGTTCCTTATACAGAAATGGATCAGTGACAATTTTATTATATGTATAGATGACTACTAGAAGTTTCTATACTACCTACTCAAGATTTAAATGAGGCTGCCAAAGCTATCAATAAAGAGGGAAAAAGTGTCTATGCCGTTGCCAAAGAATTTGGTATCAAACGGATGACATTATCAAGACTTTTGAAGAAATTAAATGAAGGCGGTGATACGTTTATGGGTAATGCAACACCCAGGCAAGTATTTCTGCCACGCAAAAAGACTCTTTAAAAAATAAGTGTTATAAATGGTATCAATATACTATGGATGTTCTCCAAAATACGTTCATCGCCTTGCCTTTGAGAGTGTTGTTAAATTTGACATTAAAGTTCCACCCTCTTGGACTGTAAACAAAATGTTTGGAAAAGAACGGCTTACGTGACTCCATGATTTCTTAAATATTTTCTTTTACTTATGTATAAGCTATATTGAAAATAATTACACAAATATTAAAGTCTGATCTAATAGTTAAGCTAAGCTAGGTAAGTTGCTGTTTTGTAGATTCTGTTTTTAGTTTATTGTTTTAAGAAATCTACTTTTAGATTTGATATTTTGACACTATAAGATTATAAATAAAAGTGAATTATCAAAATGTACCTAATTTTATTTCCAATCTACCTAACATAGGACCTACGATTTGGATATACTTTCTAAGCGCTCAACTAGCTTAACTTACCTCACATATGGGGTACGTTGAGCATACTTGACTACATGCATTAAGATACATGTAGCTATCAAATTCGACTTATTAGAAACAAATGATTATTAACTATGTTGCTAAGGCATAAATTACTAATCCAGAATAAGCGAACACGAATTATCGTTTAGAAACTATAACCGATGAAGTGAAAAATTGTTTAACTATTCCCGCCCTACCCTACCTAGTAATTATGCACAATCCCTAGATTATCAAATAAATATTGTAGTAAAATCATGTTATGTTATCAAGAAAAGTTTTGTCAGAAGCCTAATACTCACCTCTCTGATTTTGACCAAAACATTTAGGTAGACGAAGCTTCTTAGCATTCCATGGATTCACCGTGCGGGTGCCGGGCCCATCGCGTTGCAAGGAGAGGATTGCAAGCAGTGCCTGGGACTTGCGACCCAGGAGTTAAGGTTTAAGGGGCCTCTTTATTATGCGCAAAAACGCTCGCTTTCACCCTACACACTCCTCTCCTTACCTAACCAAATTTGGAAAGAACCTACTAATACCGCCTTTGAAATACGTTCTAGAAATGAACCGAGGCTTGTTCTAGAAAGGCCAAGGTCTTTAAGTAGGCTATAGAGAGATTTTGCTGTTATACCTCTCACTCCCACTTCTACCGCGTACAAACTAACTATAAATTTATTCCTGATCAGTTCGTTGGTCAGTTCGTAATACTAATTGAGCTTGAATGTGTGATCCCTTGGGATGTTTTTTTCCCAAGGAACAGTAAGCTCCACAAGTATCACGCGCCTCAGAAGTTTCGAATACAGGAATAAGTCCGGTCTGGATGACGAAACACAAACATCCCCAGGGATTTTGTAATGCTTTTCATACGTGTCCATCATGAGAGTCAAATCAGGAGCCGCGCCTAAAATTGAATAAGGCTTCGCTTTTGATTTTTTGGAAGCCTTCTTTTACGAATTCTAGAGATCGTTTGGTGATTGTTATACCCTTCCGCGCTCTTGCTACTAAAAGGCTAACCGCTTCCTGTATAATTTCTAGTACCTTATCGTGGCAACGCGAGTATTGACTTTTATCTAGAAGTACACCCTACTAATAAGTGTTTCGCGGTTCCTATTGCCTCCCCACAGTTGTTGCAAGACTTTTCGGTAGCTTTGCCCCATCTTACTAAATTACTTTGTTCTGGGAGAGTCATTTGGAATGCATTAAGATAGAATTTTAAAAATGCTGGGAACCAATCATAAATTAGGGTGCGCCACTTCAAAGCTAATGGAATACAAAAATCTCCTATGGTCACCCATTCGTTTTGAATTTCTAGGCTCATCGCGTGGAGTCGGTAGTTATCGTTTTCGTCTTGTCGAATAAAAGATTTTGTTATGTCTATGTCTTGAACTTTTCTACTTGATTCTAGCCCTACTTTTTTCGTTTGAGCACCTATCATAAATTTTTTTATGGAATTGAAGTCGTGACTCGAGCTCTGAGGCAACTTTGTCTTTTGGGAGAGAAGTTACAGTATCATCTTTAGATTTTCCGATGATATGTCTTTTGGTAACCCTTAGATGTTTGTAGAGCTCCGATGGTTTCTTTAATTTTAATCCAAAGTTGTTTCGGTCTCTAAATAAGGTTGAAGAGTCCGCTGAGTGCGCTAACCCGAGCCATAACTTCAATGTCTTTATGACGCTTGCATCTAACTTTGACAAAAGGGTTTTATTAATATCATAAACGAGGAAAGGCCAATTTAGACGTGATGTTAAAAAATTATCGTAAATCCAAGCTTTTTTGACGTTACTTATTGGTTGGTTGTCTACCTTTTTGAGATCATTTACATACGTACAAACTAACTATAAATTTATTCCTGATCAGTTCGTTGGTCAGTTCGTAATACTTATTAAGCTTGAATGTGTGATCCCTTGGGATGTTATTGGGATGTTATTGTTATGGATGTTATTGTTGTTATGTTATTAGTTGTCAGAGCTTCACGTAAACAATAAACTGCACAGTCAATTAACAGGGATAATACCCATCAGTAGATAATTTTAACTGTCTATCTCTACAGCAAAACTGGATTTCGTTAGGGTGAATATGAGTGCCGGATTAACCCTTCACCTCGATGTATCTTCGTCAGTGTTAATTCTATCTCGATAGTTCTCATAGTATTAATAATCTCTAGTTTTTAAATATTTAAACTGAATATACATATATTTATAATTTTAATCATAAGATATATGATGCTTATAATTTATATTTATTAAGAAATATACTTGGAAATACTTAGGTATTTACAGGTATATAATTTGATATTAAGTCAAAACTATGTCTCAAATAAAAGTCAGCTAACCAAAAAAAAAACAATTGCAGGCCAAAGTTATAACTGAATGTTTATCTGTAAAGAATACAAATAATGAAATATTCACTGTTGTGTTTATAGTATGTGTATTACATAAAATATGTTAAATAAATAGATAAATTACCGGACGTATATAACTTTTAGCAACAGTATGCAGAGTTTTAAAAAAGGGTGGCTCGGTGACTTTTATTCAATTATCTGCTTCCGGCGAGAAAATGCATTTATGGTCACCGGAAGTATCAATACTTCCGGTGACCATAAATGCATTTTCTCGGCACTCGTTATTGGAGCTAATGGACCATGTGGCGATATTTTAATGCAATTTAAAACACTCATCTCTAACAACAGAAGGATTCATCGCGAATAGGGTTGTCATTCTTTTAAAATATTTGAAAATACTTTAAAAAAAAAACAGGTTTATAAAAAACTTTAAAAAAAAAATACCTTAATTATAGATACGGTTTGAATTAAAATACGACAGTCAAGACTATAAGGTAAGTAAAGTTATTAGCACTATGTATAAAACATAAAAAAAAATTAAGTAAATTAAATCCTTTGTTTTAAAAAAAAGAACCTAAAAGTTTGCTTGTAGTAAAACATAATGCTTGGTTTGGTAAAGTAGTAAGTTAGAGCTGCGAACTAAAAGTTGTAATGAATATGCTGGCGACCCTAGCCGTGTATTGGCGACATCGACGGGAAATTCTATTACGTCAAATTATTTTATACCCTGGCAAAGGCCACGTTTTTTCAGATGCAACTTGCTATTATGTTTTAACAATGCTGGGCGGAAAGGTTTTGCTTTCCGTACCGCCCTTCAGCCTCCCCACCGCCCTCAGACTCAGGCTCACTTTAGTCACAGATTTCTAGTGAACCTAACCTGACGTGTAAATGTGAACACTAACTTTACTTGAATATTTAAATTTGTATTAGCTTTGAGGTTTATCGGCGTTTGAAATTAAAAGTACCTACCCAGATTCTACTTCAATATTTTTTTCAGCGCTGTAAAGTACCAGAAACATTCCTGAAAATTGTTAATGCCTGGACCGAGGTAAGAATCATATATATTTATTTTATTATAATTGATTTATTAAAATTATTTATAATGTATGTTTTTTTCATTTAAAACATTACGAAAGCACACTAAATTGTACTAACATCATTCAATTTTCCGAGCAAATTATCTTATTTTATTTTTCCGAACAATCCATTAACAATAAATCAACCGGGAATAAAAATCGAATCACTCCAATCGTTCAACAACTGATAATATTGGAATATATTAACATAAAAAGCATAATTATTTACGGCCATTTTATCGAGCTCAATACCATATTTTATTTTACTTGCCTTCTTAGAGTATTATTGTCTAGTATTATTAAAGTATTTAACAATTATTATTATTATTACTTTAGAAGTAAATTTACATTTTTATAGTTAAGTACTAATTCTTAGAACAGACATATTTGATTCATTATTTATTTTTCATTGTATTTCTTCCTGAGAAAGAGTTCTAAGAAGTAAGTTTTAAAACAGAAGAAGTTAATCTGATCAACGAAACTTAATTAAAATCTTCCTGTTTTTTTTTATGATAACGATATTATAGCTTCAAACCTAAGTAGGAGTACCAAGTAGCAATATTTATATTAAATAAGTATAACATATTTATCTTTTTAAATAATTTTGACTAATTATTCAAGTTGGGTTTCATATTTTAACTTCACTAATCTTTACAAATAGGACATAACTTTATTAAACATTAACAACCTTTAATAATATCTAATAATAATAATAATATCAGGACAAATTACACACATTGATCTAACCCCTAAGTAAGCAAATTATTTGCTTGTGTTAAGGGTGTTAGACAATGATACAAATACATAGAAATACACATATAAATACTGAGAATATATTTAATAAACGACCAAACCTAGAAACACAGACATCTATGCTCATCACATAAATGCCTGCCTCTGCCGGGAATCGAACCCGAGCCCCATTGCGCCGGGACACGTTAGGCGTCTGCGCTAACCACTTGACCAACGGGGCGGTTAAACAAACTTTGAACATATATAAAGTGTAGGTATATACTTACAGGGCATTTAAAAGGCGTGCCACAGCACGGCCCCGCCTATCGTCAGTATTAAACAGGCGGCCGCAGATTACATCGTATTTAATTATTTTACGAGCTTTTACCCGCGACTTTTTCCGGATGAGATTGTCTTAAAGACTAAAAGCGAAATAAGCCGCCGATACAAAAAAAACGTCTAAAAAGGATAAAAATAATCCTATTATATACTTATTGAAGACGTTGCGTCGGGGGACCGTTGTACGTACATTGATGATGGTGTCATTATACAAAAAAATCCTATTAGACTATACGATTTGATATTGTTATTTCGTTATTTGCCTTGGTAACTTTTTTTATTTAACGGTCCCCCAATGCAACGACTTCAATAAGGAGATAATATAATAAATTTTAAATTGAAAATTATTTTACTTTTTTCTATGTTGTACCTAAATACTAAATAAATCAAAAATACACAGATATACAGATACACAGGTGAAACTTATAACACCCTTCTTTTTAGGTCGGGATTTAAAAAAGACTTGAAGATCATGAAAATACCTTATGATAAAAGAATCTTCCAGCAATATAATTATAACTCTCCTCATGTTCTATTTCGTATAAGTGTCTAATCGTCTGATCACCGCTTATAGTCACATTTTTTGTAAACATTTACAATCGGTGCCTAAATTTGTAGACCCTACGTCCATCTAAGTAGTTGTATTGGAACAAATTTGGGATAAACCATCATGAAATAAATAAATAAACAAAAGTAAACTATAATAACATCAGCAGCAATAACAAAAAATAATTATTTATCCATTTGCAAGCAATTGAACAGCATCACGTAACAGAAGATAATTTTTTAATATGTTATCAGTACATATTATGTGAATATCGATTAATTTACAAGTTGTCATATGATCAAAGAGATTACGAAATAAAAGACAAAATATAAACTACATAAGTACGTAGGTACCTACCTAAGTATATATATATACATTAAGCTATCGTTTTACACACTGCATCGGTTCCTACTAAGTGCTAAACAAATTAAAAAACGGACATCTGAATTGATAAAAAAAATCTCATCGCTGAGTCTGACTTCTATAGGTACATGGTTTAAGCAAATATTTCTCTCCTTCTTATGCGAATGCAATATAAAATAACCGATTAATTATCTGAAGCATTCCCGGTCTATACATAGAACTACTTATTGGTCTATCGTTTAGCCACAATGTTATATTTTTCTTTTGAAAAGTTTAAACACATGTCATCTCATCCATAAGTTATGGCACAGAGTATTATAATCTTTATATATATATATATATATATTTCTTGTGTGCGTGTGTATGTCACCGAACTCCTCCTAAACGACTGGACCGATTTTTATGAAATTCTTTGTGTGTGTTCAAGGGGACTTGAGAATTGTTTAGATTCACAATTGGGTCCACTGGAAAATGGTTTTTTGATTAATTTTTAATGTGTAAGTACGTGGTGATTTTGGAATGTTTCACATTTTTTCCGACGCACTGCGTTACCATGGCAATGTCAAATATTAAATAATATTATATTTTAATTATAGTCTGCCCTGACAGTTGGCGTTGCGATAGAAATAAGAAAAATATTTTAGTACTAGCGGCCCGATAAGTGCTTCACTACGTAAAAAGTGAAAGTAAAAAAAAATAGTGGAACAAATTCATTTATTCAAACAAAAAATCTTTATTTACATATGTAAAATTCATCCGTATGAATATTCATACGGTATCGATTGGTCGAATTATGATAAATGTATCTACATGTAATGACGTTAGACTTTGTGATAACTTTTTAATATTTTTATTTTTAATTAAAGACGCGTGTACAAGACAACGTCTGTTGGGTCCGCTAGTATATTATATTTTCCTATCAGAATAGATATTATATCTAACCCCAATGGAATCGTGTTATAATTACCTAAACATTTTATATTATATTACCTATTGTTATTATTATTTAATTAACATTTACAACCAGTGGCGGTTCGTTCAAAGGAGCACTGGTGCAATGAAGTCAAAGAAAATAATTAAAGAAATATATAATTGAGCACTCCTCCATTAACTTGCTACCAATCTATTCTTTTTAGCGATAATAATTATCCATATGTATGTACCTAGTTACTTATCTTATTCTTTAACATTCATCTGTTCATTTAATACAGACCACCTTGGTTAAATACTCTAACCTTTTTCCATTCCTTAACAGAAACTCTCTCTCTTGCTCTCTTTTATACTATGATTATCTACTATTGTTAGGAGATTTTAATATTAATTATTTAAATCAACATAATAACAATACAATACAGCTTAAATATTTTTTACAGAGCGTAAATTTCATACTCCGCACAGTGAGACTCTCCTTGATCTTATATGTACCGACGCTAATGTAGGATTATATTTGAACTATTATATTAAATTTGTATTGTATTGAAGCTGTAAAAAACATAACAGAGGATTTAACATCAATAGATTATATAAACACGGAAAAAATATTATTATAAAAACACACACACACACACGCACGCACGCAGGCACGCACGCACGCACACACACACACACACACAAAAACACATATTATTATTATTATTTTTCTTTTTAAAACTTTGTTTTGAAACTAAATCATTGTAAACCTAGTTGTAGAAGAACGAGGCCTCCTGCTACAGGTATATTTTGTGTGTGTAATGTTACTTTTTAAGCGAAATAAATACTAAAAAAATTGTGTTTACATTTTGAATTTGTGATACACTCTCCCTATGTATAAAAATTTGTGTAACTATGTATAAAAATTTGTGTAATAATATCTATGTTTTTAATTTGTCTTACAAAAATTTTTCTTAGAACACTTTATTTTTTCAAAACATTAAGATCAAAGGACACAAACGAGTGACTACTGAATATTTGATAGCTTTATTGTAGTAGCATAAAAGCACTTATGATCTACAGCTTACCAAACGCTTTCATATTTAATACCTTTTTTTTTTTTTTTTTGCTTTTGGGAAATCCTTTATGGATACCACCCAGCCCAGGGGAGGGCTGGGACGGTTATGTGGGACTCGCTGAGACTTCAGGATACCCACTAAAACCCAACGGTTACCCTCATCGCCATAACAGAACGCCACGGGATCGCTTTCGCACTCACCGTGACGCCCCAGCGGAAACTTCCCCCCTGAATGAGAGTGCCCGAGTAACCAGAGCACCCTCTCCACGTAAGCCTAATATAGGTGAAAGGGTTCCCCTCCCCTTCCATCCAGGCATTACAGCTGCAACCAGCCTCTACCCTGTTGGAGCAGGACCGTCGGTCACGGCCATCGCCTCAACCGGCGATTGGCTGCGCTCTACGCTCAAGGCAGCGGGACCAGCTGCCTTCCCTCTGACGCGTGGAGCCTTGCAGGCACTGCTCCCTAGCACATGGCCCGCTGAGAGGCCTCGATCGGAACAAACAGCGGACCGCAACATTCCAGTGCAGCTGGAACGGGTATGTCCCGCCAAGCCACACCGGAAACAGGCGGTGCTGCGGTCAACCTCGGAAGGGCAATTGGCACGCATGTGCCCGAGCTCCTGGCATTTGAAGCACCTTAAAGGGCGCTCCGTCAGTAGCTCGACCCTTGCCGAGCTCCACCTCACAAGAATCCTCCCAGCGTCTACTAACACTTTCACCGCATCAACAGGGAGTCGGGCATAGGTGACGCCCATACTCCCAGAGCCTCGACGAATTTCCCCAACAAAGAGACTGTCCCCAGGACAGTTGGATCGCATCAACTACATTGTCTCTTGTTGCAGAGTCATCCAAACCCTTTAGCTTTAGAGCTACCCGCTTCACCGGTCGGACGAGGTCTGCAACCCCGTCCAACACTGGGCGAAGCTTCGCCGCCAGTGCTACCGCTTGCTCTGGAGCACCCTTAGGCTACTCCAAAATTCTAGCTCCTGCCGCTGACCGGCCTATCTTTAACCCATCCTTAAGCCCGATGTCACTGAGGTCGATCATCTCGGCGGCTCGCCTCAGGACGTGGGCATAAGTAACTCCCGCAGATGCAGCCTCGTCCTGCAGCTTAATCAAAACAGCAGGGGATCGAACTGATGGCAACTTGGGGGGGAACTGCACGCAGCTTTCCTGTCTTCTTCTTCGGCGCCTTGCTAGGCACTTCTGCAGACTTCTGGGGGAGACTTTGTTTCTTGCCCTTTCCCTTCTACCGCACTGCCACGGACCATCCCTCTCCGGCAACGGGCGCGACCTGTGATGCTGCTGTAGTTATCTGAGACGACGACGACAATGAGGACCCAATCTGCAAGATCGGCGCTGTAGAGCGCCCTTGAAGTTGCGAGTCCCGTCCCGTCCCTACGACAGCAGATGTCTCCCTTCTTCTTCTATCCGACGCGATAGGCGGTCGGAGAGTCCGCTCGGGGAGGAGGCGCTCTTCGATTCCTTCAAAACGGGCGTTAATTAAAACGCCCACTGAGGATATGACAGAACGCCTCAACTCCTCCAATGCGTCCGCATCAATTCGGGACAACCCGGAAGTGACCGCTGTGCCACCCACCGAGGTCTTAAGCTCCTTGAGCTCCTTGAGCTCCTTTCGAGCTATCCCTATCTCCTCTCTGAGGAAGGATACTTCGCGGCAAAGACGGGCGTTATCCGCCCGAATTTGCCGCGATTCCTCAGGTTCTCCTCTGGTTGATAAAACCTTCACTACTTCCAAGAGGCTGCTGGACGCCTCTTTAAGAGCCTTAACCATCGTGCCCTTCAGGTTAAGGCTCTTCTTGCAGACTTCCTGAATGGAAGCTGCATTCTTTAATGCGACAGCTTGCAGCTGCTGCTCATTCAGAACGGAGGACGGTTCAAGCATAGGCAGCGACTCCAGGGATAGGTTATCGTCCCCGGAACCCGGCGCACTCCCAGCCTTAGCCGTCCTCTTTTTGCGGAGGACCCGAGCGCTCAAAGCGCGCTCAAACTCGACCTCCTCTGCCTCCTCTTCCATGGCCCGCAACTCGGCTCTCGCCTGGGCGATCCCACTACCGCGTTCTTTGGCTGCATTACGTCCGCGACGAGCGGTGCTTCATTTTAAGGATGCAGCACCAAGTTTTGCCTCACTTTCAGACGTGTCGCTTAAAAGTCGAGCGACGTCCGAAATGTGACGCTTTCTTCGATCGCTGAGCTCACCGTCAGACGTCTTCACAATCCCACAAGAAGTGCACGATTTGGTGCTCTTAGCACCGCCTTTCCACAAGGTATTTTAAAAACATTAGTGTCGCCGGTGTCATATGCAGAAGAGTCGAACAACGGGGTCGAATCCTCCGCATCCAAAATAACGGAATCCAGATCGCAGTGCAAATCAGATTCCGAAGTAATTGTCATGTCGTTGGGTTGGCCCTGAGAAAGGCCTTTTGGCTGGCCCTGAGAAGGGCCTTTGGTAAATCTTCCTTTGCTATTTCGCAAAGGAAGCATGACGGCAGATCAGTACGAACACACTCACCCAAGTATTGTTTGCAGGATTTGGTCACCCGCCTGTCACCTGCGTTACCGGGGTCAGGACGGGGTCCAGGGGAGACGACGAGGACGTACACTTGCAAACACTCTCTTATGTAATTGACAAGGTCGTAGAGGGCGTCTTCGGTGCTTCTTTGAGGTGTAAATCCATATTGCCTCGGGTTCAACCTGGGGAGGAGGTGCCATCTCAACCTTTTTACCAGGATCTTTTCCAGTATCTTCCCTAACACACACAGAAGACTAATGGGTCGGTAGGATTTCGGGGCGTTGTAGTTGTCCTTTTCGGGTTATTTGAGGATTATCATCTCTGGCAGTTTCCATCTGGTGGGGAATACGGACAGTTCCATGCACTTGTTGAGTAACTAAGAATACTCCGGGTTGGCGCTGCACCGCTACGAGGCAAATGTCGGCCATTGGCCCATCCGCCCCTGGGGACTTTTTGACGCTAAACGACTCCGCCGCCATTTGCAGTTCCTCCTTGGTGATACATGGTTCGTCTGGGTGCCGTGGGTTGATGCCCTCCGCTACCACCCTGATTTCTGTGTGTTGGTATTCGTCGTCTTCTCTGGTGTCCCTAGGAAAGAAGGAGTCGGCTAGGTACTCGGCCGATTCGTTCTTTGTGAGGGTGCGCCCGTCCTTGACTATCGGGACATCCTCTCCCCTCCTTTGAGTTTTCCTAATGACCCTATATATCGAATCCCACATCGTTTCAAGTTCATCCAGCTGCTTGTCTGTGCTGCCTTTGCAGCCGCCTCGTATGCCCTTTTGCTTCCCAGATAGTCTTCGATAACGTATTTTCGTCTTCTCTCACGTCTTTCCTTAGCTTGGTCAAATTTTTGTTCCACCATGGATTGGGAGGGCGCTCATATGTCCTGACCTTGGGCACGGCTGAGTCGCTTGTCTTTTTAAGGGCTTCTTCGTATATCTCCACCATTTCTTCTAGTCTTTCTCTACTATTAATCTGCTCAATATCGCTTGCTGTGAGTCCAGCTTCCCCCTTGTTCCTGTCCAACTCCTGCTCGAATACGGTCCAATTTGCTTTTTTGCAGTTATAGATTTTCGTGGTTCTTTTGACGATTTCAGATTCTGCTTTCTTTTCCACCATGAACGTAATGGCATTATGATCTGAACTCGTTATTCCTATGTCCACAGCCCAGTTGGTGATCTTGCTATATAGCTCTTTGGTGCATGCTGTTACGTCAACTACGCTGGAGTAAACTTTCCCATTTCTAGTGGTTTGGAAGGTGGGGTGGTTTCTGGTGTTTAGGAGGTTGAGATTGTTGGTGTGTATGTAGCTGCTGAGTTCGGCTCCTCTGTGGTTCTCCCGGATACTTCCCCACCATGGGCTCCATGCGTTTACGTCTCCTCCTATTATGGTCTGTTTCGATCTTACTCTGCGCAGTATTTTCGTTACCTGCTCCAGATATGCATCCATCGGTTCGTCCTCCTCGAAGTAGACAGAGATGAGGTTCAGATCTCCGTTTCCTGTTTTGATGCCCACGTACGCCACGTTTCCTGTCTGGACCATCAGGTCTTGGGTTATGGCTAGGTCCGGGTTGTGTATGATAATGGCCGCTTTGACCGGTTTATGGTTGGCTGATGTAGTCTGGACGATTCTAACTCCTGCGTACGCGACGTGGCTAGTTTGCTTCTATGTAGGTTGGATTGTGCGATCTTCAGGTTGCGCTGGGTGCCCTTAGCAATAAGCTATTGTAGATCTCGCTATGACATCTCAGAGCTTCCTTACCGTACATTCTGAGTCGAAGGCAGAGTGGTCAACCTTGGCGGCACGGGACTCTGACGTTTCGCCTTGTGCAGATACTCTCGGGGCACGGATGCTTCGGGAGGTATCTGCACAAAGTGGCGAGGAGAGAGGCGACCCTCTGTTGTCACCACTGTGATGAGCCACAGGACTCGGCTCGTCACTCCCTGGAGGAGTGTGTGGCGTGGGTGCGAACAAGTCATTGCTGCAAAGGAAAGCCGGTCAGGGAGCTAGTCTCTACCGCTGAACCGCTCCGTAGGGGCGGGCTGGGAAGAAGGAAGCGGGAGTATGCCCGCCGCTTCCTTCCCCAGCCATAGTGCCTGGGCGGGAGAGGGGGGTGACCTCTCCCACCCATCATAGGCCTACGTTGAGAGGGTGCCCTTAGTTGATCGGGGGTTCCGCCGGAGCGTCACGGTGAGTGCGACAGCGATCCCGTAGCGTCCCACTAAGGCGATGAGGTCAACCGTTGATTTTTAGTGGGTAGCCTTAAAAATGGCAGCGTCTTCTATGCTGCCGAGTAGTCCCACATACCCCGTCGGCCATCACCTCCCTGGTCAACGGGACGATGCGTAACGCATTTTTCCAACGTTTAAAAAAAAAAGAGTGTTCAACCTTGTCTATTTTTGCGGCTTGGCAGTTGACACACGAGGGTCTTTCCCCATTGACCCATATCGGACAGTCCGCACGCAGATGGCTCCCGCCGCAGTGGCTGCAGGAATCGGTTGTGGCCTTGCAAAACCTATTGCCGTGTCAGTAGCCCAGGCAATTTGTGCACTGGGCTAGAAAGCTTTGATCGGCCACAACACATCTCTGCAGGTCTATGTGTACCCTGCCCGCCTGGGTCAGCGCCTGTCATACTCGTGGTGATACTTGCAAGATCGCGTGGCACTCATGCGGGTTGCGTGTTCTCCGTCTGTACTTTTGAATTTGGGGAAAGTGGCGGAATAAAGAGGAGCGCAAGGTCCCGGCCAGGCAGTAGAAAAAAGTCCGGTACGAATCCGACGTCAGGATTCGAAGTTATGGCCGGAGGGTGAGGTAAGGTGCGCCTTGGGGGGAAACTTTCCCGGCTATTTTACTCCTCTCCTGGGTGTTGGGTGGTGGCAAGTTCCGGAATTGCGGGATTCCGGAACTCCGGAACTCTCAGATGATTCCGGAAAGTAGCCTCGACTGGCCGCTGGATGTTGGCCGTGTGACGTCAGTAGTTTACAACTAATTAGAACTTTGGGAATTTTCCACTACGATGTTATTTGATAAATTTTGAATATATTTTGATTTGTATGGAGTTCCGGGACTGAGTATTTTCTTATTAACTTTAAAACTACTGGGCCGAAAAATCTAAATTTTTGAACACATCAAAATTTTGAAGACGAAACTTCTTAGCAATCCATGGATTCACCGTGCGGGTGCCCGGGCCCATCGCGTTGCAAGGAGAGAAGTGCAAGCAGTGTCTGGGACTTGCGACCCAGGAGTAGGTTTAAGGGGCCCCTTTATTGTGCGCAAAAACGCTCACCTTTACCCTCCACACTCCTCTCCCTACCTAACCAAATTTGGAAAGAACCTACTAATGCCGCCTTTGAAATACGTTCTAGAAATGAACCGATGCTTGTTCTAGAAAGGCCAAGGTCTTTAAGTAGGCTATAGAGAGATTTTGCTGTTATACCTCTCGCTCCCACTTCTACCGCGTACAAACTAACTATAAATTTATTCCTGATCAGTTCGTTGGTTAGTTTGTAATACTTACTGAGCTTGAATGTGTGATCCCTTGGTATGTTTGTTTCCCAAGGAACAGTAAGCTCCACAAGTATCACGCGCCTCAGATGTTTCGAATACAGGAATAAGTCCGGTCTGGATGACGAAACACCAACATCCCCAGGGATTTTGTAATGCTTTTCATACGTGTCCATCATGAGAATCCAATCAGGAGCCGCGCCTAATATTGAATAAGGCTTCGCTTTTGATTTTTTGGAAGAGCCTTCTTTTACGAATTCTATAGATCGTTTGGTGGTTGTTATACACTTCCGCGCTCTTGCTACTGAAATACTAACCGCAACCCGTATAATTTCTAATACCCTGTCGTGGCAACGCGAGTATTGACCTTTATCTAGAAGTACCCTACACCCTACTAATAGGTGTTTCGCAGTTCCTATTGCCTCCCCACAGTTGTTGCAAGACTTTTCGGTGGCTTTGCCCCATCTTACTAAATTACTTTGATCTGAGAGAGTCATTTGGAATTAAGATAGAATTTTAATAATGCTGGAGACCAATTATAAATTAAGGTGCGCCACTTCAAAGCTAGTGGAATACAAAAATATCCTATGGTCACCCATTCGTTTTGAATTTCTAGGCTCATCGCGTGGAGTCGGTAATTATCGTTTTCATCTTGTCGAATAAAAGATTTTGTTATGTCTATGTCTTGAACTTTCCTGCTTGATCCTAACCCTACTTTATTCGTTTGAGCACCTATCATAATTTTTTTATGGAATTGAAGTCGTGCTCCTCGAGCTCTGAGGCAATTTTGTCTTTTGGGAGAGAAGTTACAGTATCATCTTTAGATTTTCCGATGACATGTCTTTTGGTTTGTAGAGCTCCGATGGTTTGTTTAATTTTAATCCAAAATTGTTTCGGTCTCTAAATAAGGTTGAAGAGTCCGCTGAGTGCGCTAACCCGAGCCATAACTTCAATGTCTTTATGACGCTTGCATCTAACTTTGACAAAACGGTTTTATTAATATCATAAACGAGGAAAGGCCAATTTAGACGTGATGTTAAAAAATTATCCATCTAGTTTTTGTGTAATTAGTGTCCAAACTTAGCTGTAAGTGTCTCCCACTTTTCATAATTATTTTCTTCGAAGCCAGAGGAAGGGATGATTTAAATATGCTTTTATGTGCCCAGTATATTTTCCACGCGATTGCTACTCTACGGTCTATTTGTTCAGTATTTCCTTCTTTAGTGAAGGAAATCTGTTTGCCTCGGTATAGGCATTTTTCTACGTAGTCAATAGGTATACCATTTATCATTATGGGTGTTTTAAGATGGTTAGTCATGATTTTCGTTTTATCGAAGTTCATTTCCAATCCAATTTTTGTGCCAGCCTCCTGAAGATCGAACATCATGTTTTTGCAGATTCTGAAAACAGTATAATGTCGTCTGCAAATCTGAGGTGGCTTAAAAAATGTGTTTCTACACTGATGCCCTGCGTAGACCATGGCAAGTCCTTCATTACATACTGTAGAACAGCTATAAAAAGTTCCGGAGAGATTGGGTCACCTTGTCGTACACCACTATTTATATTAATCTTATTTCCTACTCTGTCTAGTTTGACTCTACTTGTACTTATAGAGTAAATATTTTTTAGTATATTTATGTATTTTTCTTTAATTTTCTGTGACCGGAGTGCTTCCCATATACTATTATGTGAAATAGAGTCAAAAGCTTTTTTGTAGCCTATAAAAGCTACATATAAGGGTCTACGAAATTCATGATATTTCTCTATCACCTGATCGACTACGTGTATATGATCGACTGTACTAAAAACGCACTTAAATACAGTTTGTTCTATTGGCTGGTGATCGTCGATATCAGAAGCTATTCTATTGAATAAGCAGGAAGCGACTAGTTTGTGTAGGCAGGGCATAAGGCTTATAGGACGATAATTACCTATGTCTGCCGGGTCACCTTTTTTATATAGTAGGATAATTTCAGATTCGGTCCATATGTGTGGCACATTTATTCAATTACATATATAAAACCATTAATGATACTTCGATTATTATAAAAACATTTATTTTTTATTCTTTTTTAAAGATTACAATTATTTAAAACTAGGGGTCGTTCGCGACTTCGTCCGCGTGGTTATTAGTGTTGCCGTCGAGTTCCATACAAAATTGATATTTAAAACCATTAAGGGTGGAATTTAAAAATCCTTTCCTAGTACACCACTACGTACAAAGACGTAATGTCATGTATTAGTCACAGCGAGACGACATATACCCTATAGCCTTCCTCAATAAACGGACTATTCAACACAAAAACAATTTTTCAATTCGGGCCAGTAGTTCCAGAGATTAGTGCGTTCAAACAAACAAACTCTTCGGCTTTATAATATTAGTATAGATTGATGTATTTTAGTGACAAAGATATTACAAATCGCTTCGGTCTTAAGGCCTCATTTTCTTGAATTGTAAGTTTTGCTAAGTCGGAGGGATCTCAAGGCTCCAAGAAAATACATATCAAAACAACACTCAAACGATAAACGAAGGTATGGACAGAAACCGATGTACACGGTAAGAATTATCAAATATCATTATTAATGAAATTATTTTATCAGATATCTACATAAATAATATTATGGTTATTTAGTAAAGTCAGTTTTATGTGCGAAAGAACAAGGTTCGTGTATATGTGTGCTTAGTTTAGGACCTATCCTTTTTATTTTGTACACAGCAGACATAATTAAGTGCATTAAAGATTGCAAGTATCACATATACGCGGATGATCTACAAATGTACATATCGTTTAAACCGGAGGAAACGGATGATGCTGTCAAAAAATTAAATAGCGATCTGGATCGTTTAGGCAGTTGGTCTCAGTCTCATTCCCTAGTCCTTAACGCTTCTAAAACTAAGTACATGATGTTCGGCACCAAAAATCAAATTAATAAAATAGTTAACAAGAATCCCATCATTACGATCAAGGGAGAGAATATTGAACGCGTTAGGGAAGCAAGAAATCTTGGTATTTTAATGGACCAACAGTTGCGTTTCGAGAAGCACATACTAAATACCGCAAGTAACTGCTTCTGTAGACTTAAGATTCTTTACCGCGTTCGTGACTCATTAAGTCCTGAATTACGAATCACACTTTGTGAGTCCCTAATCTTGTCAAAATTAAATTATGGTGACACTGTAATAGGTCCCAGGCTGCTTGTAATTTCTAAAAATATTATTCAAAGAGTTCAAAACGCTTGCGCCCGATATTGCTTTAAAATACAGCCAAAATCCCATGTGACGCCATATATAAACAGTATAAGATCATTAAAAATGGATTACCGGAGACAGCTACATTTTGCTACTATGCTCTTTGGAATTATAAAGTTTAAAATACCTCCCTACCTTTATAGTAAGCTTCGCTGGGTATATGAAGATAATATTGAATATGCAATAAGAACTACCGCATACAAACTAAAATTACACCGTTACAGTACTGCATCGTTCCGTGGTAGTTTTAAATATATGGCTACCAAGTGCTGGAACGACCTCCCACCACCATTACGTGACCTGAAATCAATAAATAATTTTAAGTTAAAATATAAACAATATCTATTTAATATTCAAAAACATTTATAAAAAAAAACATTTTAGATTAAAAGTTGTATATGTATGTTTATATGTTGGTATGTGTATGTTTGTGTGAGTGTATATATATATATATATATACATATATATATATATATATATATATATATATATATATATATATATATATATATATACATATATATATATATATATATATATATATATACATATATATGTATATATATATATATATATATATATACATATTTAAATGAATTACCTCAGTCCTTACGGTCACTATAACTTGGCGGTCCGGGGGGGGGGAGTCGTTATGTTAATTTCTTCATAGTTACTTGTAATAAAATCACAGATTCCAGTGAATCTAAAATGGATATAATATGTTTGGTACAGTCTTTTACTTTTTTACTTTTTAAGATGATTATTATAATTATATTATTTAGGATATACACAATTTACCTTATTTTGAATTGAATTATTATATATATATTTGTTTGTTTCATATGCAAATAACATGTACGTACAAGTATTGTAATATAGTTACCTGTTTCAGTTTCAGTCTTCAGATTGTAAGCATATTCGGCGGAGTAATATTGCTTCAGTAATAAATTTTGTTCTCGCGCCTACGTCACTTCACATATCGGGTTTCAGCTGAAAATCAGCGCTTTTTGTACGAGTATCATCCCCAACAAACAGCACATGCTGAGCTGAACGCCCATTCGGCGTTGTATACTATATAATACAGTTATCCGTATAAAATTAAAAACTTTCTTACTTTACTTAACTTTACATTAAAATTGATGCTAATGCACCTTAAAACATCACACCGCGTCGCCTTCTACTCATCCTCTAAAACCGGTTTTTCAGCGCCTACAACTCGCGCGCGTATTGCATACGGGGCGAGAGGGTGGGGGACGTGTGTTGTGCATGACAAAAGTATTTAGGTAGTTCAGTTATTGTTTTTATTATTATTTTGTTATTTCATTTAATGTAATGGTGTTTTTTTTTTGTTTATGTTTCTAAGATGTTTTTGGTTAGTTTATTTTATTGTTTATTTTGTTTTTTTTTGTTCGTGTTTACAACGCTTGAATAAAAGTTTCTTTCTTTCTTTCTAGTTAAAATAGTAGTGACGAAAATGAAAGCTGACTTTGTCGTTCTTGATCAATCGCTTTTATCTATTTAACGTATAAAGTTCGCTTTTTGGTGAAATCTCAAACTTCTGTACAATGACTAAGTAATGCAATACCCAACCGATTTTTTTTTTTTTAATAAATCATTTAAAATAATAATCCAAAAACTAACAATACATTACATATAATTAATAATATTTTGTTTGTTATGTAAGTAATTATTTTTATTTTTTTTAGTGTTGAAAGTAAAAGTGCTCGCTAGATGTGGACCTCTCATCGCCTTGACTTGTAAGTGCTCTTTTTCGTTGAAAATTTATAAATTCTTGATAAAAAGCTTAACATTCTTTAATGTCTAAATGGTTTTAGCAATAAAGATATTAGGAATCGCCGAGGCATGAAGTTTTCTTCTACTGGATTTGCACATTTTACATCTTCGGAGGATTGGCAATCTAACCTTCAGTGAAAGGGTGGAACCAAATCAAAACCAAAACTAAAGAAAAATAGAAGTATATGATCCGATAGCGAAGGTAAAAAAGCCTTCATATTATCTTCATACAAAATATTTTTATAAACCATTGATATGAATCATGTGATGTACATTTATGTTGTTTTATATTATGGCAGAATGCTCAAAAATATATGGTACGATTTTTGTCCCCAGATAACAATTTTCAAAAAAATACTTACTTTACATTACACTGGATAAAAATGTGCAACTTAATATTATATGAATTTTTGGAGCCTTAAAACTATATCATTCAATTAATAACATCTAAACGATAATTTTCTGTTTAACACTTAATATTTATTCATTTATGAAACGTTTTTAGGAATAAGGACAAAAGGAAATGCCAACTGAAAGAAGCTTTCCCTGTCGTGAAGTACTGTGCGCTAGACTAGGAATTATTAATTGCGAGACGCAAAAGTACTTCTCTACTGGACGTATAGCTGTCGCAAGTCACTGAATTCTTTGAATGGTAGTGACGAATATGTAAAATATCGGTAAGGTGTTTAGATCCCACCAATTTTGACTTATGGTTTCCAAATAAGCAGAGTCGGTGAGATCTTAAGACTTTACTGAAATGACCTTCAAAAGCCTTCAAAAGCACGATTTAAACAATTGAAGAAAATGAAGAAGTTCGGAAAGAAAAATAACTAATAATATCTTGTCTTTTATTTAATTTTTATGAATGAAACGAATATTAATTAAAATATCAATGTTTTAATAATGTAGCATTACGTGTTTAAATGAAAACAAATCAAAATTGTTAGCTTTAAAACTAAAAGTTCAGGACCTACGTAAGAACGTAGGTCCTGAACTTTTAGTTTTAAAGAATCATCTTAATGATTTTTATTTATTATTGTTTGAAAAATCTTCAAAATTACATAAGTATATAAAACCATTAATGATATTTCGATTACTATAAAAACATTTATTTTTTATTATTTTTTAGAGATTCCAATTTTTTTTAATAAATGTGTATTAGTTATCGTATATATATTAAACCATGTGTCTTCATGCGTTAAAATAACACGAAACTTTTTTTTTCTGCTTTTTTTCCTTTGAATAGTATAAATGAAAAAAAAGACATCTTTCTATTCAATGATCTCAAACTTTTTTCATGTATTTTATAAATAAAATAATGAGAAATTATATAAATAACAAGCGAACAAAATTATTTGTATTTAAATAAATCCAATTATTTTTAAATTTTCTTTTTTAGAGATTTAGAGATGAAGAATTGTAGTCCTCGTGTAGTCCTCTCCTGGATTCGAAAGCTTTGCTCAATCGAAAGAATCTCATAGCTACAATGACAAAAAAACAAAAATACCAAAACAAGAGTAAATCGAATGACAAGGATTGAATTGAAAACGGTGTAAAAGATAGTTATTTTTTATTCATTTAGATTGGTCTGAAATTTTTTTGTGTTTAATTAATTGAAAAATTATAAAAATTATTAACGTAGTTACTTACGCCTATCAATTGAATCATATTTTTTTGATTTCTATAAAAAAAATAGTTTATTGATGTATTTTAGTGACAAAGATATAACAAATCGCTTCGGTCTTAAGGCCTCATTTTCTTGAATTGTAAGTTTTGCTAAGTCGGAGGGATCTCAAGGCTCCAAGAAAATACATATCAAAACAACACTCAAACGATAAACGAAGGTATGGACAGAAACCGATGTACACGGTAAGAATTATCAAATATCATTATTAATGAAATTATTTTATCAGATATCTACATAAATAATATTATGGTTATTTAGTTAAGTCAGTTTTATGTGCGAAAGAGCAAGGTTCGTGTATATGTGTGCTTAGTTAAAATAGTAGTGACGAAAATGAAAGCTGACTTTGTCGTTCTTGATCAATCGCTTTTATCTATTTAACGTATAAAGTTCGCTTTTTGGTGAAATCTCAAACTTCTGTACAATGACTAAGTAATGCAATACCCAACCGATTTTTTTTTTTAATAAATCATTTAAAATAATAATCCAAAAACTAACAATACATTACATATAATTAATAATATTTTGTTTGTTATGTAAGTAATTATTTTTATTTTTTTTAGTGTTGAAAGTAAAAGTGCTCGCTAGATGTGGACCTCTCATCGCCTTGACTTGTAAGTGCTCTTTTTCCTTGAAAATTTATAAATTCTTGATAAAAAGCTTAAAATTCTTTAATGTCTAAATGGTTTCAGCAATAAAGATATTAGGAATCGCCGAGGCATGGAGTTTTCTTCTACTGGATTTGCACATTTTACATCTTAGGAGGATTGGCAATCTAATTCCGCCGGGAATCGAACCCGAGCCCCATTGCGCCGTGACACGTTAGGCGTCTGCGCTAACCACTCGACCAATGCAACGGGGCGATTATAATACTTTATTATAAAGGATGGTTGGCAACCATATCTGTGACGTAGGTGATAGCCAGGGTATGTACCGCTTCACTATCAGCCACTCAGACAGGTTTCGTTTAAGGCAATGAAATCAACCAATATGACGGTTTGTACCAACTAAACATTCAACATGCTGCGTTCCTAGCGAACCACATTAAGATAAACAATTTTCAACTATCGTGCGTGATACTAAAATTCTAAAGTCTAAACTGTCTTCATTCATTCATTAGGTCTAGGAGAAAACTTTAATAATATTGTACATGCGTGTTATATTATGATATTCGTATTTTGTTATTATGATATTTTGTTTTTATGCTCATTAAGTTTACGATAGCAAGTAAGTTAAATTCATAAAAGTTCTTGATCAATTTATATACAGTTAATCCATAGTTGTTTTAAAAGATAAGATGAAAAGACCTACTCACCTCGTTTTTATCAATTGAACTCGACAACATTAAAAACACGAGTTTCTGATCGCTTCACTTCGCAACATTATCGCGCACACACTATCAGAGTGAAGATCGGCGCCCTACTGAAGGGCTGCCGTGCCAGGGCAGGCGGCAGGGTATCATATGTTAAATCAATACTAGCATTCCTCGGCGTTCCTGAATCGGCTCAAGTGTCCGAGTAGGATAGTAGCTTAGAGCGTTCCATCTTATGAAGCACAGTGAAATAAAACTTTTTTTTAATCACTAGTTTATAATATCTATCTAATAATAAAATATAGTTTTTATCGATTTTAATTATTTTTTTATTATGGTATATTATTTTTCTTTTCCTCCATCTCGTTTTAAAATGTACCGAATACCGATTTGAAAATAATTAATTCTCGAAATAAAGCATTATATTGTAAGTCAGGAAACTTATTTTACTATAATAAAAAAAATAATTAAAATTGATAAAAACTGTATTTTATTATTATATACATATTATAAAGTAGTGATTTAAAACATTTTAATTCACTGTGCTGCACCAAATGGAACGACCTATGCAGCTATCCTACTCGCACACTTAAGCCGATTCAGGAATGCGGAGGAATGCTAGTACTGAGTTAACATCACTCATCAGGACTGTGAAAGCCTAGTTGCTAAATATTCCGTTTTGGCGCTCCAACGCTCTCGTAGCCCACAGATAAACAAGTAAATTTACATAGTAACTAGTTGTTGTTGTGAGTAAATCTGGCGTCCGCCATCTTTTCGTAAACCGTTTTCACTTTTGACTTTTCATTGCACAGAGTACTTTGAACACACTGAAATAGAGACTTATCTCAGCGTTACTTTTTGATAACGATATTTAAAGCGCCATCTGTTAGCCAAGGTAACGAAGTAACATTCAAGGAAATTGAACGGGACCCCTCACCTCACTTAGGAGATAAATATTAAATATTATTTTTTGTCTAGAGAGACGGAGGTTGTACAATATCAAATCATATTTGTTTGATATTTAACATATATTAATATTTCCACTAATATGATATGATAATTACAACCTCTTAGAAATATAAACACAAAAATTCAATGAAGTCATTTATTTTTCTTAAAAAAATTTTAACTGTATATTTTCGCTGTTTTGTCCTCCTCGTCATCTTTACTCATTTTCCTCGAAATTATATTATTTATATTTTTACAATAATTGTAAATAAAAAAACTACATGCAATCTTTATTAAATGGTCGATTAGAGCGTCTTTATGTTTATCACATTTTATAAAATTTAAATTAACTGTCACTAAAATAATAGTTTTAACAAATTCTTTAAACAGTTTACTTTCTATTTTATTTTTCATTATTTGGTATATAACGTCCTGAATTGTAGAAATAACTTTTAACATGTCGAATGTAGGACTGCCAGGGGCGTGGGCACTAGCTAGGCTATTTATTAATAATGTAGTAAAAGCATACTGAAATTTCTCTGGTGTAGGGTTGGTATTTCGGCATCCATGACTCCTTATTGCCCCGAAGAAGTTTTCTAACGGGTCTTGATTTAGGCGCCGCATCCAAATTGAACTTACTCCATAATCTCTGTCGTGCTTTTTTAAAAGCACTTCTACTCCTTCTAGTGTCCACGCCCAGTTAACTAATGTTGGGACCGCCTCTCTTCTGTTATTTTCAGATATAAATTTCATGTCTTTTAATATTCTTCTAGCTTCAAACCAGATTTGGTGATGGACAGATGTTGATGTGGCGGGCCCCAGTGCAGGTTTTACAAACTTGTATTTTTGATTATAGCTTCCATTAAGTGAGTCAAACAATTTGTCAAAAAATAAAAAATGTCTGCAGTTGCTTTACATTCCTCGGGAATAATTCGTTTTTCTGCAAAGAAGAAAACTAACATGTAATTTTTTAAGTGATCAGCATCTTATTCTTTAATAAAATCTAACTAAAAGAAAATCAGCCAAGTGCTATTTGGTTGGTTGGTTGCATAAGAAATGTGATTTACTTTGCAGCTTGAAATAGACAGACTAACCGATGCCACAAACAAATTATATAATACTAGCTTTCCGCCCCCAGCTTCGCCCGCGTGAAATTCGGTTATATTGCAACATGGTTAACACCGAAAATTATTTCTAGTTAGATCCCATTAGTATATGGTATGTCCTTTCCCAAATTCAGTTCTATCTTCATACCGAATTTCATCAAAATCGGTTCAATAGTTTTGGCGTGAAAGCGTCAAAGACAGACAAACAGGCAGTGACTTTCGCATTTATAATATTAGTAGGAATGATTATGATTACATGTAATCGGCACTTTGACGGTGTAAACTAAATATTACCTGCAAGATATCCCATGTTAGAAGCAACAGTTTGGCTGAATAGTTGGGTCGCATATTTTACCTTCATTTTGCAGATCTTTGAATGGACTACATGGTTGTCAGTGAGTTTGGGTATTATCCTGATACCTTGGTATGCAGGATTTTCCTTATACAAATATTCTACATGTGACCATGTGAATTGTAAGTTTTTTGTCATTAAATTATTGCAAACACATTTTATCAAATGGGGTGGGTCATATAGTGGTACTATCTCCTGACTGTCTACTAAAATTAAATTGGGTTTTGGATCAATCCCTACTCTTAACCATGTAGTCCTTGAATCATCAATGAGGTGCTTAATGGCAAGTCTGTTTCCAGAACCTTGGTTACAAACTGTTGCAACCACTATAAGTCCAGCTTTCATTATTTCACAAATAAATATTTTGATTTGTCTAGCGAGTTCCCGTCCTTTTGTAGACCCTGCAGAAAATGTATACCCTACAGGCTGTTTATAATTTCTCACGAGGCCTCTTATCATGAATACCTGGGCATGATCTGCAAATTCTTTCACAGTTTGTTCACCATTTGTTACAAATCCAATCACTTTATCAATCCTCTCATTGTAATTGACACCCGCCTTTAAGGCCATCTATCATAAATAAAAATGCACAATTTGTCAATTGCGGTCATGTTTTCTGGTTGTTTTTTTAATTGGGAAAATATATTGGCATTTATACCAGGCTGAATGTTGGCACTGTTTATTAATTTCATTAGTGTTTGGGGTGCGGGTAGAATAAGAAATTTTCTCAATATACGATAGCCTTTAGGGCTTTGCTTGAACAAACTCAAAGCTACTATTTTATCTTCAGTTGAAAAACGTCTGCCGTTGTTCTTCTTTTTATTTTCCCGTAATTGCATATTTGTCAGTAGCCTAATGCTCTTTGGTAAATCTTCAAAAACTCTCAACAAATATTTATCAGAAAAAATCTTTTAGCTGACTTGATGGCCACTGACTGTTTTTTAATCAATGACTTGTACCGGCTTACTGTTACTCTTGAAGCCCATAGCTTCGTATACAAAGCCCGTTTTGCTTCAGTACTAACTTTAAGTTTAAAAGACGTCTTGTTTCTTTTGTGACAGGTTGTTCCTGAAAATGTTTTAATATTTAATTAACATCAAATTCAAATTCACTTTTTATTTCTTTATGTACTAATTGCGATAATTTCTCTTTGAGTAGATAACGTAATTGTTTAGGGTGCCAAAGCAATCCATTATTCAAAATACACTACTGCCTGTCTATCTATATGTTTTTGTCACAGGGCCTCATGGCAGAAAAGTGGAAAAATTCTTAAAGACTATTTGGAACCTTGAATTAAGTTGATTATGCTAACCGTATAAAAAAAGGAGGGTCCCGTTACAACAAAATGTTTTTTTCTATTGCAATTATGGTGACAGCTACAGCAATTAAATATTTTAACTTTTTCTAAGACACTATGGGTTGTAATATGGCATGAAGAGTTATGATCAAGGAAGGTAATTAGGTATTTTTGAAACTTTTTTATTAAAAAAAAAAAACTATAACCTACCTATATTTTCGCCCTGCTAGACAATTTTTTAAAGTCTTAATTTAAGTATGCATTTTCGTATTACTTGGTGATTCTATTTAGCTGACAGGTCTTCTATGTAAAGACCAAATATTATATATTAGATCTTTAAAAAGGCATATTATATTAGGTACATTACCTTTTGAGCTTGAATGTAAAGTATGTAAAATATTCTCTATTGACCTCAATGGTTTACGATGCAAGCTTAAACCTGAAAGAAATAATAAAATTTATTCTAACTTCAACATACATAATTAATAGGATTTCAATATTAATAAGCTATACCAATGTGGAGAATGAAACCTATTAAATGGGCAGGTTGTAATAAATGGAATGGGTCCTGTCAACTCAATTTATTATGATTTAAGGTATTAAAAGAACAGATCAATGCACTTCAAGTTGTCAGTAAGTAACATACACCCACCAACTTATCTGTGGAGTGAAAAACTCATACAAATCACATAGTACAAAATAGCCAATACACCACAACATCCTAACTAGATCTAAAATGCTCATTGTATTCATCACTGCCCCCAAGTCCTTGCAATAATGATAATGTAGTGCAACAAAACTTAAAGTCAGTAGGAAAAAATGTAGTAAAGGAATTGTAATGTTCAAACAGAATTACTTTATAAATAATCTACAGTGTATACAAAATACATGGCTACTTCCTCAAATGAGACATAAAAAAAAAGATCATGCCAATTATGCAAGACTCAACAGTTACCTTGTGAAATTGATGGTAATGTCAGTAAATTTTCATTGTGTGTTTCTACAACTTCCATTATATTATCTCTCTCCATAACACTCTGAGACTCTGTATATAATTTATATAATATTATTTTCCATTGTTTGAATATCAATCAATTAATATAATAAATACATATTTTTTAAATATAGTCTATATCTTAAAATTTTACCACAGAAAAATCAATAACCTATTTATTTTTGTCAGATCACTCAATAAAATTATTACCTTGAGGTACTTGTGATATTGGTTGAACATTTTCATTAATTGATTCTGACACATCCATTCCAGGTGCATTGGTGGAAAGATCTGAAAAATCAATTTCACATATATAAACTTCTAGATTTAGGTTCACATATTCATCAATTCATGGATATTCATACCTACCCATTTTATAATAACCTAAAACATTTTATATTAATATCCACCCACTTTAAGTGCTTAAATTGTGATCCTAAAGGGGCAGAGGGTTGCCAACCATACTTTATAATAAAGTATTATACTTTATTTTTGGTGATTATACTTTATACTTTTCCATACAAATAAAGTATGTAAAAATACTTTATTTTCAACCTTCACTGTGATTCATAGAACAAAACACTCAATATGGGATTTATGGGTAAATACTTAACTATTTAACATATAAGTTAGAATAGATGATGGAAACGATTTATAATTACTGAATGAAATATATCTAACATTTCTACAGTCAGTAAATGTTAATATTAATGTGTTAACCCGAAATATTTGATAAAATTATCAGAATTTTATCACTTACAAACAAAGGATCTTAAATTGTATGACAAAATGGTTTGATTTTAGCGCACTAGCTTTACATACTTCCTAACATGTCTTTGAGATTAAAATTGAACTTTTTAAAATGGAAATATACCTATTTAATAGAAACAAATTGTTTATTTATTTAAGTTTCAATGTTGATTGTAATTTACAAGCTTTGAAAAATTCAAAAATAGTAAAAAATGTTAGCTTGTGCTAAAAGCACACAAAACACGTTTTAATTTCAATCTATATATATAAAACTCTTCCGTTACTGAGTGACTGACTGACAGACAACGCACAGTCGAAACTACTGGTCGTAGACAGCTGAAATTTGGAATGTAGGTTCCTTGGGATATGTAGGGGAGCACTAAGAAAGGATTTTTGGAAATTCAACCCCCAAGGGGGGGAAAAGGGGTAAAAACGTTTGTATGAAAAATCTTATTCCTTGGGTTTATAAACTTGAAACTTGGCATGAACACGTACATAGGCAAGTAAATATGTTTGACATTATAAGTTTTTTCAAACTACCCTCCAATCGTGATTTAGGGGGTGCGATTGGGTGACTGATTTATTAACGCACAGCCGAAACCGCTCGGTATAGGAGTCTGAGATTTTGAACAGAGGTCCCTTTAGTAACATAAGTGAGCACTAAGAAGGGATTTTTGAAATGTCAACCCCCAAGGGGGGGAAACGGGATAAACTGAGCCGGGGCTGCGGGAAAGTTCTAACGAGATACCGTGGCCCCGGAACGCAAAGGGCAACTGAAGGAACGAGGTGGGTTTTAGTCAGTAAAAGTCACAATTTTCTTTCAACTCCTAACCGTTGAGGAGTTGTACCTTCCATCATCAGCTCATTCACATGGGATGATGACTATCAGACGCAAATACTTAAACAGATCTATGAAATTGTCAAAAACGTAATTGCCTGTAAATTTGAGGTTTGCCCTTGATTTCCCTGGAATACCATCATCAGATCCTGACTAGGTAACAACGGGACCAACTTGAAAGTATACTCTACCGAACAAAAAAAGAATCACGTAAATCGATCCATAAATCTCGGCGTAATCGGTATGCATAAATAAAACACCCGAATTTTATTTTCTATTAACTATCACGAGTTGTCTCGATGCTCGATAGATGGCGTTGGCATCGAGATAGATCGCGCTATGGTTTCGTTACCGTCATTTAGCTAGGTAGCGTAAAATATTTTAATTTATCGTGTAATTTTAGCAGCGCCCCTAGCGGACATACGCGAAACTACATATTACACACTACAAATATTTAACGTTTAATTCATTAACTTTTAACTTGACTTATTTAACTTATTTTACTCTCTATTTCAGTTAATTTTTGATTTGTTGATTAGATTTGATATTTTTGATAGTATATTTAGTTAGTGTTGGATAAGTTTTATAGTGTGAGTTGATTTTTTAATATATTCTTCATTTTTTATTCATTTGTTTGTTACTTTATTAGTCTTAGTTAATTTCCATAGATATAGTTTTAGTTAAAAAATTTCTAATTAAAATGGTTCAAGAAATTTTGTTTGTTAATGGGAATTATATTCCTCATGCTGTGGTAGATATAGAAAAAGATGGAGCCTGTTTATTTAGAGCTTTATCTTTTTTGATGTTCGGAACTCAAGACAGGGCTAGGGATGTACGTGAACGCATAATCGGCTTTGTTATTGAAAACTGGACGGAATTTTCGATTATGTCGTGTACTGCACTTGGAGATAATTATTCAACGCCAAATGAATATTACAACGACATGATGAAAACCACTACATATGGAAGTTTGTGCGAATTAGAAGCTGCTGGGCGAATATATGAATATGTTTTCGAAGTATTTCGTGATGGCCAGTTTTATGTGAAAACTGGAGTTGAAGGTCTTCCTGTAAAACGTCTTCGCTTTACTGGCGGGCTTTCTGGTGGTCATTTTGACGTTTATGTTCCAGTTTCATCGTTTTCGGCAACAAAGGTCGCAAAAAAAATTACTCAACGAAGGTTAGAAACGCCTTCACCCATTCCCGAAATCATATTTTCGAACAGTGAGTCCGAGACTGAGTCTGAGTCTGAATTAAAACACGATGAACCAATGCCTAAACAAATAAAAAAAGTGAACAAAAAACGTAGGGCTCGATACACGAATAAAACTCGGAAAAATCAGCAAAAAAAGTCAGTTCGAAGTAACCCTGCAGCACATCGGCAAGCGGTTACAGTGTATCAACGAAACTACCCCCAAGTTCATAGGAAAGCACAAGCTGATTACCAATCTTCACACCCCGAAATACACAGGAAAGCACAAGCTGCTTATCGAACTTCACATCCTGACGAACATCGACAGGAAGTTGCAAATTATCAACATACACACTTGGAGGAACGAAGAAATATTCAGTCTCAATATCGTAAAAATATTAAAGCAAAAACATGGCATACAAAATTACTGTCGGGACTGGCGTATAATCCTGAGTTGTCATACGAAGCAGATAAAGATGTATGTATAGGAACTATGGATCATAAATGCCAGTGGTGCAATGCTTTAAAGTGGAAAGAAGAAACTGTTGGAATGTGTTGCAGTGGAGGGAAGGTTTTGCTTGAGGCCTTTGAACTACCTCCAGAGCCACTTTATAGCTTAATAATTATGGATTTTCATCCTGATCACAATCATTTTATGAGTAACATCCGAAAATATAATGGGTGTTTTCAAATGACCTCATTTGGAGCAAAACTGGTCTCAGAAGATGGATTCATGCCGACATTTAAGGTACAAGGCCAGGTTCATCATCTGATTGGAAGTTTACTGCCTATGGATCAACAGAATGCTCGATTTTTGCAAATTTATTTTGTAGGAGAGGACGAAAGGGAAGCAAACTTGAGATGTTCAAATTTTCCAGGTGTAAAGAAAAATTTAGTGAAAGTGCTTCAAAAAATGCTTCATGATGTAAATCCATACATAAAAGACTTAAAAACAGCTATCGAAAAGGTTCCAGCTAATTGTGAAACATTTAAAGTTGTTATTAACGCCGAAAAAAAACCAATAGATGGTCATTTAGGTCGTTATAATGCACCTACGACAAATGAAGTAGCGTTAGTCATTGTTGGGCAAGAATTTGAAAAGCGTGACATTGTCTTAGAAAGCCATAGTAGTGGTTTGCATCGAATCAGCGAAATCCATAGATCTTACGACGCTTTGCAATATCCTTTGCTTTTTTGTCGTGGTGAGGATGGTTACTCTATTCATTTACCCCAGATCGATCCGAAAACTAAAATGGGTCTTAAAAAGACAATTTCTGCCGCAGATTTCTATTCTTACCGAATAATGTCCAGAGACCGTCAAATCAATCATCTCCTTTACTATCGCTCCCTCTTCAGTCAATTTTTGGTTGACGTATATGCTAAGATTGAGACCGAAAGACTCAATTATATACGTCATAATCAGTCTAAACTAAGAGCAGAAAATTATATCCATTTAAAGGATGCCATAGGTAGGCAAGACGCAGACCCTAATGATCTTGGTCAAATGGTAGTGTTGCCTTCTTCTTTTACAGGTGGACCTCGATACATGCATGAGCGAACCCAAGATGCCATGACCTACGTTCGCCGTTTTGGACGACCGGATCTTTTTATAACATTTACATGTAACCCACAATGGGAAGACATTACAAAACATTTGTTACCAGGTCAAAATTCCCACGACCGTCATGACTTAATCGCTAGAGTGTTCCGTTTAAAAGTTAGAAAAATCATGGACTTACTGACGAAACGTAAAATATTCGGTGAAGTATGCTGTTTTATGTACTCAGTCGAATGGCAAAAGCGTGGCCTTCCACACATTCACATACTACTCTGGCTTAAAAATAGCATAACGACAGATCTCATTGATAAAGTTATTAGTGCCGAAATACCAGATCCAGAAACAGACCCAAAACTGTATGAAATCGTTAAATCTAACATGATGCATGGTCCATGTGGAAGTTTTAATTTCAAGTCACCTTGCATGAAACAAAACAGTTGCAGTAAAAGATTTCCGAAACAACTCATTAAAGAAACTCAAACTGGCGAAGACGGTTACCCACAATACAGGCGTCGTTCTCCAGAAGATGGTGGCTTTACTGTTGACATTAAAGGAGTATGTTTAGATAATCGATGGGTTGTTCCTTACAATGCTGTACTTTCAAGAAGTTTGGTGCTCATATTAACGTCGAGTACTGTAATTCAGTAAACTCTATTAAATATGTATGCAAATATGTGAATAAAGGGACGGATCAGGCTACTTTCGCCCTTGAAAATAAAAATGACGAGGTGACTACTTACGAAAATGGTAGATATATAAGTAGTTCGGAGGCTGTTTGGCGGATTTTTGGCTTTCCGATTCATGAACATTTTCCTCCAGTTATTCATCTTGCAGTACACTTAGAGAACGGACAGAGAATATACTTTAACCAAGAAAATATTATCGAAAGATTAAATAATCCACCAAATACTACGCTTCTAGCCTTCTTTAAACTTTGTCAAGTAGATATTTTTGCGAAAACTTTGATTTATTCAGATGTACCATCGTATTATACTTGGCATAAAAATAGTCACTTTGAAAGAAGAAAAAGAGGAGCTGACGTACAGGACTGGCCAGATATAAAAAAAGAAAACGCGTTGGGCCGAGTGTATACTGTGCATCCCAATAATGCGGAGTGTTTCTATTTACGTATGCTTCTGCATGAAGTAAAAGGGCCATCTTCATTTGAGGCTCTAAGAACGGTTAACGGTGAAGTACATCCCACTTTTCAATCTGCTTGCAAAGCTTTGGGTTTGCTTGAAGACGACCAGCACTGGTATGCTACCTTACAAGATGCTGCACTTTCTGAATCTCCCTCTAGAATTCGGGATTTGTTTGTAATATTATTAGTGTTTTGTCAAGTGTCAGATCCATTAGGACTTTGGGATAAATTTAAAGATATTTTATCGGAAGATTATAAACATCAAGTCCACAGAAACATAGAGGATGTTGATAACATTTGTAGTGAAGTATACAACAAATGCCTGCAAGTTCTTGAGGAAGCCGTTCTTTCATTAGGTGGGCGTTCACTTAAGGAATATGGGTTGCCACAACCAACCAGGCCACTCGATTTAGGGAACATTATGTTATTAAGAGAGACTAATTACAATACAGATTTTCTAGAGAGATTCGTCAAGGACCATAAAAATACTTTAACAATAGAACAAACGGAAGCATACGATAAAATTATGCATAGTGTTAACACAAATTCAGGACAACTTTTCTTTCTAGACGCGCCAGGTGGCACAGGAAAAACCTACTTAATAAACTTAATTTTAGCTAAAATTAGAAGCTCAAAACATATTGCTTTGGCTGTCGCCTCATCAGGGATCGCGGCCACATTGCTGGAAGGTGGTCGAACTGCGTATGCATGTTTTAAGTTACCACTCGACTTGACTCGCGTAGAAACACCCTTATGCAGTATTTCAAAACAAAGTCACCTAGCTGAAGTATTAAAAAATACAAAAATTATTATCTGGGATGAAATCACCATGGCACACAAAAGAGGAATTGAGGCTTTGAACAGATCTTTACAAGATATTCGGGGTAATAAAAATTTAATGGGTGGCGTAACCGTGCTGTTTGCTGGAGATTTTAGACAAACCTTACCGGTGGTACCCAAGGGAACTCGTGCTGATGAAGTACAAGCATGCCTTAAAAGATCGATTTTGTGGTCCTCCGTAAAAAGTATAACGTTAACTAAAAACATGAGAGCCTATCTGGGGAGTGATTCGACGGCTGGTATATTTTCAACCAGTCTTCTAAAAATAGGAAATGGTGAACATCCTACCAGGGATGGTATATTTGACATCCCTGAAGATATGTGTACATTAGTATATACCATCGAGGAGCTAATACAACACATTTATCCAGGTATTTCCGACATACAAGACAAGCCTATAGAATGGTTTTGCGAACGAGCTATTTTGACTCCGAAGAACGAACAAGCTGCATTTATTAACGACATACTTTTAAAGTCATTCGACGGAGAAGAAAAGATTTATAAATCCATAGACACACCATGCCATGCAGACGACGCTACAAATTATCCGGTCGAATTCTTAAATTCACTTAAACCAGCTGGTCTTCCATACCATAGGCTTGCACTGCGAAAAGGTACACCGGTAATGTTGCTACGTAATCTGAAACCACCGAAATTGTGTAACGGCACCAGGTTGCAAGTCAAAGCCTTACATAAATATTTAGTTGAGGCCGTTATTTTGACAGGATGTGCCCGAGGAGAAACGGTATTCGTCCCGCGCATTCCTCTAATGCCCAATGACCTTCCATTTGAATTTAAGCGCCTTCAATTTCCTCTAAAAGTTTGCTTTGCGATGACGATAAATAAGTCTCAAGGGCAAACTTTTAAAGTCGCTGGTGTTGATTTAAGAGAAGATTGTTTCTCTCATGGACAACTGTATGTTGCTTGCTCGCGTGTCAGCTCTCCCTCTAACCTGTTCATCCTGGTAAATAATAAAAAAACTAAAAATATTGTTTACAAGGAAATCCTGTAAGGCCTCTTCGTCCTATAAATCCTGTTTTTTTTTTCTTTTGAGACGATGATTTTGTCTCACTTTACTTTTTCTATATAGATTTGTATGTATACTAATATTATAAAGAGGAACAATCTATTTTTTTATATGTATGTTTGTTTACACATGTAATCGATAAACTCCGAAACTACTGAATCGATTTCAAACATTCACCATTAGAAAGCTACATCATCCCTGAGTAACACAGGCTATATTTAATTCCAGTTGTAACAAGATTTCAGCCTGTGGAAGAAAAAGCCCTGTCGAGATCATTAAAAAACGCTATATATAACCGAATTACACGTGGGCGAAGCCGCGGGCGGAAAGCTAGTATAAGTATAAAATTTTAAAAATACTTTATTTTTCTTACAAATACCTTTTTTTTCCCTACTCAAAAAGTTTTATACTTTTCTTTCGTCAAAAAAAGTTGGCAATTCTAACTCTGCCCATTTTTCATTACGTTCCTGAAGACAACCTAATGCTCCAAAAAGATTATATTTTGTCAACCAAAGCAAACTAGATATCCATGGACAGTATAGCAGAGAAATAGCAATTTACTGTTTCTGACTACAGTAAATATACCTAATTTAGTAAACATTGTAATAGTACATTAAATTAACTAAGCTATAAATTAAATTTTTTAGTCATTCTTACCAGGTAGATTCATAGTCGGAATGGCTATATTAGACAGACGATTGTTTCGACACCAAAACCTTTGTTCAAAATGTATACGACAGACACGTCTGAATTGGTATATCTGCTCAGTTGATATCTTAAGGATATCTCCACGGATTGAAGTTACCTAAGTTTGGAACCGCTCAGGATAGACATCAGGGTTAGGAAACGCGTGAAGTACAGAGCGCGAAGCTGTAAGTTGATAAACCATAATGAATAACGTGCATTGTTAAGAATATATGTAAATTATCGTAAACCACTGTTGCTTACATCTGGCTCCCAAGCAACCAGGAACACAGCACTTTTTGTCGGAAACCATCGTCACAGTTCACAGTGACAGAAGTCAATTTCTCAAAAACAGTCAAATATCACTTCACTTTTACACAGCACTGCCAGACCAGAAGAGACTAACTCAACTCAATGGACGGTTATTAACATATGGAAAACAAACTAGCGTTTTCAAGTGAAACAATTCAAATTCAATTGAAATTTGAAACAATTTCACGAAAGAATAAGTCTTAAGAGCGACATCTAGTAGCAATTAGACTAGACTATAATGTAAGATGACATCTCGTATACGAAAAAGTAAACTTGCTAAATAATGCGATAAAATTAAAATGTCCCGTAATCAGAAATCAAAGATAACTCAGCTTTTTAAATTGGGATCATTTTCAGCAAACTATTGATAGATTCATAGAGTATTATAAGGAAATAGAGAGCGGCGAGCGCTCTTCGATTTATATGCGGAAATTTTAAAGCAGTGACCTCTGTAAATTAAATCCGAACCAATCCATTGAAGCATATAAATTTACTAGAAAATATTTTTATTTATTTCATTTATTTTTTAAATGTTTTTGTGTAAATTATAAATTTTCAAATTGTTTCAGTACAAAAACATTTAAAAAAATAAACTATTACGTTAATTTTAGAATAAGTATTTAAAATGAAACAAGTTGTTACATTATTTTTTTATTTTCATAATTTTTGTTTATTTTTTTTGAAGTTATACTTCTTTAGGCGCGTTATGAAAAAATGATGAGAGTGAAATTTTACGATGCGCGCGCATCTGTGACACGAAATTCACAGTATGAAGGACGGGTGGATAACTTCATACCATAAAATCTCGCATTAATAAAAGGCTCACATATCGAAATTGACAGTTCTTTCCCCCTCTCCTCTTTCCCCTCGTTCGCTGACATTGAACTGACAGAGTACAGTATTATTTGAATATGTAATAATCGCCATTATTACAGTTTCAGAGTTTATCGAGTGAAGTTGCGTTGAGTTTGTAATTCCGTTTCTTATCCTCTCAGTGTCTGTTATTGTAATAATATCCTTAAAGCTTGCACGATGTATAATCATTGTGTTGTGAAGTGTTGTGATAGTAAACGAAAGGAAGTTAACTTTTATTCTTTTCCAAAGAACGAGATAGGACTCAAAAAGTGGTTAGAGACCATTGATTGTGATAGATTACGGAGCTTATCCGACCGATTCACAAGCATTTCATGTGTCGGAAGCACTTTGAAATGTACTAAATTTGGAACAGGTAAGAATTTACTCAATTTGTACTTCTGATTGACATCTCTAAAGGTGGTGTCAGGCAAATGTAGGCCATAGCTGCTAATTGAAAATGAGTGAAAAATATTTTAATTTCAGAGAGAGATGAACCAATCCTAGCATATCAGCTAGATGCTAATTGTAACTTACCTTCCACATCTTTCTCTACGCCTACAGAAAATTTAATTGTACCTACAGAAACAATGATAATAAGAGGTACTATTATTATTTTTATTTAAAAACTAATTTATATCTCTGATTTCATTTCCATTTGTACTAATTCAGTTTTTATAATCGTTAATAATTGTTGTAGATTCAGTTATTCACACCACTCCTAAATCAAGACAAAAAAAACGTGTCATTTCTATGAAAAAATCTTTGACACCTAATTGTTACCGGCTTTACTCTGGAATATATAGTCACGAAAACAATTGGAGTTTACACATAGAGCACATAGAGCATTGAAATTTTCAAAAGAGAACTCTTTTGAAAGAATGACAGAAAAAATGAATCCATTAGCAAAAAGCATCATGTGGATGCAAATAAAACAATGCACTAAAAAATCTAAGGGGAGACGGTTCTCTTATGAAGATAAACTTATAGCACTGTCTATAATTAAACAAAGCCCAAAATGCTACAAATTTTTACAGAAAATATTTATATTGCCATCTAAATGCACTCTTAATAAAATTATTTCTGAGTTAAACATTGAAACAGGGATCAATCCTCAAATCTTTGAAGCTATAAAACAAGAGGTAACTATTAAACCTTTAAACAATGCTATGCTTGTATATTTTTGTGCCAAAATCTATTAATTCTCCATTAACTATATAGGCTATATATGAATGTATGAGTTTATATATAATTGTTTATATATATGTCGGAGATCGGAGGTATATTGGTGGCTTGTTCGGTATTGATGGAGTCTTCTGGTACAGGATCCGAAGCGTAGGTCTCAGGCAATTAAACCACACAGACACAATATGACAATTACTTGTATTAAATGTAGGTAATCACAAATTACTTAGTAGGTATACAATTATCAGAGTTTCGTGAACCACCGGTCCCGTTTGGGGGGTCCGGACTGTAAGGCTCACACTAATCAATAATCCTCTCGTCTCGATGCTCTCGGATATTTAAAATGTCTCCGGTGCCCCTCCAAACGATTCCGATCACGTGACTCAATACGTCACGGCGTTCACACCCCACTGTTACAATGATATCAATTGAGTTACTAATTATCGTTAAATTATCGTGATCTGCGACACGGCCATACTGACAAGTCACACGCCCTCGTGTGCATATGTATCTGAAATCCAAACAATATACAACTGTACATGTCACTTCGCTCGGCCTTTCTGACCACATAAAAAAATTATGAATCATTCTAAAATCGATAGTTATGATAACTGAAGCTGTTAAAGGCATAGAACAAAACTTAATCAAAGTACACTGGGATTCGACAAATTGGAGTCAAGATAGACATCCCGCATTGGAGTCAAGATAGACAACCATCATAGGCGTCAAGTCAAGATAGACAACCCGCATTGGCGTCAAGTCAAGATAGACAACCATCATTGGCGTCAAGTCAAGATAGACAACCCGCATTGGCGTCAAGTCAAGATAGACAACCCGCATTGGCGTCAAGTCAAGATAGACAACCCGCATTGGCGTCAAGTCAAGATAGACAACCATCATTGGCGTCAAGTAAAATAGACATCGTATTAATTATCATTATCACCAGAACAGCCAGCAACAGAACAATTATCATCATTATCATCATGAACATTGACGTCCAAAATTCTCAAATTATTACAGACTTTTTTTATTTACTACCGTATCTCACAAAAGATATTAATAAGATCGGATACACTGAAACACTTAAACTTTACATATGATTTCTGTCTACATGAATTGTTTTTCTTTGACTAGCGAGCATTTAGCACTTGAAACGTAAGTAAATTAAAACGAATCACCTTTACGCAGTAACATGCTCGATGGTGGATAAATTGAGCAGACATCAACGTGTTGCTCGCCACGTGCCATGCCAACACCGCTGCCATAGCTGCCATCGTCACGAAAGCAGTCACCACCATCAGCACCATCAGCGCCATCCGCGCCGCGCCATCACCGCCATCCGCGCCGCGCCATTACCGCCATTCGCGCCGCGTTGTCACCGAAATAATTTTTCATTTCTTTCTTTCTTCATTAGCAACGATTCCTTTTTTCGTAGAATTCTTCCAAAGGTCATATAATCTAATAAACGACTTCCATAAGCGATTAAATAGGTATTTTCACTCGATTTTCTTGATATGTGGGTAGATCTCAATTTTGAAGTTTTGAGATAACATAAATTTAACTTGATTGATTGATTGATTTACAACCATTGATTATCAACTATTGATTGATTGTATTGATTCTGGAACTTCATTGTTATTATCTTGTAGTGTGCGTTTCAAATAATAAAATCACTTCATTTCTTGCTTGACGTTATTTGTAGCTTCAATAAACTTATCTCGCGGGTAGTTGGTGGTTTTGATGCCCGAGTGAATCCCACTTCTGATGTCGGAGATCGGAGGTATATTGGTGGCTTGTTCGGTATTGATGGAGTCTTCTGGTACAGGATCCGAAGCGTAGGTCTCAGGCAATTAAACCACACAGACACAATATGACAATTACTTGTATTAAATGTAGGTAATCACAAATTACTTAGTAGGTATACAATTATCAGAGTTTCGTGAACCACCGGTCCCGTTTGGGGGGTCCGGACTGTAAGGCTCACACTAATCAATAATCCTCTCGTCTCGATGCTCTCGGATATTTAAAATGTCTCCGGTGCCCCTCCAAACGATTCCGATCACGTGACTCAATACGTCACGGCGTTCACACCCCACTGTTACAATGATATCAATTGAGTTACTAATTATCGTTAAATTATCGTGATCTGCGACATATAATAAAAAGAGTGCAATTAGCTAATGTGCCTGTATATCAATTTGTGTGTATAATATTTATTTTTAAATTCTGTTGAACTATATGATATTCATTCCCAAAACCACCAAAAGGGAAATTTATTCAATTTAAAAAAAAAAGTCTAAGTTGGGTCAATAATATTTCTCTAATATAAAGAAAAGTTATCATTAATTCAATGTATTGCCAACCCGAACGAGATATTGTGTGACTTTTATTTATTATTATTATAGAAACATGACTAATTAGTAATTTGCTTTTAGGTGAATACTTGGGAAGAAAAGAAGAAATATTGCTCAATCCTTTTTGATGAAATAGCTCTGGAAGCTGCCTTGACATATGACAAACACAAAGACACCATAGATGGTTTTGTTGATCTGGAAGAAAAAACAAATGATTTTGCTGACCATGCACTTGTGTTCATGTTAAGAGGAGCTATTTATAAGTGGCAGCAGCCTGTGGCTTTCCATTTTTGTAAAGGAGCAACATCAGCAGTTACTGTAAAAAAAATCATTAAAAATTTAGTAGTTGCTGTAGATAAGGCTGGACTTTTGCCCATTGCTCTTGTCTGTGATCAGGGTACAGCATTTCAATCTGCGATAAGAACCCTTCAAGAGGACACACAAAGAGAACAAATAATTGCTGGTGTAAGAATTGGTGAGCATCTTAAATAAATTATACCTATCTTATTTATTTATTATTTTATGCCACTACAAAAGGTCTGTAGACATTATGAATAACTTCGACTTATGCAACCTGATCCCATAACAACTCACTATGATAGGCTTTCCACCCCTGTACTGCGGTAACCCCTGTCCAAACCAGTACGAGCTACCGCCCGTAACATAAGCAAACCAACTTATCTATAATAGAATTAAGTAAAAGTGGATAATAACATTACTTTTTATTTCAGATGACGTGATCATAATTAATAATCATTCACTGAGTGTGATTTATGACCCACAACATCTTATTAAAGGATTGAGAAATATTTTTTTTTATAATCCACATGTTTTTGGTTTGAACATTCACGTGTTTCAATTTCATACAAGTGCGAATTATATATGTGCTAATAAATTATATTCACTAGTGATTTAAATGAAATATTGTGTTGATTATTATTATTTACTTTTTAAAAATAAATATTAGTGAAAAAAATTGTGCTTATATACTTTTTCAAGTGCTCTATTATAATTGAGGTTAACTATTGGTATGTATTATTTATTGATATAAATTAAAATATCATTATTTAATATAATAATTAATACTAAATATCATGAAATTATTAACATTGAATATTTGTTATTGGTTATTTAATATTTACAAAATAAAGAAATAAATTTAATAAAACATTTGTGATTTTATTAAAATTCAACATCAAATTAAAATATTAAAATTAAATTAATTTTTAATATTTATTATTAAATTGAATAAATACTAAATACTTTAAAAAATAAATGAACAAATTTCATGAAAGCTTTTTGATAAACATGAAAAGTGAATATTAGATAAAGAAAATAATAAAAATATTTAAATAAACTTAAATTCAATTTTTTAATTTATTATTAAATTTATTTATTTACTTTAAAAATATTAAATAATCAATAATTAACATTTAAAATTTAGAATCTCAAAATATTTAGTACAAATTATGTCCTATCCATTTATTTATTTAATTTTTCAAATTTAAACTAAAATTTATTGACTGTTTTGACTATCCTTTTCCAGTCCTTTTATTATTTCATTGTAATTAATTATTTGCATGCAATTAAAAAAACAATTTTTTAATGATGCCAAAGAAGTATAACTTCTTACGCGCGTACATAAGTACACGCACAGTTTTTTTGTCTGTCTATGCTGTTAGCCCTGTTGGCTATTACAGCGTCACCGGGGAAGTTTTTTTTTTTTTTTTTCTTTTTTTTATAATGGTTATGTTTATTATAATACATTCGTGCTGCAATTTTATAATCATCATCACCATTCTCATAATTATATTTTCCACTTAAAATACGGTTAATCGATCTGCACCAACTATATATTATAACGCTTATAGTTATATCGAAAAAGTAATCTTTACTTTTTTTTTGCATGTTTTTGGCATTTGAAAGGAACTTTTACTAAAACATCTGCAACCGATTTTATTTTGTTTTTTACATTTTTGTTTGGGATGTCTCTCTTTAAAAATGATTCAGTAATATTCTGAATGTCATGGAAACAATTTTCAATAGCTTTATTTGGATAGCACAAATAATTACTTTTATTATATTCTTTAACTTTTATATAACTACTATTGATTGAGTTGTCGTTATTTGAGTCATAATTTGTAGGTAATAATGTGTAGGTACGCGTAGGCATAAGTGACACCACACAATATACAGACACACACCGTCTATACCGGTATAGACGAGGTCCCAACTGAGTAAGTGCTCCGTTGCTCCGGCGTTCTGCCGTCGGAGGACGCTAGTGTCCAAATTTCCTTAGCTTCACTCCTGACTAACGACGCCCCGAGCCGAGGTCCGTGTCTCAATCTGAGACGCCCTTGGGACGTCGTTCCCCATGGGTGCCCATCTGGCCCCCCCCCCCCTCCCCCTTTTAAGGGCGGGTCTCCTGGCCCACCCGCTCCCCCAGTGACGCTGTAATAGCCAACAGGGCCAACAGGGCTAACAGACAAAAAAAAAATAATAATAATTTGAGTCAATCAAGTTAAGTCGACATTCTTTACAAGATTTACATTTTTTTTTAAACATTTCGTCACTACTCAACCACATACATAATTCCTTTGCCCCATATCATTTTTAAGATAAAAATTGGTTATTACATTATTGCTTAAAGAAATATTATCTTCTTCCATGAGAATATCAGAAGCATCAGTAGGGTCAATTTTTGTATTTAAAAAATAAATATATATATTCCTTGGAGGGTTTCATTGCCGTCGTTTTCACAATTAGAATTTTTTGAATGTGGTAGGTTATAATAGGGAACATGCAAAAAATTTAAAATGGTTCCAAATATTTTTTTTTCGATTACTTATTATCATCTTATTATAATAAAATCATTTTTTTTAAATTTACTAACCATTTAAGGCCATAAAATAATTTATGAAAAGTGTAAATTAAGGGAGCGAAATTCAAATTTCCAAGACGCGCCACCATTGGTCGAAAGGAAATGTGACGTCATTTAACACGCCATTCAAATTATCGGCGTCGAAGTTCATACTATGGTATCAGTGTTACTGAGAAAAATAAATAATTTAAACCTATATTTTCGTGCTTAAAGTTTTTATTAAATGATACAATCGTTTAGGTAATTCTAAAAACATTTTTTCAATCCTTAAACAACCCTAACAAAACAAATACCTACAAACTCTTTTTCAATAGCATTTAGCATGTTACTACACATTACATTTTTAAAATGTTTCTTCCTCTTAATCATTTTCCACTTCACTTGACTCAGATAAATAACTTGGTTGATAATCAGCAGATATAGAAGATATAAGATGCTATAGAAGAATTATCAGCTGTGTTTTTGGTAAACAATTTTCTTTTTAAAACAGATAGTTTTACTGGTAAAACTGTTGTGTACCAATGTTGTGTGTTGAATGAGGAAATGGTGACAATGCTACATTTTGTTTTTCAGCAGGTTACATTGACACCTTTACTTCCATACTTTGGTTTAATATAAACTTGCACAGCTTAGCCACTTGGTAATTTATCTTCAATATGCGAAAAGCAAGGCTCTGCCTTATGATCATCCCATTCAATAGGAGAAGTACTGAGTCCTGGCTGATTAATATCACAGACATTTGTATGGGCAGTATTAGGACTTACTTAGAGTATATCACTTCTTTATGAAGGTCATCATTTTTTAAGCACTACTTTTGATAACTAACTCTGAAAAGGCTTCATTAACCGATGTCAATCTTTGCCTTTTGACTATGCATTCATGAGAATATTCTCTCAGCTGGTGTTTTTGCCACAAAAATATATGAGGCACAACTCTTTTCTTCAAACTTAGATTACATTTTTCTCCTTGTTGTTTCGTTATACATATTATATTCAATACAATTGGCTGTATATTCCTTAACCTGAAATAAATCGGCAAAAATAAAAATTTCGTAAAACCAAAAAAAGAATACGGTTTTTATAGAAATTTATACTGAACTTTTGTTAGCTAGGTTAGGTTAATTTTAAACTCAAATTTTCTAATGTTCTATACTTACTATATATTTAAACTATTAGATTAAACTTATTATAAATAAAGTATACTTGCGTTAAATTGATCTTCACAACAATATAAACACGATTTAGGACATATATTATTCCTTTTAATTACCATACACCTTTGTTTTTGTATTTTCGCATCTCTTGGAATACAAAAAACACTTTGTCGGGTGTTTTTCTAATACTATTTTCGCACTCCGGTACTATACAGTATTTGTAAGATGATTTTTATCTTCTTCCATGACTTGTAAAGCAATTAAAACTTGAAATATGTATGAACTATGAAGTAACTAAAAAGTTCATAGTAAACATTCACTGGACGTGTCATCGTGACGTCACGCAAAGCGCGCGCAAAATGACGGCGTTTGAACGGCTCAAATTTAATCTATGATTTAATTTTTAATTTGAAAAAAAACTAGAATATTTTCAAACCTATTTATATTTTTTTCTACGATATAAATACGGTAAATGATAAATTAACGTAAAAAATTACATGAATGTTCCCTATTACATAAAAATAAAGCTTTAAATGCTCCTTCGAAATCAACTGTGTTGGTATAATTATTTCTCGCTCCTTAGCTTCTGATATTCCTAAAGAACTTTTTCTACCGGATCTTGATTAAAGTTACGACCTAACACAGCGTCATAACCATATTTATTAAATAATCTTTTGCAAATTGCTTCCATGCCATTAATAAGCGGCGTCCACTGTAATATGAAAATCTAAAAGCAACGATTATATTCATCATAAATAATTTAATTCTCATAATATGGTATGTTGAATCATCATTCGTGTGACTAAAATACATCATGTATTAGTTTCCTCCCCATCGCATAAAAAATAGTTATCTCTTTTAAATTGTATCCTTGGTTATTTCAGCATGCATTCAGACATGTTCGTGAACTCGGCCAATACAAACAGATCGGGAAGAAAAGGTAATTGAATTTGTGCCTTCAAATAAATATCCTACTTTCCTCAAGTAATCAAGTCCGTGAATGTTAAGTAGGTTAATAACAATTATTTACAATATATTTGCATAATATATGGTGATAGAGTATTTGTTTCACTGCAGATATCTCTAAACATCAAGTGGAATTCATCGGAGGTAACAGTTTATGTGCTATTGTAATTATATTTTTATTTTCCTTGATCACCAATATTTTATTACATATTGGAGGTCATACATACATACATACACACATACATACATACATACAATACATTTTATTAATCCTACCTACACGCACACACGCAAAATATACCTATTGTATTTTATTCACTGTTAAGAGATCTTAAGGAATGGTTTTTGTGATTTACTGTTTATTTGTTTAAAACCACATTTTGACAGCCATTTTATCCTCTTGGAATTGATAAATGGATATTTTTATTGATATTAGAGAATAGATTGTGAAATGTCCTATTTTTTATTTTGTAAGACGTCACTTTTAAAGAAATCAAGTGTTTAAGTTAATATTTGAATATAATTTGAATTAATACGTTTCACTTAAGTATAATTTATATATATACCTTCGGTTGAACTGAATGTATTTAATCGTAACTTAAGTTCTATTTTATAGTAAAAACTCACTTTAAGATATTTTAAAATAATATTTAAAAACTTAAATCTCTTTTGCTTTATTTTTCGCATGTTATGATATTTGTTGTTTCGCTATGTTTATTTCTAACTACACTTAGTTATTTTGGACAAAACGTATATATCGAATTATTGTCAGTCATACTATTAAAAAAATATGCAGAACCGTTGGCTACTAATGAGCCATTGGTTCTGCCACTTTCATTATCCATTTTACACAAATTTAATTTATTATCTAATCACTTTTCTTGTACTTTACTTCAAAAACTCTTATTTTTATAACACTTCTAATTTTAACAACTAATTCTAAGTATTTATGAGGAATTTACTAAAACACCTTTTTAGTTACTATACACACACTTTACTTTTAATCTCTCGTTATTACACCGAACTTATAATTAACGTTTTCACCGTCACTAGCACAATAATAATAATAATCCAAGACATTGTACAAAGTCTTAAATACGTTTCGGAAAGACATGTTTTCGCGCTTATTTACAATCAAGTAATTTTAGTTATTTTTACTTATTAACAACTAAGTACTACAAACTTAATCTGTACTACATTGTTTACAAAAATAATCAAAATATTTTATCATACAATTTGCTTTAAAACAGCCTTTAAAAACATTTAAGGTTTTTGTAAAGTTTTGCTAATATTAACTTCAAGTGCTGCCATCTATCAGAACAGACTCATATTTAATTTAGTCATTATGTTTACTAATAACAATAATAATAATGAAACATTAAAGTAAATTAACAAAATAAACTCAAAAATAATTAAACTTATAATTTTTATTTTTATTGTTCGCTAAGCCTACGCGGCGACATATACGTTCTTAAAAATAAGCTTAATGTATATTTTTGTATTTAATTAGATACTTAATACATTTTAAGCTAATCCGCACCTCCTGTTACATCCTGTTTTCAAATGATATCAAAAAAGTGTAAAATAAAATGCATTTCTAAGTGGAAACGTACAAGAAAACATAATATTAGGAACATATTGTTAATATTGTCTGTTGCGATTCCAGTATCCGAGACAGGGTACGTACAACCGGAATGGCGATCAAATTACGAAGGTGATTATAATTACGACAGTCACAGTCCTCGACCGCTCACCTCTCGAGATCTCTTGGCTTGGGCATTTCAAATCGCCAGAAGCATGGAATATATAGCAAGCAGAAAGGTAATATTAAATACTCCTTGACTAACATCGTATTAGTACCTACTTAAACAATAGGTACATACCTAATAAATATTGTAATATATAATATTAGTTTCTCTGAACATTGTTTTTTTTTTTTGGTTATTTTACGATATTCATTTTATGATTGGTTATTTTAGGTACTTCATGGTGACTTGGCAGCAAGAAATATTCTTTTGGCCGAGGATAGTATTGTGAAGATATGTGACTTCGGCTTAGCTAGAAGCATTTATAAGAACGATGAATACAAAAAGCAGGCGGATGTATGATCATTGTTTTACGGACAATTATTTACCTTACACCTTTTAATAAGTTACTCTGGACTGTTAAGTTTACTTTTTCAGTTGATCATAATATCTTATGTTTTCGCAGGGTCCGCTCCCTGTAAAATGGTTGGCCCTGGCCCTGCATTATTGATCGAATCTTCTCAACTCAATCCGATGTTTGGTCTTTTGGGATTGTTCTGTGGGAGCTGTTCTCTCTTGCCAAAACACCCTACCCTAATATCAGCCCCGCATGTCTTGTGGAATGGCTTAGCAATGGGTAAGTAAATTAAGACTAAATATAACAAAAAGCTTACCAGTGAAAAATAAACTTAGTATTTACCTACATGAGTAGTTGTAGGATCTTTATATTTTATAATATGTACGTCAAAGAAGTTATTAACTTTTTCTATGATATGCTTTAGTTTACAATATACATTTTATATAGGAAAAAAATCCAGTATACAACTTCAATCTGAGATCGTTGTCGACGAGTCTTTTGTACTATATTTATAATAAATTATTAATATATTAATAGAAAAAAATGTAGTTTATAAATGAGGTTTACAAAATTCCGATTTTACCGTTACCGATAAACCGTTTAGAAAAGCCTCAGTACGCTGACGATAAGTTGCATGATGTTATGCTGCGCTGTTGGGAGCAGAAGCCGACAGCGAGGCCTAATTTCTCGCAGCTGCAGGAAATACTCGGTTCCTTCCTGGAAGATAATGTCCGCAATGTAAGCATTATTTATATGATATACAAGATGCGTTTATAATTGAAGGTTCATTAAATAATTAAGCATTATTGGACAACAGTAATATGGAACTTTCTGATGGCCGCATTGTAAGTATTATTTATTTGATATAAAAGTTGCGTTTATAATTGAAGGTTCATGAATTCATTAAGCATATTTGGACAATAATAATATGGAACTTTCTGATGGCCGCAATGTAAGCATTATTTATCTTAATATATATAAATTACGTGTCACGTTGTTTGTCCGCGATGGACTCCTAAACTACTTAACCGATTTTAATCAAATTTGCACACTATGTGTAGTTTGATCCAACTTGAAACATAGGATAGCGTTTATCTTAATTTATAGTATTATTTTATTGCAAATTATTTGTTTTCAATAATCTATTAGATCCAAAAAAGTCTAACAGATGGCATTGTATCTGTTGACTACATTAAGTTAGTGTTCAACAGATGGCGTAATATTAAAAGCGCAAACAAATAACTTCAGAATTCATATACAATTTAACATCATAACCGCCACGCGATGCTGAGACTAAATTGTAAGTCAATTTTTAGTCGGCATTGTTATGTTCATTATAATAAATTCTTATTATAATGAACATAGTACAGTCAAATTATACCTGCTTCTTTGTCGAATCTATTTAACCAAAAATATAGTGCACCGATTAGTGCAAAATTAAATTAACTAGGTTCCGCCACAATGCGCTGCGGGAGTTGAGCTGAGAGCCCTTCCCCTTTTTTATGCTACTAAGGTCGGTCCATACCGCGCCCAAGGACTTCTAATAAAGTTGCTGGCACCGGAAAGGTTAAGAGTAACGATTGGCGAGCGGGCGCAGGTTCAGTCAAGCTTAAGTCTTTGGGAGATTCAGTTTTTTGACCATATCTTTAAAACGAAACAATATTTGTTTATTCCGTTTTTTGGAGTAGAAGCCCAGTCACGTCCTTGACCTGCGTGCCAATTTCGGTTAAAATTGGTTAAGTGTTATTGTTATGTTGCCTCAAAAAAATTATTAAAAAGCTTACGCTCAGCTCAATTAATTCGTATCAGTTATGTATACTGTATGTAACTGTAAATATTGATATTAAATAGAACCAAACGAACATGAACAAAATGGAGTCAGAGGATTTTTTTATCGATTCCAGGGCAGAACTGTGCCAAATATGCTGAAGATATTTTTATAAAAGCCAATTTAGTATGATAACGACATTTTTGTATGTGATACCGTGATTCAGAAATACGATGGACATGCACAGCGATCTCTGTTGAGATCTAGAAACTGTGAGCTTAAGTCTATGGGAAATTCAGTTTCTTTGACCATATCTTTTAAACGAAACAATATTTTTTTATTCTGTTTTTTGGAGAACAAGCCCAGTCACGTCCTTGACCTGCGTGCCAATTTTGGTTAAAATTGGTTAAGTGGTTTTCCTGTGATGTTGTCTCAAAAAATTGATTGCCAAACGGCTAAGAGCTTCGCTACACTCAGCTCAAAATTTAAACTTTTAATAATTTAAAATAATAAATATTATTTTCATAAATTTAAAACTATCTGCCCTACCTCATTTTTAAATTTGTAATGTACTCATTTGTTAACACCTTATATAAAATAATAATAATTAAAATTAAATTAAATATGTCAACTGTACGATAATTTTGATCAAACGTGTTTAACGTTTTCGTCTTTTTTGGTAAATAATATTTTCATTCTTTTACCACCCCGTTGGTCGAGTGGTGGAGCGCAGACAACTAACGTATAGCGCTATAGTGTCGTATAGTATTGTATAGTGTGTGTGTGTACCTAAAAAAATTGAAATACTCGAATTGAATATATTTGGCATCAAAACCGAATAATTCGACCGAATACGAATTGCGAAAAAGATGCCGAATACACCGACTACCGAATACTTACCAAATATTCGGCGCATCTCTAATCATTATTATATTACTGTATCGAGGGTTAGGTACTGGTATTAGGAAATCAGTCATAGAGGTCGCCATGTTCTTTTAAAAACTGCATCTATGTAAAAAAAACATAGCGGTCCACATCATTAATGAACGAGAACTTTGACTATACGATAATATCAAAATATTGTTATTTCGTTATTTGCCTTAATAAATTTACTTGCATTTTGAATTCTTTCTTTACTTAGCGGTCGGGGGTTTTTTATTTATTTTTTATTTCTAATACCGTTACTTCCTAAATAGTATACTACAATGTAATAGGTATATCAAAAACCTTAGCAACCACAGCAACGCGTTGCCGGGTCTGCTAGTATGTTATAAGAACAATAAGGACTGGTTCAAAAATATTGTATATATTATGCGTACAATAATTATAAAATAATTGCATAACATTATAAAAAGTCTATTTTCCTTTTGCCAGACCAAACAGATAATTCTGCCTTCTGACCATGTGAAACAGATTATTAACGGTAATAAAAATGATATTTGAAGGCATGGTCAATGTCACTAATTTAAAAAATATATTTTATTATATCCAGTTAATAGTATATTGTGAAGTGCGGCTAACCCCTAATCATAATATAAAACTACACCATTCATACTTGCACACACATATTTTTAATAACAAAGTGTTTTATGTTGTAGTATTAGTAGTACCTACCTCTTTATTTTAACTGTACATATTTTCTTTATAATGAATGTTTTACATTTATGAGCTTTACACATTTTCATAAACAACATTCATAAAAATATTTGATTATATTTTCAGATGACGAAGGGTATCTGCAAATGAGTCCAGTGAACCGATTAATATTCAGTCCACGAACATCAAACACTAAATTTGATTTCGATGCACGCAAACTAAACCTAAGAGCAACTGAACCAAATAGCCAAGGCTCAGAATTAACACAGTTGTTAAGTTTGAATAACTTGCCAGCCAGAAGCGGATCAGAATCTGATCACGAGGGCAATACGTCTCCATATCTTAAAATGTGTCCACGGATCGAGGAAGAAACAGATGAAGTTTTTGAAACAAAACAGTACAATTTCATAAATTCGCAAAATATTCAAAATAGCGCCATAACTAATCCAACTTATATTAAGTTCAACGTGGACTTGGAGAAGAAACCTCAGAATATTTCCAATAATTACGTACCTAAACGTCAATGTACCGAATGGACTAGTCAAATAGATTATTTTATAATAACTCCTATTAGCCGCTACTTATTTTTGTTATATTTGGGAAAACAGTAAAATTCTTCGAAGCCTTGATCTCCTTCTAATCAATTTGATTAAATGTGTTAAAAGAAATCTCAGATATATCTTTTATGTGCTATTGCTTTCTATGTCTATAAATCTACATGGTTTTACTTTCTTATATGTATTTCTATCTCTTATTCTGTTATTGTTAAGATAAATAAATGTTTATTTCTACAAAATATGTGAAAAATTGTATTACGTGAAGAGGATTAATTACGAAATGATGTGATATTTTGTTGTAGGAAGTGTTAGGAAGGCATGATAATGAAGTTGGTACTCTCGTATACATAATGTAGTGTAGTTTTTGTAAGTATTTCTTTATCGAACCCCACCACTAAATCTTATTGTAAATACCTTTATATGTAAGTAATGTATGCATAAAAAAATGCTTAATACGTCTGTTATTCTAAAAAATGTAAAACGTTTAACCGCTTATAGTTAATACTGTACAGAAATAATAATACAAATCATGTGTTTGTAATCGCTGTTACTTCGTGTTAGTCGCATGCAGTTGCTATATAAAAAACTGATACTTCTATTGAATAATATATTTGTTTAAATGTAACAATGTTATTCTTAGTGCATCGTGGCTACCATGTTAAAAATATTTACAATTGTTTCATTGATGATTGAGCTTTATATTATAAAAATATAGATGCCCAACATTAAAGAAAAATAAATGTGATATAATAATAAATTAGCATCTATTTATTTTAAAATTAAGTCTGCAATAATTATATTAAAAATATATAATACTAAGGATATTCTTAATAGTCAATGCGTTAAAGACAATGCTACAATAAATGCAACTCTGGATGTCCAATTACGTTCAAATAAAAAAATTGTGTGTGTCAGCTCCGACGCACGACTGGAGTTTACTCCTTAAGTATAATTGTCTAAACAGACGGAAAAAAATAAAAAAAGATTGATACCTTATAAAATATTATCTACACCCCTTTCTGCCATAGTTTATTTCGAAATACTTGCATTTCACTTTAGCCAAATATAATGATAAAGATTATAACTTCACAATAACAATGTTTATTATTGATAAATATAACAAAAACAGCAACATAAGTAAATTGATACTGATAGAAATAAACAAGCTCAATAACATATAGATATAGTCGCTTTGCAGCATATACATTACTCTATACACACATTTAATGTTTTCATTGATTTTATCAACATTCATGAGCATATTCGCTTTTATTAATACGATGAATATGTATGGTTCTGACTATGTTGTTAAGGCATCTTTTAATATTTATATTTTTTTATCAGTAATCATTAGCATATTAGCTTATATTAAAAATTTAATAACATAAAAATTAAAAATGTATCGTTCCTTACATGGAAATATAAGTCTTTACTTACATTACAAATAATAAATATTTTAGGTTTTAATTAATTATTTTCATTATTATTTTTTGTATTATGTTAAATTGCTTAGTAGTTCTTTATTATTTATTTCATATTGGAGTTTGTTCCCTTAGAATCAATTTACAAATAAGACAGTTTAAATGAAAAAAAAACGTCACTAAAAGCGACACTTGTTGTCTGCCGCGGTAAAGCTATTGCATAGCATTTTTATCAACTATTGCAATTATAATTATTTATGTAGTATTTTTTTTTATTGATGTTAATTCAAGTTTTTAAGCTATTGCATAGCTTCTATCGCGGGCCTTGAGTATGGAGACCGAATCCAGAAATTCCATAACGAAAATAACCTAACACACCAGTATTGTGTACTTATAATTTAAAAATAGCATAAGCGCCAAGTTGATAATATGTATTATGATCTTTATTAAATAATAATTAATGTTTATTTTAAAATAAATGTTTTACTGGTACAAAGGAATTTCTTTCAAAAAGCCTTTTCATTTTAATGACTTTCTGTTATGGTTTTACAAAAGTCCAGAGTACAAGAATTTAACAATCGTAATTGAACTTTATTTAACTTATTTAACTGATTATATTTTAAATAGGAATAGAATAATTTCATAATATATAATCATGTCATAATAGGAATAGGTTAAAATAAAATATCGATGTATCGATATATCAATATTATTACTTAGAAATATCGATATTTATTACAAATTCATTATCATCATCATTTCTCTTATCGTAGCGGTAAAAGCTAATTCATTCACACTAAATCATTCAATATCTAGTTTTATAGAAATAGTACATTGCCAAAATATATATTCTTTAATCATTTTTACCATTTTATGGTATGTATTTTAAAAAAGTTGATACAAGAAGTGTTTCATCGAATTTATGCGGGAAAAATATAAAAGCAGCGGTAATACAACTAATTTAGCAACTCACTTAAAAAATAAATACCATCTTGCATGTCTAACATGACTTGCAATAATTATTTTAAATAAAGCCAATATGTCGAAATAACGATAATATTTTGAAATTCCAAACCCCAATATTGATGTATTTGAAAATGTCGATATATCAAGCTTTACTGCGGCAATCTCCGAGTGCCACACTTATTTTTTTTGCGTTTATATTAATTGAAGTTGGATGTTGTGACCGATAAGAAAACAATTTTTTCTGTTATTAAAAAAAATACTATTTGAAGTTGTCATTCCTATGTACTGTCATAAAAAGGTTAAGATTATCATTAGCTAAAAATATTTTCAACCTTAAATATCACGAATAAGTTTAATTACGTTTGTTAAACTATTTAGCAATAAAGTATATAATACAAGTATCAACAAGGCGCTTAAGCTATTTTTAAATGATATGTACGCAATACTCGGCCGAGCTACATAGTAGGCGGAGTGGGGGTTTTAGGTTTTTTTGTTACGAAATTTCTTGATTCGGTCGCTGCACTCCAATTCCACGATATAAGCTATGCAATAACTTAAAAATATTTGAAATAAATATCGACCACGATACCTGAATTTCAATATCAAAGTATCGATATATCGTACAAAAATGTATTAGTAATAAATATCGATTTCCATACATATTTTATCAACAGTCCTATTTAAAATGAGATGTTTAACTGCTTTGTAATATCATAAAAAGGTTCATAATATCGGCTAAAACTATTTTCAATCTTATTTCTGTGAATAAAGAACAATTACGATTGTTAAGTACTTGTACTTAGGGTCTTTTGTAACACAATAACAGCAAGTTATTAAAATTAAAGGCCTTGATGAAAAAAGTATATTTGTACAAGTATTATGCAGGATTACGCATGCGCAGTAACGCTGATACAACCTATGCCCCCTAGAGGCGAGTTGGTGAACTAAAGAGACAAGCGTGATATTTCAAATCATTAAAAGTTCTGCTATTCATCCATAGATGGCAAAACTAGTTGCGCACGATAGGTTGCGCACCAAAAACGTAACGAGGTCATCGTTCAGTGGATTTTACTCCTCATATTTTTCTCATACCGGGCGCCTTATATACAAAAATCGATTCTTAAGGAGTAAACTCCAAAAAAAAAATAAACATTCTTCTCTCCTTATTATTGAATTGATAACAAAGTATGTCTATAGTAATTTTGAAATAAAAAGAACTGGACTTGTTGAACCGATTGAACTTGATGTTTAGTCAGCCGCCATCTGTCGATAAATAGCAAGAATTAAAATCGTAATGTTTCTGGATTCTGGGCACAGATGCCACTTATTTTGGAGAAATCCTTGTACTAGGTAACTGTCCCCCCCCTGTGCAGTAGGCACCGTATTGAATGTAGACACAGTTTCTATAATTGCTTATTTTGAATTTTTAATATTGTCAATGCTGCGTTTAAAAATATAAAACTTGGAGTAGAGTATTTGTTTGTTATAACCACTGACTTTAAAAACTAGACAATAAATTAAAAGTATTTTAAAAACTTAACCTATAAACTTAAAATGATAAGCTCGACGGATATGTAGTGCTTGAATTTTCTTTCGTAACTATTATATAAAAACTCACTATTTCTATGTCTTAATTTTGCATTCACTACAACAAAAAGTAGTCCATCTACATGTAGAATACCAGAGTGACATAGGTATATGTGAAAATATAACCAAGAAATACAAGATTTTTGGTGTATTAGAGATCCTAATGCATGTCAACATTTACAGCGTGATTTTTCTGCATCAAGCCGTCAATAGGAGGATAGCAAAAGACAGGGTTAATCCGGCTTTGTCCCCATGAATCACAATAGCAGTGCATTACTTTACAGGTAATAAGTATATAATTAAAGTTACAAACTAAATTGATTTATACTATAAATAATTAATTTTATTTTCAGTGTATTAATTTCCAATTGTCTATCCTCAATGAAAAACTTCTCTCCATACATCAAAACTACAATTCTCTTTTCCACTTTTGAAAGCTCCATCACCAACTCATTTCCACCACAAGTCTTATTGCTTGTCTTATATATCACTAGGGGTCGCTCGCGACTTCGTCCGCGTGGTTTTTAGTGTTGCCGCCGAGTTCCATACAAAATTGATATTTAAAACCCTTAAGGGTGGAATTTAAAAATCTTTTCTTAGTACACCACTACGTAGAAAAACAAATGTATCCTCCAATTTTACTATCTCTACGACCTGCGGTTTAGACTGTATGCTATAACTAAGTCAGTCAGAACCTATTAGATTATATTAAATTTGCAGCATTTTTCATTGCTGCTTAACTTCTATTAGTCACAGCGAGATGATATATACCCTATAGCCTTCCTCAATAAACGGACTATTCAACACAAAAAGAATTTTTAAATTCGGGCCAGTAGTCCCAGAGATTAGTGCATTCAAACAAACAAACTCTTCAGCTTTATAATATTAGTATAGATATAGACCTTCTTTACAGCCCTCTTTTAAAGTAAAATTAAAGAATAACTTAACTTCGTCCATTACTTTCAAGACTTAGCGCTACCTCATAAATTATTTAATTTTCCGTGCCTAGTTTAGAAAAACCTTAGCAAGGTTCGAATGTATCTCCAGAAGTACAATGTACCCCTATACTTGATTCGTTAGAATATCCGAAGCTTTCTTCGTTGGGCAACAAATTTAAAATTTTGTCAACCGGTTTAGTTAAAAATAAACAAAATACAAACACACTGCGACAGAGTAAAAACTCATAAGCCAAAACAACACCTTTAAAATTTTGTTCATTAATTAAAAATTTATTCTAGAATTATAATTTAAACAAAGTTATGTAATAAAATATTTATAATTTTGGAAATAACAATTTTTTCGGTCATACACTCATCCATTACTATTTCTATACGTAAGATAAAGGTCAAACCTATACTTCAACACTCTTGAAACCGTCGATGTGATCTTATTTTAAACAAGTTGAATGTGTTTTAGGAGTTTTTTAAAATTATAAATAGTTTTTAAATATAAAATGCTACCTTATATATAGTAATATATCTGTATAGTTTATATAAAAAAATCAATTTAAATACTCATAAACCTTAAAATGTTCCTCGATGTTTCGATTTCAAGAAAAGCTAAATAAATGTAAATCGTATATACTTTTTGTGAGTATTGGCAATATTATTTTACATAATATGTTAGTAATTATAGACATTTGCTTCTTCAAAATGGACACAAAGAACTAAATTAAGAATTCTTATGGTTCGTTACCTGATCATAATTTATAAAAAAATACCAAATAATTTACAATTATACATTTTACAATTTATGTATTTCTTTTAACATAATACAGAAACACAACAAAATAAAATAAAAAATAATAATTTACAGCATTTTAGTATTTATGCTACATACCGTGCTTTAGTAGATTTGCTGAAGGTGGGAAAAATCTTATAGCGTCATTGACATAATGATGAGGACTTGGTGTGATCATATTATTATAATCAGGAGCGCACACCATCGCCAGGTAATCCTCTTGTCCTTCTTCAACCTTCAAGTTCAAGTCCATGTAGGCTGAGTTCAGATCGACGTAGTGCTGGATTATGAAAAGACAAAATATATAAATGTATGTAGTTAAAAAATGCTAAAAAAAAGTATTATATAGAATTGTCCTATAATACAAAATAATTGATGAATCTTCAATTATAAACGCATCTTTTATATTATATAAATAATATTTACATTGCAGACATCAGAAAATTCCATATTACTGTTGTCCAATAATGCTTAATTATTTAATGAACCTTCAATTATAAACGCATCTTGTATATCATATAAATAATGCTTACATTGCGGACATTATCTTCCAGGAAGGAACCGAGTATTTCCTGCAGCTGCGAGAAATTAGGCCTCGCTGTCGGCTTCTGCTCCCAACAGCGCAGCATAACATCGTGCAACTTATCGTCAGCATACTGAGGCTTTTCTAAACGGTTTCTGTAACACGTTTTGTAAAATCAGAATTTTGTAAACCTCATTTATAAACTGCATTTTTTTCTATTAATTTATTAATAATTTAATATAAGCTACAAAAGACTCGTCGACAACGATCTCAGATTGAAGTTGTATACTGGATTTTTTTTCCTATATACAATTTATATTGTAAATTAAGCATATCGTAGAAAAAGTAAATAACTTCTTTGACGTACATATTATAAAATATAAAGATCCTACAACTATTCATGTAGGTAAATATTAAGTTTATTTATTCACTGGTAAGCTTTTTGTTATATTTAGTCTTAATTTACTTACCCATTGCTAAGCCATTCCACAAGACATGCGGGGCTTATATTAGGGTAGGGTGTTTTGGCGAGAGAGAACAGCTCCCACAGAACAATGCCGAAAGACCAGACATCGGATTGAGTTGAGAAGATTCGATCAATCATGCATTCGATGGCCAACCATTTTACAGGGAGTGGACCCTGCGAAAACATAAAACATCATGATCAACTGAAAAAGTAAACTTAACAGTCCAGAGTAACTTATTAAAAGGTGTAAGGTAAATAATTGTCTGTAAAACAATGATCATACATCCGCCTGCTTTTTGTATTCATCGTTCTTATAAATGCTTCTAGCTAAGCCGAAGTCACATATCTTCACAATACTATCCTCGGCCAAAAGAATATTTCTTGCTGCCAAGTCACCATGAAGTACCTATAATAACCAATCATAAAATGTATATCGTACAATAACCAAAAAAAAAAACTATGTTCAGAGAAGCTAATATTGTATATTACAATATTTATTAGGCATGTATTGTATTAAGTACTAATGCAATGTTAGTCAAGGAGTATTTAATATTACCTTTCTGCTTGCTAAATATTCCATGCCTCTGGCGATTTGAAATGCCCAAGCCAAGAGATCCCGAGAGGTGAGCGGTCGAGGACTGTGACTGTCGTAATTATAATCACCTTCGTAATTTGATCGCCATTCCGGCTGTACGTACCCCGTCTCGGATACTGGAATTGCAACAGACAATATTAACAATACGTTCCTAATATTATGTTTACTTGTCCATTTCCACTTAGAAATGCATTTTATTTAACACTTTTTTGATATCACTTGAAAACAGGATGTAACAGGAGGTGCAGATTAGCTTAAAATGTAATAAGTATCTAATTAGATACAAAAATATACATTAAGCTTATTTTTAAGAACGTATGCGTTTTGTGTACGTGTAGTTAGAAATAAACATAGCGAAACAAAAAATACCATAACATTCGAAAAATAAAGCAAAGGAGATTTAAGTTTATGGATATTATTATGAAATATCTCAAAGTGACCTATGATGAAGTGGAGTTACGAAAAGGCATACAGTTAGAAGCATCTAAACTGATAGATAGATTGTGATCTGTTAAAGAAATTAGATATATGAGTCTTCAACTCCTACTAACTACAACCAACTACTTCAATAATCAAATTCTATTTATTCTAATGAAATTGTTGTTTCTAATTATTAGATTAATCGTAATCGCGTAATCGTAATCGTAATAATATAATTCGCGGGATGGCCCTTCTGTCCGCACAGGACGCAGCTGGGAGGATCCTCAGGGACCGGTCCCTTCCGCGAGCAGTCGGCTGTCGCGTGGTCGTCCAGGCACTTGACGCACCTTGGACGCGCGTGACAAAAATGTTGGGAATGCCCATAGAGCTGGCAGCGATGACACTGACCAGGGAAACCGCGACCGCGTGGAGGTTCGACCCTAAGGCCGGTGAGTTGGCAGACTGCCTTGACGTTAAAAATTTGCTTTCCTTCCGGGGAAAGCTCGAGATGGACGAGAACGAGATCGAACGGGACCCTAGTGGTCGCTCGGTACATGCGGTGCACCGAGATGACGGGGAACGATTGGGACTTAAGGTCCTCGAAAATCCGCTCAGTAGTGAGCTCCACGGGGAGCCCTCGGATGACCACCGTTAAGCGGCGTTCATCCTCTAGCGCGTAGGTGTGGTATCCGTAACCACGTTCGCGGAGGAGACGAGTCAGACCACGGTGGTCCGACGAAGACGCGGTTTGAACGCGGATACCGTCTGCGGTATTTCGGGCGGACGTGAAATGGAGCTTGTGCTCCGTCATAAGTGCGGACAGAGTGTCCCACTTAGACTTGTCCCTTATGTAAAGCGGCGGCGGCGCGGGGGACTTCCGTGGCGCTGAAGGTGCCTCCGCGGGCGCTGAAGGCGCGGACGACGGCGACGCGGACGCGGGCGCTTCGGGCGCGATCGGCGCGCGTTCGCGAGTCGGGCCCGGGCCCGAAGAACGGTCGGGCGACGCGGGTTCGCTACTAGCGGGTTTTGAGGCCCGTTTTCGCGGGACGTTCGAGGAGAGCGCTTTCGTCGCCTTCCTCTTGGCCGATTTGGTCTGCACGGTCGTGAAACCGTCGTCCTCGTCAGCGTCCGAGGAAGGGGACGAACTCCCCGACTCGGAATCCGAGGCCGTCTGCTCCGTAGGAGTGGCGGCCTCGACCTTCATGTCGGAGGTGCTCTCGGTCGCGATCGCGGCGCGCGAGGTCGAGGGCGGAGACTCGATGCCTAACAAGACAGAGTAGCGCAGGCATAATTCAGGAGCAATTCCGTTATCTTGACTGGCGCAGGTGTACGAACGGTCGGTGCAGGTGGCCGGTGCAGGTGGCTGGGCGGTCAGCGTGACGGTCCAGGTAGGTGGCGCGAATAGGCGGAGGAGGTAAAAGGGACATGTGTCCCGGTCGACTGCTCAACGGTGAATGTGTAATAATAACAGTAACATTAAAAATATATATATGTATAAAATAAAATCTTCGGCCTGCCACACAACCAGTCACCGCAAGCAGCACCCATTCACGAGCATAACACGAAAGCCAGCCATCACCCCCTTCGCCATATTTGAGGGAGGAAGGCATGCAGGCATGCACCGGTGTGATGCAGAAGGTCGATAAAGCAAAATGGATTTACAACAAAAAACAAATTGCGGAGATTACTAGCTATTCGCAATAAAATACAATTCATTCCCAGGCCATACCGTCGTTGATGTAATCCTTTACACTATAGTAGGATTTTTTTATCAAATTATATTTAACATATAATTTAAATTTATTTAATGATAGGCTTAAGGCTTCATTTGGGAGCTTATTATAAAAACGTATAAAATTACCCTTAAAGGTTTTACCTATTTTATGGAGCCTAGTGCCAGGCATAGCGAGTTTATTTTTGTAAACACCTGTTTGTTTTAAGATAGCAATTACGCTTTCTTAACTTTACCTATGCTATATGTAGCTAAGTTAACATTATGTGATCCGTATGTAACTTCGTATCTATGATTGATTTTTTATTAAACTCAAAATCTTTTCATCGCAGCCCGTCTTTTATTTTTTTAAACCCTCGAAGTTATTATCCGTACATATTTGGTCATACTTCGAGCTGTATGATTATTATATTGAAGAAATCATCGATTAATTAACGGATACAATTATTTATACGGAATTATGGAAATTAAATGTTAACTTTAACTCCGAGGGTAATGAGGGCGTCCACGTGTTCGATGAACAAAAACTGGTGTTAAGTTTTTATTAATAATTGGAACCCAACACTTAATCAGGTTTATTTGATTTAAATTATATTTAAATTGTTTGTATGGTGAGTTCAATGTTAATGATAACTTATTTTTTATAAATTAAAGCATTATGTCCTACCTTATATTGTGAATCGTTTATTTGTAATAAAAGTTAAAATTGAACTTATTTACTAGGTAAAGCAAGCATTGTGCCGCATTATTTAACTTCCTTTAATAATTAAATATTATTATATTACAAATAACGATTCACGTTAGTTAGTTGTGCGTAGGTATTTGTTAGCCGCTTTCATATAATAGAAATAGATATTGTTATAATTCATTTAGTGCATTACTTTTTGGTTTTATTTAGTTGCATTTAAATTAGTTACATTTATTATATACTTATTTAGATAAGTATACCGTAATTAGTTTTTATTTTTTATTTCAGCCTTGTGTGTCCCCCGTCGCGGTCTGCCACGTGGTCTTCGTGCATTCTTGGGCACCCACTGATATGTGATCTTAGCCCAGAGATCATCTGACATGCGGCAGACGTGACCACCCCAGTTCCATTTTAAAATAGCAGCCTTCCGTGTGACATCTCTTATTCCAGTTTTGGAGCGTATTTCGGTATTCTTAACCCGGTCTATCAATTTGATACCAAGAATACTTCGCTCCATGGATCTCTGGCAGACCGCGAGGGTGGATCTCTGTTGAAGTGTCAAAGACCATGTTTGGGAGCCATATGTCAATATGGGGAGGATGCACACGTCCATGAGTTTCCTCTTAAGGGATAATGGTAAATCACCCTTCATAAGGTCTTTCATGGCCCAATAGCTTCTCCAGGCGTTTTCGGTGCGTCGAACAACTTCTTTATCTTGTCTTGCCTGGAAGGAGACTATTTGGCCAAGGTAGAGGTACTCATCGACGTATTCCAGCCTCTCGCTACGAACGGTAATTGGTTGATGAAAGGTGTTGGTCATCAACTTGGTCTTCGACATGTTCATACATAGGCCCACCCCGCGGCCCGCTGTGCTAAGGTCTTCTAGCATTAGAGTCAATTCGGACGCTGAAGACGAGAAAAGGACAATATCATCGGCAAAACGGAGATTAGTTAATCTTTTGGTGCCGAGGATTATACCCCTTTCTGCCCAGCTGGCTGCTACTTTTCTAAAGACTTCCTCCAATACGGCTGTGAAAAGCTTCGGTGATAACGGATCTCCTTGCTTCACTCCTTTTTGTATGCGGAAGGCTTGTCCTGTGGATGAATGGATTCTGATTGCGGCTGTACTTTGGTTGTAAATATTCTGAATGAGTTGTATGTATGTGCTGTTTATCCCTTGACTATGTAATGCAGAAAATATTGAGTTATGTGAGATACTGTCAAAAGCTTTAGAGTAATCAATGAAGGCTAAGTAGAGAGGTAGTTGGTATTCTGAGTGTTTTTCAATTATTTGGTTGATGGAATGTAGGTGGTCGGTGGTAGAGAGGCCGGGACGGAAGCCGGCTTGTTCAGGCGGCTGATGTTTATCTAGAGTTCGGGCAATTCTGTTTTCAATAACCTTTATAAAGGTTTTATATAGATGTGAAACAAGACTGATGGGACGATAATTATTGATATCAGATTTTTCTCCTTTTTTATGTAGCAATATTATTTCTGAGTGACAAAAATTGTTAGGTAAGCATCCAGTATTTAAAATATTATTGAAAAGGTTGTTGATATGGGGTAGGACTGCTGGTTCACCTATTTTTAATTGGTCTGTCGTAATGCCATCAGCTCCAGGACATCTGTTGTTCTTCATGCTAATAAGTACACGATGTATTTCGGAGTCAGTAATCGGCACTATGTCGTTCGAGCATGAATATACAACAGGATCCTGAGGCTGGCTGTGGTCATCATTACTAAATAATTTAGAAAAAAAGTTTGTGCAAATTTGAATTATTTAGTCTCTATTGCTCTGTTTCGTTCCCTGACTATCTTTTAAGCACGCTATTGATGAGCGGCCTACGCTAATTCCCCGTTTTGCTGTTTTCAGAGAGGTGTTTTGTTCGAGGGCTGTTTGTATGAGAGAGGTGTTGTAGTTACGGAGATCCTTGCGTATATTACGTTTAACTGTCCTGTCCTTAAGTCTATAAAGGGAACTATGAACGGGTATATTCTGCCTTTCCACAATTAGGGCTTTGGTTATACTGCCTAATTTGCTGGATTTGCTTTTACTGGGCTTAATCTTGTTGTTGGCGGTTTTAATTGTCTTTTGTATATTGTGATATTGTGAATTTACGTCCTCGTTAATGTCTATGTCCAGCTCCAGTGCACTAAATGTGTTTTTGAGATCCAAGAGAAATTGATCTTTATTTGCCAAAATATGTTGCCTATCTAGACTTTTAATAGATTTCTTAATCATCTGGTAACGTTGGATTTTTAATGCCAGTTTTATTGATATTCGGAGAGGTCTGTGGTCAGAGTTAAATTTGAGATTGTTTATGACTTCAATGTTGGTAACAATTCGTTTGTGTGATGAGAGGCAGAAGTCTATTTCATTTTTGGTGACGCTGTCCGGAGAACACCAAATCCAACGTCGTTGGGATTTCTTATAAAAGAAGCTATTACTCACACTCATGTTTTGCCCAAAAGCGAATCGTAGGAGTCGCGTACCGCGCTCGTTTCGCTGACCGAGTCCATGAGGTCCAAGAATATGGTAGTTGTCCTGTGGTTGTCGGGGCCCTAATTTAGCGTTAAAGTCTTCCTGTACGAGAGTCCATGTACCTCTATTCTCTTCGCACGCTGTGTTGAGGAGATAGTAAAACTCTTCTATTTCGTCGTCAGAGTGGCTGGATGTTGGTGCGTATACTTGAATTATTGTTAAAATTTTACTGTCATAAATTTTAAATTTTAATATGGCAATCCTATCTGAGTAAGCTTTGAGTTCTAAAATATTATTTTTCCATTTATTTGCAATGAGAAATCCAACTCCGTTACGGCTATTGGACCCTCCACTATAATATAAAGTATTTGACTGTCTCTTTAATGTATCTTCCCCGTCTCTCCTTAATCTCTGATAACCCTATAATATCCCAGTTAACACTTTCTAATGCATTTTCTAATTCCAAGTCTTTCCTCCGTTCTTAAAGATCTGCAATTAAAGTTAAAGATGCGAGGCAAATCGGAATCCGTTGTGGTTGCATTGGTCGTCTGGCATAGATAACCCACCCGGGGATTTTGAGGCCCCTTGGCACCAGGGAGAGTAGCCCTCTGCCAGGAAAGGCCTCGGCTCCGCTGGAACTAAAGCCGGGTACTTGGGGCGCATTCTTTGTGCTGTGTGTCATGAGAGTAGAGGTTTGGACGTTGAAACCCACCACGCTTGTCCGGTGCGGGTTGGTGGGTGCACAGTAGACCGCCTGACCGGGTCCATGGGTACCGCCGTTGATGTGCAAGACATTCCTCCGCCGCCACCTTGAGTGGACATCCTGTGCTGATGCCCACTGTCCCATCGAGGCCTTTTAGAACAAACAGTAATAAGCCCTCAGATGGCTGTCTACATCCACTCCGTGAATGCACGACAGTTTAACGTCTTATCGTAATTAGTTATTGAACTTTAAAAATTTTAATGTATTATAGCCTGATATAATAGTAGTCTTTTAAGGTAATATTTTTGCAATAATACATTTAATTTTTTAACCCCCGACTAAAAAGAGGGGTGTTATAAGTTTGACCTGTCGATCTGTGTATCTGTGTATCTGTTTTTATTTTGTAATAATTAGCTGTTTGCGGCCAAACGCGTGGACTGATTTGAATGCGGTTTTGTTTAATCGAAAGCTATGCTCGTCGAGATGTTTCTTATCTATGTTTGATTGAAATAGAAATAGTCGTTTTCAAGATATTGACGTTTTATTCTTGCGGGGAAGAGGTTCTTATGCAATAATTAGCTGTTTCTAGCGGTGTCATCAAAAGGATGAAGGCCAAAAGATCTTTACACTTACGTACTGAGGTAAAGTACTTTATTAGGGATAGCTGTTGCCCGTGACTGCGTCCACGGAAACTGTAAAAATATGTTTATATGGCTTATGATCGTAGTCATAAAGCATCACGGGCAAAAGTTTGAATTGAATAGGCTCCGAAATTACGGGACCGATTTAAAAAAAAATCTTCTAGCATTAGAATCCGATATTATGATGTACAAAGGTTATATTTAATACGCGAAATATATATTAAATTTAATAAAATAAGAATCCACGTAAAAGTTTCGACAATGTAATAAATTATAAATGTATTAAGTAACATGATTCAAGACTTTTTCATATGGGCAGGTAGATAGGTAGGTTTCATATATACGAATATTAATAAATACAAACATTTAGAGTTAAAATGATTTACAATCACTTATAACACTATGATGATTTATATTATCACTAGCTGTTGCCCGTTATTCTTTATGACTACGACCATAAGCCATATCAATATATTTTAACAGTCTACGTGGACTCAGTCACGGGCAGCAGCTATCCCTAATAAAGTATTTTACCTGTGTAAGTGTAAAAACCTTTTGGCCTTCATAGCAAGGCTTTTTTTCCTATATAGCGGGCGTAACAGCTGGGAACAGATAATTATTCCATAAGAACCTCTCCCCCGCGCGAATAAAACGTCAATATCTAGAAGACGACTATTTTTATTTCAATCAAACATAGACAAAAAGCATTTCGACGAGCATAGCTTTCGATTAAGATAGATGTTGAGAACGGTGATGTGGTGGATAACTGGCAAATTCTCTCGTCCAAGTTGGTCGTCGCCGCCTCGCAGACACTGGGCGTTACACCCAGGAGACACGAGGATTGGTTTGATGACAATGACGACATTTTGACCAAAGCCATTCAGAAACACCGTTCTTTCCTACGTCATAAACGAGATGACCACCAGGCGCCAGAAGTCAAGCGTAGTGGAGCAGAACTGCGAAAATATGTATACGGGGAATAAAAGACAAGTGGTGGTGCGACAAAGCCGAGCGCTTGCAGTGGCTTGCTGACACCAAACAGCTTGGTACATTTTACGAAGAGGTCCGCAAACTTGTGGGTACAGCAACTCGAACTAGAGTGCCCCTGAAATCTATCGATAGCATACAGTTGCTTATCCATAGGAAAGATGTTCTAGATAGATGGGGAGAGCATTTCAACACCTTGTTCAATGTTGATCGAGCTGCGGATATCGTACACATTAGCTCGATGGCAGCACTCCCCACAATCAACAAACTGGATGAGCCACTGACTTTGCGCGAGGTTAGTGTCGCTATTCAACAACAGCGAAATAAGAAAGCGGTGGGCATTGACAATGTACCTGGAGAACTGCTCAAGTATGGAGGTGTAGAATTGCACCAGACTATCTGGAAGCTATTCGTTAAAATGTGGGATCAGGAGCGAGTACCTGATGATTACCGAGTCTCACGTATTCGTTCACTGTACAAAAACAAAGGCGACAGATCAGACTGCAATTCCTACAGAGGCATCTCTCTACTGACTACTCTGGGGAAAGTATTTGCCCGGATACTTTTAAACCGCCTGCTACCCTTGTCTGAAGACATACTGCCGGAAACCCAATTCGGCTTCCGACCGAACCGAAGCACGTGTGAGGCTATCTTCTCCATACGACTGCTTCAAGAAAAGAGTCGAGAGCAAGGTCAACCACTGTATGCATGCTTTGTTGACCTTGAGAAAGCCTTCGATAGTGTGCCTCGAGAAGCCTTATGGGTGGTGCTGGCAAAACTAGGATGCACAGAAAAGTTCGTGAGAATGATCCGACTCCTCCATGATGACATGCGTTGCTGTGTCAATGTACAAGGCGAAGATTCAGAGTTCTTTGCGGTGAGCTGCGGCGTGAAACAAGGCTGCGTGCTTGCTCCAACTCTGTTCGCCTTGTACTTTGCGGTTGTAGTGAGGGAGGTCTTGCAAACTTTGTCTGACGGTATTCGTATTTCCGCACTGATGGTGGTGGTGTGTTCAACCTATCGAGACTTAAAGCTCGGACCAAGGTGTCATGCGCGACAATTACGGAGATGATGTACGCGGATGATTTATGTTTTGTGGCGGAATCCCCAGAGAGTCTGCAAATGCTTATGTCGAGACTTGATGAGTCGTGTCGCAGATTTGGCCTTAAAATCAACGTTAATAAGACCGAAGTGATGGCCCAAACGTTGAATAGTGCCCCAGCTGACATTAAACTCGGTAACGTCTCACTAAAGCGGGTAGACAAATTCAGATATCTGGGGAGCACCGTAACATCGAGAAATTCAGGTATCTGGGGAGCACCGTAACATCGAGGTGCCACCTTGATAACGAAGTCAACATCAGAATAGGTGCAGCTGCTGCAGCCTTTGGCAGACTACATTCCAGGGTGTTTCGCTCTCATGACGTAAACCTCGCTACAAAAGTAGCCATGTACAAGGCGATTGTTATGCCGAACCTCCTATATGCGTCCGAAACGTGGTGCCTCTACCGCAAGCATATCTGCACATTAGATAGATTTCACCTCAAATGCCTCCGCGATATTTTGAACATTCACTGGTCGGACCGTGTTCGTAACACGGAAGTTCTACGGCGGTCAAATGTTGGTGGAATCGAATCCTGTTTAATGAAGCGGCAGCTGCAGTGGTGCGGCCATATCTCTAGAATGTATGATGACAGAATAGCTAAGCGCATCTTTTACTCTGAACTGCAGGATGGCAAGCGGAAACAAGGCGGCCAATTCCTACGGTACAAAGATGTGCTTAAACGACACATGAAAAGATGTGGCACAGATCCTTCACAGTGGGAGATGATGGCTGCGGACCGACCACAGTGGAGGCACACCATACACACCAATGTGTCAGAGTTTGAAAGAAAATGGAGGGAAAAGCTCGATGCTAAACGCGACAAGCTCAAGGCTCGACCATCTGCAGCCTTTCTTTATAATTACGTCGGAGGGGTACTGACCTGCAGCCAGTGGCGTAGCGTGCATTGGCGGGGCCCCGTATAAAAAATTGTTTGGGGGGTCTTATATTGTTTGGGGGCCCTTATATTGTTTGGGGGCCCTTATATTGTTTGGGGGCCCTTATATTGTTTGGGGGTAAAGATTTTTCACAAAAGAAAAAAAATATTGTGAAAAGAAATATTTATTTATCATAACATAATTTAACCATTTTACAAATAAAAATCAAATTTACATAAAACGCGTAAATAAACACTGCACTGCACTCCGTGGTTTAACATCCAATGTAGAGTAATGTACGTACACGTACATCGCGATATCGATTTTATTATTGAGGGATTCCCCGCTGAGTTGCAGATGAAGTAAGTAAAACGGGGAAGTCCCGCAGCCCACCATAACGATATAGTGTTGCCAACTTTTGAGCGCACGCTGAAGGCGGGATAAAAAGTAATTGCTTTATAGAATTTTGTCATTTGTAAAATAAAATAAATTAGGAAGTTTTTATTTCTTTTTCCTTACACACTTTGGGGGCCCCCGTGGCCCGGGGGCCCCGTATAATTGATACGGCAGATACGGCGGTAGCTACGCCCCTGCCTGCAGCGTATGTGGTCGTACATGCGCTGCAAAAATAGGATACGTCAGTCACATGAGAGCACACCAACTTAGCTCTCAATAGTGAGTAGTTAGTCGCTGTGGCCGAAAACGGACGAGAGAGTAGTAGTAGTAGTAGTAGTACTTGAGATAACATCTAATTTTAAATTATATATAAAAATTACTAAAAAGAAATGCTAAGCGCCACTGACAAATTATAAGCGAAGACATATGCATGATCCTCCTGCTTGTCAGTACTGGAGAATCACAGTCAAACACTTGTTCTTTATAAAAGTTTGGAAATGATTAACGGTATAAATTTATTTTGTACATCACCGTGTTATCGGGATTACAATATAGACGAGCTTCTTAAATTCAGCTTAGTCAGGAAGCAGGATACAGGTCAAACACACAAACACAGGTCACAGTTACGTCGCGACTGTCGTTGACAGCTGACCGTTGATCTACTCACCGACTAATTTAATTAAAATAAAACTCATATTATTTGGGAATAACTTTATTTTACAATAAAATAGTGTAAAGTGACATAAGTGTTAATAATTATTGTAATATACTTAAGTGATCTCAGTGCCAGTTTAAAAATATACAAGTACATTTATCAGCTGTAAGGTCAACGTACCAAAGATTTATTGTGCGAACACTCACCTATTAAGTGGTTTTACATAATTATTTAAATAAATATACTAGACACACATTCCATTAAATAACATTTTTATTTCTAATAGTAGTCGTCGGTGATTTTATAATGGCAAATAAGTGCAACCATTGCGGTAAATTCCTTGCTACCGCAGAAGGTGCTAAGTGCGCCAAATGTAGCTGTGTATTTCACCGTGTCTGCTCAAATATCAGTCCTGAGGCTCGTATATCTCCCAAATGGGTCTGTCAAGAGTGCACACCAAAGCATAATATAAATAAGCGCCATAAACAGTGCACGCCTGTCCAAGACCGTTCACAACATGCTCCTAAGGATAGTGAAGAGTACTGCGCTGATGCCGATGTAGCCGATAATTCAGATTTGTCAGATTTGGTGCAGGAAATACGTTTGTTACGTCAGGAGATGACGGCTGTTTCAAGAGAAATGTCATTCTTTCGGGAGGAGGTATCACGCTTGAACGGTACTATGAGCGAGTTTAATCATCGTTTATCCACCTTAGACAACAGGGTGTTGGCACTAGAGTCCTCGTCCTTGCCCAATGAACGAAGCACTATTGATGAGATTTCACGTCTTCGCCTGGATTTTAATGATCGCGAACAAGAACATCTCTGTAATGATCTAGAAATTGCAGGTCTGCAAGAACATCCAGGTGAAAGTGTTATCAATATCGTGCATCTTGCGGCTAGGAAAGTAGGAGTTGATCTCTCTATACAAGATATCGTCAGTGCGGAACGGTCAGGCCAGCGACGCCATGAGGCAGGAGGCGCGGGGAGAAATTCCGCTCGTCCTATTGTGGTGCGTCTTTCACGGCGTACTATACGCGACGAACTACTGCGAGCGGCACGAGTACGTCGCCACGCCGACTCGGCCGGTGTTACTGACGGGGAGCCCAGACGATATTATATTAATGAGCGTTTAACCGCTCTCAATCGTTATCTTTTGCACAAAACGCGGGAGGAAGGTAAGAAAACAGGATGGCGCTTCGTTTGGACTAAACATGGACGAATATACATCAGACGTGATTTGACTTATGACAGGGCATGGAGGATTCTCAGAATACTTACACAGATTTAAATTAAAGGAAAGCCCATCTTGCGTCTGTGATCCGGGAGAAAAAGAGACCATCCCCCACATCCTAATTTCATGCCCGTGCTTCGAAAGTGACCGTAGAGACCTGCAACAAAAAATAGAAATGGAAATTAGTGAAAGAACAATAAGTGAAATTTGTAAAGATAAAGAGAAATGTAAAGAGTTTTTAAAGTATAGTCATAAAATAGCAAATAAGGTAATTAGAAGAAATAAGAATATTTAGAAAATAAGTTACATATATAGTAAGTATATAAGTAAGTTACATATTAAATATTATAGAGCAATATATATACAGGGTTATTTTTAATTAGTTGAGCACCTTTTGCAGGCAGCCTCTCTACATCAATGCCAACAACATTTGTTCTACGACTTTTAAAAAATCTTGATAAATAACTCAGAATAGACGAAACAAAAAAATTTTTGCTACCTCGACTATTTATTACTCTGTATTTTGTAAGCAGTCTAAAGTATAGGTCGCGGCAGTCTAGCGCTGTACGAAATTTACATCATATAAAATAGCATCATTTTCCACTTTTATTTATTAAAATATTTTCTACAATAGTCGAAACACATATTTTTGTATAAAATCATTTTTACAAAATAAGCATTTATTATCTAATTACAATATTTACACCTATTAAAAAGGAATAAATTAATTGAAATATTGTCTAACTGTTTAAGAATCTCATGAAAAAACAAAATCTCCAATAGACGTTGTCCACAAGTTGAATGTCTCAATATTTTTATTTGGTTTATGAAATAAGGGCACTGTAACTTTTTCTGATCCTGCAAATATTTACGTTATTATTAAAAAGTTTCCCACCTAGTAATAAGAACTACTTTTCTATGTTTAGAAAATTTGTAATACTTGATTACATTTATATTATTTATATTCACTAAAAATACTATCACTTTAAAATGTATGCAACTAGTTTGATCCCAAAATTATTTTGAATAGTAATTAATATAGCGTATTTTCTTTGAGAATTCGATAAATATTATTTTTACAAAACAATAACAATAACTTCTCTTTAACTTACTTTATACATATCATTTTATATCATTACAATAAAACAATAGGTTACTTACGAATTTCTTTACGAAGTTGCTAGAAATTGCAGTCAGTCACAAATAGAAGCGTCGGTATACAGAAACAATCCAGGTAGTTAATATAAAATATGAGTAATACTACACACTTTCGTCACCATAAATCTCACGAGACAAATGAAATATCAATTATCAAATAACAAAGATAATAATATCAAATTACAAATTACAATAATTTTGGAGTTTGGACACTTGGTACTGACACCAACTGTTGGTGTTACCATTAATTAAAAACATCACCGTAAAATAGTAACATTATTTAAAATGGCTCCATCTTGTGATTCCAAGCATAAACTTCATTCAGATATCCGACAAAATAAAATATTAAGAAACACAAGGAGGAATAATAGGAAGTTTATTTAAATTATAAGTTTAATATTTGAGCTTATTTTTTCTAAGTTATAACACCATGCTCAGTCCATGGTGTTAAAACATTGAATGAAGTTTTTTTTGAGATCAAAGATGGAGCTATTTTAAATATTGTTATTTAATATTTAACAGTGATGTTTTTTAATTAATGGTAACACTAATTCTCCAAAATTATTGTAATTTGACATTATTTGATAATTACGATTAGTGTGTACCTACGGATAACAGTATTGCAATGCCGTATACTTATACAAGTATCGAGTACACCGAGATGGTGTTAGCTAGGTGTGATGACAATGTGCGCAAAGCCTGCTATTGAATATTCCGGTGGTGGTTGGTGAACAGTTAATTTTTAGGTGTGGTCTTTGTGTTGGATGCAAAGGGGACTACTTTGAACGGTATGTGCGTGATGTCCACCGGCATCCGCGAGATTTTAATTTAAGAGGTAATTTGTAATTATTTTTTTCATATTACCTAAGTAACTGTAAATGAGGCATTGAATTATTGTAAATGATTAGATTATTGTAAATTATTAGCTGATTCCACTTTTTAAATACGTCTGCATTAAACAATAAAAGTTTGGTTTAGTAACTTTTTAAAGGAATAATGTAGCCAGTCCTAAGCCTGATTAAGTATGAAGGGAAAGTGGATTCAGAGTGCGATCGAGTGCTTAGTAGGTAGGTATCGCGACGTTCTTTGGTCTTAGCAAACTTACTTCTTTAAATTTATAAATTGAGGTGAAATGTAATAATCTGAGTAAATTGTAAGATGTTATTAATTTCCTAGTAAATTTAATTTCAATTTGACCGGCTAAGAAAAAACGCGGGGAAGTTGTAGTAGGTATTGTCCATTCGGGTATAAAATTGTTTAATTGAAAATAATAAAACTATCTTAGACACAATATTATTACAATATTATTCGAAATAAAACAAAAAAAACGTTATTAGTAAGAAACACATAAGTACCATAAAAACAGACAAATGTACACAATCCACTTTAAAAATAATAACTTTAGGCTTCTTAACATGTTGGATCGTCACAAATAAAATTATTCTTCATAATTTCTTCTTCATGTTATAATCTTGAATTTATTTATTAGTTTTAATAGCAAGTCCATAAAATCGTATTGTCCAGTATGTAATTACAATTCATTATTTAATTATAAAACTCTAATTCGATAATTTTATTTTTTGGTTAATGTAAATTGTGTTTTGTAATCCACATACTTGTCAATTTGATTATTTAGTATTTCCATAGCAACATGGTGTAAAAGAGATGAAGCTATACGAAAAAAGCTGGCGCGCGCATTTAACAGTTTCTGACTTTTGCTAGACTGCCGCGACCTATACTTTAGATTGCTTACAAAATACAGAGTAATAAATAATCGAGGAAGCAAAAATTTTTTTGTTTCGTTTATTCTGAGTTATTTATCAAGATTTTTTAAAAGTCGTAGAACAAATGTTGTTGGGATTGATGTAGAGAGGCTGCCTGCAAAAGGTGCTCAACTAATTAAAAATAACCCTGTATATATATATATATATATGTGTATATACATAAAATATAAATATAAAATTAGAATATTAAGAACAAAACTGTGTAAAATGTTAACAATTAAGCGTAGTAACAAGAAACTGTTGAAAATAAATGTATAGTTAAAAATAGATGCTAATTATAATATATAATATAATAATTATATATAAGTTAAGCATAACAGAAGGAAATAATATAACTAATAGGAAATAAGTAGAATAAGACCTACGTAGAATTAATTGTCATTAAGCTAGACTAGATATTGTAAGAACCTTGATGTAAAAAACTAAATTGTAAACTGTTATTAAATAAATAAACAACTAAAAAAGATCTCTGACAATGTCAGGGGAAAAAAGTCAACACCCTGAGATGGCGGGTGCCTTTTAAAAAAAAAAAACCTAACCTAACCTAACCTTTTTTTTTTTTTTTTTTTTTTTCGTTGAAAAAATGCGTTTTCGCATCGTCACCCAGGCCAGGAAGGCGATGACCGGGCGGTATGTGCGGCACCCGGCGACTGCCATTTTTAAGGCACCCCACTAAAAAACCAACGGCTGCCCACGACGCTGCCATGGGATGTCACGGGATCGCTTTCGCACTCACCGTGACGCCCCGGCGTAACTCCTCCGTATAGGGGGAGAGGTCGCCCCCCCCTCTTACCTAGGCCTACGACTGGGAAGGAACGGGCTGAACCCTTCTCCTTCGCAGCCTCTCCCGCTGAAGCTTGTTACATAGAAATTTCATTTCTGTAGATAATTAAATATTTATAATTTTAATATTATCGATTTCTTATTATCTGTCAAATTCGTAGACAAGGTAAATTATTTATCTGTTGACAGCTAATTACAATTTCTTAATTAGTCTGTGACATTTCTTTTTGTTTAATATATTGTATGTTGCCAGCTTAAGCTAACTTTATAGTCCCCAAAATGTTATTGAATATATAAACATTTTATTAATAATTACTATTCTAAATTTCATTTATTAATCATTATTAAGGTTAGCATATTGCTAGATATTTATTTAAAAGTAGCTGTCATATTGTTTCAGAAGTTTAGTTGCAGCCAACGTTGTTTTATTGTTATATTTATTAGTATAACAATTTGTTATAAATTTATTACACTCGTTTCTTCATTTAGATAATTAGGGCATTGTTCTTAAATTATTTTTAATATTAGCCTTCTTCCGATTAATATCAATTTTACCCACATTTCGTTTAACGCGGCGTGTGCATAGCCACATTGTTTGCTTATTATGCATATTTTGACTATAAAATTCAATGTCGTGACATATAGAGTCTTTTCTTTCGGAAGCACTTCCGAATTGAATATCTTATTAGCCTTCGGTGAGTGTTTTAGTTATTTGTGATCTTATTAACGCATTTGAAGCGTTGTTTCTTAAATTCATTAGCGTGTTTAATTGCAGGGCTAATAATTTAATATGGAATAATTATAATTCCTATTGCCGGCACTTCCCGGGCAGTTTCAAAGTTTATTGGAACAATATTTCTATTTGTCCTGATTCGACCCTCGGAGTCGACATAGGCTAATAATATTGCTTGCGAAGCCTTTTTCCTCCATAAGGAGGTTGTTTAGTTTGTACCCTAGAAGATACGGGTAAATTTATAATTGGTTCGCGGGGGTAGACGTGAATCTTCGGAGCGTCGTCCTGTTGGTCCTGTATCCTGCTTCCTGACCAGCTGAGTTTAAGGAGCTCGTCTTTATTGTAATCCCGAATTTATGGTGATGTACAAAATTTATTAATACCAATAAACAACACTTCCATTTTTGAAAGTTTTATAAAGAACAAGTGTTTGACTGTGATTCTCCAGTACTGACAAGCAGGAGGATCATGCATATGTCTTCGCTTGTTATTTGTCAGTGGCGCCTATGATTCATATTTTAGGATTTTGATATACATATAAATTAATATTAAGTGTTATCTCAAGTAACCCACCGCTGAGTCTAGCTGGCATTCTTTTTTTGGCATTATTTTAAACCGTATTTTAACATTATTTTTATCATGTTAACTGTATCAATATTAAGGTATAATGTTTCTTTGTTTGTATTATATTAATAAATTAATTTAAACACAAACCCACTATTATTATTTTTTGGTAACAGTGGCGCACAACAGTCGGGGCATTACTTGAGATAGTTGATATATCTTATTGCTATATCAATCAATACACTTTTTATATATATATATTTTTTATAAATAAGGTAGTGTTGATATATTTTAAACTGTTTTTTATGGTATTAATATTTGTGTTTTACACTAGGTTATTTAGTGTACTTAATATAACTTATATTGTTATATTACGGCGAGCAATATGTTTGCTGATGTGTAATATTTTCATTTTTGTTTATGTTAATATTATGTTATATTTAAGTTAATTTTATTCTTACCTTACTGTGAAGCCAGCTCGATTTATTAGTTTATATAAAGTTTAAATATTTAACTTTTGGTTTTGGTTGTTTTACTAAAAACTGAATATTTAAATATTATTTTTTTTAGAGATCTTGAATATTTATTTTTTATAAATATTTTATACTACAATACAATTAGTTTATTGTTAGTTTATTAGTTTGTTATTCAAGTTTCTTTAATTTTCAAATAACTTTGACTTTGAACTTTTTTAATGGTAACTTAATTTTTTATTTCTTGTTAGAAGTTTTTAAATCTTTTGCTTTGCCGGGGGATAGTTTTGGATTTAAATTATAACTTAATTTGTGATTGTGATGTGAATAATTTATGAGGTTGTTATTCGGGATACTAAACCAAAGGGTACTGTTGAAGAATTGAGAATCCAGATTAGGGTTTAGCTTCATCCATTCCTGCAGATGAGATTTTGGAAACAAATTATGAGTCGGCTTCAGAATTGAATATTATTGATTCCAAATTAACTGAGATTGTAAGTGCTTTATCTACTCCTCCACCTTTTAAGAGTTTTAATCGCTTTAGGGCAGTGGCTCATCACCTTTTTCATCGCTTTAGTAGGGTTGTAGTCGATGATTCTTTATCGATTCTTAATAATAAAATTAAAAATAAATTAAATAAGTGTTTGTTACAAGTGGATGGCTTGTTTAAATCTTTTTTTACTTCTTTTGAAATTCCATCTACTGCACATCCATCATCAAATATTACTTGCTCTAACGGATATAAATCTATTTCTCGGTTAAATCATATTTTTGACGGTAAATCTTGTATTCACTTATATTTAGATAGACTTTCAGAACTGTGCTCGGCCCGTAGTATTAGTGAAGATGTTTTATTTCAATCTGCTGCTGAACTTTTTTCAGGTCATGCATTTATTTTGGTATCGTAGTATTAAGTCTGAAATATTTAGTTGGTCTTCCTTAAAAGAAAAATTAGTTAATGAATTCACACCTTTAGATTATGATGATAGGCTCATGTCTGAATTACGTCGTCGTACTCAGGGTTCCTCTGAATCATCATCTTTATTTATTTCAACTATGCTTAATTATTTTAGTCGTCTTTCCTATAGTGTTTCCGAAGTAGAACAATTAAAAATTATAAGACAAAATTTAAGACCTAATTTTATTGAATCTCTTGCTCTTGAAAGCATTGTAAGCATTGAGGATCTGAAGAATAAATGTAAACTTTTAGAATATTCTATTTATCAAGTTTCTAATTTTGTACAACCTCCAAGGGTTACTGCAGATACAGTGGCTCCTGATTTGGCATTTAAGAATCCTAAAACTTTTTCTAAAGTTGAGTTAGTGCAACATGATGACTCTAAATTATTTTGTGCTCGTTGCCGAACAAGAGATCATACCTTAAAATCTTGTAAGTCTAAAATAGTTGTTTGTTTTAAATGTGATAATAAGGGTGTCACTAAATTTACTTGCACTAAGTGTAATAAACATTTGAATAGCAGTTCTAAAGTTTCCTCTGAGTCAAAAAACTTGTAAAGCTTCCGTCAAGGGGTTCGCCTAATTTTGATCGTGATGATTGGCGGAAGTATCTTAAGCAACTTTCACTTTTCTTTTCTTATAGAGGTCCTACAAAGGTAAATTATTGTAGTCCTCATGATATTAGGCCTCATATTACAATATCAATTTATGATAAATTTTATTACGGTTTATTGGATTCAGGTTCGAGTATATCTATATTAGGTTCTTCATTAGGGAGTCAATTTATGAATCAAGGGGTTACGTTGCATGGTGGATCTGATATTACTCATTTAGGTGTAAATTTTTGGCGTGCTTTTGATATAGCGCCAGATTTATTTTTTAAGGTTTTATTTGAACCTTCCGAAGCTCATGTTTCGGAATTAAGATTTTTACATCCCTTTGAAAATCTTTCTTCTTCGCAACTCTCTATTGCGAAAGGAGTGATGAAAGATTTTGAAGAGATATCCTTTGAGAAAAAAGGTTTAGGTCGTACGAGTGTTATTACTCATACTATTAATACTGGAGATACTGCTGCAATTAAGCAAAGGTATTATTGTTTATCTCCAGAACGTTTAAAGGAATTAAATCGTCAGCTTGATGAAATGTTGGAATTGGGGGTTGTAGAGCCTAGTGCTAGCCCGTGGAATCATCCTGTTTTGCTAGCTTCTAAAGCTAATGGAGAGCTTCGATTTTGTTTAGATAGTCGTAAACTTAATGCTGTTAGCAAGGAAGATGCTTATCCACTTCCTTATATATCACATATTTTGGATAATCTTAAAGAAGCTAGATATTTATCGTCAATTGATTTGAAAGCTGCTTTTTGGCAAATTCCTTTACAGTCATTAGCTTGTCGCGAGAAAACTGCTTTTACAGTTCCAGGTCGCGGACTATTTCATTTTAAAGTTATGTGTTTTGGATTAAAGGGTGCACCTGCGACTCAGCAGCGTCTTATGGATAAGTTGTTTGGTCCTCAATTTGGTAATAAGGTTTTTGTTTATTTAGATGACATAATAATCGTCAGCGCCAGTTTTGAACAACACATTACATTCCTTAAACAAGTTTTATGTCGGTTAAAATCGGCAAACTTAACTATTAACTTAAAAAAGTCAAAATTTTTCAGAAAGGAACTTAAATACCTTGGATATGTGGTTGATCAGGAAGGTCTTCATACCGATTCTGATAAAGTTAAAGCTATAGTAGACTATCCAGCTCCAACTAATAGGAAGGAAGTTAAAATGTTTCTTGGTACAGCTTCCTATTATCGTAGTTTTATTAGAAATTTTAGTACGATAGCAGCGCCTCTCAACGCACTTACGAAAGTAAGGATGCACTGCCGTTTAAGTGGAACGATGATGCAGAAAAAGCTTTTAATGAGCTGAAATCTTGCTTAGTTTCTTCTCCTGTATTGGCATGTCCAGATTTTTCAAAAACATTTTCAGTACACTGTGATGCTTCTAGTTATGGTATAGCTGGTACTCTAACACAAATTAATGGCGATGGGGAAGAGCATCCAGTAGCTTTTGCCAGTCGGTCTCTTAATAAGGCTGAACGCAATTATTCAGCAACGGAGCGGGAAGCGTTAGCAGTTGTTTTTGCTGTAGAACATTTTAGATCATATTTGGAAGGTGGTCCTGAATTTAAAGTTATAACTGATCATTCCCGTCTTAAGTGGTTTTTCAATTTGTCTAATCCAACAGGTCGCTTAGCTCGCTGGGGTTGTAGACTTTCTGCCTTCAATTTTGTTATCGAGCATCGCAAAGGTAAATACAACATTGTTCCTGACGCACTTTCGCGTTCAGTTCCTGTTGTAAACGAAATCCGAACAACTGTTGAAGATCCTTGGTATAACAAAATGTTTAAGCGTTGTCAACAATTTCCTAAATCCTGTCCAAATTATTTTATTGTTAATGGCAAACTCTTTAGATACTCAAAAAATAAATTCGGTATTTCTGGTGAGAATGATTGGAAAGAAGTTGTTCCTTATGAACTAAGAAAAGATATTTTAAATTTAAATCATTGCAATGAACTTTCGCCGCATTTTGGAATTTTTAAAACTTATAAACGATTATCGCTTCGTTATTTTTGGCCTGGTCTGTACCAGGATGTTGTTAATTATATAAATTCATGAGATACTTGTTCTGCTTATAAGCATCAGCAAAATTCTACTCCTGGTTTTATGGGGGATCAAAAGGTTTGTTCTCGACCTTTTGAAATGATTAGTGTTGATCTTGTTGGTCCATTACCTCGCTCTCGCGCTGGTCATACGTTCTTATTGGTGGTGGTTTGTTGTTTTAGCAAATATACTTTGTTGTTCCCATTACGGAGGGCAATTGGTAAGTCTATAGTGTCTCGATTGGAAGAGGGAGTATTTTTAATTCACGGAGTGCCACGCACGGTAATATTGGATAATGGTACCCAGTTTACCGGTAGTGAAGTAAAATCATTTTTTGAAAAGTATAATATTCCACAAATTCATTATACTCCTAAATATTGTCCTCAGGTTAATACTGTGGAACGGTATAACAGAACTGTTATAACCGCGTTATCTACTCTTGTCAAAGACGATCATCGTACTTGGGATACTTTTCTGCCCAAAGTGCAATTTGCGCTTAATTCTTCTGTTAATGAAACTACGCGTTTTTCTCCGTTTTTCATAGTTCATAGTAGGGAACCAATTATTAGTGGTAGTCATTATAATTCCGTTTTGAATAATCAATTTTCTTTAGATTGAGCATCTCGCACTTCTTATGCTCAAAAATTAGGAAATTTAGAAAATATTTTTATTAAAGTCACTGATGCTATTAGTAAAGCTTATGTTAAAAGCAAAGTTTATTATAATCGCTCGCGTCGCTCATTACAATTTAATGTTGGTGATATAGTGTGGAGAAAAACTTTTCCCTTAAGTGATGCTAGTAAATTTTTCACCTCTAAGTTAACTCCTAAGTATGTAAAATCCCGTGTAGTTGGTAAATTAAGCCCATTAGTGTATGAATTAGTAGATTTCGCTACCAATAAGGCATTAGGTAATTGGCATATAAAAAATCTTAAAGAATGATTAAGTTTATAGTTCGTCCGGACAGCTGAGTTGTATGGTATGTAACATCAGTCCTGACAGTTGGTTAAAATATGGTTTGTATTGTCCGTAGGTTCTGTTTGTTTTTTTTAATATCTTAATTTTCAGTATCACTTTAAATTTAAGGGATATCTGTCGTTAAGTATTATTTATTTTTTAGTATATTTTTTTATTTTCTTTTAGTAAGGATTTTATTGCTGACCTTTGGTTACCTTATATTCCAGTATCAATACATGTTTTATTTGATATCTGTTATTAAGTGTTAACTTTGGTTAGTTAATGTTTAGTTTATAATTCGTCCGGGCAGCTGAGTAGTATTGCATGTAACATCGGTCCTGACTGTTGGTTAAAACATGGTTTGTATTGTCATTAGTTAATTCTGTAACTAAACTTGAATACCTTAAATTTCAGTATCAATCTAATTTTATTTGATATCTGTTATTAAGTGTTATTTGTTGTTAGTTTTTTATATTAGTTTAGGTTTGGGTTTAGATTTTTGTGTTAGAAACCTTAATTTCCAGCTATCTATTTAAGAATAATAGATATCTGTTGTTAAGTGTTGTTGTATTTTTAGGATGTTTTAAAAAGTTAAATAATTATTTGTTGTATCTTATGTATGTGCAGCAATGTGTTTTCAGTAGGGAGTTACTGTTGAACATTTATTATCTGTACTTGGACGTATTTGTTCTTGTATAAGGTGGTTGCTTTGATAGCTATTATCCTTTTATGGAATCATTTTGTACCTGAGACAAGGTAGTACCTTGTTTCGGTTTATAAATTTCATATTATGTTATGGATGATTAGGTTGCGTCATGGGTGTGTATGATCTGCATTTGGTAGCAGCACACATATGTTGAGTTGTGGGTTCGGTGTTACTCTGATTGAGAGTTTTTGGTTTTGCAGCACTTATTATAATTCATGATAAGTTTTTATATTTTTTTTATTTCTGCAAAACCGTTTATATTATCAAGTGTGTACTGTTTAGTAGTAGATACCTACTTAATTATTTTTATTAATTAAGTTTTTACCTTTCTTTTGTTTAGGTTACAATTAATTTGTTTTTCACAATTAGGTATGAGAGCTTATGAGCTTATGAGCTGGAGGGCCAGCTCGAATTTTCCTCTTATATCGCGTAAAATTCTTCCGGGAAGGGAGGTACTGTTACATAGAAATTTCATTTCTGTAGATAATTAAATATTTATAATTTTAATATTATCGATTTCTTATTATCTGTCAAATTCGTAGACAAGGTAAATTATTTATCTGTTGACAGCTAATTACAATTTCTTAATTAGTCTGTGACATTTCTTTTTGTTTAATATATTGTATGTTGCCAGCTTAAGCTAACTTTATAGTCCCCAAAATGTTATTGAATATATAAACATTTTATTAATAATTACTATTCTAAATTTCATTTATTAATCATTATTAAGGTTAGCATATTGCTAGATATTTATTTAAAAGTAGCTGTCATATTGTTTCAGAAGTTTAGTTGCAGCCAACGTTGTTTTATTGTTATATTTATTAGTATAACAATTTGTTATAAATTTATTACACTCGTTTCTTCATTTAGATAATTAGGGCATTGTTCTTAAATTATTTTTAATATTAGCCTTCTTCCGATTAATATCAATTTTACCCACATTTCGTTTAACGCGGCGTGTGCATAGCCACATTGTTTGCTTATTATGCATATTTTGACTATAAAATTCAATGTCGTGACATATAGAGTCTTTTCTTTCGGAAGCACTTCCGAATTGAATATCTTATTAGCCTTCGGTGAGTGTTTTAGTTATTTGTGATCTTATTAACGCATTTGAAGCGTTGTTTCTTAAATTCATTAGCGTGTTTAATTGCAGGGCTAATAATTTAATATGGAATAATTATAATTCCTATTGCCGGCACTTCCCGGGCAGTTTCAAAGTTTATTGGAACAATATTTCTATTTGTCCTGATTCGACCCTCGGAGTCGACATAGGCTAATAATATTGCTTGCGAAGCCTTTTTCCTCCATAAGGAGGTTGTTTAGTTTGTACCCTAGAAGATACGGGTAAATTTATAATTGGTTCGCGGGGGTAGACGTGAATCTTCGGAGCGTCGTCCTGTTGGTCCTGTATCCTGCTTCCTGACCAGCTGAGTTTAAGGAGCTCGTCTTTATTGTAATCCCGAATTTATGGTGATGTACAAAATTTATTAATACCAATAAACAACACTTCCATTTTTGAAAGTTTTATAAAGAACAAGTGTTTGACTGTGATTCTCCAGTACTGACAAGCAGGAGGATCATGCATATGTCTTCGCTTGTTATTTGTCAGTGGCGCCTATGATTCATATTTTAGGATTTTGATATACATATAAATTAATATTAAGTGTTATCTCAAGTAACCCACCGCTGAGTCTAGCTGGCATTCTTTTTTTGGCATTATTTTAAACCGTATTTTAACATTATTTTTATCATGTTAACTGTATCAATATTAAGGTATAATGTTTCTTTGTTTGTATTATATTAATAAATTAATTTAAACACAAACCCACTATTATTATTTTTTGGTAACAGTGGCGCACAATAGTCGGGGCATTACTTGAGATAGTTGATATATCTTATTGCTATATCAATCAATACACTTTTTATATATATATATTTTTTATAAATAAGGTAGTGTTGATATATTTTAAACTGTTTTTTATGGTATTAATATTTGTGTTTTACACTAGGTTATTTAGTGTACTTAATATAACTTATATTGTTATATTACGGCGAGCAATATGTTTGCTGATGTGTAATATTTTCATTTTTGTTTATGTTAATATTATGTTATATTTAAGTTAATTTTATTCTTACCTTACTGTGAAGCCAGCTCGATTTATTAGTTTATATAAAGTTTAAATATTTAACTTTTGGTTTTGGTTGTTTTACTAAAAACTGAATATTTAAATATTATTTTTTTTAGAGATCTTGAATATTTATTTTTTATAAATATTTTATACTACAATACAATTAGTTTATTGTTAGTTTATTAGTTTGTTATTCAAGTTTCTTTAATTTTCAAATAACTTTGACTTTGAACTTTTTTAATGGTAACTTAATTTTTTATTTCTTGTTAGAAGTTTTTAAATCTTTTGCTTTGCCGGGGGATAGTTTTGGATTTAAATTATAACTTAATTCTTATTAGAAATAGTTTAGTTTAGTTGTTTTATTTTCTTTTATTAGGCACCATGGAGCGTCCAATAGCATATAATCTGCTTCGTAAAGATGAATTAATTTATGAGGTTGTTATTCGGGATACTAAACCAAAGGGTACTGTTGAAGAATTGAGAATCCAGATTAGGGTTTAGCTTCATCCATTCCTGCAGATGAGATTTTGGAAACAAATTATGAGTCGGCTTCAGAATTGAATATTATTGATTCCAAATTAACTGAGATTGTAAGTGCTTTATCTACTCCTCCACCTTTTAAGAGTTTTAATCGCTTTAGGGCAGTGGCTCATCACCTTTTTCATCGCTTTAGTAGGGTTGTAGTCGATGATTCTTTATCGATTCTTAATAATAAAATTAAAAATAAATTAAATAAGTGTTTGTTACAAGTGGATGGCTTGTTTAAATCTTTTTTTACTTCTTTTGAAATTCCATCTACTGCACATCCATCATCAAATATTACTTGCTCTAACGGATATAAATCTATTTCTCGGTTAAATCATATTTTTGACGGTAAATCTTGTATTCACTTATATTTAGATAGACTTTCAGAACTGTGCTCGGCCCGTAGTATTAGTGAAGATGTTTTATTTCAATCTGCTGCTGAACTTTTTTCAGGTCATGCATTTATTTTGGTATCGTAGTATTAAGTCTGAAATATTTAGTTGGTCTTCCTTAAAAGAAAAATTAGTTAATGAATTCACACCTTTAGATTATGATGATAGGCTCATGTCTGAATTACGTCGTCGTACTCAGGGTTCCTCTGAATCATCATCTTTATTTATTTCAACTATGCTTAATTATTTTAGTCGTCTTTCCTATAGTGTTTCCGAAGTAGAACAATTAAAAATTATAAGACAAAATTTAAGACCTAATTTTATTGAATCTCTTGCTCTTGAAAGCATTGTAAGCATTGAGGATCTGAAGAATAAATGTAAACTTTTAGAATATTCTATTTATCAAGTTTCTAATTTTGTACAACCTCCAAGGGTTACTGCAGATACAGTGGCTCCTGATTTGGCATTTAAGAATCCTAAAACTTTTTCTAAAGTTGAGTTAGTGCAACATGATGACTCTAAATTATTTTGTGCTCGTTGCCGAACAAGAGATCATACCTTAAAATCTTGTAAGTCTAAAATAGTTGTTTGTTTTAAATGTGATAATAAGGGTGTCACTAAATTTACTTGCACTAAATGTAATAAACATTTGAATAGCAGTTCTAAAGTTTCCTCTGAGTCAAAAAACTTGTAAAGCTTCCGTCAAGGGGTTCGCCTAATTTTGATCGTGATGATTGGCGGAAGTATCTTAAGCAACTTTCACTTTTCTTTTCTTATAGAGGTCCTACAAAGGTAAATTATTGTAGTCCTCATGATATTAGGCCTCATATTACAATATCAATTTATGATAAATTTTATTACGGTTTATTGGATTCAGGTTCGAGTATATCTATATTAGGTTCTTCATTAGGGAGTCAATTTATGAATCAAGGGGTTACGTTGCATGGTGGATCTGATATTACTCATTTAGGTGTAAATTTTTGGCGTGCTTTTGATATAGCGCCAGATTTATTTTTTAAGGTTTTATTTGAACCTTCCGAAGCTCATGTTTCGGAATTAAGATTTTTACATCCCTTTGAAAATCTTTCTTCTTCGCAACTCTCTATTGCGAAAGGAGTGATGAAAGATTTTGAAGAGATATCCTTTGAGAAAAAAGGTTTAGGTCGTACGAGTGTTATTACTCATACTATTAATACTGGAGATACTGCTGCAATTAAGCAAAGGTATTATTGTTTATCTCCAGAACGTTTAAAGGAATTAAATCGTCAGCTTGATGAAATGTTGGAATTGGGGGTTGTAGAGCCTAGTGCTAGCCCGTGGAATCATCCTGTTTTGCTAGCTTCTAAAGCTAATGGAGAGCTTCGATTTTGTTTAGATAGTCGTAAACTTAATGCTGTTAGCAAGGAAGATGCTTATCCACTTCCTTATATATCACATATTTTGGATAATCTTAAAGAAGCTAGATATTTATCGTCAATTGATTTGAAAGCTGCTTTTTGGCAAATTCCTTTACAGTCATTAGCTTGTCGCGAGAAAACTGCTTTTACAGTTCCAGGTCGCGGACTATTTCATTTTAAAGTTATGTGTTTTGGATTAAAGGGTGCACCTGCGACTCAGCAGCGTCTTATGGATAAGTTGTTTGGTCCTCAATTTGGTAATAAGGTTTTTGTTTATTTAGATGACATAATAATCGTCAGCGCCAGTTTTGAACAACACATTACATTCCTTAAACAAGTTTTATGTCGGTTAAAATCGGCAAACTTAACTATTAACTTAAAAAAGTCAAAATTTTTCAGAAAGGAACTTAAATACCTTGGATATGTGGTTGATCAGGAAGGTCTTCATACCGATTCTGATAAAGTTAAAGCTATAGTAGACTATCCAGCTCCAACTAATAGGAAGGAAGTTAAAATGTTTCTTGGTACAGCTTCCTATTATCGTAGTTTTATTAGAAATTTTAGTACGATAGCAGCGCCTCTCAACGCACTTACGAAAGTAAGGATGCACTGCCGTTTAAGTGGAACGATGATGCAGAAAAAGCTTTTAATGAGCTGAAATCTTGCTTAGTTTCTTCTCCTGTATTGGCATGTCCAGATTTTTCAAAAACATTTTCAGTACACTGTGATGCTTCTAGTTATGGTATAGCTGGTACTCTAACACAAATTAATGGCGATGGGGAAGAGCATCCAGTAGCTTTTGCCAGTCGGTCTCTTAATAAGGCTGAACGCAATTATTCAGCAACGGAGCGGGAAGCGTTAGCAGTTGTTTTTGCTGTAGAACATTTTAGATCATATTTGGAAGGTGGTCCTGAATTTAAAGTTATAACTGATCATTCCCGTCTTAAGTGGTTTTTCAATTTGTCTAATCCAACAGGTCGCTTAGCTCGCTGGGGTTGTAGACTTTCTGCCTTCAATTTTGTTATCGAGCATCGCAAAGGTAAATACAACATTGTTCCTGACGCACTTTCGCGTTCAGTTCCTGTTGTAAACGAAATCCGAACAACTGTTGAAGATCCTTGGTATAACAAAATGTTTAAGCGTTGTCAACAATTTCCTAAATCCTGTCCAAATTATTTTATTGTTAATGGCAAACTCTTTAGATACTCAAAAAATAAATTCGGTATTTCTGGTGAGAATGATTGGAAAGAAGTTGTTCCTTATGAACTAAGAAAAGATATTTTAAATTTAAATCATTGCAATGAACTTTCGCCGCATTTTGGAATTTTTAAAACTTATAAACGATTATCGCTTCGTTATTTTTGGCCTGGTCTGTACCAGGATGTTGTTAATTATATAAATTCATGAGATACTTGTTCTGCTTATAAGCATCAGCAAAATTCTACTCCTGGTTTTATGGGGGATCAAAAGGTTTGTTCTCGACCTTTTGAAATGATTAGTGTTGATCTTGTTGGTCCATTACCTCGCTCTCGCGCTGGTCATACGTTCTTATTGGTGGTGGTTTGTTGTTTTAGCAAATATACTTTGTTGTTCCCATTACGGAGGGCAATTGGTAAGTCTATAGTGTCTCGATTGGAAGAGGGAGTATTTTTAATTCACGGAGTGCCACGCACGGTAATATTGGATAATGGTACCCAGTTTACCGGTAGTGAAGTAAAATCATTTTTTGAAAAGTATAATATTCCACAAATTCATTATACTCCTAAATATTGTCCTCAGGTTAATACTGTGGAACGGTATAACAGAACTGTTATAACCGCGTTATCTACTCTTGTCAAAGACGATCATCGTACTTGGGATACTTTTCTGCCCAAAGTGCAATTTGCGCTTAATTCTTCTGTTAATGAAACTACGCGTTTTTCTCCGTTTTTCATAGTTCATAGTAGGGAACCAATTATTAGTGGTAGTCATTATAATTCCGTTTTGAATAATCAATTTTCTTTAGATTGAGCATCTCGCACTTCTTATGCTCAAAAATTAGGAAATTTAGAAAATATTTTTATTAAAGTCACTGATGCTATTAGTAAAGCTTATGTTAAAAGCAAAGTTTATTATAATCGCTCGCGTCGCTCATTACAATTTAATGTTGGTGATATAGTGTGGAGAAAAACTTTTCCCTTAAGTGATGCTAGTAAATTTTTCACCTCTAAGTTAACTCCTAAGTATGTAAAATCCCGTGTAGTTGGTAAATTAAGCCCATTAGTGTATGAATTAGTAGATTTCGCTACCAATAAGGCATTAGGTAATTGGCATATAAAAAATCTTAAAGAATGATTAAGTTTATAGTTCGTCCGGACAGCTGAGTTGTATGGTATGTAACATCAGTCCTGACAGTTGGTTAAAATATGGTTTGTATTGTCCGTAGGTTCTGTTTGTTTTTTTTAATATCTTAATTTTCAGTATCACTTTAAATTTAAGGGATATCTGTCGTTAAGTATTATTTATTTTTTAGTATATTTTTTTATTTTCTTTTAGTAAGGATTTTATTGCTGACCTTTGGTTACCTTATATTCCAGTATCAATACATGTTTTATTTGATATCTGTTATTAAGTGTTAACTTTGGTTAGTTAATGTTTAGTTTATAATTCGTCCGGGCAGCTGAGTAGTATTGCATGTAACATCGGTCCTGACTGTTGGTTAAAACATGGTTTGTATTGTCATTAGTTAATTCTGTAACTAAACTTGAATACCTTAAATTTCAGTATCAATCTAATTTTATTTGATATCTGTTATTAAGTGTTATTTGTTGTTAGTTTTTTATATTAGTTTAGGTTTGGGTTTAGATTTTTGTGTTAGAAACCTTAATTTCCAGCTATCTATTTAAGAATAATAGATATCTGTTGTTAAGTGTTGTTGTATTTTTAGGATGTTTTAAAAAGTTAAATAATTATTTGTTGTATCTTATGTATGTGCAGCAATGTGTTTTCAGTAGGGAGTTACTGTTGAACATTTATTATCTGTACTTGGACGTATTTGTTCTTGTATAAGGTGGTTGCTTTGATAGCTATTATCCTTTTATGGAATCATTTTGTACCTGAGACAAGGTAGTACCTTGTTTCGGTTTATAAATTTCATATTATGTTATGGATGATTAGGTTGCGTCATGGGTGTGTATGATCTGCATTTGGTAGCAGCACACATATGTTGAGTTGTGGGTTCGGTGTTACTCTGATTGAGAGTTTTTGGTTTTGCAGCACTTATTATAATTCATGATAAGTTTTTATATTTTTTTTATTTCTGCAAAACCGTTTATATTATCAAGTGTGTACTGTTTAGTAGTAGATACCTACTTAATTATTTTTATTAATTAAGTTTTTACCTTTCTTTTGTTTAGGTTACAATTAATTTGTTTTTCACAATTAGGTATGAGAGCTTATGAGCTTATGAGCTGGAGGGCCAGCTCGAATTTTCCTCTTATATCGCGTAAAATTCTTCCGGGAAGGGAGGTACTGTTACATAGAAATTTCATTTCTGTAGATAATTAAATATTTATAATTTTAATATTATCGATTTCTTATTATCTGTCAAATTCGTAGACAAGGTAAATTATTTATCTGTTGACAGCTAATTACAATTTCTTAATTAGTCTGTGACATTTCTTTTTGTTTAATATATTGTATGTTGCCAGCTTAAGCTAACTTTATAGTCCCCAAAATGTTATTGAATATATAAACATTTTATTAATAATTACTATTCTAAATTTCATTTATTAATCATTATTAAGGTTAGCATATTGCTAGATATTTATTTAAAAGTAGCTGTCATATTGTTTCAGAAGTTTAGTTGCAGCCAACGTTGTTTTATTGTTATATTTATTAGTATAACAATTTGTTATAAATTTATTACACTCGTTTCTTCATTTAGATAATTAGGGCATTGTTCTTAAATTATTTTTAATATTAGCCTTCTTCCGATTAATATCAATTTTACCCACATTTCGTTTAACGCGGCGTGTGCATAGCCACATTGTTTGCTTATTATGCATATTTTGACTATAAAATTCAATGTCGTGACATATAGAGTCTTTTCTTTCGGAAGCACTTCCGAATTGAATATCTTATTAGCCTTCGGTGAGTGTTTTAGTTATTTGTGATCTTATTAACGCATTTGAAGCGTTGTTTCTTAAATTCATTAGCGTGTTTAATTGCAGGGCTAATAATTTAATATGGAATAATTATAATTCCTATTGCCGGCACTTCCCGGGCAGTTTCAAAGTTTATTGGAACAATATTTCTATTTGTCCTGATTCGACCCTCGGATTCGACATAGGCTAATAATATTGCTTGCGAAGCCTTTTTCCTCCATAAGGAGGTTGTTTAGTTTGTACCCTAGAAGATACCGGTAAATTTATAATTGGTTCGCGGGGGTAGACGTGAATCTTCGGAGCGTCGTCCTGTTGGTCCTGTATCCTGCTTCCTGACCAGCTGAGTTTGAGGGGCTCTTCTTTATTGTAATCCCGAATTTATGGTGATGTACAAAATTTATTAATACCAATAAAAAACACTTCCATTTTTGAAAGTTTTATAAAGAACAAGTGTTTGACTGTGATTCTCCAGTACTGACAAGCAGAAGGATCATGCATATGTCTTCGCTTGTTATTTGTCAGTGGCGCCTAGGATTCCTATTTTAGGATTTTGATATACATATAAATTAATATTAAGTGTTATCTCAAGTAACCCACCGCTGAGTCTAGCTGGCATTTTTTTTGGCATTATTTTAAACCGTATTTTAACATTATTTTTATCATGTTAACTGTATCAATATTAGGGTATAATGTTTCTTTGTTTGTATTATATTAATAAATTAATTTAAACACAAACCCACTATTATTATTTTTTGGTAACAAGCTCGATGTGACTATGTTGCCATAGCCACAGCCGGCTCCGTGCTGGGCTCCGCGCTCGAGGGTTTCGCACCAGGTGCTAATCCTCGAACTCGCGGAGCCTTGCACACTCGGCTCCCCAATAAGTGGGTCGCTGTGAGACCTCGGTCCGCACAGACCGCTCACCGCAACATTCCGGTGCAAGTGGCTCGGGTATGCCCCTCACCACCGCACCGGAAACAGGCGGCGCTTCGGTCGACCGCGGACGGGCAAGCCGCACGCACATGCCCAGGTGCAAGGCACCTGAAGCAGCGCAGCGGGTGCGCCTCCAGCAGCTCCTCCCTGGCTGAGCTCCAGCCCAACAAGACTCTCCCGGCGTCGACCAACGATCTAGCCGCATCGATGGGGAGACGGGCAAAGGTAACGCCCTGGTCCCCATAGCTACCCCGACGGATCTCCCCCACGTGGAGGGCCTCGCCAGGGCAGTCAGTCATGCGACTAATCGCGTCGACCACATCGTCGCGCGTTACCGAGTCGTCCAGGCCTTTAAGCCTTACGGCCACACGCCGGACAGGCCGGACGACATCCGCCACTCCATCCAACACTGGGCGAAGCTTCGCCGCCAGTGTGACAGCCTGCTCCGGAGTGCCCTTAGGCAGCTCCAGGAGCCTGGCTCCTGCCGCCGAGCGGCGAATCCGCAGCCCATCCTTGAGGCCGATGTCGCCGAGATTGACCATCTCGGCGGCACGCCCCAAGACATGGGCGTACGTCACCCCCGCCGCTGCCGCATGGTCCTGCAGTTTGATCATAACTGCAGGAGACCGTGCAGACGGCAGCTTCCGGGAACCCACGCAAGGTGCTTTCGGCTTCTTCTTAGAAGACGCCTTGACACCACTGGCCTTACTGTTTGAAGCCGGCTTCTGGGGAAGGCCCTTCTTTCTCCCCGAGCCTTCCTTCCTCCTCGTGACCGTCGACCACGCCTCCTCTGGAATCAGAGGAGCCGTCGGCGGCCCCGACTCCGAGACAGTCGCCGCGACTGCGGCCGACTGCCTCCTCTCCGCCGCGAGTGGCGGCCGGTGGATCACACTCGTGGCAGGCCGGAGTCGATTCCCGGCCCGCTATCTGGTGCAGGGACTTACCAAAGCATCCGTGCCCGGTAAGTACCTGCACCAACCGGAAGGTCAGGGTTCCCCAGCGCCGCGAAAGCCACCGGGATAGGTGAGGTTTGATCGCCTCCACCGTCTCCTGGCCGGCAACTGGGGACCCCAAGTCCTCTTCCCAGCCTCATCCGCCTTGCCTCTGACCCGACACATCTCGACCGGGTTTGGCCACTCGCCTCGCGCTCTGATGTTTACCCTGCAGCGGTGTACTTCCGCAAGGACCCCAGCCTGGAGTTCCCAGGGGGGGTCACCCGCTAGCAGGGTGGCCGCCGTCCACGACACTGTACGGTACCCTCGTATCGCTCTCACCGCTATAATCCTCTGGGGCCTCTTTAGAAGGATTTTGTTTTTAGCGGTGAGAGCATCCGCCCATACCGGAGCGCCGTACAGTGCCATGCTTCGGATGATGCCCAAGTAAAGGCGTCTGCAGGGCGAACCCGAACCCCCCACATTGGGCAGCAGTCTGCCGAGAGCGGCAGCGGCGGCCACCAGCTTCGGGGCGAGTTGGACAAAGTGTGCCCCGAAGCTCCATCGTCCGTCCAGTACGAGGCCCAGATACTTTATCTGGGCCCCGATTAAAACCTCTTCACCCAAGAGGGTGATGCGCGCGCCCCTGGGCGGTCCCCTGCGTGGGCCGTGGAATAGGAGGGCCTCCGTTTTCGACGCAGAGACCCTCAAGCCCAGCGACGCAATTCTTTTGACCACCAAGTTCGTAACGGTGGTGGCCAATTGCGCCGCCTCCGCGTACGAGCTCCCCCGGGCGTAGACGAGGGTGTCGTCTGCGTAGCAGATGACCCCCGCCCCAGGGGGAACTGGCTCCCGCAGGAGCCAGTCATACCCGATGTTCCACAGGATCGGACCCAGAACCGACCCCTGTGGAACACCGCACCTCATGCGCCGTTCGTGCAGTCGCCCGTCACCGTCCTCCCACACTACTGCTCGGTTCTGGAGGTACGCCCTCAGCAGCCGTCCGAGATACGGAGGCACCCTATGATATCGGAGTGCCTCCGCGACCGTCTCAAAAGGGAGGCTATTGAAGGCGTTCGCTATGTCTAGCGACACCCCCAGAACAACCTCCTTATCCCTTACGGCTCCCTTTGTGACGCCCTTTAGGGCGGTCAGGGCGTCGATTGTCGACCACCCCGACCTGAACCCGTACTGAGCCTCCGAAAGCGGTGGCCCAATCTCCTCCAGGTGGCGAATGAGACGGGAAGCTAGAATTTTTTCTAGTAGTTTTCCCGTCTCATCCAGCAGCACAATGGGTCGGTATGCGGAAGGAGATTCGGGATCACCCCCCTTAGGCAAAAGGCATAACCGACCCATTTTCCATGCCTTCGGGAACTCTCCGCCCGCTATGCACGCGTCAAAGAGTTCCCTAAGCTTCCCATCCAGGTGCTTAAGGGCGAGCGCGAGCACCCGCCCTGGGACGCCATCGGGACCCGGTGCCGTCTTCCTACCTCGAAGACGTTCCAGAGCCATCTCCATCTCCTCCTCCGTGACTGGAGGTGGAGCGTCTTCATCCACCAGCAGGAGAGGGAGCGCCATTATGGGAGGTGAGTGGCCTGGCTGGTCGGGGAATAACTCTCCGACCACCCTCTCCACTAGATCTGGCGCGAGGGTCTCCGTGAGCGGGGCGCCCCTAGTGCGCAGCTTATTTCGCGCTGCGCGATAGGGACGCCCCCAAGGATCTCCGTCCAGCCCAGCCAGGATTTCTTCCCTGGCCGCAGATTTCACCTGACTAATGGCGAGCTGTAGGGCCTTCTTTGCCGTCTTATATAGGCCTCGCAGATCTTCCTCCAAGCCCGGATCGCTCCCGTTGCGTCGACCGGAGAGCCGCGATCTCCGGTGACCACCAATACACCGCGCGGCGCCGAGACATCGACCTGCCCTTGGCATGGCCGCATTGCACACCCTGGTTTGGGCTGTGCGCATGCGACCGGCCAAATCGTCTACATCGACGTTGGCTCCCACAGCTGTCCCAGAGGTGGACCATTTTTGCACAATGGCCGCCTCCTCCGCCAGCTCGGCGTCAATCCGGCTTACATTCCACCTGGGGAAGGTGCTGGGACCTCTGGAGGCCCAGCACCAATGCTAGGAAGGGAGGAGACCTCAAACCGGACATAAAGGTGGTCCGAGAGAGTCTCCACCCCGTCCTCTACTCTCCATCCGGACACCCTGCGCGCGACAGCAGGGGTGGCAAACGAAAGGTCCACCACCGACCCCCCATTGTGCCGTACGCAGGTGTGGGCCGTCCCCCTGTTGAGCAGAGACAACCCGGATAGTAGGCCCCATAACTCGACCGCCTCTCCCCGGACGTCTGTTGTGGCGTTGCCCCAGGCCCGGGATTTTGCATTGAAGTCGCCAAGAACCACGACGGACCCCGACGACCTGCGAGCCACGGCGGCCCTGACGGAGTCGAGGAACACCTCAAACTCCGCTAGGGGACGGTTGGGGGAGAAATACACGCCAACTACGGTGTACTCCCCCCAGACGGCAACGACGTACCCCGCTCCCCTCTCCACGGTTGATAGGGGCGGGCCAACCGCCATCCCGGCTACGACCGCAACCGAGCCATCTAAATCCCCAATCCAGCGTGGGTGAGGCTGGGTGGGGACAAAATATGGCTCGCACGCAACCGCGACATCCACCTCCCACTGCGCAAGGGATTGCAGGAAAAGATCCTGTGCCCCTGCGCAGTGATTCAAGTTCTCCTGTAGGAAGCCATGTCTTTGTCTGATCATTGTGACATGGCTTCTACAGGCGGTTGATCCCGCACTACGCTTCGGGCAGCTGGCGAAGGACCAGCTGTCTTTCCTCTTTTTCGGGGAGCTTTGCAGGCGCCACTTCCCAATTCATGGCCCGCTGCGAGGCCCAGGTCGGAACAGACCGCGCAGCGCAAAACTCCAGTGCACTTGGCACGTACATGACCTGCAACGCCACACCGAAAACAAACGGCGCTGCGATCGGTCTCCGTAGGGCAGAGCGCTCGTGTGTGCCCCGGTTCCTGACACCGGAAGCACCGCATAGGGCGCTCTTCCAAGAGCTCGACCCCGGCCGAGCTCCAACCCACAAGCAGGCGGCCCGCAGCAAGCAGGGCCTTGGCCGTGTCAACGGGGCACCGGGTAATTGTACTCCCCATGGCCCCAGAGCCCCAACGAATCTCACCGACACGAAGAGACTAGCTGGGACAGTTTGTGACGCGGCAAATCGCCGCCGCGATCTTCTCCATCGTGGCAGAGTCGTCCAGACCCTTGATTTTCACTGAGACTCTTTTTACGGGTCGGACGACATCTGCCACGCCATCAAGTGCTGTGCGAAGAGTTGTGGCAAAACTTTCCGCCTTATCTAGAGCCGCTTTGGGCAGTTCTAGCAACCTGGCACCAGTGGCGCACCGCCGGATCTTTAGCCCGCTTTCAAGTCCTAAAGCACCGAGATCCACCTTCTCCGCTGCACGTTCTAGGACTTGAGCGTAGGTGACGCCTTTTTCAGCCGCCTCAGTGTTTAACACACTTGGGGACTCCCCCAACCTAACCTTTTTTTTTTTTTTTTTTTTTTTTTTAGGGTGGGGAAATGCTTTTAGGCATCCCCGGCCGTGAATGGGGCGCGGGCCGGGGTATGTGGGACTCGACCCGGCATGAGAAGCCGGGTAATACCCACTAAAACCCCACCGGTCTGCCACCCGTCGCCATATGGGGTGGAGCAGGATCGCGTTGGCATTCGACTGCTTCCACCCCGGCGTAAACAACAGAGTAGGGCGCCCTTTGCGCCCTCAATCCCGTGCGCCTGGTGAGAGGGAGTCCCCAGACCCCTCCTCGGCTACACTAAGGCGGGGGTAACAGGCGCGCGTAGCGTCTCCTACGGACCCCCCTTCTTCCTCGACGGAGTGGGTTGGAGGACGCCGCCTCCCTCTCGCGCTCCGCTGCCTCCTTCTGCGACATCACGTCCTCGCAGAAGGAGACCATGGCAGACCACGACTCGTCGCTACCGAGCATCGCGTCGATGACGCTCGGCAGCGAAAGGTCCGGTCCCACGTGCGCTGCCAGTTTGAGCCTTTGTGAGGCCCAGGCGTCGCACCCCAGCAGAGTGTGACGAACCGTGTCCATCGGCTCATCACACTCGTGGCAGGCCGGGGTCGGTTCCCGGCCCGCTATTTTGTGCAGGTACTTACCGAAGCAGCCGTGTCCGGTAAGAACCTGCACCAGCCGGAAAGTCAGGGTCCCAGAGCGCCGCGATAGCCACCGGACTAGGTGAGGCCTTATCGCCTCCACCGTATCCCGTCCGGCTGCCGGGGACCCCAGATTCTCCTCCCAGCGTCGGATCAGAGCCTCATCTGCCTGTGCTCTGACCCGACACACCTCGACCGGGTTCGGCCCCTCACCTCGCGCGGTGATGTCCACCCTGCAGCGGTGAACTTTTGCGAGGACCCCAGCCTGGAGTTCCCAGGGGGGGGTCGACTGCTAGGAGGGTGGCCGCCGTCCACGACACCGTACGGTATCCCCGTATCGCTCTCACCGCTATGACCCTCTGAGGCCTCCTTAGAAGGATCTTGTTTTTGGCGGTGAGAGCATCCGCCCATACCGGAGCACCGTACAGTGCCATGCTCCGGATTATGCCCGAGTAAAGTCGCCTGCAGGGTGAACCCGGACCCCCTATATTGGGCAGCAGTCTGCCGAGGGCGGCAGCGGCGGCCACGAGCTTCGGGGCGAGTTGGACAAAGTGTGCCCCGAAGCTCCATCGTCCGTCCAGGACGAGGCCCAGATACTTCATCTGGGCCCCGACCACCACCTCTTCACCCCGGACAGCGATGCTTGCGCCCCGAGGCGGTCCCTTGCGTGGGCCGTGGAATAAGAGGGCCTCCGTTTTCGACACGGAGACCCTCAGACCCAGTGACGCAATTCTCTCCACCACCATGTTCGTAACGGTGGTGGCCAATTGCGCCGCCTCCGCATACGAACCGCCCCGGGCGTGGACGAGGGTGTCATCTGCATAGCATATCATCCCCCTCCCTGGGGGGACCGGCTGCCGCAGGAGCCAGTCGTACCCGATGTTCCACAGGGTCGGACCCAGAACCGACCCCTGTGGAACACCACACCGGATGCGCCGTTCGTACAGCCGCCCATCGCTTCCCTCCCAAACTACCGCCCGGTCGCAGAGGTACGCCTTCAGCAGCCTTCTGAGATACGGAGGCGGCCTCCTTCGCGGCAATGACTTGCTCGCAGAAGGAGGCCATAGCGACCCAGGACCTCTCGTCGTCGAGCATCGCGGAAACAACGCTCGGCAACGAGAGGTCGTTGCCAACCACGGCCGTCAGCTCAGTACGCTGACGGTGCCAGGCTGCGCACTCCGCCAAGGTGTGACGAGCCGTGTCCACGGGCTCGTCACAGTTGTGGTAGGAGGGGGCCGCCTCTCTGCGTGCGATCTTGTGCAGGTACTCACCGAAGCACCCATGCCCCGTGAGCACCTGCACAAGACGGAACGTTAGAGTCCCGTGCCGCCGGCCGATCCAACGATCGAGATGGGGGGAAATAGCCCCCACCGTCGCAAGACCGGCCGACGGGGACTCTAAGTCCCTACTCCACTGTCGGATCAGGGCTCGGTGAGCTAGAGCCCTGATCCGATCCGCCTCGAGCCTAACCCGCCCGACCCGGGCTTCTACCCGGTGCCAATACACTCCGGCGAGGACCCGCGCCTGTAGCTCCCAGGGCGGATCGCTCGCCAGGAGTGTGGCCGCAGTGTATGACACCGTACGGTACCCCCTGATCACCCTCACCGCTAGGACCCTTTGCGTGCGACGCAAAAGGGCCCTGGAATCCGCGGTGAGGGCTCCTGACCATATGGGAGCACCGTACAGGGCCATGCTCCTCACCACTCCGGCGTATAACTGGCGGCAAGGAGCCTGCGGCCCTCCGGCGTTGGGTAGAAGCCTACTCAAGGCGACTGCAGTGGAGAGTAACTTCGGGGGTAACCCCTTCGACGAGGGGGACCCCGGCGAGGGCCGTGGAACAGGATGGCCTCCGTCTTGGAAACGGAGACCTCCAGTCCCAACAGCCCTATGCGGTCCGCTTCCAACGTAGCGCCGACCGTGGCAAGACGGGCTGCCTCAGCAAAGCTCCCTCCGCGCGCCGTGACGAGGGTATCATCTGCGTAACACAGCACCCTCGTCCGGGGAGGAGCGGACAGCGAAGCAGCCAGTCGTAGCCCAGGTTCCACAAGACCGGTCCCAAAACGGACCCTTGTGGAACCCCTCGGCTCACACCACGTCGGTAGACCCGCCGGTCGCCGCACTCCCACAGGACCTCTCTATCCTGCAGGTACGCCCTCAACAGCCTGCGGAGATAGGGAGGCACTCCATGGAACCGGAGCGCCTCAACCAAAGTCTCGAACGGCAGGCTGTTAAAGGCGTTGGCGACGTCCAGCGAAACCGCCAGGACGACATTCCCCTCGGAAACAGCCTCTTCGGTCAGGTCTCTCAGAGCTCTCTGGGCGTCGATCGTTGAACGACCCGCCCTGAAGCCGAACTGAGCGTCTGAGAGACCCGGACCTACCTCTTGGAGGTGCTGGACGAGACGGGCTGAGAGGACTCTCTCGAAGAGCTTGCCCGTCTCGTCCAGCAGCACGATCGGCCTGTATGCGGAAGGAGAATCGACAGAACGACCGTCCTTCCGCAACAGGCACAACCTGCCCTCCTTCCAGGCTTTCCGCTTCAAACACAGGTTGAACAGTTCCCGAAGCCTGCCTCCCAGGTATTCCAGGGCGATGACCAACACTCGCCCTGGAATACCGTCCGGCCTCGGCGCAGTGTGGCGGGCTCGCAGGCGATTCAGCGCGACCTCCAGCTCGGCCTCCGTGATGACTGGGACAGAACCAGCTCCCCCCCTTTGAGAGGGGGGGAGCCATCACAGGAGGAGAGTGGCCGGTGGAATCCGGGAAAAGTTCCCCCACCAGCCACTCGAGGAAATCCGGCTGAAGGGACTCCATGACCGGGGCGGTCGCGGCGCGGATTTTATTCCGCGCAACGCGATACGGTCGCCCCCATGGGTCCCTATCGAGACCGGCCAGGATTTCCTCCCGAGCCAGGTCCTTCGCCTTCCGAATCGCGAGCTGCAGGGTCGACTTCGCTTGGCGATACTGACCCTGCAGCTGGGCCTCCATCTCCGGGTCCGAGCCGCGTCTGCGGCGACACCGGAGGAAGGGCGGCGACACCGGAGGAAGGCCCTGCGAGCCCTGCAACAGGCCGCCCGAAGTTCGGCTATTTCGGGCGACCACCAGTAGACACCTCTGCGCCGGGGCCGGACCCCCACCCTCGGCATGGCCGCATCGCAGACCCTAGATAGGGCCTCGCGCATGCGGCCAGCCAACCCCTCGACGTCGGTTTCCTCGCTGGGGGGATCGGGAAAGGCCCAGCTCTGGACGATGGCTGCCTCGACCGCCATTTCCCGATCCAGCCGCTGGACTGCCCAGCGAGGAAACCGACATCCCGCCCGCGGTGGCCCGGCCAGATCCGGTCGGGAGGCGGAGATCTCAAATCGGACGTATAAATGGTCCGATAGAGTCTCCACCTCCGTCTCGACTCTCCAGTCGTCGACCATGCGCGCGACAGCTGGGGTGGCGAACGAAACGTCCACCACTGAACTCCCTTGCTGCCGCACGCAGGTCGGTTCGGTCCCTCTGTTGAGGAGGGACAGACCGGAGAGGAGCGACCAGATCTGGACGGCCCTACCCCTAGCGTCCGTGGCGTGGTTCCCCCAGGCCGCGGATTTGGCGTTCAGGTCGCCGAGGAAGATGACCTTCCCCGACGCCTGTCTGCGAATCGCAGCACTGACGGAGTCGAGAAAAACCTCGAACTCCGCCAGGCTACGATTGGGGGAGAAGTACGCGCCTACGACGACGTACTCCCCCCACCGCGCCACTACCAAACCCGGGCCAGTCTCCAGAGTGGAGAAAGGGGGACCGGGACCAGGTCCCACAACCACCGCCACGGAGCCGTTTATGTCCCCCGACCAACTGGAATTAGGGAGGACATAGTAGGGCTCGCAGGCCACCGAAACACTAATATTCCACTCCGCCATGGTCTGGATGAAAAGATCCTGAGCCCTGGCGGAGTGGTTTAAATTCGCCTGAAGGAAGCCATGTCGCCGTCTGGTCATTGCGACATGGCTTCCACAGGCGGTTTTCCGCCACCACTAGGAGCAGGAGGGGAAGCGACTGCTTTCCCCCTCCTTCGTGGAGCTCGGCACGCTCCACTACCGAGCTCGTGGCCTGCTTGGAGTCCCAGGTCTGCGCAGAGAGCGCACCTTAGGACTCCGGTGCAGCCTGCACGGGAGTGACCCGCTAGGCCGCACCGGTAGCAGACCGTGCTCCTGTCTATTCCGGAGGGGCAAACCGCACGCGTGTGTCCGGGCTCAAGGCACCCGAAACACCGCATGGGCCGCTCCTCCAGGAGCTCGACCCTGGCCGAGCTCCATCCGACCAGTAGTCGTCCCGCAGCGAGGAGCGTCTTGGCCGCATCAACGGGGCACCGGGCAAAGGCAGCGCCCATGGCCCCATTGCCCCAGCGAATCTCCCCGACGTGGAGAGACTCACTGGAGCATTGGGTGACGCGGCAGATCGCTGCCACCACTTTCTCCCTCGTGGCGGAGTCGTCCAGGCCTTTGATCTTGATACCGACCCTCTTTACAGGCCGGGCGACGTCCGCCACACCTTCCAGCGATTTTCGCAGGCTCTCTGCAAGCCTGTCCGCCGACTCCGGGGGCGCCTTCGGTAGCTCCAGGAGCCTAGCTCCTGTGGCCGACCGCCGGATTTTGAGCCCGCCCTCGAGCCCGAGCTCGCCGAGGTCAATCTTCTCGGCGGCGCGCTCGAGGGCCTGGGCGTACGTTACCCCTTTTGCCGCGGCCTCGGTCTGCAGCGTGATAATCACAGCTGGGGACCGAGACGGCGGCAATTTCGGGAGGGGACGCGTTTTCCCCTTCGGTCTGCTCGCACTCTTAGCCCTCGACGCCTTCTTCCGCTTGCGACGACGGGACTTTGTAGCGGATTGATCAGCCGGGGTTTTTGCCAAAGTAGCCGGTGCCTGAGCCTGTGCAGACTTGCGGGGAGTAACTGCAGGAACCGTTGCCGTAGTCAGTGGCAACATACGAGGGCCGCGGGAAGCATTTTTCTTGCCCCCCCGCACCACTGTGGACCACGTCTCCAGGGGAGCGACTGCTCTAGCGGGCACGATGGGTGGGGACCTCGGCACGACGGCTGGCGTCCCGGACTGGCTGTAGCCACAGATTGACGGTCGAGCATTGACGGTAGTGGCCAGAGCCACAGCTGCCTCCCTCCGTCTGTCTGCGGCCAGGGAAGGCCTTCGGTTTTGCTCCGGGAGGAGGCGCTCCTCGATACCTCTGAAGCGGGCGTTCAAAATTTCGCCTACTGAGAGTATTATGGAGCGCCTCAACTCCTCTGTAAAGTCCGCATCGCGAGTCACCGTACTCGACGCGGTGGGTTTTGCCGCTGCGGCCTTCATTTCGGTGAACTCGCGCCTATGGACCTTCAGCTCTGCTTTAAGGTTCTCCACCTCACGGTGGAGGCGCGAGTTATCAACCGAGAGACGACGCGTCTTCTCGTTAACTGTACGGCTAGCTAATGCCTCGACCGCCTCTAAGAGGTCTCGTGAGGACTCCTTAAGAACTTTTATCATGGTCCCTTTAAGGTTCCCAGATTTCCGGCAGACTGTGAGAATGGCAGCATAGCTGCGTCCGGCGAGTGCCCTTACTTCTTCTACGCCTAAGGTCTCGGGCTCAGGCCTTTTAGGAGTGTTGAACGACAAATCCTCCTCGTCAAGGAGCACAGGTTGCTCTTCGGGCTTCTTAAAAGCCCTAGTACTGAGTGCTGCCTCAAATTCGGCCTCCTCGGCCTCAGCGGTTAGGGCCCGCAGATCGGCTTTCGCCCGAGCGAGCCCGCTTCCACGGGAATTTTGAGTGGAGCGTCCACGACGAGCGGTGGTGCATTTCGACAATGCACCACCAAGCTCAGAATCGCTTTCGGACGCTTCACACTCGACTTGCGCTATCTCGGAAAGAGGTCGCTTCCTACATCTATTGACCTCTTGGTCGGATAACATGTCCTTACCAGAAGGCCGCAGATCGGTGGTCTTGGTGGTCGTCTGACGAAACACAAGACGCAATTCCGTTGACTTGCCGGGGTCGTTTGCAGGAGAGTCGGCAATCGGGGTCGACTCTTCTGCATCCAGATCTATTATCTCCTGATCGCTATGTTTATCATTGTCCGAGAGGAAAGCCAAGTCGTTGTAGGGTGCACCTTTTCTGGAGGTCATATTCTGAAAAGAACTTTGAACTCCAACAAAAAACTACACAGAACTACAGAAAGCAGTTATCGCTCACAATCGCAAATCTCAGTGTCTCTTAGCCGCTGCCCTGCCACTCCGTTACGGTGGTCAGGGACAGCGTTGCCCGGGGCGTAGTACGTGGAACTGAACACTGAGGGGCACGCCCCAGACTCCCCCAACCTAACCTAACCTAACCTTTTTTTTTTTTTTTATCGTTAGAAAAATGCGTTTTCGCATCTTCACCCAGGCCAGGAAGGCGATGGCGGGGCGGTATGTGCGGCACCCGGCAGCATGGAAACGCTGCCATTTTTAAGGCACCCCACTAAAAAACCAACGGCTGCCCACGACGCTACAATGGGACGCCACGGGATCGCTTTCGCACTCACCGTGGTGCCCCGGCGGAACTCCTCCATATAGGGGTACCCCGGGCAACCAGTGTACCCCTACCTCATAAACCTAGTGCAATGGCGAGAGAGGTCGCCCCTCCCTCTCACCTAGGCCACCGGCTGGGAAGGAACGGGCTGAACCCTTCTCCTTCGCAGCCTCTCCCGCTGAAGCTCGATGTGACTATGTTGCCATAGCCACAGTCGGCTCCGTGCTGGGCTCCGCACTCGAGGGTTTCGCACCAGGTGCTAATCCTCGAACTCGCGGAGCCTTGCACACTCGGCTCCCCAATAGGTGGGTCGCTGAAAGGCCTCGGTCCGCACAGACTGCGCACCGCAACATTCCAGTGCAAGTGGCTCGGGTATGCCCCTCACCACCGCACCGAAAACAGGCGGCACTGCGGTCGACCGTGGACGGGCAAGCCGCACGCACATGCCCAGGTGCAAGGCACCTGAAGCAGCGCAGCGGCTGCGCCTCCAGCAACTCCACCCTGGCTGAGTTCCAGCCCACCAGAACCTTCTCGGCGTTGATCAACACCCTCGCTGCATCGGTGGGGAGACGGGCAAAGGTAGCGCCCATGCCCCCCCAGCCACCCAGACGGATCTCCCCAACATGGAGAGCCCCGCTAGGGCAGTTCGTGATGCGGCGAATCGCATCGAATACGTCCTCTTTTAAGACGGTCTCGTCGAGGCCTCTTATCCTCACCGCCACGCGTTTCAGAGGTCCAACTGCGTCTCAAACACCGTCCAACGCTATCCGAATTCGTTCGGCCAGCTTATCGGCCTGTTCTGGAGTACCCTTAGGTAACTCCAGAAGCCTTGCCCCCACTGCCGTACGCCGAATCCGGAGCCCGTCGTTAAGGCCAAGGTCGCCAAGCTTGATCATCTCGGCGGCGCGACCCAAACAGCGAGCATATGACACCCCCATAGCAGCTGCCTCGGGCTGCACTTTTAATAAAACTGCAGGATACTGAGGTTTTTGCAGTTTCGGGGGTCCACTCGGTGTTTTGGGCGACTTCTTCTTTGCTGAAGAAGTCGCCTTACCACCACTGGCCTTATAAGTTGAAGCCGGCTTCTGGGGAAGGCCCTTCTTTCTCCCCAAGCCTTCCTTCCTCCTCGTGACCGTCGACCACGCCTCCTCTGGAATCAGAGGAGCCGTCGGCGGCCCCGCCTCCGAGACAGTCGCCGCGACTGCAGCCGACTGCCTCCTTTCCGCCGCGAGTGGCGGCCGGTGGATCCGCGCCTGGAGGAGACGCTCTTCGAGTCCTTCAAAGCGGGAGTTAATTAAAACTCCCACCGAGGACAATACGAAGCGTCTCAACTCCTCAACCGCGTCTGGACTCCCCGACGTGATCGGAGGCTGACCGACAGAGGACTTAAGATCGTCAAAGTCCTTGCGAACCTTGACGATCTCCTCCCTGAGGAAGGACACCTCGCGACAAAGACGCGATTCCTCAGGTTCCCCCCTGCAGGCCAGAACCTCGACGACCTCGAGAAGGCTGCTCGCAGCCCCCTTCAGAGCCTTAACCATAGTGCCCTTCAAGTTAGTGCTCTTTTTGCACACCTCTTGGATAGAGGCAGCATGCTTCCGCGCAACTGCATGCAGCTGCTGCGCATCCAAAGCAGAAGTCGGCTCAATGGTGGGAAGCGCCTCCGAAGACAGATCGTCCTCGGAAACCGGCGCACTCACCACCAGAGCCTTCTTCTTCTTCCAGCGGAGGGCCCGAGCGCTCAGTGCGCGCTCGAACTCGGCCTCCTCCGCCTCCTCCTCCATGGCTCTCAACACGGCTTTCGCCTGGGCGAGCCCACTCCCGCGTCCTTTTGGCGCACCTCGTCCACGCCTCACACGCAGTTTAGTTGGACAGGTCGGTGTGGTGTCGACCTGTGCAGGGACTCCTGCACTCGAACGGTTCTTGCCCCCCCCAGAATACGAGGGGCAGACGGCAACCCTCATCCTTACCCGGCCCTTTGGCAGACGCTGCACCTCCGGACCGACACAAAACAAAGAAAAGAAAAGACGCAGAAACACGAAGAAGAAAACACAACACGACGACGACACAACGAAAAAAGGGTGATTTTTATAGAGGTTGTCTTCCTCGCAGCCAGACGATCAGAGCAAGCTCCGTCAATCCAGCCCTCGTTCCCGCTCAGTGCGGGCTTCCGAGATCTTGTGGCCGTGCAATGCTCGCTCCGAAAGGCAAGCAGCCACATTTGCTAGTAGCTGTCCGCGCCGGCCGAAGCCGGTGAAGAACCCCTATCCGCAACCCGGGGGACGCGCCAGATGGCGGCACTAGCGACCGCACACTGGAACCTAACCTAACCTAAAAGAGATCTCTTGTAAGAGATAAGTCATCCTTTGTGTAAATTGTCTATGCTATGTTACTTTTAATGTTTTATGGTGCAAAAATAAATAAATAAAAAAAAAGCTTACGTTACAATTAGCAAATAGTAACATTTTAAAATAATCCTTATCCTCATCTTAAAAAAAATATATATATATATAAATTAGCATAGTTACTGTAATGTATGCGACAACTGTCTTTGTAAATGTGTGTTTATAAGTGTGCGTGCATTGAATCCCGTTCTGCTAATAGACAAGTATCCCTTACCACGCATAAATGATTTGTTAGTGAAACTAAACGGGGCTAAGGTATTTTCGAAAATTGACCTCTCACAAGCGTATAATCAGATAGAACTAAAAGACCCGGATAATTTAACAGTGATAAATACTCTTATGGGCCTTTTTAAGTATAAACAGTTAGTCTACGAGTTGTCTTCAAGGCCGGGCATATTACAACGACCTGGGGGCACCTACTATTAAGGAACATTACATTATTTTAGAAAAAGTGCTAGACCGTTTATGTAACCACGGGATGAAACTTAAACAAAATAAATTATCATATATGACAAGTGAAGTTAAGTATTTAGGGTTTATTATATCGGCGGAAGGAATTAAAGTAGACCCGGATAGAGTGGACGGTATAATAAATATACCCCGTCCCAGTAACATCACCGATTTGAGAGCTTTTTGGGTACAATAAATTTTTATGCTAAGTTTGTAAATAATCTGAGTACGATACTAGCTTCATTTTACAATTTGTTAAGAAAGGGGGTACTGTGGAAGTGGGACAATGAGTGTCTATTTCACACACACATATAAAAAAAAACACACACACACACATATAAAAAAAAAAATTAAATCGATTTTAAGAAGTGCAGTTGTTCTCGCCCACTATAATTTTAAAGAACCGTTGTTTTTAACATGTGATGCAAGTGCGCGCGGAATAGGCGGCGTATTGAGTCAGATGTATGAAAGGGACGGTATGAATGCGCGGGAGCGGCCGGTTGTTTACGTGTCGCAAGCACTTACCGCTGCCGAGAAACATTATTCACAGATTGAACGGGAGGCTTTAGCTATTGTTTTTTGTTTAGAAAAATTACATCAGTACGTGCAGCTGAAAATGCTGTACACATTGTTAAAAAAGCTATTAGAGAATAAATGAATATTACGTTATTTTTAAGCAAATTTTTATTATATTATAGAAAGACTGAACACTGCATTACAGGAGAGGCACCAGCTTTTCTTATGTTAGGCCGCCATTTACGAACTAAATTCGACGCTCTTATACCGGATAGGGAATCTAAAGTCAGACAAGCCCAGTCGCGGCAACAACAATATGGCGCAAATGGTTCGCGTCAGTTATATCCGGGGAAAGAAATTTGGATGCGTCAATATAGAGGACAGGATAAGTGGGTGCCAGGAAAAGTAGTTGAAAAGTTAGGAACCACAGACTATAAAATGGTGGATACTTTAGGACGGGAAACACACAGACATATTGTGTGTTTCCCGTTTTAAATTATTTATTCGTTTATTTTTATTTACTTTTTTAATTTTATTTATTTATATATATTATATTGCATTACGCTATTGAAATGTCTGATAGCGAGTCGTACTACTCTGCTTGTGACTCTGACTCGTTTCTCTCGTTGGATTCTACGGATACGTCAACACTCTGTCTTACTGATGAGCTTTCTTTTCAATTATCACCACATCAAAATTCCTTAAATTGTTGTCACATAAACGCTCAAAGCGTACCCCAACATTATTCAGAATTAGTTAACTCCTTTTCGAATGTTCATTTGCACGCTATTCTTATCTCTGAAACCTGGCTAAATCCTAATCTTTGTTCCACATCTTTCTCATTACCTGGTTTTACACTTATTCGCTGTGACCGCATTGGTAAACGAGGTGGTGGAGTGGCCATTTATTTACGAAACGAAATAACCTACAAAATTTTGAATACTTCGCAACAGCAATATTCTGCTTCAACAGAGTTTTTATTTGTAGAAGTCAGTCATAGAGTTGAATCGTCATTTTTCTACTGTTCCTGATCTTGATACAGTTACTAAATCCCGAACGATTTCATTTATATCTTCCATGCCGATTAGTAATAACGTCCCGTTCATTTTTTCTTCAGTATCCGAGGAGGAAATAAAAAGAGCTGTGCTTAGTATTAAATCCAATGCTGTTGGTGATGATGACATTAACCGCTTTATGATTGTGACTTTACTTGATATCATCCTTCCCGCCTTTTCGTGTATTATTAATTCGTCCTTATCTAACGGATATTTTCCAAAACAATGGCGAAGCGCACGTGTCCTTCCGTTGCCAAAAGTCCCTCATCCCAGATCCTGTAATGAGTATCGTCCTATTTCTATTTTACCATTCCTCTCCAAAGTTCTGGAATTGCTTGTTCAGAAGCAGTTTTCTCAATTCATTTTCAAGAACAATTTACTTAGCGAGCATCAATCGGGTTTCCGTCCGGGTCACAGTACTTGCACAGCTCTTCTTAAAGTCACCGAAGATGTCAGGGAAGCGATGGATGGTGGCTTATTAACTGTATTAGTTCTTGTTGATTTCTCTAACGCTTTTAATGCAGTTAGTCATGACATACTCATCGCTCTCCTAAAACATCTACATATTTCTTCCAAGGAGCTGAACTGGTTCTCTTCTTACCTTCGTGGTCGCCAGCAAGCCGTCTACATTCATAATTCTTTATCTGCTTGGTGTAACTTAACTTCTGGTGTTCCACAAGGTGGTATTCTTTCTCCTCTTCTATTCTCATTATTTATTAATTTTATTACCATTAATCTATCTTCTTCTTATCATCTGTATGCTGACGATCTTCAAATCTATGCTCATACCAAGTCTGATTGTATAAATTCCGCAATTGCTGATATTAACAAAGACCTAGATAATATTCTTGACTGGTGTAATAACTTCGGAATTAGCGTCAACCATAAAAAGTGTCAAGCAATAGTTATAGGCAGCACGCATAATTTGAATAAGTTTAAAAGCAGTAATGTGGTACCAGTTAAATATAATAATATGAATATTCCTTTTTTAACAACAATAAAAAATCTCGGTCTTCTCATGGATAGTACACTCAGCTGGAATCCTCACATAGTTGAGCTATGTCGAAAAGTGACGTATTCGCTACGTTCTCTCTATCGACATAAAAACTTTTTACCTATTCGGACCAAAACTCTGTTAGTGCAGACTCTTATTCTTCCACTTATTGACTATGCCGATGTATGCTACTCTAACATCTCTGAAACCAATCTTAATAAATTAGATCGTATTCTTAACAGTTGTATTCGATTCATTTTTGGCTTACGTAAATTTGATCACATCTCTGAGTATCGTAATAAGCTCAAATGGCTTCCCATCCGTGAAAGACGAATTTCGAGAAATTTAAGTCAACTTTTTTCCATCTTAAATGATCCATCTTCTCCTCGGTACCTGAAATCCAAAATTCATTTACTCAGGACCACTCACGAATTGAATCTTCGATCGTCGTCCAACCTTAGTTTATATATTCCTTTACACCATACTGGTTTTCTATCTTCCTCTTTCACAGTAAACGCAATAAAACTCTGGAACGGCCTGCCTGATCATCTTCGGCGTGCTCCTAGTAAGCAGGTGTTCAAGAAACGTGTATGTAGATACCTTCTAGAGAAGACGACTTAAAATTTTCCGTCGTATATAGCGTAGCGATTTATTATTTATCACATATTATGTTGTATATGTAGTAGTTTATGTATTTATTATAGTTCATAGTATATTTAGTATATTGTAAATAAGGTATATGTTTAGGTTTGTTAATTTATGATATTCTAGTTTGTATATGTATTATATTTTTTAGATCTGTAGTCATAGTTTTGAATTTCATATTTTTTATTTTCTGTATTGTACCCTTGTAGTTCTTATTTTTCTGTATAATGTTTCGGTTGACTGGTAGAGAATGCTTTAGCATTAAGTCCGCCAATTGTATAATTTTGTACAATAAAGTTTAAATAAATAAATAAATATTGATCAGCTTAAACAACGGACACGGAGTTCATTGATCTGTCCTTCGAGCCCTTCTGGAGAGTGTACGTTGAACACAGAATCGGATCGCATTTGTGAGGAGCTCGGTTCGGGGAACCCTGTAATAAGGGACGCTCAGACAGGGGCGGAGAACGTTCCCAATGATGATTTGGATTCAGAACAGTTTGAAGATTGTGTAGATCAGCGTCCAAGCATTTTACGAATACAGCCTTCATTGCCTCCCTCTGAGCCGACCCCGTCTCGTCCTAGGCGGCAGTGTCGTATTAATAATCCTCCTAGATATAAGTTTGATTAAGTTAATATCATATGTCATATCATATATATAAAGTTGAGTTGTATAATTGTGTAATAAGGGTGGGGGTGTAATGTATGCGACAACTGTCCCTGTAAATGTGTGTTTATAAGTGTGCGTGCGCTGTGTCGCCGCATCGCCAGGGCGGCATGTTTCGGTTTATAATAAACCATACTACCTACTACGCGCATATTATTTGTTAAACACCTCACTTACCTCATTAATTATTATTATTAATTAAGTTTAGATAAAAAAACCACTTATTTCAATTATATGATGGATACAGACTTATTAGAAATATAAAATTTGAATTGAATATAATTAACATTTGTTTAAAATAAAGTAATTTTATTTTAAGTAAAGTTAATTCAATAAATAAACTGGTTATATGTATATTTATTTTTATTTAGATTATCATGTTTATAAGAAATCATAAAGATTATATGTTTTATTCAAAATTTTAAACGGTTATCTCGATGCTCGAGTTCGATGGTTCTCTGATTGTTTTGATGCTGGTAAATTAATATTTAATATATTTCGTCTTTTTCTTATTGAGCAACAAAATATTAGCGTTAAACTATATTATAAAATTAATAAAATTAAGAGAGCCCGGTTGTGTACATCGTCAATTACTGATTCATGTTTATAAATTTAAAAAAAAAATAAGAGAGGTGTCATCGAGAAACAATACTATCCCATTTTTATCGCTCACAAAGTCATTTATATATGAGGTCACAAAGTCATTGATATATCGCTCACAAAGTCATTCATATATCGCTCACAAAGTCATTCATATATAGCTCACAAAGTCATTTATAATAAGTCATTTATAAAAAAATATCTAATATGAAGCCATATGGCACGTCCGTTTGTCGACGAGTGTACCAGGTGAACGTTATTCATTCTAGACAATTTTCTGAATTGTTTAGTTAAGATATGGACTAATCAATGTAGCCAATCTATTGTATTTTTTTAATAACAGTTACATGTTGTATACAATAGAACACCTTTGATAAATCAAAAAGGATTCCAAGCGAGTCTTGGGATTCTTCTGAAGGTTTATTTATATTCTTTATTGTACACCACATAAAAAAATACATTTAAACAATTACAAATACAAACAGAGTAAATATAAAAGGCGGTCTTATCGCCTAAAGGTGATTTTTTCCAAACAACCATATTGAAAGGAATTTAATATGAGTGCACATGGATAGTTGGCTAAAAGTTTTAAACATTGTAAACATACATAAAAATAAATACACATTAATACATAAATATAATACAAATATAATTATACACAATACATATTAATTAATAAACTAAACAATACAAATTAAAATTTATGTAGTTGTTATTGTATGGTATATTGTTATACACATAACATTAAATAATAATAATAATAATAATAAATAAGTCGGCTTAGTTTTTTCCTGATAAATAATATTCCTTTACATATTTTTTTAAATAAAGGCAAGGATTTAGATTTTTTTTAATAAAGAGAGGCAGCGAAGGCGCGCAGACCGTGAAAGAGTGTTTAAAAAATTTTAAGTTATGAGCTGGCATTCTTATAATTAAAAATTTTGATGATCGTACATCAGCCGGAAGCTCAAAAAAAATAAATCTCTCCCTCAGCTATGAGGGTGATTTCATGTGAAATAATACACAGTGCAGAAAAGAGAGAACATGTAGATCCCGGCGGCGGCGAATTGGAAGCAACTTGAGTTTCCACATTCAGAAACGTGGTCAATATTTCTTAAGTCAAAGATAAACCTTATAGCAATATTTTGGAATCGTTCAAGTTTGTTAAGTTGGTCCTCAGTTAAATTAAAATAGCTTGCATCGGCATAATCGAGAATAGAAAGAAGAAGAGAGTGTGCTAACATAATTTTGGTAGGGATCGGAAGAAAATGGTGCCATAGAGATCTCATAGGAACAAAAATTTTTTTGCTAAGTTCTTTGCTGTGTCTAGTCGAAGATAATGTTTGATCCAGGTATAGTCCAAGATTTTTCACGGTGAAAGGAACAATAGGATATTGGAACATTGTTATATATAACTGCAGGAATGCTATCTCCAACTATCCTTGCAATCATACCGGGACTGCCAATAATAATTATCTGGGACTTGGCAGGATTTATTTTAAGTCCATATTGCTTACTCCACTCAGAAATTGCAGTCAGAACACTATTAATGGCAGATATGGAAGAGGTAAGATCTTCAATTCTGGAATGTCTCTAAATTTGTAGGTCGTCTGCATACATGTGATAGAGAGAAGATATATATTTAGTAACAGAATTAATGGAAATTGAAAATAATAAAGAAGATAACGCGCCACCTTGAGGTACCTCTCCCGAGATACTACACCAGGACGATAAGGTGTTATCGTTCCTAATGCGCTTTCGACGACCAGTGAGGTAACTCCGAAACCAGTCTGTTACCGATGGAGATAGGTTGATAGAACGTAATAGGGTAAGTAAAATATCCTAATCGACAGTATTAAATGCATTGCTAAAATTAAGAAGGGTTAAAATTATAAGCTGTGTATTGTCCATTGCCAGCCGAATGTCATCAGTGAATTTTACTAACGCTGTAGCCGTGCTATGACCGGGGCGAAATCCAGACTGCCAGGGATTAAAAAGTTGATTTTCGTTAAGAAATAGACTTAGCTGTTTAAGTACTAATTTCTTAAGAATTTTTGAAAGGAAGGGTAAAATGGAGATAGGACGAAAATAACAGAAGTTTAAAGGTTGGCTTTTTTTGGTATAGGAATAATTTGGGCTTGTTTCCAAATGTCTAGAAATTTACTAGTGGTAATGGTTTAAGATTTGGGTTAAAACGGGAGAGATAACATCTAGGATGGGTACGATAATTCCGGCTAACGCTTGATGGAATGGATAGTACGTTTACATTACATTCAGTAAAAGAGGAGAAAGAAAATGGTAAAGAATCTGGAGTTTTAAGGGATGCAAGGGTTTTTGAGAGTTTGGTTTTTATCAGTTGTATTGATGGCCTCTGTGGTAGAAAAATATTTGTTGAGAAGTTCAATATCTACATTGCAGGAAGGTGTGTTCGGTAATTTACCAACTCCAAGTGATTCAAGAAACTTTCAAGAACTTAGGGTTCAAAGGTTTCCAAAATTTCAGGGTTCTATTAATATTATTTAATACAAATATTTTACATTGCCATTGTTCAACAACTGCATGAACCCGCATCTGTTTCTGTCCGTTTTTTTATCTGAGTAAAAGATTTAGTTGATAAAAGATTTAGTCTGACTCAAAACAATAAGTTACTTACGAATTTCTTTACGAAGTTCCTAGAAATTACAGTCAATCACAAATAGAAGCGTCGGTATACAGAAACAATCCAGGTAGTTAATATAAAATATCAGTAATACTACACACTTTCATCACCATAAATCTCACGAGACAAATGAAATATCAATTATCAAATAACAAAGAAAATAATATCAAATTACAAATTACAATAACTTTGAAGTTTGGACACTTGAAACTGACACCAACTTTTGGTGTTACCATTAATTAAAAACATCACTGTAAAAATAGTAACAGTATTTAAAATGGCTCCATCTTGTGATCCCAAAAATAAACTTCATCAGATATCCGACAAAATAAAATATTAAGAAACACTAGGAGGAATAATAGTATGTTTATTTAAATTATAAGTTTAATATTTGAGCTTATTTTTTCTAAGTTATAACAACATGCTCAGTCCATGGTGTTAAAACTTTGAATGAAGTTTTTGCTCCAAGCTCCAAAGATGGTACTTTTTTAAATATTGTTATTTAATATTTTACTGTGATGTTTTTTAATTAATGGTAACACTAATTCTCCAAAATTTTTGTAATTTGACATTATTATTGTTGACAATGTGCGCAAAGCCTGCTATTGAATATTCCGGTGGTGGTTGGTGAACAGTTAATTTTTAGGTGTGGTCTTTGTGTTGGATGCGAAGGGGACTACTTTGAACGGTATGTGCGTGATGTCCAACGGCATCCGCGAGATTTTAATTTAAAAGGTAATTTGGTAGTAGGTAGGTATCGCGACGTTCTTTAGTCTTAGCAAACTTACTTCTTTAAATTCATAAATTGAGGTAAAATGTAACAGTCTGAATAAATTGTAAGATGTTATTAATTTCCTAGTAAATTTAATTTCGAAAAAAGCGCGGGGAAGTTATAGTAGGTATTGTACATTCGGGTATAAAATTGATTAATTGAAAATAATAAAACTATCTTAGACACAAAATTATTACAATATTATTCGAAATAAAACAAAAAAAAAGTTATATTAGTATTAGGTGCGTGGTACGTTACAAATTTCGTGCAGCGCTAGACTGCCGCGACCTATACTTTAGACTGCTTACAAAATACAGAGTAATAAATAATCGAGGGAGCAAAAATTTTTTTGTTTCGTTTATTCTGAGTTATTTATCAAGATTTTTTAAAAGTCGTAGAACAAATGTTGTTGGGATTGATGTAGAGAGGCTGCCTTCCAAAGGTGCTCAACTAATTAAAAATAACCCTGTATATATATATATATATATATATATATATATATATATATATAAATATAAGGAATTATAGAATAATATATATATGAAATGATCAGTTTTATTTTAATACTTAGTGACGGTAACATATTTAAAAATACCAGGTAGTTATCAAAAATGCGAATAAGTAATTTAGGATTTATATCACCAACGAAGTGACAACAGAAAAGACAAGTCTCGACGACAATCTCATTTTTCGAAATTTAAATTTAATATTCTTTAACTTGTAAAATATATTTCATAAAGATTGTTCGTATATTAAAGTGTTAGCTTTTATACATGTAGTAGTTTGGTTTTGACTAAAAATAACGATATAAGTTGTTGATTTGACTGAAACAATTGAATCTCTGTATAGAAGTTTAATTGATAAAATAAATTTAATATTGGATACTGATTTGACTAAGAATAAGAAGTGTATAAATTGCAGCTCGGTTAAGAAAGGCATTGTGAAATTGGGAGTACAAGTTGTGTCGTGGTGCTATTGTGATAAAAGTGTAACAGTTATAATAAACCGCTGAGTGTGAGATCGGAAGACTAAGTTGTGTAACAGTGGTAGTTAAGAGTTTAAATGGTAAACAGTTTAGTGTATTTGTAAACAGCGTTATAAAGTGCTTTAAAGAATAGAACGACTGTCGTTGGCGATTCTTTGCGGTAAGAGAGTTCTAATAAAAGGCATATTTATCCAGATTATAGATATATTTATTTATAGAATAATAGAGTTAATGTATTTTAATGTTATATCTTAACATTAAATCTATGATAATAATAATTTATTTATCCCGTAAGTCTTGGTTTGATAGTTTATACAAATTTTCAAACGAAGAGATCTTACAACATTACAGATGACTCTTAAAATGGAGATGACGTTCAAACTGATGACTAATCGAGGACTTATTTAGAAAATCTTTTAGGCAGTAATACGGCCTCCCGTGTTGAGGTGATCGGAATTTGGGGCTATAAAAGTTATAGATATAAGCATTTTTTACATTGTCAATTACTGATTAATGCTTATTATTTAAACAATTAGAGAATTATCCTCATCAAGCAGTAGTATCCCATGTTTGTCCCTCACAATCTATGATAAGTTATTTATATAAATGAAACAATAAAGGCCTTACTTTAGAATCGTGTGTCTAGCCCTTTTTGACAACCGGACCAAGGGAACGCTTTCCATTCATGACAACTTTCTGATTTTTTTAATATAATAAGAAGAAGATAAGAAATGAACTAATCAAATCAAAGCAATATTTTTAAATTCATAATGCTGTAACTTTATTATTACAGTTACATGATGTGCGTACTCAAAAGTCTTTGAAAATGCACCAAAAATTCGAAGCGTTTATTTTTTATTTATCTGTGTTGTCCGTAATTAATGTCAGATCAGCACCGGATAAAAAGTTTAAAGATTTATTAGTGGTAACTGGAATATTAGTAAATAAAGTTTCAAAAAGCAGTTGCAACCTCAAGTTTAGAAGTAACATGTTCATTATTATATTTAATTTAATGTCCTTTCTCTGAGATTTAGTTCTTGCAGTTTCGTCATTAATTATTTTCCAGACTGTTTCTATTTTATTATTTAAGAAATCGAGAATTGATGGGTCCGGAATAGGTATCACATTTACCTATTATTTAGTTATCACCTTTTATAGTTATCACCTTTTATTTGCCTGACGTTTCGACCAGGTTGCACCAGCCGTGGTCACAGGCTGATTCACAGGTCACAAGGAAATATTCTATTTTATTATTTCCTTTCCTTCCATTCCTTTTTTAAGTTTTTAACTTCCTTTCTTAAGTTGTATAAGAAAACTTTATATTATTCCTAACCTCTTTATTACTATTTAATTGCTCTTCTGCATAAAGTTGTTTATTTTACCTACTTTTATGTAATTGGCTAATGCCCACACACTAAATACTAATGCATCAGTAACAACTAACAAACACTCATTTAGTTGTAAACACCGACTTAAATAATTGCATCGAAATATTCAAAGCATCTTTATACAATATAACAGTAAACAAAGAATTTTTTAATTTTCTTTATACGGTCAGCATTTACTTGTTCAAAAGTAATTTTCTTTTTTAAATTCATTCTCTTCTTGCTTTTGAACTTAAACTTGTTTAACAGTCATTCTGGCTGGTCAGTGAGGGCAGACTCAATGATTTTATTAATACAATTTTCGAAATTAATTTTTTGCTGATTATTCCTTAAGTACTTGACCGATCACAATATTTTTTTTGCTAAATCATTTTTTTTGACAACGCTGATTACAAAATTATGAAAATCGGTTCTTCTTCTTAGTCGTCACACTCTTGCCAGAGTGGTCGTGGTCGTCACTTCAGGGTTGGTGACATGCTTCACAATTAGTCGCCACTCCTCTCGCATCGTTGCCTTTCTTATACACTCGTGGAGTGAACCATCAAGTGCAGCCTTCACCTGGTCAATCCAACGCATAGGCGGCCTGCCACGTGGTCTTATACCTTCAACTCTTCCGTGTACTAGAAGGCGTTCTACTGACGTATCCCCTCGACGCGAAACATGTCCGAAATAGATGAGAATGCGACCTTGGACGATGGAAGATAGACGCTGTCGGACGCCGAGCTCCTTGAGGATGGAAATGTTGGTTCTGAATTCCGTCCACGATATGCCAAGCATTCTCCTCCAGCACCACATTTCTAGAGCGTCTATCTTCTTTTTCTCACTTTCTCTTAAAGTCCACGTCTCCGCACCATAAATAACTATGGGAAACACTAGCGCCCTGACAAGTAGCATTTTCGTGGCTTTCGTGATGCTTCTATTTCTCCATACTTTCTTAAGTTTATCCATAGCAGACTTTGTGATAGCCATACGCCGTTTGACTTCATCCGCGCACCCACCGTGGTTTGTAATCAGGTAATCACCAAGGTAGATGTATGATTGCACGACATCGCAGTTTGCAATCTTGGCAACATTTGGCGAGTTATTATTAGCTCGATCAATAATCATCACCTTTGTCTTGCTTCGATTTATTTTTAGTCCAAAATCAAGGCTCACATGCTCTAGCCTGTTTAGCAGGTTTTCCATGCTTTCTATGCTTGTTGCAAAGAGGGTAGTGTCATCCGCATATCGCAAGTTAGAAATTTTGTGGCCTCCGGTGGCGATTCCATCTGACCAGTTTTCAAGCGCTATTCTCATAATGAGCTCTGTGTAGATGTTGAACAGAAGCGGTGATATAATGCAGCCTTGACGGACTCCTGCAGTAGGGTGAAAATTGTCAGAGAGTACGTCATCTGTTCTGACTGAAGCTGTTCCCTCCTCATAGAGTCTTCTGAGAAGGTGCACAAGATGTTTAGGCGTTCCCATAGTTAGAAGAGTTTTCCAAAGTAATGGCCATTTCACCGAGTCAAACGCTTTAGAGAAGTTAATAAAGCAGATATAAGTTGGCTTGTTGAACTCTCTAGCTTTCTCGATGATTTGACGCACGCTGAGAATCTGCTCCCGAGTGCCCTTTCCTTTTACAAACCCAGCTTGTTCGGGGGCAATTTGACTGGACAGGTACGATTTCAATCTCTCGTTCAAGATATGCAGAAGTATTTTGCTTGAATGTGTAATAAGGGCAATAAGACGATAGTTGCTGCATACTTTTGTAGAGCCTTTTTTATGTAAAGGAACAAAGACAGTATGACACCACTCTTGAAGCCAAGTACCTGTCTCCCAAACTTTGTTACACAAAATGTGAAAGACTTCAACGCCATATTCACCAGCTGCTTTTATGGTTTCTATTGGTAAGGCATCTCTTCCTGTGGCTTTTCCGCTTTTGAGGTGCTTGATAGCGGCTCGAACTTCATCTTTCAAGATATCAGGTTCCTTTTCGTCTTTTTCAGGCTCTGTTGAGAGATAACTGTGCGCGTGTGGATCGTTAAGCAGTGATTGACAGTACTCTTTCCAGGTCTCGGATATTGCGCTTATTTCAGTCAATGTATCGCCCCGCGAACTATCTATAGCCCATGTTTTAGAAGAGATAGTTTTGGTAATAGATCTTATTTTCTTATGTAGATCCCCCATTTCGTGTCTGTCTGCGTGAACTTCGACTTCACCACATATGTTCTGTAGATAAGCATTGCGATCTCGTCTACACGCTTCTTGCACCCGAGCAGACATTCTATTCAAGCTCTTTATGTCAGCACCAAGGACTTTCATAGTTCTTCTCTCCTCGACAAGGGCAAGGGTACCGTTGCTCATCCAATGTTGGCGCTTGCGAACCACTGTGGTTGGCTTAGATGCAGTAACAGCTGTTACAAAGAGATGTTTTGCCTGACCCCAAAGCTGATCTGGGGATGCCGATTGGGTATTTAAGTTAATCCACTGAGACCAATCCTTTTCGATTGCAGTCAGAAATTCAGACTTATCCACTGGTAACAGTTTCCTCGGCTTTTCAACGTTTCTAGCTACTCTCAGTTTGAGTTGAACTTTAGCTACTAAAAGTTGGTGGTCTGATCCGCAATCGGCACCGGGCAAAGTGTGAACATTCCTTATGGAAGTTTTCCATCTTGATCCAATCAAAATGTAGTCTATCTGGTTACGATAGTTGCCATCAGGTGATACCCATGTGTAAAGTCTTCTCGGATGGTTTTGGAAGAAACTGTTCGCTATCACGAAGTTGTTCTCAGCAGCAAATTGAATAAGGCGTTCACCTCTCTCATTACGCTGGCCAAGTCCAAATTTACTTATTTGTCTCGTTGTATTTTTTATTTATTTGTCTCGGATTGAAAATGTCCATTACCCTTCCAATGAGTCTCACTAAGACCACAGATGTCCAGTTTGCATCGCGCTATTTGCTTTTCCAGAATGTCAAGTTTTCCTGGTTGAAGCAGACCGCGCACATTCCAAGTGCCTATCATTTGGGTCTGACGCATCTTCATTGTGAAAGAAATTTCAGTAGCCCGATGTCCATGTGGTGCCTGGTCTCCATCAAGGCCGTTAGCCAATTTCACACCGTCTGCCCCGGACGCAGATCGGCGCCGGTTTCTAAGCGGATCGCATGGCCACCTTTGATTACTTTGTTGTACCTTCATGACGACTTTCTTTGGGAAAATAGTGCAGTAGTTTCCCCTTGCTTTCTGCACCAGACATTTTTTTTTTTTTCGGTTCAGTAGGCTTAAAACTTGAAATAATATCTTTAAGTATTATCAACACCAATGGCACTAAGATAATTTTACATTATTTTTAACCTCTTTATTACTATTTAATTGGTCTTGTGTATAAAGTTGTTTATTTTATCTACTTTTATGTAATTGGCTCAAGCCCACACACTAAATACTAATGCATCAGTAGCAACTAACAAACTCTCATTTAGATGTAAACACCGAGTTAAATAATTTCATCGAAATATTAAAAAAACTTGTCCTAAGGGAAACAGTAGACTAAGACATTTTTATTATTTTATTTATACGGTCAGCGTTTATTATATATTATTTCATTATATATTATATTTAATAATCATCATGGTTCAAAAGTTTTAACATACAAAGTTTCGTATACTTTAGCTGTGCTTTCTTTGAAATATTCACGATTTTAGGTTGAAGAGCTACTTCAGTAAACTTATAATTTTGCATTTTGGCTCGTATATAATTTAAAAATACTAAGGCTACATATTTTTTACACAAATCTTATCACTGATGTTGCTATTTTCTCAGTGTTGCTCACGTTAAAAAGCACGTCATTGCAGCCAATGTCAGAATTAATAAATACTTTTCTTGCTAATTCTCACTGTGTCTGAGTGCGTATTCTCCTACCACGAATTATAATATGTGCACAGGGTGGCTAGGACTTTCATATTTAACGTTCTCTCTTAAGTCCTTTGTAGAACCTTCGAAGATCACCATTCCAAACATAAAGTAACATTATATTAAAAAAAATCTTTCTTTTAAATTTTATACGCAATGTGCAAAAGTCGTAAGAAATTTGCTAATTTCATTAAAAACTTTAGCGTTTTGTAAGCTCTAATAGTAATTAAATTTCTAAGGAGCTAGTTCACATATTGTCTAACATTTATTTTTACGTAAGAACCTTTATAATCAAACTGTTTAGCCAGAAAATCGATCTAGGATGTAAACAAACAATGGCCACTGACGTATTATTATGAACTAGTCACAGATTCCTTCATTGTGAACTCGTCATTTAATATAATTTAAAATATATAAGGTATTCACAAACAGGTTCATCTAACCTATAAAAATAATTATTAATATGATACTTACAGATTTCCGTCGTAAACTTAAGTAGCTCCCTCTCATCCTACGCTGCAATATGCACATCTTATTTGTATGAGCGTTTCCAATTCCCATTACCCAGTAGCCACCCTAAACATTCCTGCGTCTTAGCGAAAACTGTTGATATTCCTTCTTACAGATCTAACTTTTGTTCAAAATCTTTTTCCGTACAAGCAGCTAAGTTATGGAATTCCCTAAGTAGCCATATTACATCCTACCATAATGACACATAAACGTAGACTGAAAAGTTATTATTCGTCACAAACATAAGTTATATTTATTTTTAATAAATATGTATTTGTATATATTGTAATTATATGTATTTTTGTGATTATGTAGATATAAATGTATATATTATATTTTATACTTTTTATGTTTTTGTTATATGTTAAATATTATAATAATGTCACTCCTATCTCTGCCCTCGATAACCTCGTCTCCAACAATCATGGGTAGCTTTAAGAAATAGCTCTGAAGAGATAAGCTCATGACATGTGTATTAGTATTGTATTCTTTATAAATAAATTTTGATACATGAAATAAATAAATAAATGTAATAGTTACTACAAAGTCGGCTCCTAAGACAAGTGGAAGACCATAGGTACAATAATAACAATAATTTAAAGTCACCTTTTTTATAAAGCAAAATTATTTCAGATTTCGTCCAAGAGATCGGTACTTCTTCCTAGTCTAAGATTTTATTAAATAAAATTGTTGTAGGTACCAATATTAGGGTTCTTGCGATTTTAATGTATTCGTTGGTGATCCCGTCTTGACCTGGGCTTTTTTCAGATTTGAGCTTAGCAATTTGTAGTGAAATTTCAGGTTCAGTAAATTTAGGAGGTGGAGATATGTCTTTAATTTGGTTACTCAGTTTTTTCTGGTTTATATGTTTCTGTTCACTGTAGAATTTCGCGTAAAATTCTGTAGCAATATTTATAATATCCATTCGGGTGTTAGCTGTAGTAGAGCTGGAATGGAGAGCTGGAATCCAGTTTTTTGATTTGTTCATTTCTTTGTAAGCTTTTTTAGTTGACCTTGAGTTATCTTTTCAGTTTTTCGAGGTAAGTCTCTTGTTCTTTTAATGTTTTCAATGTAATTGTCGGGTTACAATATTTGCGTCTACTCCTTTTTGTTGCATTCAAGTTTAACGTAGCTCGCAGCATTCTGTGGTCTGAGCCGTAGGAGAGCGCTGACACAAATTCGAATTTGGCAATTAAGTTTGGTTTTGTTGTCATGATATAATCGATCTCGTTTTTTGTATTATTATCAGGAGTTATCCATGTCCACCTCTTGCGAGTCTCCAGATTAAACATAGTGTTTGTGATGTTGTCTTTGTGTAATTATTAGCAGTGTCTGTTTTAGTGAGAACTAGCTTTGATTTTTGTATCGTATAATCTTTCATATTTGATGCTTTGTTTTTCTTCGGTGGTTGTCTGTTGTTATGTTGAACTGTTTGACTGCTATAGTTTGGTGACTCTGGGGATTCCGATAGTTTCGTCTTGTTTATCTGATTACGCATAGAGCTTTTGTTATTATGCAGTACTATAAGTTGGTCGTATTTGATGAAAGCGGTATAGCCTGCTTCTTTTTCTTTTTGCAATTGAGTTTGCAATTCTCTACGTTTTTTAAGCACTTCTAAAGGATAGTCTTCTTTTAAATAGTATTGAGTGTTTTGTAGACACTTTTTGTTCATTTGGATTTTTATTTTAAAGCCCATTGTAGTAAAGGTTATAACAACCGGCCTGGGCTTTTCACCTTTCTTTTCCAGCCTTCGTACCGCTTCAATGGTATTATTATCACATAAAACTTTTAAGTATGTATTTATTATGGTGACTATCATTTTTCCTTTTCATAGGATTTTTACGTCTCTTCTACTCCGAACTATACTATATTCTTACGTCTCATTTGTCGTTCTAGCATATTTATGTTTTTGGACTGTTCCTCTAATTTTGTTTTTATAACTTTATTTTTCAAATCTAGGCTTTTGAATTTTTCGTTAATATTACTATTAATGGTGTTCTTTATATCTTCCTTCATTTCCAAAATTTCACGTTTTTGGTGTTTTAGATCTTGTTGCATATTTATCAACATATTTCTAATTTCCTCCATAGTGAAGTAAATATTACACAGGGCGCCCTCTGTTAAACGTTTCTGTAATAATATCGCTATCGCTGTTTCCTTAAACCTTGTGAGTTGAGTTGCTGTGGGTGTAAGTAGTACGTGGCTACATTAAACAGATGGCATTAGTAGCAATGAGTGGATGATATATAAGTCCGTGTCTTCGCTTGACCGACGATTGAGCAAATAGTTGTTATGATTTACCGTAGATGGCGTTGCAATACCTTGGAAAGTTGGTTCTGCCTTAGTAATGCGAAATAATATTGCACTTTTGAGGAATTATATAACTAAGAATAGTTTTTATTATTTTCACTTTTCACTGCCTTGTTCGGATTAAGTAGTTTGATTGCACTATAAATATTAGTTTTTGGCACTATTTGTCTCCTATATTTCTTTCTTGAGTTAGTTCTGCCGGTGATTTTTATCGGTTCGTATTTTGCACTTTCATTGATTTAACAAATTATTAATGGTGTTCTTTATATTGTACATATGGAATTTAACTCAAATTTACTGATTAACACTCGATATACTTGTTTGCACTTTTAATTATTTTTAATTGTTCGTTTAAATACGGCAACGATGTCGACACGGTGGCAGTTGACAGTTGACAGTTGACAGGGATTATATATATACACTGTATATGTACATGTACTTAATTCATTCCAGTCCTATAACAATTGAGAAGTTACTGTTAATAAAGATACTTTGGGGTCACATCCATAGAATTTGTATAATATCTCTACGGTCACACCCCGTCTTAAGGCCAAATTCGTAGTTCGAATTTTTCAATCTATATTTATTTAAAAATTGAAAATACAGTAATGTATAGGGAAGTAAGGTGTACCGAATTTATGTTTTAGATCATACATTTGCCACTTATAGTCATAAGTTTTTATATCTTATTATTATAAAAATTGGTACACTTTTTGAAAATTGTATTTAAGCATAAAGAAAAATCTTAAAGTAATTTACAATAATGCTCCAGTTTTATTTTTATCAGTCACTTGTCATCAAGTAAAAAAATATATAAAAGGAAAACTCTCTTAAACAGGCTATATTTTCTAAGGGGTTCTTAATACTTTCATCTAAATTACATACTAAATTAGAACACTGAGCTAATTATATGATATCGTAAACTCATTATCAAAAACAAGCAAACTAACTTTGCTCTTGTTTAGGTTCATCGAGGGAAATTACATTAAAGAATGTGAACTATCAAAAATTTAAAAGTCTGTCATAATCTTGAAAATTGAATTATTTTGCTAAAAGAATCTACTTCCAAACTATCTTACTTAAACCTATTTAATGATAAACATGATTTATAATGATAAATATTAAGCCAAAACTTATTATTATTCTGTAATATTTGTATGAATTCAAAACGTAAATAAAATAAAACTGATCAATAACTTAAAATAATTATTCTTACCACAGACCGGGCATAACTTTACGTTGACAGGAACTTTTCCATAGTATTTTCTAAGATTTTCACGAGTACTACACATTGAAATAAAACGTCGCGTTAAATTTAAAATGTTAATTTAAAATTTAATTAATTATATGTGAAATTCATGAAAAAGTTTAATTTCAACTTTTAAATAGTTTCAAACATAACTTTTTACAGCGCTAAAAAATATTTAAGTAGAACTTTGATACACTTTTACACTTTCAAAGCGAACACAGATTTAAAAATTCAAGATTTATCAGTAGCGATAACAATAAAAAGTGACGCGCTAGGTCGACTTGCTAAATGCGACTAAAGTGAGCCTAGAGTCAAGGGTTGCTGGGAGGCTAGAGGGAGGAATGCAACATTCATCCGCTCAACATCCGCCACTTATTGAGTAAATAAAATTTGATTTACATGAATTCAAATGTTTATTTATTCTATTTTTTATTTATTCTAGGTTTAACCGCTACTAGCAGGTTGATATTTATGTATTTTATATAAGCTTGTAAATATTTTATTCTCCTGGCTAGTATATTAATTATGCTTAATACCTACTATTATAATAAAATTATAATTGTGCAAAATGTGGGTAAAAAAAAAATATATAAATAAAAACAATTCTTAATAAAAATAACAACTTTAAAAAAACTAAAAAGTAAAAAAATATAGATTTATTTTTTTTATACAGTACCTATTATTTATATGTCCTATTTACTATAGGAATATGTCCTATAGGAATTCGGTTGAATACATTCTCGTATTTTTTTTAACCCCCGATTAAAAATAAGGGTGTTATAAGTTTGACCTGTCGATCTGTGTATCTGTGTAACTGTGTTTGTCTGTGTCAAATTTGCGGCCAAACGCGTGGACAGATTTGAATGCGGTTTTTTTTTAATCAAAAGCTACACTACCGTCTACCGTCTACTAGTACACGTCGAGATGATTCTTATCCATGTTTGGTCGAAATAGAAATAGTCGTATCCAAGATATTGACGGTCATAACACATAATAACAATAATAACATATAACATTGGACATATATCTATATTAAATTCAGGATGTTACGTAATAGTAAGTAGGAAAATCATTTAGAAAAAAATACCAGAAACACTCGTTATTTTATTAGTGAAAACCTCTCGTTAAGTTGTTACCTGTTATTTCGTTTTGCTTTAGTTTGATAATTTTATATAATGTTATGTCAAATATTCATTTCTTTGTAGTTTTAGGTTTCAAGATAATCTTGTAATTATACTTTTTATAGAAAATCATGTCTTTGATTGGCGGCTTTTGTATAAATTAGTTCCTATTACGACGACATTCTGAATTTAATATAGATATATGTCCAATGTTATATGTTATTATTGTTATTATGTGTTATATAATATGGTGTTTGTTCATCATTGGTAAGTGTTGATAACTGGTAGTCTATTAGTGGATTTTCAATGTCGATAACTGGCATTCTTAATAAATTTAGTATTTAATTAATATTTAAATTACGTTTTAACTATAATTACCAATATACAACTTATATTATTTCTCAAGCGTTTTTGCAATACTCAATTGTTCTCGCGATTATAGAATTTGAGTAATTACTATTATTCGCCTTACATAAACATTACATACTCTTAAAGTATCGATGACTGGTGCCATCATCCTAGGTACTGATAATATTAATAAATTCCAACGTTGATAATACATAATATTTTTTTGCATATATTTTTTTAGTTTTGATTTTTTACGCTAAAGTTATATAATATTAAATTTATTAAAGAACAAACTTCTTTAATAAATTTAATGCATTATTTATATCTCTATCAGAACAAAATAATAAGAAAGTTCAAACCTGAACCGAACTACCAACTGTAAATTAAAGGTAACAAAAGGACAGCAAAATCCAGTCGAATCACCTGGCACTACTGGACTTATTAAAGAATATTTTTCTATAAATATTTAAGACACCGCCGTCGACCACATTCCACTGGTAAGTCTTTAGATAAATAGATTCCTTTAATCTTGTCTGTATATATAATATCCCAGAATTCAATATTTCGAAATAAATATATATAATATAAATATAATAAATGGAAAAAACTTAGTAAAAAAATATTAATTTTTAAACAAAATTATCTTTCTATCCAATCCAAGAAATAAATGTTAATACAATAGATAATATAGAAAAAACTGTGGTCAAGACCTGTAGTATATAGCATACACTTAATTCCCTCTGTTAATTTTAATACATGTAAACTTGTCATTATCTATTCCACTCCTGATAAGAAAAACCTTACAATAATTCCCAAATATAAAAACACCTTGTACTTTAAAGCGTACTCTTATCTTAATGATGATGTCGCCATCTCTGAGAAGAACCTTCTGTTCAGTCAATTAGATAAAGTATCAACGAAGCTTATGGACATCAAACTTTCCTAAGTTTGCGTATTATAATTTATATAAAAGAAGAACCCATTCTAGTAAGCCATTATAAACAGATGTAAAAAAAACATTAATATAACAGTTCCAAGCCCGTAGAAAAACATTAAATATCTGCGATAACATACCATTAAGACTTCTAGAGAAGTTCAAGTTTGAAAAACTATTTGAATATATATTGCAGCTGGTAGACCTATTTCTGGACAGAATTCGTAACCTGGTTAATTAAGCTCCGAAAACGATAACGTTTGTCATTTTTGTCACAGCTTTAGTTAAGAAATAAAGCTTTAATAATATTGTAATATTATATAAATTATTAAATATTTAGTTATTATTTCATATAATTCATTTATAAGAAACCTTTTTCTTATCGTCTCAACATATCTTCGATAACAGAAATATTAGATTTTTTTTCAAAATACTCGAAGCTTCAATATAAAATTGAGGTGTTTCTAAAAATATTTTACGTAATCTTGGCGTAATAGAATTATGTTATGCCCTATAGTTATGCCCTTCTTTCTCCCCAAGCCTTCCTTCCTCCTCGTGACCGTCGACCACGCCTCCTCTGGAATCAGAGGAGCCGTCGGCGGCCCCGAATCCGAGACAGTCGCCGCGACTGCGGCCGACTGCCTCCTTTCCGCCGCGAGTGGCGGCCGGTGGATCCGCGCCTGGAGGAGACGCTCTTCGAGTCCTTCAAAGCGGGAGTCAATTAAAACTCCCACTGAGGACAATACGGAGCGTCTCAACTCCTCAACCGCGTCTGGACCCCCCGACGAGATCGGAGGCTGACCGACAGAGGACTTCAGATCGTCAAAGTCCTTGCGAACCTTGACGATCTCCTCCCTGAGGAAGGACACCTCGCGACAAAGACGGGCGTTATCCGCTCGCAATTGCCGCGATTCCTCAGGTTCCCCCCTGCAGGCCAGAACCTCGACGACCTCGAGAAGGCTGCTCGCAGCCCCCTTCAGAGCCTTAACCATAGTGCCCTTCAAGTTAGTGCTCTTTTTGCACACCTCTTGGATAGAGGCAGCATGCTTCCGCGCAACTGCATGCAGCTTCTGCGCATCCAAAGCAGAAGTCGGCTCAATGGTGGGAAGCGCCTCCGAAGACAGATCGTCCTCGGAAACCGGCGCACTCACCACCAGAGCCTTCTTCTTCTTCCAGCGGAGGGCCCGAGCGCTCAGTGCGCGCTCGAACTCGGCCTCATCCGCCTCCTCCTCCATGGCTCGCAACACGGCTTTCGCCTGGGCGAGCCCACTCCCGCGTCCTTTTGGCGCACCTCGTCCACGCCTCACACGCAGTTTAGTTGGACAGGTCGGTGTGGTGTCGACCTGTGCAGGGACTCCTGCACTCGAACGGTTCTTGCCCCCCCCAGAATACGAGGGGCAGACGGCAACCCTCATCCTTACCCGGCCCTTTGGCAGACGCCGCACCTCCGGACCGACACAAAACAAAGAAAAGAAAAGACGCAGAAACACGAAGAAGAAAACACAACACGACGACGACACAACGAAAAAAGGGTGATTTTTATAGAGGTTGTCTTCCTCGCAGCCAGACGATTAGAGCAAGCTCCGTCAATCCAGCCCTCGTTCCCGCTCAGTGCGGGCTTCCGAGATCTTGTGGCCGTGCAATGCTCGCTCCGAAAGGCAAGCAGCCACATTTGCTAGTAGCTGTCCGCGCCGGCCGAAGCCGGTGAAGAACCCCTATCCGCAACCCGGGGGACGCGCCAGATGGCGGCACTAGCGACCGCACACTGGAACCTAACCTAACCTAACCTAAAAGAGATCTCTTGTAAGAGATAAGTCATCCTTTGTGTAAATTGTCTATGCTATGTTACTTTTAATGTTTTATGGTGCAAAAATAAATAAATAAATAAAAGCTTACGTTACAATTAGCAATTAGTAACATTTTAAAATAATCCTTATCCTCATCTTTAAAAAAAAAAATATATATATAAATTAGCATAGTTACTGTAATGTATGCGACAACTGTCTTTGTAAATGTGTGTTTATAAGTGTGCGTGCATTGAATCCCGTTCTGCTAATAGACAAGTATCCCTTACCACGCATAAATGATTTGTTAGTGAAACTAAACGGGGCTAAGGTATTTTCGAAAATTGACCTCTCACAAGCGTATAATCAGATAGAACTAAAAGACCCGGATAATTTAACAGTGATAAATACTCATATGGGCCTTTTTAAGTATAAACAGTTAGTCTACGAGTTGTCTTCAAGGCCGGGCATATTACAACGAATTATGTCAAATCTTTTTAAAGACCTGGGGGCACCTACTATTAAGGAACATTACATTATTTTAGAAAAAGTGCTAGACCGTTTATGTAACCACGGGATGAAACTTAAACAAAATAAATTATCATATATGACAAGTGAAGTTAAGTATTTAGGGTTTATTATATCGGCGGAAGGAATTAAAGTAGACCCGGATAGAGTGGACGGTATAATAAATATACCCCGTCCCAGTAACATCACCGATTTGAGAGCTTTTTGGGTACAATAAATTTTTATGCTAAGTTTGTAAATAATCTGAGTACGATACTAGCTCCATTTTACAATTTGTTAAGAAAGGGGGTACTGTGGAAGTGGGACAATGAGTGTGAAATAGCATATAAAAAAAAAAAATTAAATCGATTTTAAGAAGTGCAGTTGTTCTCGCCCACCATAATTTTAAAGAACCGTTGTTTTTAACATGTGATGCAAGTGCGCGCGGAATAGGCGGCGTATTGAGTCAGATGTATGAAAGGGACGCACAGTGTGTCGTCTAGAACAAGCTAGCTGGACAAAATTATTTTTTAATGGATATAGGTTGCAAAGCCTCTGATAGATACTAATATAAATGATTTTATTAATAAAAATACTTGGAAACCCATAAAAGATGCAAAACCCAAAAATAATATGCATTCATTAAAAATAATGGTGTTTATTGCACGAATTGTAAGAAATATCAATTAAACTAATAGGTATTTAAAGCTAAATACATTATCTAACGATTAAACTAATATTATAAGAATAAATAAAACTAATTAATATTTACAACTTTAATTAAAAATTAATTAGTACACAATAAACCTATTAAATAATGACTAAATTATAACTTACTACTAAAAAAAGAATATTCATTGGATTATAATGAGGACAAACTTAGGAATTATTCATCATCACTAAGTTCATCCTCAGAAGAATCCTCTATACAATAATCTTCAGTATTAATATTTACAGTATTTACATTTTTTACGCGTCTCAGCTACCGTCACACGTTCATCCGGTGGCAAACAAGCTTTCTTGGCCTTACGAAGACTATGAAATGATGGAAATACCTGATGTCCAGCCAGCATACTCCACTTCCGCGTCTGTTTGTAGGCGTGACTAGTAGATTTAAGAGTCTATATAACACGCAAGTGCCTCATCACTTGTAAGGCACCTTTGCTGCTTGAGGTCACTCGACTTTCGTTCACTGAACTTTTCAGGATTCTCACTAACTTCTCGAATTAGTTTTGCGACGTTGCGTTTGCCTGATTGACGAGACGCTATTTCAGCAGCAACCAAAAGCTCCTCAGAGCTTCGTAACTGAACCAAATCATCGACACGTCGCCGTTTGGTTTTGGCACTTGCGTTTGCCAGGTCCACTGGCGGTCTCCCGGGACCAGGCAGTGAATGTGATGACGTTGATGCTTCTGCAAGGTCATAAGACACATTAAACTGTAAGTTTTCACCTTCTAGCCACTTAGCATTACAAGCTAAGAAACGATCCCGTATTCGGCTAGAATTCTCCCATTTCTCCGAAACTTTCGAAGAAAAACGGGAAATTATATTCTTGATGTCCTTCACAGATGCTTCAGTTATGCCACTGAGGTCATGTTCTTGTAAAACAAACATGAAAAGCGCCTTATTTCGGTCACTTTTTGTATGTTTCACCCATTCTTCGAAAAGCTGCATTTTTGAGACTGTAAAACTGCTACCTGAAAAAAAATTAATAACAGCTTTTGTGCAAAAACTTGCAAAAAAAAATAGTTTTATTATAATTTAGAATAATGTGTCTATCAACTGAAAAAAATACAGACCGGGGATACAGGGGGGTTTTTAGTAATAGTCTTTTGAATTTGAATTTCCGACGACTAAAAGGAAAACGCAACTTGCGGCGCTCCGATTCTAATTTAGTATGAATATAATTTTATTGTAACTACATAAAAAAAATGTACATACCCTTAGTAATAGAATCCATCACAAAAATTTACCACAACTACTAAAATAACCTTAGGAGATGCAATCGCGTCAGTAGCAAAAATGCGAATAATATTATGCATTTAACCCAATTGTCTTATATACTACCCTCATTAACGATGTTATGTATGATTTATGTCAAAACAATTGTTGTTGGTGTAATTACCAACTAATACCCTAATTACCCCCACTAATGTTTCTAGGAAATCTTAAAGTTGTTTTTGTCCAGCTAGCTTGTTCTAGACGACACACTGTGGGACGGTATGAATGCGCGGGAGCGGCCGGTTGTTTACGTGTCGCAAGCACTTACCGCTGCCGAGAAACATTATTCACAGATTGAACGGGAGGCTTTAGCTATTGTTTTTTTGTTTAGAAAAATTACATCAGTACGTGCAGCTGAAAATGCTGTACACATTGTTAAAAAAGCTATTAAAAAGGCAATTAGAGAATAAATGAATATTACGTTATTTTTAAGCAAATTTTTATTATATTATAGAAAGACTGAACACTGCACTACAGGAGAGGCACCAGCTTTTCTTATTTTAGGCCGCCATTTACGAACTAAATTCGACGCTCTTATACCGGATAGGGAATCTAAAGTCAGACAAGCCCAGTCGTGGCAACAACAATATGGCTCAAATGGTTCGCGTCAGTTATATCCGGGGAAAGAAATTTGGATGCGTCAATATAGAGGACAGGATAAGTGGGTGCCAGGAAAGGTAGTTGAAAAATTAGGAACCACAGACTATAAAATGGTGGATACTTTAGGATGGGAAACACACAGACATATTGATCAGCTTAAACAACGGACACGGAGTTCATTGATCTGTCCTTCGAGCCCTTCTGGAGAGTGTACGTTGAACACAGAATCGGATCGCATTTGTGAGGAGCTCGGTTCGGGGAACCCTGTAATAAGGGACGCTCAGACAGGGGCGGAGAACGTTCCCAATGATGATTTGGATTCAGAACAGTTTGAAGATTGTGTAGATCAGCGTCCAAGCATTTTACGAATACAGCCTTCATTGCCTCCCTCTGAGCCGACCCCGTCTCGTCCTAGGCGGCAGTGTCGTATTAATAATCCTCCTAGATATAAGTTTGATTAAGTTAATATCATATATCATATCATATATATAAAGTTGAGTTATATAATTGTGTAATAAGGGTGGGGGTGTAATGTATGCGACAACTGTCCCTGTAAATGTGTGTTTATAAGTGTGCGTGCGCTGTGTCGCCGCATCGCCAGGGCGGCATGTTTCGGTTTATAATAAACCATACTACCTACTACGCGCATATTATTTGTTAAACACCTCACTTACCTCATTAATTATTATTATTAATTAAGTTTAGATAAAAAAACCACTTATTTCAATTATATGATGGATACAGACTTATTAGAAATATAAAATTTGAATTAAATATAATTAACATTTGTTTAAAATAAAGTAATTTTATTTTAAGTAAAGTTAATTCAATAAAAAAACTGGTTGTATGTATATTTATTTTTATTTAGATTATCATGTTTATAAGAAATCATAAAGATTATATGTTTTATTCAAAATTTTAAACGGTTATCTCGATGCTCGAGTTCGATGGTTCTCTGATTGTTTTGATGCTGGTAAATTAATATTTAATATATTTTGTCTTTTTCTTATTGAGCAACAAAATATTAGCGTTAAACTATATTATAAAATTAATAAAATTAAGAGAGCCCGGTTGTGTACATCGTCAATTACTGATTCATGTTTATAAATTTAAAAAAAAATAAGAGAGGTGTCATCGAGAAACAATACTATCCCATTTTTATCGCTCACAAAGTCATTTATATATGAGGTCACAAAGTCATTGATATATCGCTCACAAAGTCATTCATATATCGCTCACAAAGTCATTTATAATAAGTCATTTATATATGAGGATATAAAAATATCTAAAATGGAGCCATATGGCACGTCCGTTTGTCGACGAGTGTACCAGGTGAACGTTCTTCATTCTAGACAATTTTCTGAATTGTTTAGTTAAGATATGGACTAAACAATGTAGCCAATCTATTGTATTTTTTAATAACAGTTACATGTTGTATACAATAGAACACCTTTGATAAATCAAAAAGGATTCCAAGCGAGTCTTGGGATTCTTCTGAAGGTTTATTTATATTCTTTATTGTACACCACATAAAAAAAATACATTTAAACAATTACAAATACAAACAGTAAATATAAAAGGCGGTCTTATCGCCTAAAGGTGATTTTTTCCAAACAACCATATAGAAAGGAATTTAATATGAGTGCACATGGATAGTTGGCTAAAAGTTTTAAACATTGTAAACATACATAAAAATAAATACACATTAATACATAAATATAATACAAATATAATTATACACAATACATATTAATTAATAAACTAAACAATACAAATTAAAATTTATGTAGTTGTTATTGTATGGTATATTGTTATACACATAACATTAAATAATAATAATAATAAATAAGTCGGCTTAGTTTTTTCCTGATAAATAATATTCCTTTACATATTTTTTTAAATAAAGGCAAGGATTTAGATTTTTTTTAATAAAGAGAGGCAGCGAAGGCGCGCAGACCGTGAAAGAGTGTTTAAAAAATTTTAAGTTATGAGCTGGCATTCTTATAATTAAAAATTTTGATGATCGTACATCAGCCGGAAGCTCAAAAAAAATAAATCTCTCCCTCAGCTATGAGGGTGATTTCATGTGAAATAATACACAGTGCAGAAAAGAGAGAACATGTAGATCCCGGCGGCGGCTAATTGGAAGCAACTTGAGTTTCCACATTCAGAAACGAGGTCAATATTTCTTAAGTCAAAGATAAACCTTATAGCAATATTTTGGAATCGTTCAAGTTTGTTAAGTTGGTCCTCAGTTAAATTAAAATAGCTTGCATCGGCATAATCGAGAATAGAAAGAAGAAGAGAGTGTGCTAACATAATTTTGGTAGGGATCGGAAGAAAATGGTGCCATAGAGATCTCATAGGAACAAAAATTTTTTTGCTAAGTTCTTTGCTGTGTCTAGTCGAAGATAATGTTTGATCCAGGTATAGTCCAAGATTTTTCACGGTGAAAGGAACAATAGGATATTGGAACATTGTTATATATAACTGCAGGAATGCTATCTCCAACTATCCTTGCAATCATACCGGGACTGCCAATAATAATTATCTGGGACTTGGCAGGATTTATTTTAAGTCCATATTGCTTACTCCACTCAGAAATTGCAGTCAGAACACTATTAATGGCAGATATGGGAGAGGTAAGATCTTCAATTCTGGAATGTCTCTAAATTTGTAGGTCGTCTGCATACATGTGATAGAGAGAAGATATATATTTAGTAACAGAATTAATGGAAATTGAAAATAATAAAGAAGATAACGCGCCACCTTGAGGTACCCCTCCCGAGATACTACACCAGGACGATAAGGTGTTATCGTTCCTAATGCGCTTTCGACGACCAGTGAGGTAACTCCGAAACCAGTCTGTTACCGATGGAGATAGGTTGATAGAACGTAATAGGGTAAGTAAAATATCCTAATCGACAGTATTAAATGCATTGCTAAAATTAAGAAGGGTTAAAATTATAAGCTGTGTATTGTCCATTGCCAGCCGAATGTCATCAGTGAATTTTACTAACGCTGTAGCCGTGCTATGACCGGGGCGAAATCCAGACTGCCAGGGATTAAAAAGTTGATTTTCGTTAAGAAATAGACTTAGCTGTTTAAGTACTAATTTCTTAAGAATTTTTGAAAGGAAGGGTAAAATGGAGATAGGACGAAAATAACAGAAGTTTAAAGGTTGGCTTTTTTGGTATAGGAATAATTTGGGCTTGTTTCCAAATGTCTAGAAATTTACTAGTGGTAATGGTTTAAGATTTGGGTTAAAACGGGAGAGATAACATCTAGGATGGGTACGATAATTCCGGCTAACGCTTGATGGAATGGATAGTACGTTTACATTACATTCAGTAAAAGAGGAGAAAGAAAATGGTAAAGAATCTGGAGTATTAAGGGATGCAAGGATTTTTGAGAGTTTGGTTTTTATCAGTTGTATTGATGGCCTCTGTGGTAGAAAAATATTTGTTGAGAAGTTCAATATCTACATTGCAGGAAGGTGTGTTCGGTAATTTACCAACTCCAAGTGATTCAAGAAACTTTCAAGAACTTAGGGTTCAAAGGTTTCCAAAATTTCAGGGTTCTATTAATATTATTTAATACAAATATTTTACATTGCCATTGTTCAACAACTGCATGAACCCGCATCTGTTTCTGTCCGTTTTTTTATCTGAGTAAAAGATTTAGTTGATAAAAGATTTAGTCTGACTCAAAACAATAAGTTACTTACGAATTTCTTTACGAAGTTCCTAGAAATTACAGTCAATCACAAATAGAAGCGTCGGTATACAGAAACAATCCAGGTAGTTAATATAAAATATCAGTAATACTACACACTTTCATCACCATAAATCTCACGAGACAAATGAAATATCAATTATCAAATAACAAAGAAAATAATATCAAATTACAAATTACAATAACTTTGAAGTTTGGACACTTGAAACTGACACCAACTTTTGGTGTTACCATTAATTAAAAACATCACTGTAAAAATAGTAACAGTATTTAAAATGGCTCCATCTTGTGATCCCAAAAATAAACTTCATCAGATATCCGACAAAATAAAATATTAAGAAACACTAGGAGGAATAATAGTATGTTTATTTAAATTATAAGTTTAATATTTGAGCTTATTTTTTCTAAGTTATAACAACATGCTCAGTCCATGGTGTTAAAACTTTGAATGAAGTTTTTGCTCCAAGCTCCAAAGATGGTACTTTTTTAAATATTGTTATTTAATATTTTACTGTGATGTTTTTTAATTAATGGTAACACTAATTCTCCAAAATTATTGTAATTTGACATTATTATTGTTGACAATGTGCGCAAAGCCTGCTATTGAATATTCCGGTGGTGGTTGGTGAACAGTTAATTTTTAGGTGTGGTCTTTGTGTTGGATGCGAAGGGGACTACTTTGAACGGTATGTGCGTGATGTCCAACGGCATCCGCGAGATTTTAATTTAAAAGGTAATTTGGTAGTAGGTAGGTATCGCGACGTTCTTTGGTCTTAGCAAACTTACTTCTTTAAATTCATAAATTGAGGTGAAATGTAACAGTCTGAATAAATTGTAAGATGTTATTAATTTCCTAGTAAATTTAATTTCGAAAAAAGCGCGGGGAAGTTATAGTAGGTATTGTACATTCGGGTATAAAATTGATTAATTGAAAATAATAAAACTATCTTAGACACAAAATTATTACAATATTATTCGAAATAAAACAAAAAAAAAGTTATATTAGTATTAGGTGCGTGGTACGTTACAAATTTCGTGCAGCGCTAGACTGCCGCGACCTATACTTTAGACTGCTTACAAAATACAGAGTAATAAATAATCGAGGGAGCAAAAATGTTTTTGTTTCGTTTATTCTGAGTTATTTATCAAGATTTTTTAAAAGTCGTAGAACAAATGTTGTTGGGATTGATGTAGAGAGGCTGCCTTCCAAAGGTGCTCAACTAATTAAAAATAACCCTGTATATATATATATATATAAATATAAGGAATTATAGAATAATATATATATGAAATGATCAGTTTTATTTTAATACTTAGTGACGGTAACATATTTAAAAATACCAGGTAGTTATCAAAAATGCGAATAAGTAATTTAGGATTTATATCACCAACGAAGTGACAACAGAAAAGACAAGTCTCGACGACAATCTCATTTTTCGAAATTTAAATTTAATATTCTTTAACTTGTAAAATATATTTCATAAAGATTGTTCGTATATTAAAGTGTTAGCTTTTATACATGTAGTAGTTTGGTTTTGACTAAAAATAACGATATAAGTTGTTGATTTGACTGAAACAATTGAATCTCTGTATAGAAGTTTAATTGATAAAATAAATTTAATATTGGATACTGATTTGACTAAGAATAAGAAGTGTATAAATTGCAGCTCGGTTAAGAAAGGCATTGTGAAATTGGGAGTACAAGTTGTGTCGTGGTGCTATTGTGATAAAAGTGTAACAGTTATAATAAACCGCTGAGTGTGAGATCGGAAGACTAAGTTGTGTAACAGTGGTAGTTAAGAGTTTAAATGGTAAACAGTTTAGTGTATTTGTAAACAGCGTTATAAAGTGCTTTAAAGAATAGAACGACTGTCGTTGGCGATTCTTTGCGGTAAGAGAGTTCTAATAAAAGGCATATTTATCCAGATTATAGATATATTTATTTATAGAATAATAGAGTTAATGTATTTTAATGTTATATCTTAACATTAAATCTATGATAATAATAATTTATTTATCCCGTAAGTCTTGGTTTGATAGTTTATACAAATTTTCAAACGAAGAGATCTTACAACATTACAGATGACTCTTAAAATGGAGATGACGTTCAAACTGATGACTAATCGAGGACTTATTTAGAAAATCTTTTAGGCAGTAATACGGCCTCCCGTGTTGAGGTGATCGGAATTTGGGGCTATAAAAGTTATAGATATAAGCATTTTTTACATTGTCAATTACTGATTAATGCTTATTATTTAAACAATTAGAGAATTATCCTCATCAAGCAGTAGTATCCCATGTTTGTCCCTCACAATCTATGATAAGTTATTTATATAAATGAAACAATAAAGGCCTTACTTTAGAATCGTGTGTCTAGCCCTTTTTGACAACCGGACCAAGGGAACGCTTTCCATTCATGACAACTTTCTGATTTTTTTAATATAATAAGAAGAAGATAAGAAATGAACTAATCAAATCAAAGCAATATTTTTAAATTCATAATGCTGTAACTTTATTATTACAGTTACATGATGTGCGTACTCAAAAGTCTTTGAAAATGCACCAAAAATTCGAAGCGTTTATTTTTTATTTATCTGTGTTGTCCGTAATTAATGTCAGATCAGCACCGGATAAAAAGTTTAAAGATTTATTAGTGGTAACTGGAATATTAGTAAATAAAGTTTCAAAAAGCAGTTGCAACCTCAAGTTTAGAAGTAACATGTTCATTATTATATTTAATTTAATGTCCTTTCTCTGAGATTTAGTTCTTGCAGTTTCGTCATTAATTATTTTCCAGACTGTTTCTATTTTATTATTTAAGAAATCGAGAATTGATGGGTCCGGAATAGGTATCACATTTACCTATTATTTAGTTATCACCTTTTATAGTTATCACCTTTTATTTGCCTGACGTTTCGACCAGGTTGCACCAGCCGTGGTCACAGGCTGATTCACAGGTCACAAGGAAATATTCTATTTTATTATTTCCTTTCCTTCCATTCCTTTTTTAAGTTTTTAACTTCCTTTCTTAAGTTGTATAAGAAAACTTTATATTATTCCTAACCTCTTTATTACTATTTAATTGCTCTTCTGCATAAAGTTGTTTATTTTACCTACTTTTATGTAATTGGCTAATGCCCACACACTAAATACTAATGCATCAGTAACAACTAACAAACACTCATTTAGTTGTAAACACCGACTTAAATAATTGCATCGAAATATTCAAAGCATCTTTATACAATATAACAGTAAACAAAGAATTTTTTAATTTTCTTTATACGGTCAGCATTTACTTGTTCAAAAGTAATTTTCTTTTTTAAATTCATTCTCTTCTTGCTTTTGAACTTAAACTTGTTTAACAGTCATTCTGGCTGGTCAGTGAGGGCAGACTCAATGATTTTATTAATACAATTTTCGAAATTAATTTTTTGCTGATTATTCCTTAAGTACTTGACCGATCACAATATTTTTTTTGCTAAATCATTTTTTTTGACAACGCTGATTACAAAATTATGAAAATCGGTTCTTCTTCTTAGTCGTCACACTCTTGCCAGAGTGGTCGTGGTCGTCACTTCAGGGTTGGTGACATGCTTCACAATTAGTCGCCACTCCTCTCGCATCGTTGCCTTTCTTATACACTCGTGGAGTGAACCATCAAGTGCAGCCTTCACCTGGTCAATCCAACGCATAGGCGGCCTGCCACGTGGTCTTATACCTTCAACTCTTCCGTGTACTAGAAGGCGTTCTACTGACGTATCCCCTCGACGCGAAACATGTCCGAAATAGATGAGAATGCGACCTTGGACGATGGAAGATAGACGCTGTCGGACGCCGAGCTCCTTGAGGATGGAAATGTTGGTTCTGAATTCCGTCCACGATATGCCAAGCATTCTCCTCCAGCACCACATTTCTAAAGCGTCTATCTTCTTTTTCTCACTTTCTCTTAAAGTCCACGTCTCCGCACCATAAATAACTATGGGAAACACTAGCGCCCTGACAAGTAGCATTTTCGTGGCTTTCGTGATGCTTCTATTTCTCCATACTTTCTTAAGTTTATCCATAGCAGACTTTGTGATAGCCATACGCCGTTTGACTTCATCCGCGCACCCACCGTGGTTTGTAATCAGGTAATCACCAAGGTAGATGTATGATTGCACGACATCGCAGTTTGCAATCTTGGCAACATTTGGCGAGTTATTATTAGCTCGATCAATAATCATCACCTTTGTCTTGCTTCGATTTATTTTTAGTCCAAAATCAAGGCTCACATGCTCTAGCCTGTTTAGCAGGTTTTCCATGCTTTCTATGCTTGTTGCAAAGAGGGTAGTGTCATCCGCATATCGCAAGTTAGAAATTTTGTGGCCTCCGGTGGCGATTCCATCTGACCAGTTTTCAAGCGCTATTCTCATAATGAGCTCTGTGTAGATGTTGAACAGAAGCGGTGATATAATGCAGCCTTGACGGACTCCTGCAGTAGGGTGAAAATTGTCAGAGAGTACGTCATCTGTTCTGACTGAAGCTGTTCCCTCCTCATAGAGTCTTCTGAGAAGGTGCACAAGATGTTTAGGCGTTCCCATAGTTAGAAGAGTTTTCCAAAGTAATGGCCATTTCACCGAGTCAAACGCTTTAGAGAAGTTAATAAAGCAGATATAAGTTGGCTTGTTGAACTCTCTAGCTTTCTCGATGATTTGACGCACGCTGAGAATCTGCTCCCGAGTGCCCTTTCCTTTTACAAACCCAGCTTGTTCGGGGGCAATTTGACTGGACAGGTACGATTTCAATCTCTCGTTCAAGATATGCAGAAGTATTTTGCTTGAATGTGTAATAAGGGCAATAAGACGATAGTTGCTGCATACTTTTGTAGAGCCTTTTTTATGTAAAGGAACAAAGACAGTATGACACCACTCTTGAAGCCAAGTACCTGTCTCCCAAACTTTGTTACACAAAATGTGAAAGACTTCAACGCCATATTCACCAGCTGCTTTTATGGTTTCTATTGGTAAGGCATCTCTTCCTGTGGCTTTTCCGCTTTTGAGGTGCTTGATAGCGGCTCGAACTTCATCTTTCAAGATATCAGGTTCCTTTTCGTCTTTTTCAGGCTCTGTTGAGAGATAACTGTGCGCGTGTGGATCGTTAAGCAGTGATTGACAGTACTCTTTCCAGGTCTCGGATATTGCGCTTATTTCAGTCAATGTATCGCCCTGCGAACTATCTATAGCCCATGTTTTAGAAGAGATAGTTTTGGTAATAGATCTTATTTTCTTATGTAGATCCCCCATTTCGTGTCTGTCTGCGTGAACTTCGACTTCACCACATATGTTCTGTAGATAAGCATTGCGATCTCGTCTACACGCTTCTTGCACCCGAGCAGACATTCTATTCAAGCTCTTTATGTCAGCACCAAGGACTTTCATAGTTCTTCTCTCCTCGACAAGGGCAAGGGTACCGTTGCTCATCCAATGTTGGCGCTTGCGAACCACTGTGGTTGGCTTAGATGCAGTAACAGCTGTTACAAAGAGATGTTTTGCCTGACCCCAAAGCTGATCTGGGGATGCCGATTGGGTATTTAAGTTAATCCACTGAGACCAATCCTTTTCGATTGCAGTCAGAAATTCAGACTTATCCACTGGTAACAGTTTCCTCGGCTTTTCAACGTTTCTAGCTACTCTCAGTTTGAGTTGAACTTTAGCTACTAAAAGTTGGTGGTCTGATCCGCAATCGGCACCGGGCAAAGTGTGAACATTCCTTATGGAAGTTTTCCATCTTGATCCAATCAAAATGTAGTCTATCTGGTTACGATAGTTGCCATCAGGTGATACCCATGTGTAAAGTCTTCTCGGATGGTTTTGGAAGAAACTGTTCGCTATCACGAAGTTGTTCTCAGCAGCAAATTGTATAAGGCGTTCACCTCTCTCATTACGCTGGCCAAGTCCAAATTTACTTATTTGTCTCGTTGTATTTTTTATTTATTTGTCTCGGATTGAAAATGTCCATTACCCTTCCAATGAGTCTCACTAAGACCACAGATGTCCAGTTTGCATCGCGCTATTTGCTTTTCCAGAATGTCAAGTTTTCCTGGTTGAAGCAGACCGCGCACATTCCAAGTGCCTATCATTTGGGTCTGACGCATCTTCATTGTGAAAGAAATTTCAGTAGCCCGATGTCCATGTGGTGCCTGGTCTCCATCAAGGCCGTTAGCCAATTTCACACCGTCTGCCCCGGACGCAGATCGGCGCCGGTTTCTAAGCGGATCGCATGGCCACCTTTGATTACTTTGTTGTACCTTCATGACGACTTTCTTTGGGAAAATAGTGCAGTAGTTTCCCCTTGCTTTCTGCACCAGACATTTTTTTTTTTTTCGGTTCAGTAGGCTTAAAACTTGAAATAATATCTTTAAGTATTATCAACACCAATGGCACTAAGATAATTTTACATTATTTTTAACCTCTTTATTACTATTTAATTGGTCTTGTGTATAAAGTTGTTTATTTTATCTACTTTTATGTAATTGGCTCAAGCCCACACACTAAATACTAATGCATCAGTAGCAACTAACAAACTCTCATTTAGATGTAAACACCGAGTTAAATAATTTCATCGAAATATTAAAAAAACTTGTCCTAAGGGAAACAGTAGACTAAGACATTTTTATTATTTTATTTATACGGTCAGCGTTTATTATATATTATTTCATTATATATTATATTTAATAATCATCATGGTTCAAAAGTTTTAACATACAAAGTTTCGTATACTTTAGCTGTGCTTTCTTTGAAATATTAACGATTTTAGGTTGAAGAGCTACTTCAGTAAACTTATAATTTTGCATTTTGGCTCGTATATAATTTAAAAATACTAAGGCTACATATTTTTTACACAAATCTTATCACTGATGTTGCTATTTTCTCAGTGTTGCTCACGTTAAAAAGCACGTCATTGCAGCCAATGTCAGAATTAATAAATACTTTTCTTGCTAATTCTCACTGTGTCTGAGTGCGTATTCTCCTACCACGAATTATAATATGTGCACAGGGTGGCTAGGACTTTCATATTTAACGTTCTCTCTTAAGTCCTTTGTAGAACCTTCGAAGATCACCATTCCAAACATAAAGTAACATTATATTAAAAAAAATCTTTCTTTTAAATTTTATACGCAATGTGCAAAAGTCGTAAGAAATTTGCTAATTTCATTAAAAACTTTAGCGTTTTGTAAGCTCTAATAGTAATTAAATTTCTAAGGAGCTAGTTCACATATTGTCTAACATTTATTTTTACGTAAGAACCTTTATAATCAAACTGTTTAGCCAGAAAATCGATCTAGGATGTAAACAAACAATGGCCACTGACGTATTATTATGAACTAGTCACAGATTCCTTCATTGTGAACTCGTCATTTAATATAATTTAAAATATATAAGGTATTCACAAACAGGTTCATCTAACCTATAAAAATAATTATTAATATGATACTTACAGATTTCCGTCGTAAACTTAAGTAGCTCCCTCTCATCCTACGCTGCAATATGCACATCTTATTTGTATGAGCGTTTCCAATTCCCATTACCCAGTAGCCACCCTAAACATTCCTGCGTCTTAGCGAAAACTGTTGATATTCCTTCTTACAGATCTAACTTTTGTTCAAAATCTTTTTCCGTACAAGCAGCTAAGTTATGGAATTCCCTAAGTAGCCATATTACATCCTACCATAATGACACATAAACGTAGACTGAAAAGTTATTATTCGTCACAAACATAAGTTATATTTATTTTTAATAAATATGTATTTGTATATATTGTAATTATATGTATTTTTGTGATTATGTAGATATAAATGTATATATTATATTTTATACTTTTTATGTTTTTGTTATATGTTAAATATTATAATAATGTCACTCCTATCTCTGCCCTCGATAACCTCGTCTCCAACAATCATGGGTAGCTTTAAGAAATAGCTCTGAAGAGATAAGCTCATGACATGTGTATTAGTATTGTATTCTTTATAAATAAATTTTGATACATGAAATAAATAAATAAATGTAATAGTTACTACAAAGTCGGCTCCTAAGACAAGTGGAAGACCATAGGTACAATAATAACAATAATTTAAAGTCACCTTTTTTATAAAGCAAAATTATTTCAGATTTCGTCCAAGAGATCGGTACTTCTTCCTAGTCTAAGATTTTATTAAATAAAATTGTTGTAGGTACCAATATTAGGGTTCTTGCGATTTTAATGTATTCGTTGGTGATCCCGTCTTGACCTGGGCTTTTTTCAGATTTGAGCTTAGCAATTTGTAGTGAAATTTCAGGTTCAGTAAATTTAGGAGGTGGAGATATGTCTTTAATTTGGTTACTCAGTTTTTTCTGGTTTATATGTTTCTGTTCACTGTAGAATTTCGCGTAAAATTCTGTAGCAATATTTATAATATCCATTCGGGTGTTAGCTGTAGTAGAGCTGGAATGGAGAGCTGGAATCCAGTTTTTTGATTTGTTCATTTCTTTGTAAGCTTTTTTAGTTGACCTTGAGTTATCTTTTCAGTTTTTCGAGGTAAGTCTCTTGTTCTTTTAATGTTTTCAATGTAATTGTCGGGTTACAATATTTGCGTCTACTCCTTTTTGTTGCATTCAAGTTTAACGTAGCTCGCAGCATTCTGTGGTCTGAGCCGTAGGACAGCGCTGACACAAATTCGAATTTGGCAATTAAGTTTGGTTTTGTTGTCATGATATAATCGATCTCGTTTTTTGTATTATTATCAGGAGTTATCCATGTCCACCTCTTGCGAGTCTCCAGATTAAACATAGTGTTTGTGATGTTGTCTTTGTGTAATTATTAGCAGTGTCTGTTTTAGTGAGAACTAGCTTTGATTTTTGTATCGTATAATCTTTCATATTTGATGCTTTGTTTTTCTTCGGTGGTTGTCTGTTGTTATGTTGAACTGTTTGACTGCTATAGTTTGGTGACTCTGGGGATTCCGATAGATTCCTCTTGTTTATCTGATTACGCATAGAGCTTTTGTTATTATGCAGTACTATAAGTTGGTCGTATTTGATGAAAGCGGTATAGCCTGCTTCTTTTTCTTTTTGCAATTGAGTTTGCAATTCTCTACGTTTTTTAAGCACTTCTAAAGGATAGTCTTCTTTTAAATAGTATTGAGTGTTTTGTAGACACTTTTTGTTCATTTGGATTTTTATTTTAAAGCCCATTGTAGTAAAGGTTATAACAACCGGCCTGGGCTTTTCACCTTTCTTTTCCAGCCTTCGTACCGCTTCAATGCTATTATTATCACATAAAACTTTTAAGTATGTATTTATTATGGTGACTATCATTTTTCCTTTTCATAGGATTTTTACGTCTCTTCTACTCCGAACTATACTATATTCTTACGTCTCATTTGTCGTTCTAGCATATTTATGTTTTTGGACTGTTCCTCTAATTTTGTTTTTATAACTTTATTTTTCAAATCTAGGCTTTTGAATTTTTCGTTAATATTACTATTAATGGTGTTCTTTATATCTTCCTTCATTTCCAAAATTTCACGTTTTTGGTGTTTTAGATCTTGTTGCATATTTATCAACATATTTCTAATTTCCTCCATAGTGAAGTAAATATTACACAGGGCGCCCTCTGTTAAACGTTTCTGTAATAATATCGCTATCGCTGTTTCCTTAAACCTTGTGAGTTGAGTTGCTGTGGGTGTAAGTAGTACGTGGCTACATTAAACAGATGGCATTAGTAGCAATGAGTGGATGATATATAAGCCCGTGTCTTCGCTTGACCGACGATTGAGCAAATAGTTGTTATGATTTACCGTAGATGGCGTTGCAATACCTTGGAAAGTTGGTTCTGCCTTAGTAATGCGAAATAATATTGCACTTTTGAGGATATATATAACTAAGAATAGTTTTTATTATTTTCACTTTTCACTGCCTTGTTCGGATTAAGTAGTTTGATTGCACTATAAATATTAGTTTTTGGCACTATTTGTCTCCTATATTTCTTTCTTGAGTTAGTTCTGCCGGTGATTTTTATCGGTTCGTATTTTGCACTTTCATTGATTTAACAAATTATTAATGGTGTTCTTTATATTGTACATATGGAATTTAACTCAAATTTACTGATTAACACTCGATATACTTGTTTGCACTTTTAATTATTTTTAATTGTTCGTTTAAATACGGCAACGATGTCGACACGGTGGCAGTTGACAGTTGACAGTTGACAGGGATTATATATATACACTGTATATGTACATGTACTTAATTCATTCCAGTCCTATAACAATTGAGAAGTTACTGTTAATAAAGATACTTTGGGGTCACATCCATAGAATTTGTATAATATCTCTACGGTCACACCCCGTCTTAAGGCCAAATTCGTAGTTCGAATTTTTCAATCTATATTTATTTAAAAATTGAAAATACAGTAATGTATAGGGAAGTAAGGTGTACCGAATTTATGTTTTAGATCATACATTTGCCACTTATAGTCATAAGTTTTTATATCTTATTATTATAAAAATTGGTACACTTTTTGAAAATTGTATTTAAGCATAAAGAAAAATCTTAAAGTAATTTACAATAATGCTCCAGTTTTATTTTTATCAGTCACTTGTCATCAAGTAAAAAAATATATAAAAGGAAAACTCTCTTAAACAGGCTATATTTTCTAAGGGGTTCTTAATACTTTCATCTAAATTACATACTAAATTAGAACACTGAGCTAATTATATGATATCGTAAACTCATTATCAAAAACAAGCAAACTAACTTTGCTCTTGTTTAGGTTCATCGAGGGAAATTACATTAAAGAATGTGAACTATCAAAAATTTAAAAGTCTGTCATAATCTTGAAAATTGAATTATTTTGCTAAAAGAATCTACTTCCAAACTATCTTACTTAAACCTATTTAATGATAAATATGATTTATAATGATAAATATTATGCCAAAACTTATTATTATTCTGTAATATTTGTATGAATTCAAAACGTAAATAAAATAAAACTGATCAATAACTTAAAATAATTATTCTTACCACAGACCGGGCATAACTTTACGTTGACAGGAACTTTTCCATAGTATTTTCTAAGATTTTCACGAGTACTACACATTGAAATAAAACGTCGCGTTAAATTTAAAATGTTAATTTAAAATTTAATTAATTATATGTGAAATTCATGAAAAAGTTTAATTTCAACTTTTAAATAGTTTCAAACATAACTTTTTACAGCGCTAAAAAATATTTAAGTACAACTTTGATACTTCTAATTGAATACACTTTTACGCCGAGCAACCTCAAAGCGAACACAGATTTAAAAATTCGAGATTTATCAGTACCGATAACAATAAAAAGTGACGCGCTAGATCGACTTGCAAAATGCGACTAAAGTGAGCCTAGAGTCAAGGGTTGCTGGGAGGCTAGAGGGAGGAATGCAACATTCATCCGCTCAACATCCGCCACTTATTGAGTAAATAAAATTTGATTTACATGAATTCAAATGTTTATTTATTCTATTTTTTATTTATTCTAGGTTTAACCGCTACTAGCAGGTTGATATTTATGTATTTTATATAAGCTTGTAAATATTTTATTCTCCTGGCTAGTATATTAATTATGCTTAATACCTACTAACATAATAAAATTATAATTGTGCAAAATGTGGGTAAAAAAAAAATATAAATAAAAACAATTCTTAATAAAAATAACAACTTTAAAAAAACTAAAAAGTAAAAAAATATAGATTTATTTTTTTTATACAGTACCTATTATTTATATGTCCTATTTACTATAGGAATATGTCCTATAGGAATTCGGTTGAATACATTCTCGTATTTTTTTTAACCCCCGATTAAAAATAAGGGTGTTATAAGTTTGACCTGTCGATCTGTGTATCTGTGTAACTGTGTTTGTCTGTGTCAAATTTGCGGCCAAACGCGTGGACAGATTTGAATGCGGTTTTTTTTTAATCAAAAGCTACACTACCGTCTACCGTCTACTAGTACACGTCGAGATGATTCTTATCCATGTTTGGTCGAAATAGAAATAGTCGTATCCAAGATATTGACGGTTATAACACATAATAACAATAATAACATATAACATTGGACATATATCTATATTAAATTCAGGATGTTACGTAATAGTAAGTAGGAAAATCATTTAGAAAAAAATACCAGAAACACTCGTTATTTTATTAGTGAAAACCTCTCGTTCAGTTGATACCTGTTATTTCGTTTTGCTTTAGTTTGATAATTTTATATAATGTTATGTCAAATATTCATTTCTTTGTAGTTTTAGGTTTCAAGATAATCTTGTAATTATACTTTTTATAGAAAATCATGTCTTTGATTGGCGGCTTTTGTATAAATTAGTTCCTATTACGACGACATCGATAATATGGTGTTTGTTCATCATTGGTAAGTGTTGATAACTGGTAGTCTATTAGTGGATTTTCAATGTCGATAACTGGCATTCTTAATAAATTTAGTATTTAATTAATATTTAAATTACGTTTTAACTATAATTACCAATATACAACTTATATTATTTCTCAAGCGTTTTTGCAATACTCAATTGTTCTCGCGATTATAGAATTTGAGTAATTACTATTATTCGCCTTACATAAACATTACATACTCTTAAAGTATCGATGACTGGTGCCATTATCCTAGGTACTGATAATATTAATAAATTCCAACGTTGATAATACATAATATTTTTTTGCATATATTTTTTTAGTTTTGATTTTTTACGCTAAAGTTATATAATATTAAATTTATTAAAGAACAAACTTCTTTAATAAATTTAATGCATTATTTATATCTCTATCAGAACAAAATAATAAGAAAGTTCGAACCTGAACCGAACTACCAACTGTAAATTAAAGGTAACAAAAGGACAGCAAAATCCAGTCGAATCACCTGGCACTACTGGACTTATTAAAGAATATTTTTCTATAAATATTTAAGACACCGCCGTCGACCACATTCCACTGGTAAGTCTTTAGATAAATAGATTCCTTTAATCTTGTCTGTATATATAATATCCCAGAATTCAATATTTCGAAATAAATATATATAATATAAATATAATAAATGGAAAAAACTTAGTAAAAAAATATTAATTTTTAAACAAAATTATCTTTCTATCCAATCCAAGAAATAAATGTTAATACAATAGATAATATAGAAAAAACTGTGGTCAAGACCTGTAGTATATAGCATACACTTAATTCCCTCTGTTAATTTTAATACATGTAAACTTGTCATTATCTATTCCACTCCTGATAAGAAAAACCTTACAATAATTCCCAAATACAAAAACACCTTGTACTTTAAAGCGTACTCTTATCTTAATGATGATGTCGCCATCTCTGAGAAGAACCTTCTGTTCAGTCAATTAGATAAAGTATCAACGAAGCTTATGGACATCAAACTTTCCTAAGTTTGCGTATTATAATTTATGTAAAAGAAGAACCCATTCTAGTAAGCCATTATAAACAGATGTAAAAGAAACATTAATATAACAGTTCCAAGCCCGTAGAAAAACATTAAATATCTGCGATAACATACCATTAAGACTTCTAGAGAAGTTCAAGTTTGAAAAACTATTTGAATATATATTGCAGCTGGTAGACCTATTTCTGGACAGAATTCGTAACCTGGTTAATTAAGCTCCGAAAACGATAACGTTTGTCATTTTTGTCACAGCTTTAGTTGAGAAATAAAGCTTTAATAATATTGTAATATTATATAAATTATTAAATATTTAGTTATTATTTCATATAATTCATTTATAAGAAACCTTTTTCTTATCGTCTCAACATATCTTCGATAACAGAAATATTAGAATTTATTTCAAAATACTCGAAGCTTCAATATAAAATTGAGGTGTTTTTAAAAATATTTTACATAATCCTGGCGTAATAGAATTATGTGACGATGCTGGTGTCAGAGTTAATAGGGTTGACAGTAGTAAATTTCATTGAAAATAATTATTTTATACTAAATAAACAATTGACATGTAACATATAGGTATTATTGCATTTAATAAGTATTGAAAGTGATCTTCATAGAATACTTCGTATGCCACCTACCTATCTTAGCAAAAAAGTAATACATTCTGACAATAGTAAACGACTATGTAATTATTGCTTTATTTTTTGAATTTGTTTAATTATTTATTTTCTTGGGTTATAAGTTTGAAATAAAATGTTTTATAAAGCGCTTTACATTTTTTTTAATTAGGTTATTATTATAGTATATAATATAATAGTTTTTTATTTAATTCACATTAAAAGCACATTCGACTGCACGTTTCACTGATATCCTACAAGTTATGTTTTTTTTTTTGTACGTGACTTTATCTTCTCTAACACGTAATATAGTTAGGATGCTTCTGACGACATCTCAGAACAGAACAGTTGAACACATGTTCGAATACCTATATACCGGCAACCCTAGTTTCGTAGAGTTCTATCAGCTGTGCATTGAAATTGGATTCGATTTACTTCAGACTCAATTAGCTTTAATTACGTGTCCTGACCTTCCGGCGATGTTAACTTCATTTCCTAGCCGCCGGAACTTAAATGAATAAAAACATTTTTTATAGCTGACTAAATCAAACACCCAGTTTCCACGTCGGAGGAGGGTATTTCAGTCTACGAATTCCCATGTCAGTTTAAATACTTCGAACTAAGGATTGTTTGTAGAAAGCAATCTAAATTAGTTCCTTATTTGCCATCTAAAGCCCGGCGACTTTTGTTATACCATTTTCTTTAAAGATTTTTTTTATAATTTTATGATTGTAGCATTGATTAGGATTTACAAACATATAGATAAGGCACAATATAGACACTCGACACACATATACAGGGATATTTGTAATTAGTTGACCACCTCTTGCAGGCAGCCTCTCTACATCAATCCCAACAACATTTGTTTTACGAATAGGGTAAGAAATTGACATTTTTAATTAGTGATAAACAAGTTTTGTTTAATTATACTTACAAAAGTAAATTATTAAAATTATTGAATACAATAATAGGAAAACGTAACAATAAAATCTTATTCTCTCACCATAGTGTTTTTTTTTTTTATATATGATCTAGGGCAGTGCTTGACTACATACGTGTTAATGACTATTCTTTCAAAAATAATTACATTTTTACTTTTAGATGAACAAGCACCATACTCTATTTTATGCTTTAGTGCAACTTGGCTAAAAAAATAGTGAATGATATATGATTTTTATTTTATTAAACTTTACTTTTTTTGAATGCTCGAATTTATATTTTAATTGAAATTACTTTGTTTCTCTACATAATTTTATTTGCGACTTAATACACGTGTAATTAAACATAAAACATAACAATGTACAACAGTAAATTTATTATAATTTAAGATAAAATAGTCCTATACATATTGTCGGTCAAAAACGATAGTTTTGCTCACGTATCTGTTCCTTATTCAGGTAGTTGTGTGAAACATATTAGTTGCCATCTAGCAAGTTACTTTATAATGTCTTTAATGTATCTAAATATGTTTAGAGGTGTTTACATTGTGTTGTCTGTCAAACAAAGTAGAAGGGAATCCAAACAGGCTTCATTCGGCGCTAAAAATGTTGTTATTATTCTTTCAAGGTAAATTTTTATGTGATCACTGTTGTTGGCCCGTTAGGCATTTTTTGCTTGAGGGTAAAATCGAAATCTCGAGTCACGCTAATTTGCGTAGACAGAAGTTACGTAGACAGATTTGGTAGTAGTGTGTCTGTGAATCGAACGTTACTTCGTAGTTCGATTTATTCGTTTGTTTTGTGTATTTATTTAAATAAATTCAGTCAAAGATTCCGATCTTTTGTATTATGCATAAAAAAAATATTTTTGTTGTATCTTCATAAAAAATATTTCATGGTGGAAGACTATTGTAAGTATTATAATATTTCCCTACATGTTCTCGAAATGATAACGTCATATTACATTAATTTACTCATTATGAATCATCTTTGTTAAATTATCTTTCTTGATTTCATTGTATAAATTCAGTAGATTATTATTATTATTATTTTGTCAGTTATGAACTAATTAACGGTAATGTTACAAAGGACACAAATTTTTTACAGAACATTTTAGAAATTAAGAAATTATATGAATTAAAGATTAATATCTTTGACTTTAAATTTTTTTTTTTTTTTTTTTTTGGAATTTTGGAGAATTTTCCTATTAGCGTGTGTGTACCAATTACTGTTAATCTATTTTACTTTTTCATAATGAAATGATTATGGATTATTATAATAATTACTACATACATAATTTTAAATTATTATTAATCGTTATAGTTATGGTTATAATTGGTATTATAATTTTTAGGTAAATAATTATTTAGTATATATTTAATTTAGATCTATAAGGTAGAATTATTTTCAAATGATGAATAAAACTAAAACTCATAGTAGGTACAAACAAAACTTATCATTAATTTTCCATGCATTCACCGTTGAGCAGTCGACCGGGACACATGTCCCTCTTACCTGCTCCGCCTATCCGCGCCACCTACCTGGGCCGTCACGCTGACCGCCCAGCCACCTGCACCGACCACCTGCGCCGACCACCTGCACCGACCGTTCGTACACCTGCGCCAGTCAAGATAACGACCTCCATTGTGTGCAAGCCAGCGGTGTGATTGTGTTTGTGTGTGAGTCATCGCCGCAAGCACACCTGCGGGCCGGCGAGCCTGCATAGGGGTCCAACAAGTCCGACGTCGCCCTAGTTAGGGTACGAAACGCAATTCAAAGACTTCGTCGTAATAGCCTGCGTCGTGTAAGTACAAAGTCGTTAGGGTATTAGGCACACCTCTGTCACCTACTGACAGAGATTCGATAGGGTTCACGTTAGGCACTCGCCTCCCTGCTCACGCAGGGAGGACGGCTCATATCTCCGGGCTCCACCATGGACCCCAAATCCGCGGCGGAACCCGAAGATCTGTCCAAGTCGCAGTTCTATGGTTGGGTCCACGGAATTGCGCCTCAATTATGCCTGCGCTACTCTGTCTTGATAGGCATCGAGTCTCCGCCCTCGACCTCGCGCGCCGCGATCGTGACCGAGAGCACCTCCGACATGGAGGTCGAGGCCGCCACTCCTACGGAGCAGACGGCCTCGGATTCCGAGTCGGGGAGTTCGTCCCCTTCCTCGGACGCTGACGAGGACGACGGTTTCACGACCGTGCAGACCAAATCGGCCAAGAGGAAGGCGACGAAAGCGCTCTCCTCGAACGTCCCGCGAAAACGGGCCTCAAAACCCGCTAGTAGCGAACCCGCGTCGCCCGACCGTTCTTCGGGCCCGGGCCCGACTCGCGAACGCGCGCCGATCGCGCCCGAAGCGCCCGCGTCCGCGTCGCCGTCGTCCGCGCCTTCAGCGCCCGCGGAGGCACCTTCAGCGCCTGCGCCTTCAGCGCCTGCGCCTTCAGCGCCACGGAAGTCCCCCGCGCCGCCGCCGCTTTACATAAGGGACAAGTCTAAGTGGGACACTCTGTCCGCACTTATGACGGAGCACAAGCTCCATTTCACGTCCGCCCGAAATACCGCCGACGGTATCCGCGTTCAAACCGCGTCTTCGTCGGACCACCGTGGTCTGACTCGTCTCCTCCGCGAACGTGGTTACGGATACCACACCTACGCGCTAGAGGATGAACGCCGCTTAACGGTGGTCATCCGAGGGCTCCCCGTGGAGCTCACTACTGAGCGGATTTTCGAGGACCTTAAGTCCCAATCCTTCCCCGTCATCTCGGTGCACCGCATGTACCGAGCGACCACTAGGGTCCCGTTCGATCTTGTTCTCGTCCATCTCGAGCTTTCCCCGGAAGGAAAGCAAATTTTTAACGTTAAGGCAGTCTGCCAACTCTCCGGCCTTAGGGTCGAACCTCCACGTGGTCGCGGTTTTCCTGGTCAGTGTCATCGCTGCCAGCTCTATGGGCATTCCCAACGTTTTTGTCACGCGCGTCCAAGGTGCGTCAAGTGCCTGGACGACCACGCGACAGCCGACTGCTCGCGGAAGGGACCGGTCCCTGAGGATCCTCCCAGCTGCGTCCTGTGCGGACAGAAGGGCCATCCTGCGAATTATCGCGGGTGCCCCAAAGCGCCGCGCAGGACACAGCCGGCAAGGCATCCTCCTCGGTTCGCACAGCCTCCATGGGCTCCTCTAGCCCCTGGGAGGCCCGCGGCCCCTCAGACATCCCAGGCCCCTCAGGCACCCGCGAACGCGATCGCGAACGCTTGGGTGAAGCCTCCGAGGATTATCCCACAGCCCGTCCCCCAGTCGTTGCCGCCGCCGCCGGTTCGTAACTCCACCGACGGAGTTGCGAGTTCGCTCGCGTGCGTCACGAGCCTCTTCGGTGTAATAGACATCGAAGAGCTCCTAGTCTTTTCAAATGAAATGGGGGATTCCGCGCGGAACCCTCCCGCGAGGATGGAAGTGCTCCTCAAGCACGCCGTCCTAATCAAATCGATATACGAACACACGATGTCAACATGATGACATCGCGTGGAAGGGTAAAACCTCGCTCTCTGACTGTCGCTACATTCAACGCGAACGGGCTACTTAAGCAGATAGATCTAGTGCGCGACTTCGTGGTCACGCACCAGATAGACGTCCTGTTAGTACAAGAGACCTTTCTGAAGCCGTGTAATCGTGATCCGCGCATCGCAAATTACCGTCTCGTTAGGAACGATAGGGCAACCGCGAAGGGGGGAACCATCATCTATTACAGAAGGTCTCTTCATTGCACTCCGCTCGATCCGCCCCAACTAGTCAACGTAGAAGCGTCATTATGTCAGGTGGGTATGACCGGCCATCAGTCGATCGTACTAGCATCCGTCTATCTTTCTCCCAATAAAGCCTTAGTTGAGAGGGACCTTAAGTCCTTACTCCAATTAGGTAACGCAACCATTCTGGCCGGCGACCTAAATTGCAAACATCCCCGCTGGAACTCCACTGTCGCAAACAGTAGAGGAAATCTCCTTGATAGGCTAAGTTACAAGGCTGGTCTCGACTTCGAGATCACCGCGCCTTTGAGTCCCACGCGATACTGCGACACAGACTTCCGACATGACAGACCCGACGTGCTCGACATAGTACTCTTGAAGGGCGTGACACTCCAGTTACGTTCTATCGAGACGCTATCCGAGCTAGACTCTGACCATCGACCGGTCCTATTTCAGCTAGGACTTCCTCCCCTTAGGGAACCCGCGACCAAAACAATTATTAACTGGACGAAGCTTCGAGAGCAACTCCATTCCCCCGTACCAGCGCACCTCGACAAAATTCCTGACCAGCTTACATCGGTCGAGGACGCTGTCTCAGCCGCGACTAACTTCACAGAACATTTGGTAGACAGCATAGGAAAGTCCTCGAGGGAGGTCCGAGTGAACTTCGAGGGTTACCGAGCACTCCCTCCGGACATTAGACTCCTCATCACCCGTAAAAACGCCGCGATTAGAGCCCATGACCGATACCCGACAGATGACAACCGACGGAGGCTGCGCCGTCTTCAGAGGGAGTCGAGACAAGCTCTCGACGACTTCAGAGATAGCGGCTGGGATAGGACGCTTGCGACGCTCTCTCCAACACACCAGGCATTCTGGCGGTTGCAGAGAGCGTTGAAGGCGGACACTGTCTCAGATATGCCTCCCTTGGTTGGACCTAACTCCGCCATCGCGTTTGACGACTCTGACAAAGCTGAGTGCTTAGCCGACAGTCTAGAGAGCCAGTGCCGTCTGTCTGCTCAATCCGTTGATCGCGATCATGTCGAAATAGTCGACAAATCGGTCAATATAATGTGTTCTCAGCCACCGGCCGGTCCGCCAATCGAGGAAACGAACCTAGACGAGGTGACGTCCATAGTTAGGGCGCTTCACGTCAAGAAATCGCCAGGTCCCGATAGGATCACTAACAAAGTGATAAAGCTTCTTCCGCCTCCTTTAATTTACCTATTGGTTACCATTTTTAACGCTCTACTGGCCGGTTGCTCGTTTCCGGCCCAGTGGAAAGAGGCCATAGTGATAGGGTTCCATAAGCCGGGCAAACCCCGGCATCTGCCTAGTAGTTACCGTCCCATTAGTCTTCTTAGTTCCTTAGGGAAAGTATATGAGAGAATCATCCTCTGTAGACTTAGATCGGAAGTCGAGAGACTCAAAATCATCCCAAATGAGCAGTTCGGCTTTAGAGCCAACCATTCATGTTCCCATCAGGTGCAACGCCTCACGGAGCACATACTGATAGGGGCCACTGTGAGGGCCAAGAAGCATAGGACAGGAGCGCTCTTCCTCGATGTAGCTAAGGCGTTCGACAGGGTCTGGCACAATGGACTGGTGTACAAGTTATACCAGTTCAAGGTGTCGGACAGACTCGTACTCATCATACGGGACTACCTGACGAATCGCTCCTTTCGCTACAGAGTGGAAGGCGTCTTGTCAACCCCCCGCCCCATCAGGGCGGGTGTTCCCCAGGGTTCAGTTCTCTCGCCCATCCTCTATTCCATCTACGCTAGCGATATTCCTAGACCGCGATCTAAAGTGCACCTTGCCATGTACGCGGACGATACCGCGCTTTACACGTCCTCTAAGGATCACTGGGAGATATACCAACGTCTCCAATCCGCAGTCGACTCCCTTGAGAGTTGGCTGCGGAAATGGCGGATCGAGGTAAACCCTGAGAAGAGCGTTTCGGTGCTCTTCGAACGGGGCCCCCCAAGGATCCTCCCGCGAATCAAACTCTTTGATAAACCGATACCTTGGAAAGACGAGGCAAAATACCTAGGAGTAACGTTAGATAGAAAGTTAGTTTTCACTGCGCATATTAGGACCGTTCGTAGCAGAGCGGCCTACATATTAGGTCGTTTATATTCGCTGTTAGGCAAGCGGAGTAAAATGTCCCTTCGCAATAAGGTGACACTTTACAAAGCTTTCATACGTTCCGTCATGTCCTATGCGAGTCCCGCTTTTGCGCACGCTAATCTGAAACCCCTTCAGGTGATTCAGAACAGGTTTACACGGATTGCAACCGGGGCGCCGTGGTTCGTACGCAACATCGATCTCCATAGAGACTTGAACCTTCCGACCATCGCTCAGTACTTCAAGGGGCTTTCCCAAAAGTACTTTGAACGTGCTGAGCGACACCCGAACCCACTGGTGGCTGACGCCGCAGAGTATAGACCACGTAAGACTACTTTAGTCAGAAAAAGAAGACCCAAGTCGGTACTCGTTGACCCCGACGACGCGTTCACAGTAGGTAATAACGTGTACGCGTAGGCATAATTGACACCACACAACATACAGACACACACCGTCTGTACCGGTATAGACGAGGTCCCAACTGAGTAAGTGCTCCGTTGCTCCGGCGTTCTGCCGTCGGAGGACGCTAGTGTCCAAATTTCCTTAGCTTCCCTCCTGACTAACGACGCCCCGAGCCGAGGTCCGTGTCTCAATCTGAGACGCCCTCGGGACGTCGTTCCCCATGGGTGCCCATCTGGCCCCCCCTTTTTAAGGGTGGGTCTCCTGACCCACCCATTCCCCCGGTGACGCTGTAATAGCCAACAGGGCTAACAGCATAAACAGACAAAAAAAAAAAAAAAAAAAAAAAAAAAAAAAAGAAAAAAAAAAAATCATTAATTTTACTAACATATTAAATATTTCGTTAATGAGAAACCAAATTACTCACAGATATATAATTATATACAGATTCATTGGTGGTTTAAGTGTTCTGAGCAAAATAATTGGAATACCAGTTTTTAATTTTAGGCCGTGCGGGGGAGGACCACTCGGATTTAGGGAATTGAGAAACTCTAGTGGATAATGTACCGCATTTACTTAGAATTTAATTATTAAATAATGATAATATTTCTTGCCGCCAATATTGATTTCCTTTTGACACAGTGATATTTTTTTTCTACTCGAACTACATCTGGGTAGGCATTAGAGATCACCTAAATCGTCCTCAATATGAATTTTGGTTTCATAATGAGTTACTTTGCCGTCTCCTATAAAAGCAAGTATAAGAGTGATTCCAACCACGGTTTTGTTAGAGCTTTTAATATCTTTAAGGGATAGATTATAGATTAAGATTTTAGAGAATGTACCTACCTACTACATAAGTAAGAAAACAAACCTTAAAGGAATAATAAAACAATCAATGGCCAATATATCAAAATACAAAGTAATTTAATTACGTGTTATAGAATTATCTATGTTGTACAATAATAAGAAATGTTTAAAAGACACCCAATTAAAAAACACGTCTAATTGAATTATTTACTAAGGTTAATAAATATCCTCTATAAAAAAAACAAACGTTGAACTAATTTGAAACTTAGGTACGTACTGACCTACTACATAAGAAAACCAAACAAACAAACAAAAACAAACAACAAATTAAATAATATTAGAGCAATACCCAATATAGAAATACTATACAATTAGATTATATATTTTGATATTTACCTGTGATATACTTAAAAACGTTATAAAGAACAATCACAGTTGAAAAGTACGACAAATAATACTATTTGTTTAGATAATTAATTATCTTCAACAATAAAAACAAACGTTGAAGAAATCAGAAAAAAGAAAACCTAATAGAACAATCCTACAAAATCAACTTATGTAGGTACCTATACACGTAATAATAAAACTGTAAAATAATTAGGAAAACAATATTCAACAGGATAATACCATATAAAAAAGAAATTGAGAAAAATAAAATGTTTTATTTAATAAATACTAATTAATAATTTGCGATGAATAACGAAAAAAACACATTCAAAAATTAGTTAGCTAACTACAACCATTCCGTAAGTGTGCTAATGTTAGCTCGCAAGACAATGCGCGTGTGGTATTAGACCATAGTGTATTAATTTAATTAAGATTGATGTCCCGGTAATTAAGACACATTCGAAAATATTATATTATTTGAGAACTAATTAAATTACCACATAAAAGGTTATAGTGACAGTATACATTGTCATTGAACCTATTACCAAACGTGCCTATAGACTATATATTGCTTGTTGCTTTGCTGCGTTTATCAACTTAGGGAGGTAGGACCTAGTCATGCTGTGGTGTGGTGTGCGGGGATGACCGCAACTAGGCATGTCAGAGTTTTTATCACCCGTGCGTTCATTCCTAGGACACTGTATCCTGGTAAAATTTTATTAATTTTCTTATCTTACTATAGTCCTCCTAAGCAAAAGTTGACCCAATGATGAAAACTTGACGAGCACCGTTGGCGCAGCTTGGTAGGGACACCTTGGATACTCTTAGACAAGCCTCCTATTCTTTGTTATATTTCATGTTCAACAACTTAAGTGAGTTGTTCTATTATTATTAATTATTTATTAGTTTGGTTTTTATGCATTCATTTAAAAATGTTTTCAATTACCTAATTAAATTCATTTAGTAAAGTAATAAACTACGGTGTAATCTGCGGCGACCTGTTTAATACTGACGATAGGCGGGGCCGTGCTGTGGCACGCCTCTTAGAAGTACTGTAAGTATATATGTAGGTACATATATATATAATATACCTACACGTAGAGTAGTTGTAGTACTTTTATACATATATTTGTTTTGTTTTTGTTTTAGTTGGTAGGTATATTTTTTATCTACCAGAAACAAAACAATTGTACAGAAAAACAAAATATTAAAAAAGTAATAAGTCATTGCTTTCTTAAGAGTGTTAATAACGCAAACAAGCTAATAATATTTAGCTACTAAAAAAAATGTGTTGATATTGAGGCGGCGTGGAAACATCGTCAAGAAAAATAATTGCTGAAAGAATTAGGTATCTTCAGATATTTGTTTTATCAAAATATGTAATGATAATGAATTACAAATAAAGATCGGCTCTAAAAATATCGTTTACTTATCTTTTAACACTGGCAGAGTCTGAAGTAGTGTATATTTGATATAGAGCACCTTTGGCTACAATACAACAAGTATGATGATAACATGTAAGATGAGTGACCTCAATAGACCTCATTCACACATAGATAAGTATTATTATAACATCTTACAAAAAACCAAACATACTTACCTCAATAGAAACTGTTTCATTTGTTCTGAAAACAATATTCCTAAACTCATCAATTTGCTGTTCAATGAAACTCATCGCAGGTTGTAATTTTATAAAATTACAAATATTCGACATTCTCGCGATTGCCTTAAATTAATTAACAGAGACATAAAAATTATACCTACAAAATATATAAGTAAACATCTTAAAAATAGTACATTGTTCCTCTCTCCTCTTCCTCTAAGCTCTATCCCTTAAGTCAGAGGTTCCCAAACTTCTTTCGTCCAACGCCCACTTTGAAAGTCAGTTATTTTGTAACGCCCCCCAATTTTTTTCATCTTAAAAACTTGAATAACAGATTAGATTCGTTTCCTTTAGTTTCCTTAAACCTATATTCTAATTGAGACTTATCAACCTTACAATATTAAAAGTATTTTTGATTAAAAAAATACATTTAATATTGAGCAATAGTAATACAACTTTTCATAATAAGAAGCATCTTTTATAAAAAAATAACAACAGTTAAGATTGATCAATAGTAATACCACTTTTCACAATTAAAAGTTTTCTTCTTCATCTTCCTGGATTTCATCCTGAAGTATAACAAGGTCTGTCTTCCTGATCAACCTACTCCACTTTGCACGGTCTTCGACATCCATCCAGCACTTCCTTGTACGTCCGGGAGATCTCACTCCAGGAACAGATATATCAAGGCTTTTCCATCCGACATATTTCATAGACGGGCGCGCAACGTGGCCATACAATCTCAGGCGTCGATCTTGGATTACTTCGAATGAATGTTTTACGTATGTGGTCAGACCGCGTAACGCCGCACATCCAATTCAGCATCATTTCCTCCCTCGTCATTCAGTCAGTCATTTCCGTGACTTGAATTTCCTGTGTGTGCCGAGATAGTAGTGGCAAAAATTCGCTACCGTATATAAGAACCGGTCGGATGACGCTCTTTTTTATTAGCCCCTTGATTTTAGGCGATATTCTGCGATTACAGACTACACCAGTCCAGGCAGCGCTTATCCGGCCTTGGGAATCGTAATCGATGCCTCCAGGCTCGTGCATAACAGACCCAGGTTACCTAAACTTATCCAACTTATTGACTGGCTCAGGACCTATATAGATAGTATTAGAGTCTGGGCTCCTGCAAGTCATATACTCGGTCTTCGATATATTTAGTTTAAGACCACCGTTCTCAAGCGTACCCTTCCATAGGTTTAACTTACGCTCCAGCTCCGTTCAGTCCGTTCTTTTTGCAACCCTTTATCTGCTGTACATTAACGATCAGCTGAAGCCCAGTATCTATAGGTATGGGTATCAGATGAGAGCACAGTTGTAGAAAGATATCTGCCAAGTTCTCGAACTAGTAGAGATTAAGTACAGTCTGAAAGAGAAGCCATGGTGCAACTTTTGAATGACAAACTCCAGGCAGTTTCCGCAATGGGCAATGCTAATCTTGTCAATTTCAATGCCACCAAAACGCAGACATGTCTGTTCACCGCTTTCACGTTGGCTCTTACTTTTCAGAATGTTTCCTTGGAATATAGTGACCGGCTTCAGTTGTTAGCTTGGAGAACTTCAACTTTGGTCGGTTTATTGAGTCCAGAGCAAAAGCAGCAGCAGGAAAACTTGCCGGTCTTCCGAAGGTCTGACAGTACTTTATACTGGGACAGCTACTTGTACTATACAAAGCACAAATTCGGTCGTGTGTATAGAGTACTGTGGTCACATATATTATATATACTGGTGCCGCAATTCTTCCATCTTGCGATTCTGAACTTAATTGAGAGGCGAGCAAAGACGCTTATAGACGACTCTCAATAAGTTAAAGCCAACCTCCACAGCCTTGAACACTGGCATAGAATGACTATCCTCTTAGTATTCTATAGGATACATTTTGGTGAGTGTGCGCAGGACGACACGACTTAATTTCCCCATTCCCCTTCCTTCCTTCATCACCGGACGTTCCTACGCACGGTGGGTATCCATCCCTATTATGTGGCCATCCCTACTTCCGCCCGAACAAAGCGCTTTACTTCGTCTTTTTTAGTTTGTACAGCGAAGGAATGGAACAACTTGCCTGCGTCGGTATTTCCGTCCGAATATAATGTGGGTGTCTACTAGAGTAGAGTGAATAGGTTGCTAAGTTAATGCGCCTTACCATCTTTGACTACATTTCCACTTTCCATCAGGTGGAATGTAGTCAAGCAATAACTAAGTTTGTATAAAAAATAGGCCATTAGTGGATTCTCATCAATGAGTGCTATTTCATCGGCATACATCATCAACCATGGAGACTGGTCTTGGATGTGAGCCAAGAGAGAATAAGAACGGACAAGGGCTGAGCCTGAGCAAGTTATCTGGAAGGGTTTGGTGTCGCCAACGGAGGTCCTAACCATAGGAATCGTGGTACATGTCTCTGATAGTCTCAGTATAAGGATGGATGGATTTCTTTAAATCACAATGTCCACCAGATACACTGATGAGGCACATAGCCAAAGGCCTACTGCAAATTTAAAAAGGTTACGCGCAGAGCTCTTTTTTTCTGTATAATTCCAGCAGAGTTCTGAAGACAAAAATAGCGTCTATAGTACTCGATCTTGGCTGAAATCCACATTGAGACTCAGAGACAGTGCACTTTTGGCGGAGCCTGAGGTCGCTCATGCGCACTAAGATGCTGAGTGATCAGATGTATAACGACCAAGCTGCTTTTCTGACGCAAAGACATTTTGCGATATCTCGCGTCGCTTCATCTCGAGCTCGTTCCATTTTATTTAATTATTATAAGGTTAATTTAATATATTGTCAAGTTTTATTTATACAATAAACTAGAATATTAATGGTTTAAAAATAATTATAAACTTGTATAACTATTGAAAGCGTATATTTGTATTAAATATAAATGAAAAATAAATCGATACGGGCAAAGATACGAATTTGCGACTTGTGGGAAACTCTACCTAGAAGGGATGTGTTCGATAACCATGTATTTTTCATTTTACATTTATTTAAAATTTTAAAACAATAAATGGATGTTGTGTAGTAGAAGGATAATATTTTTAGTGAATTTTCAAATATGAATAAGATAAAGTTACAAATCATCTATCGCCCCCTAAATGACACCAGCGCCCCCCGAATCTTTCTCGGTCTCTTACCGCCCCCCTCTAGGGTTCCAGCGCCCACAAGGGGGCGTTATCGCCCACTTTGGGAAAGACTGCCTTAAGTTAACGTCTCCTTCAAAGTAGTTTAGAGAAATGTAAAATACCAGAGAGGTCTTACATCGTCGTGAATAATATATATAAAAATAACTACGTTAAAAAAACCGACTTTAAAACTAAAAAGTAATAAATAATGAAGATTTAATATTTATTATATTATATACTACCTATTATTTATATGTCCTATTTACTAAAAGGTTTGAAGTCGGTGCCAAGCATTAAACAAATAATTTAAATTTAACCACTTCAATGAATACGAGGAAATTAATACAAATGCCTACTTTAATAATTAAGATACGTATAGGTATAAATATAAGATAACTATAAGATAAATATAAGATACCTATAATGTATTTTGATTAAAGTTGTAAGTAGCTCGGTACCTAATTAGTAAATTATTATTTCTTAAAATACGAACATACGGTTTTTGTAATGTTGATAAATCTGTAAATTAATACCTAGTTCTTTATTATTTATTAACATAGGTATCGAGGTATAATATTCGTTAAAGAATAAATAAAGAGTCTATGTCATTATTATTATATTGGTTAGTTTTTGCTAGCGACTTCCAAAAATACCGAGTATTAACAGAATAGTTGTTAAAATAAAAGAATTTAGCGTTGTGAAAGTAATCTAAAATTGACTTTGATAATACTACAGCCTACGACACTACACTACATTAGTTATGGATTCGTCTGATAGTATTATTATTGTAATTATAGCCCAAACCGTTTTGTCACTTATACCTTCAAAGAAACGAGAATAAAGATTAAGATAAAGTGACCGTAATTACCTATGCTTTTTGTATTACCTAATTATATTTCAATATTATCAATTGTTGAACGATTTGAGTGAAATGTTTTTTTTATTTTGTTTTAATATTAAGCATAATTTTGTTTGGAAAAAGAAACTCGAATAATTTGCTCGGCAAATTGAAAAACGTTAGCAAAACTTAGTGTGTTTTTGTAATGTTTTATATGAACTCAAAAACATACATTATTGATAATTATAGTAAATCAGTTATAATAAAATGGGTATAAATGATTCTTACCTCGGTCCAGGCATCAACAATTTTCAAAAACACTACCGCGTTTAAGGAAAAATTTAAGTAGAATATTGGTACTTTTAATTTAAACAACTAGACGCCGAGAAACCTCAAAGCGAATACAAAATTAAATATTCAAGTAATATTAGTGTTCACAGAGTTTTACGTCAGGTCGACTAGAAAGCTGGGACTGAAGTGAGCCCTGGTCTCGGGGTTGCGAGGCTGGAGGGTGGGACGGATGCAGAACATTTCCGCCCAGCGGTAATGTAATAAATAGCAAATTGCATCTGAAAAGCAGTGGCCTTTGCCAGGGTAGAAAATCGTTTGTCGTAGCTGATATTGACCTAATTGAATTACGCGTCGATGTATGATGCCGATTTAGGGTTGCCAGCATATATATTTTCATTTTAATTCGGAGCCCTAACTTTACCTAACCAAGCCTTATATTTTAATACTACCAATTTTGTACGTTAACTTGGAAGTAAGGAATTGAATCTACTCATATAAAGCCATTATTTATGGTTTGAACAAAGTTTCTACTAATAATTGCACTCACCCTTACCTTTTTATTTTAATTTAAGTACTTATAACTCTAGTATTTTTTAACAAGCGTTTTATAAATCTGCTATTAAAAAAAGTAATTTTCAGATATTTTCAAAGTATGATTTGGCAACCCTATTCGCAGTTTTTTTTTAAAGGTGAGTGCTTTAAACTACATTAAAATATCGCCGCACGATCCATCAGATCCAATATCGCCTGCCGGCAGCAGATAATTGAATAAAAACCACGTAGCCATACTGCATTTTAAGAGTCACATTTTTTAAAATTCATTATTAAGTTGCTACATTTTTAAAATTTATTTAATATATTTTATAAACCCCACATATTATAAGCAAAACAGTCTACATTTAGAAAGAAAAAAAATGTATTCGGGCGTTTTAAACATAATTAAAATAAACTAAAAATAAACAAACCAAAAATTCCTGAAAAACATTATTCAGTTTACTAAAACATTAAATTAAATAAAATTAAAAGATAAAAACATTAACTAAACTAAATATCCTTAAAATGCACAATATGTGTCCCCCACCCTCTCGCCCCGTATGCAATACGCGTGCGTGTCGCCAGCGCTGAAAGACCTGTTTTAGAGGACGACCGACGAGGGGAAGGCGACGCGGTGTGATATCTTGATTATTTGTAATGAGTAAAACAATAAAGTTTGTCCATTTTATACAGAGGTCCACTTTACATCATATAGAGCCGAATGAGCCTTCAACTCAACATGTGCTGCTTGTTCGAGATGATACTCATACAAGCAGCGCTGATTTTCAGCTAAAACCCGGTATGTGAAGTGACGGAGGCGCGAAAGCAATATTTATTACTGAAGCAATATCACTCCATCGTATATGGTTAGTGTGAAGACTGAAACAGGTAACCATATCAGAATACGCATACAGAAGATGCTATTTACATATTGAACAATCGAGTATAATAATACAAACTAATTTGTAATTAATTGTCCATCTCCTGCAGGCAGCCTCTCTTACATCAATCCCAACAACATATATACTACGACTTTTAAAAATAATAGTTTTTAAAATTTTTAATTTACAATACAAATTTTATTTTTTGTCTCTGAACGCACAATAACTCTAAGCGTAGGTATGGCATCCCAGTAAGGTAAGGTATGATCTTTTAAGTACTTACAAAATAAAGAGTAATACGTAACAGACGAGTAAAATATTTTGGTTTCGTTTTTTTTTGTGTTGTTTGTCAAAATTTGTGAAAAGTCGTAGAACAAATATCATTGGGATTGATGTAGAGAGGCTCCCTACAAGGGGTGGCCAATTAATTACAAATAACCCTGTATATATATATCGGTGTAAAGACTAAAGACATTCAATAGATAATCAATTATTGAATTTTATAATTTTTAATTATTATTGCTACTTAAACTTTCTTTCAAGTGTACTAAGTAATTATTAAAATAAGTAATTGTATTGACTTTTTACTATGCGATTGTGTTTGGCTAATGTAATCGTTTTAGTCTTATCTTAAATTATTGTCGTGTTAAATTACTAAATAGTAAATTAAAATGTTTGAATAATTAACAGTAATCTTGCATCACCTGAAGTGTAAGAGACTTTATTATTTAAGACCTGTATTGTAATGTTAGAACAACTTCATGTTATTGAGTTATTGCTATGGCGGGAGATGGTCTAGGGAGTATAGGTGGTAGGTGGTGGTATATAATATATTTAAAACTACCATGGAATGATGCAGTGCAGTGCCAGTGTAGTTTTAGTTTGTATGCGTTATTTTTTCTTACATATTCAGCGAAGTGTACCTACTATGAATGTATGTTTAGTATGGCGTAACATGGGCTCTTGGCGGAATTTTAAAACAATATAGGACGAAAGCCCTTTGAACTTTTTGAATAATATTTTTGGAACTTTTCGAAGTATTAGCCTATAAGAATTAATATTATTGATGATTTTATAGTATTCAATATTAAATGAAAATATATATTTTCCGCAAATTTTTAGTGAATAAAGTGCAGTGCAGGACTCCCACATAACCATCTCGGCCCTACCCTGGCCTGGGTGGCATCCATAAGGGATTTCCCCAAGTTAAAAAAGAAAAAAACGTTAGGTTAACTTTTTTGCACTTTGCACCACAATGGCTCAATGACAACAGAACACGTCTTAGATTCGGGAACGGGTCATTGACATACATACGTTGTGACAAAGCGCCCGTTTTAGGTAGGGAAAAGTTTTTAGAACCGCGTAAAGTACGTGAAGCTATCGAAATTAGCCGTCTACCGAATTTCAATGGGGATAGTGGTCGGATACTACTTACGGCCTGGGCACCGGTTACTAACACTACAAAGGACACCAACAATAAGTTACATACATTTAACAGTGATGCAGTAAGTTCAGTGTGTTTACAACGTAATATAACAACGAGTGACAAAGACCTGCACGAGAACCTTTAAAGACGACGTTACATCTTCCCTCCGAATCTGAATGTTGAATCTCTCATCACCTGTAATATTGAATAAAATTATCACTAATTTTTATTTTTTTTTATATTAGCTTAAATTATATGACAAAATTGTTTATTTCACTGGCTGGCTGGCTTTCCAAACTTTCTAAAATGTCTTTAAAAAATGAGGTTAAATTTGGAAATTTTGAAATGGTAATAAATTTATTAGAAACAAACTATATATTTAAATTTAAAAGTTGATTGTCAAAAAAACTTTGAAACCTTTAAAAATAATACCTAAAATATATTTTCTACTAAAAGCATTTTTAAATTTTGAAGGCACTTAAAGTATAAAAATTAAAAAATATTTTTTTTTTACTTCAGATACTTTTATTTTCTACTATAATCATTTTATACTATTTTTTCGTAAAAAAAGGTTGGCAGCCCGAGTTGTGAGTGTACCTAGAGTATATAGGCATTACTATGATAATTATATGATAATTATAGAAATAAAACAGAAGAAGATGAATATATGCTTTTTATTACACAAAATAATTTTAATACAATATTTATTGGAATGTGCATGATTACCAGACACCTAACATTTTTTTATATATTTAATTATATTTTTTTAATTGATATTAAACAAAAACAGACCAAATTACCTATCACTCTGTAAACGAGTCATTATCTTATAGTGCAGACAAGTGAAAAATATTTACAATTAGGAATTTGAAGAATATATATTAATTAATTACTTTGAAAATGATTAAATAAACAATATATATGTATATTTGAAAATATCTTTAAACATGTTTAGCCATGTCAAGCTTATTTAAATTTATATAAATATAGAATGAAAAATGTTACATACTCAACTACCTACAGCGCCTGCACTATAAATAGCACATGAAATAAACCTTATCGAAATACATTACAAGTCAAGTGTAATTACAGGTACGTGAAAAAAATTAAAACATTTTAATTTCTTTTTTGATATTTATTTATTATGTAAGTTATTTAAAGTTTTTCTTTCACATTTTTGTTACGTAGGTATGTCTTAACCAAGGTATTTTTCATTTTCTGAATATTTTATAATGAATACGAGAAAAATGTACCTAAAGTTCTCCCGATTTCGTAATATATGTGTAAAGTAACGGAAAATCGTTTTTACAATATTAAAAACTACGATATTACATGTTTTTTTCTGTGCGGATACTAAAGATAAAGAAACATCCTTTGCGTTGCAATTATTGCTTTTATTACATTAAGTTTGATTTTGTAGCATTATGTACCGAAAACTTTATAATTTTGGGCATAACCGTAAACGCGTCCTTAAGTATATAAATTAGAATATAGCAAGTGTACCTTAATCAACCTTATACAACTCCAACCTTGTGTTCAGTTTACAACAAATGAGTATCGAATGTTCTAATATCTTAAAACATTGTGCAGTTTTAAGATATTAGAATAGTCGACCAAATCTTCGTCAAGTCACATCAAGTCAAAGCCTTTCTAGAGCCAGGAACTGCGATTCAGAACGTCGTAACTCATTTGATGGGATGGCAAAGGAATCTGAAATTACAGATTTATTACAAATTACAGATATGTTATTACAAGTCGACATTCTGGTCTTCATTTTCAATGTCGGTCTGTGCCTTGAGCCAACCATGATGATATTAAAAAGTCTTGATCAGAGAAAACATTTGGTTCCAAATGGTATATTACAGTGACTCAAATTCCAGTTTCTTCCTTGTTCATATTTGCAACTTGCATATGCTTTATTAAAGAGACATTCTACGAGTATGTTATTTAGAGTTATTTTAGACAAAGTAGTAAATGGCATGTTATATTTTTTATAATCTCCTCCTTGGGACATCTATTATTTCTTCTTCTTCTCTGGCAATTTCCGGACATGTCTGTAAAAAAAAGTGATAAATTATTAACTAACTAAATAACGCTTACTTTAGCTGTATTACCCCAAACGATAGTTTTTTGTTCGACTTTAAGTTATCATTATAGAATGAATTAAGTAGAAAAGTAACAGAGAGACAAGCTTCACCAGCTTGTCACTTAGTTGACATGTCATTGCTTCTAAGCAAATATCAACCTAGAGATATTATTCTATGCATACCAACCCCGCATAGTACGACTCTGTTGTTTGTAGTGATCGAGTTAGAGGATAGCGGCATTACCCGGTGGTTGCCAATGCCCCTGCTCCTACCTTTTATCTTTATCATTTTGTTTTCTTTTTGAGTTGTATTTAATAGAAATAGTATCTATTTAATTAATAATATTATTTCTATTTGAAAAAAAAATCTTAATAGGCATCTTTATTCCCACGAGGCAACTAACCCCGAAGCATTTTGGATGTTTGGCCACTAGCTGCCATAGAAGACAAGTAAAACAGGATTTATTCAAAACCAATGTCACTTCTACACACAAAAAACAGAGTCATTTTAAAAAGTGATGCAACTATCCGGCTTCAGACATGCATTCTGTATCGTATTCAAGATTCCTGTCTTAAAGTGATAATAATGATATTTATCGTTTTTTTTTTTTGTACAAATGCAGTCACTTTATAAGTGATGATTTGTCAAACTTTGATACTATAATTTTGTTTAATTCTATATGTTTACTAAAGATTTTATGTATATTCTCAAGCCTTATATAAATTATTTGCCTCACTGTTTGTTAGCTTTTGACATAGAGTAATGTACTAGTCATAGTTAGAAGTTTTTTAACCCCCGACTCAAAAAGAGGGATGTTATATTTTGACCTGTCGATCTGTGTATCTGTGTATCTGTGTGTCCGTGGCATTCTAACAGCCAAAAGAGTGGACAGATTTGATTGATTTTTTAATCGAAAGCCTAGTTCGTCGAGATGGTTCTTAGCTATGTTTGGTCGAAATAGCAGCAATTGTCTCCAAGATATTGAAGTTGTATTGGTAAAGGGTGAATGAATGGTTCTTATGCAATATTGATAGAAATACTTAAACAAGGGAAAATTAGTGTGTTCGTAAGTTCTCTTAGTATAGTGAAGGAGCCAATAACATAACTTTAAAAAGCAGAAAAAAAAAAATAAAAAAAACCCCCGCTACAAAAAGATCTCTAAAAAGTTACTGAAGTCGTTGCGTCAGGGGTCCGCTTAATAAAGGAAGAAATCAAAATGCAAGTAAGTTACCAAGGAAAATAAAGAAATAACAATATAGAATCCTATAGTCCAAATCCTCATTCGTTAGTTCCGAAAAAATCGTAAAATAGACACCATAGTCAACGTTTACACAACCTTCCCCCGACGCAACGACATCCATAATTACATAATAATATTTTATATCGGGGATTTTTAATTGTTATGGAAGTTGTTGATTGTTTCAAGTGCTGGAACGACCTGGCACCACCACGCGACCTGTAAACAATAAACAATTTTAAGTTTAAATGTAAACAATAACTATTCAAAAACATTTATACAATGTGAATATTAGCAATAACATATTTAATAAGTTACTATTAATGTTTGTTTATGTTAATATTAAGAATATAATATTACGATAGGCAGGTATAGATATTACCTATATAAATTTTAGGATTTTGAATATGGCTATATGTATAAAATTTATACAATTTTAAATTATATTATATTTATATTTTTAACTACATTGTATAAAATTAAGCAAACAAAGTATTTTGTATGTATATTCAACCCATAATGGCTTTTTTAATGCCAAAACTGACATTTGCTTTTGCTTTGAATATGTTTGTTGATATGTTGATGGAGCAATTTTCTGTTGGGATTGCATTATATCTAATTTGTTAAAAGTATCCAAAACGAATATATGAAACTGTTTAAGAGTTGCTAGTTGCTCTTGACACTTTGTCATAGAGCGGAGTATTCAATTTAGGAGACACTAGGTGCCTCATGTTTCAGTTGGCTGACTTAACGTAGATAATGCTCCATCGTTTAATTTAATATCTTTTAGGATCCTACACTCTCTCGAACCCACGGTACTACACTAAAAAAAAACTAAGTTGTGGATTAATAATATATTTTTTATTGTTGTAATGCCTACAAAATAGAAATCCTTTTTAAAAAATATCAAAACATTACTAGATCAAACTTTCATGTACCTAATACAATTTTTTTTACTAATATTGGGCTGACACTTGCGCCACAGTCACTACAAGTAAACTTGTTTTTCATACATAACTAATCATTGTCTGAACTTTACATGTGTCACAGTTGTGTATTTTTCTTAGTTTAGATGCTTGGCTTGCATTCGTTAAAAACAATTAACCCTATTTTAACTGCTCGCTTTCTGGTCTCATTGTGAACAACAATAAATTCGCATCATGATCAAGAAACACCATTTCCTAATTCATAATGAGAATATGAAGAATAGTAATCAGTCGTTATCATGCCACTCGCCACTGCCTCTCAATTATCTAGTGACCGCATGTACCTATGTATGCATGCGTGTCCTTCCTTCCTTATGTGACTTCTGTGTCCGCCGTGATATTGAACCGATGCATGAGATTATGAGTACTTAGTATGTACTTACATAATTCTACGGAATGACCGAAACTTCTTGGCTTTCTAGGAATAATTTATTTTATTGCCTTGGTGTCGGCCAACAATACATCATTTTTTTGTAACAATACATTAACGTCCAGATCTTTTTGTGTCAAAAAACAGAGGTGGTTTCCTTGTATCTGGCAGTAGACCGACACACAGACATTCGTCTAATATAAATGGCCAGTAACTCAACAGTTGCTCTTTTAAAATGAAATTTAACTATGTTTGACTTACAGAGTATAGCATCAACCCTGCAAATGAGTCAATGACAATAGCCAATATCCACACATTTCGATAAATCAGAAATTTTTTAATGTGTTAATAAGATTTATTTAATAATATATTTTTAATTTTAGATTTTGACAGTTCTATAATAGTATAGTAATATATTTCCGTTTTCAGTCCCATGCAAAATGTAAGCAGTTTGGTTTCACAAGGTGTCGTTCAACAACCGACGGTAATAATCAGGAAATTACAGCATTAGGGTGTAAGGGATACCACTCTCTAGCCGATTGTTTCGTTCCTAGACAATAGGAAGCATATAGTGGATGTAAATTGTAAACGAACTGTTGGATCTAGCATAAAAAGCGGTGTGCCACAAGGTTCACCTTTAGGCCCATTTCTATTTTAAATATACATGATTTCATTATTAATATACATGATCTACCATCATGATACCAAATCCAAAAACAATAGCGAAGTTGTATTATTTGCAGATGACACGTCACTATTATTTTAGATAAAACAGGGCGAAACTGTTCAGAGGCCACGCACCTTGCGTAGTCAAAATATGTGCCAAGGCCACGTGCATCGGAGCGCGGGGTGGCGGGGTGACGCAGCGGCCATGATTTTAATTTCTAATTTTCTAAGATGTAATAAAAAATAGCATCGTTTTCTACTTTTATTTAGGTATTAAAATATTTTCTACAATAGTCGAAACACATTTCTTTGTACAATATATTTTTTACAAAATCAGTCTTAATTATCTAATTACAATATTTACACGTATTAAAAAGGAATAAAATAATTGAAATATTGTCTAACTGTTTAAGAATCTAATGACAAAACAAAATATCCAATAGACGTTGTCCACAAGTTGAATGTCTCAATATTTTTATTTGGTTTATGAAATAAGGGCATTGTAACTTTTTCTGATCCTGCAAAATATTTCCGTTATTATTAAAAAGTTTCCCACCTAGTAATAAGAACTACTTTTCTGTTTAGAATATTTGTAATACTTTATTACATTTATATTTATTTATATTCACTAACAAAATAACTATACTATCACTATAGTAATTTAAGAATACTTTAAAATGTAAGCAACTAGTTTGATCCCAATATTATTTGGAATAGTAACTAATATAGCGTATTTTTTTTGAGAATTCGATAAGAAACATTGCATTATTATGGACTTTCCCCAAATACTATAAAATGGTTTGATAGTTATTTAAATGATAGATTACAAATGGTTAAGACGCGAAACGAAGACGGATCTGTTAATCAATCAAAGGCTAATCTAGTTAACAGAGGTGTACCCCAGGGATCTATATTAGGGCCATTATTATTTATATTATATTGCGCAGATATGGGTAAGCATATAAAATCATGCCGTTTTCACACTTACGCCGACGATTTACAAATATATATATCTTTTAAACCGAATGATACCTTCGATGCAGTGAAGAAGATCAACAACGATCTTAAAAATATATTTATATGGTCCGAGGACAATTGTCTTGCACTTAATCCTAAAAGAACTAAATACTTAATTCTGGGGTCAAGTAAGCAAATAAATAAAATAACGGGTAAAAATCCAGTGATTAAAATTAATAACGTGCAAATAGAACGGGTTAAGGAAGCCAAAAATCTTGGTATTATAATGGACGAAAATCTTAGATTTGAATCTCACATTTTGAAATCGGTTCAAAATTGCTTTTATCGACTTAAGGTTTTATACCGAATAAGGCCCTTTATAACACCGGAACTACGTACTAAGTTTTGTGATGCATTGGTATTATCGAAATTAAATTACGCGGATATAGTAATAGGTCCTAGGCTTTTGGTCCGTACACAAAATATAATACAACGTGCCCAAAACGCCTGCGCGCGTTACTGTTTTGATATTCCTCCTCGCACGCATGTTACGCCCTACCTCAACAATGCCGGGATGATGAAAATGGAATACCGAAGGCAACTGCACTTCGCTACATTTGTGTTTAGAATTATAAAAAATAAAGTACCTAATTATTTATTTTCTAAACTGAGTTGGTCGAGTGATTGCAACAGGTCATATTCAACAAGGGCCTCATCTTACTTGATGTTGATACCGAGTCATCATTCCGCTGCGTTCCGTGGATGTTTTAAATACGCAGCCGCCAAAGTCTGGAACGACATTCCACCGCCGCTGAAAAACCTAAAATCAATTAATAATTTAAAGCAAAGTATAAGCAAATTCTTTTCAAAAAGCAGAAACAAAATGTGTAAACAGCATACGTACCAACTTCTTTTATTTTATTATACATACTTTGATATGTAGACAATAAGCAGAATAAACTAGTTTACGCATTTATTTATTTGTTTAATGTGAATAATTAATTATTATTATTATATTAGGATAATTTAATTTGAAAATATTACTGAATTATTTTTTAAAATGTATAATTATTAAAATTAGTGGGTACTATTAAAAAATCGCAGTGCTGTTGGATTTCAATGAACGTTCACTATGCACCTTTCAGTTTCCATTTAAAATAATAAAAAAAAAATTGAATTGATGCTAATTACTGAAACTGATTTATAATCTAATGCCAAAACATAACTTATATACTTATATACATAACTTATATTTCTAATATAAATTTACGTTTTTCGTCAAGACTACGCGACGACATATTATGTTACATATTATTATATACTCTATTATTACACTTTGTCAACTGACTTTTCAATTGTAGCTGCACTGTTGCTGATATACTCTCTTAGGCGGTCACTGAAAATCAGCGTTGGATCTCGGTGGACCCTAAGCGTCCTTCGGTTTCAACATAGGCTGAGTGATCTACCTTTTTGTGTTGGTACACTGCTGTGAAAAATGTTATTGTTATAAATTGTGTATTGTATTTTATGTTTTTTTTTATATTGTTTTATTATTATTATTATTTTGTTTTTTTTTTATTTTGTTTCTTTTTTTTTACCATGTACCAGTGTCTAGCATAAATAAAGTTTTTTGAATTTGAATTTGAATTTGAAAAACAAAATAAATGTTATTTTTACAAAACACTTAGGGCCGTACTTATAAACAAGGTTTAACAATTTAAACCAAATATAAATTCGGAATAGGAAAAATGCTTACTAATAAACTCGATGTAACTTAAACCTATAATAACGTAGATTTAAAGTGCTAACAAATTTAAAACACGTTAAACCAACTCTCACCCTAGTTTAAGTTCGATATAACCATCGTAACCAAGCAACCAAATAACACTTTTTACTAATGTCAAAAACTCGCCATATTCTAGAGTTAATTGAATTTACAAAGCAGAGTTCTTAATAGATTTAAAAATAATAAAAATGGCTTTTTACTCAATACAAAGATTTGAAGATGTAAATAATATGGTTAATGAAATGCAACAATCTAGGAGAAAAACTAGAATATTCAAAGTAAGAGAAAACCCTTTTGACATCAACAATGATGAAGAATTTCGCTTAAAATATCGGTTTTCCAAGGACGGCGTCTTATTTTTAAATCGATTGTTTGGTGGCAAAATAGCAGTGGATAAACGGGGGGTGGCTTATCTTCACTGCTTCAAATTTTAACAGCAAAGATATTGGGGCCGCAATCAAGTAAAATAAAAATATTTAAATATACTATTATAAAAATAGGTATCTTGTAATTACACAAGAATTCTTTCCTTATTAATTTTAGATACAAGATGACGCTGCGGATATTCATGGTTTATCTCAACAGTCTGTTACAAGAATATGCAAACGAGTAGCTACTGCAATATTATCGAAAAGATTTGATTATATTAAAATGCCTGTTTTATTAAATGAACAGCTGAATGTTATGGAAGAATTTAAACAATTAGGTGGATTCAAAGGCGTTATTGGTGCCATAGACTGCACTCATATCAGAGTGCCTAAAGTACAAGGTCCTTGTGGTCAGTACTATATAAATCGTAAGGGACTTAACTCTTTGAATGTTCAGGTAATTTTAGCAGATATACAATACTTTACTAGTACAGATGGTTTGATTTAAACACCAATATAAGACTACTAAAATACTTGCTTAACTAATTCAAGATAGAAATGGATGTATTTATTTATTAGAGCTTGTTAAATGATCTTGTCATCTTTTCAGGTTGTTTGCAATAGCCAATTAAAAATTACGAATATTGTTGCTCACTGGCGTGGTAGAACTCATGACTCCCGAATTTTTAACGAAAGCCGCTTAAAGCAACAGTTTGAAGATGGGTTATTTTATGGCAGATTATTAGGAGACTCTGGTTATGCATGCACACCTTATTTGTTTACTCCTTTATTACGACCAACTTCCCATAATGAAGAATGTTATAATTATGCACATATTAAAACAAGGAATGTTATAGAAAGGTGTTTTGGTGTGTGGAAAAATAGATTCATGTGTTTACTGACAGGATTCAGAACGTCCTTAAAACACACCAATATGTATATTGTAGCTTTAGCAGTGCTACATAATATAGCAATGGAAATCAATGAAAAACATTTTATTAACATCAATGATGCGGATCAGATGTTGCAGCATCAATTTCTGGCACCTGTACCACATAGTACCTTGCGCGGTGCTGCTGTTAGGGCTAGGTTTATAGAAGACAATTTTTAAGGTAAACAAAAACGTTATGTAAAAAAAGTAATTTATTTATTTAATAATGCCAGAGTTTTAGCTAGTATCTTTTCCTGCAATTTTAAGTTAGTGAGCACATGAGCATGCACTTCTCCCAAATGTTTCACGCGAAGTTCATGCTCTTTTTGGATTCTCTCGTTTTCCATAACTCGGAATTGGTGCATATCATTATAAGAGGCTTCAGCAAAATTGAAATCCATCTTGTTTGTCATCTGCTGAAATATATTAAGAATTGCTTAAACATATGCCTGAACTAGTAAGTGAAAGGTTCAAAAACATTAAACTTACAGGTTTTTTTTTTACAGTTCTCTTTGGAGTAATGGGTTGCGGCAGCTCACATGGGGAATCAAATGTGTTAACACCCTAGAATTCAAATTTAATTTGTGATAAAAATGCATATAATTATAAGAATATTATAATAAATTTGTCTTTTCCTAAACTTACCACATCAATCTCACCATCATTGCTCAATAAATCTAAATGATCATTTAAAATGTTTTTCTGAAAAAAAAATATTGGATTTTATTATTGGCAAAATAAAAAAAGATCTTTAGCGGCTTGAGTATGCTTAAGCTACTAATATTTAAAGATGTAGCTCAAAGGTTACCTTTAAACTTAAATCCACATTTTCTTTTTGAATAATATTTTTATTATTCTGGAATAAACAAAATTGCACTAAAATGAATTCTTTTATTTCAAATAATTATGCAATTATTAGTAAAAAAAAATTTTTCATGGTAATATTGAATAATATGTACCTTGACACCATCACAGTCAAATTCATTATAATCTACCTCAAACTCTTGTGGTAATATGTCCACTAACTCTAATGTCTCTATGGTGGGAGATGGCGGTGGTGGGCCTCCTCCAGTTTGCGAAATCTCGTGTCGGTGTTTCATTATTTCCTTTTTTGAGTTCAACTTCGTTATCTTTCACTGATTAACAATTTGTTTTTTACTTCTTGGTATTATGTTAATTACATTAAATCTGAAAACGTCATTCGCCTATAATATATTTAAATAATTCTTAAGCTTTTAAGACATGAAAGTAAAAGGGATATTTTAATTTGATTTATCTCTCTAAAATTTAATTAAACTACAAAATAAAGCTATAAAATAACTTCTCAGTAATTTCGGTCCAAGCGTTTACTTTTGCCTTGTTTGTGTTTGTGCTTAAGTTTTTATTTTCGATAACTTGAATATATGGCTTAATTATTTCTCTTACAAGGTGCTGTAATAAAAATAAATTATAAGCAATGTGAAATACAATACGTGCATGGGTTGATTTCATATTAAAATAACATCGTGATAATTACCTTTTCTTCTTTTTCCCAGTTAGCACTGCGGTCTCTTTTATTTTTCATTTTTATTCGTATTAAATAAAACTGATAATGAATTATTTTATTTACTTCTGAATGAAATGCTAATACGTCAAATTTGAAAGAAAAATATTTCATGACAGAAAAAACATTTTTTCTTAATATTTCCATAAGTTCGTATATGAATTCCGACGTTGCCGTTTTGTGCATTTGACATAATGATAGAATAGTTATAACAATGTTATAACCAAGTTTATTAGTAAGAAATTATTCTTACGTTATTCACGGCTTAAACCGAATATAACTATTCATAGTTTAAATTCGATGTAACCATTGCATAGTAATTTTTTATAAGTAAGGCCCTTATTGTTTTAACTTTAACTTACTTTATACATATCATTTTATCTCGTTTGTTAATATTTATATCATGACAATAAAACAATAAGGGCCTTACTTATAAACAAGGTTTAACAATTTAAACCAAATATAATTTCGGAATAGGGAAAATGCTTACTAATAAACTCGATGTAACTTAATCCTAGCATAACGTAGGTTTAAAGTGCTGGGGGGCGTCATCGCCGAGAACCTCCTCGTGTGCCCGTCTGTTTCCCTTGTTGCTCGGATTCGTTCGGTGGCATCGGAAGCGGTACGGGCCGGTGCTCCCTGGGCAACAACGGTTAATGTGATCCTTCGGGTTTGCATTAGCCGTTGGCTAATACTCGGCGCGAGGTGGGTCGGCCATGGGGGTTTGTGCCCGGTTCATGGCTGGCCGGCGGGCAGGCTGCCTTTCGGGGTGGTCTGTCTGCAAGAGGGAGGCTTGGACCTGGAGATGGTCTGGGCATTTGGCGGTGCCTGGGATTTCCGTTGCCGTTTGCGGTGCTGGGGCGCATTCGGTGGCGGAGGTTTCGGGGGCAGTCGCGGGTGCCTCCTCAGGTATCCAGCATCGCCGGGAGGTATCCCGTGGCTGTCTGATGATGGGCGTGTGGGGTAGAGTGGGCCGAACTTCTTGCTCCAGGTGCGGTGCTGGGGCGCACTTGGTTGCGGGGGGTTCGGAAACAGTGATGGATTCCTCCTCAGGTATCCAGCATCGCCGGGAGGAATTCCGTGGCTGTCGTGGGAGGAGTGCGCTGGAGCGCGTGTGGTGCAGGGTCGCGGGATCGCTCCTGGTACTTCTCTGATAGCAGAGTTGACTGTGGAGTGGTTCCGTAGCCGTAGGCCTAGGTGGAGGGGGGGGCGACCTCTCTCGCCATTGCACTAGGTCTATGAGGTAGGGGTACACTGGTTGCCCGGGGTACCCCTATATAGAGGAGTTCCGCCGGGGCGCCACGGTGAGTGCGAAAGCGATCCCGTGGCGTCCCATTGTAGCGTCGTGGGCAGCCGTTGGTTTTTTAGTGGGGTGCCTTAAAAATGGCAGTCGCCGGGTGCCGCACATACCGCCCGGCCATCGCCTTCCTGGCCTGGGTGACGATGCGGAAACGCATTTTTCCAACGAAAAAAAAAAAAAAAAAAAAAAAAAAAAAAAGGTTTAAAGTGCTAACAAATTTAAAACACGTTAAACCAACTCTCACCCTAGTTTAAGTTCGATATAACTATCGTAACCAAGCAACCAAATAACACTTTTTACTAACGTCAAAAATTCGATATATTCTAGATTCTATTGAATTTACAAATATCAGAGTGCTTAGTATATACTAAAAAAAACAATGGCTTTTAACTCTATACAAGGAGTTGAAGAAGTAATAATACGGTTATTCCAATGCAACAGTCCAGGAGAAAAACTAAAATATTAAAAATATTATTTGGTGGTGAAATAACAGTGGATAAACGGGGACGTGACTTACCTATCTTTACTGATTTAGATATTAACAGCGTTAAGATATCGGGGCCGCAATCGAGTAAGATATACCTACATAATTTTTTATACAATTTTGGAAATAAAAATGTAAATATACTAGAACTTATGTGTTTCTTATATATTTCAGATACAAGGTGATGCTGCAAACATTAATAGGTTATTTCAGAAATCCGTTACTTTAATATTCAGGCGACTTGCTAAATCATTATTGTCAAAAATATTACATTATATTAGAATAGACTGCACTTACAATGCCTAAAGTACAAGGTTCTCGTGGCCAGTTCTATAAATATTGTAAAGGATATAGTATTTGAATGTTCAGGTAGCTTTATCAGAGATGTAAATATACTCACCAGAACAAACCATTTCACTCAACCATGAAAAAAGTAGAAGAGAACTAAGGATAGAACAATTGCTAAGGCAAGAGAGATACGAATGAATTTTTATTATAACAACAAAAATTAATTTGTCTAGGTATAGGTAGGTACCGACAAGGTTTCAGAACTTCCTTGTAAAACGCCAAAATGTAAATGGTAGCTTCAGCAGTGCTAATATAGCTATATAATAATTGTAATTGAAATAAATATATGAGATATTAAACTATCTGTTTTTTATGTCTTATTATAAATTACAATAAATCTGAAAAAGGAATTCTTGTATTGTAGCATAATACGAATAGGTACTATACAAAACACAATGTTTTAATTAGATGTCCTTCTTAAAAATGTTGTTAAAATACAAAATGAAGCTTAAAAAAGTTTATAATATCTCTTCAACTACTTGAGTCCACGGTTTTAGTTTCGCCATATTTGTATTTGTATTTAAATGGTTATTTTCTTTAATTAGTATTGTGGCTTCAATAATTCTCTTAGAAGTTGCTGCGATAAAAATATATTATAAGCAATGAGAAATACAAGAATTAGAATAGTAGCTGTGGATTTCATATTGTATTAACATTGTAATTATACCTTTTCCTCTTTTTTCATATTTTTCAGTTAGTAGGTACGTGCGTCCTTTTTTGTTAGTCATTTTATAATTCTTATTAAATAAAACTAATAATTAATTATCATATTCACTACTGAGTTATAAAGTCATAATACGTCAACATTGAAAGTATCAAAGTATATCACAGAAAAAATATAATTTTTCGTTTTTTTAGGAAGTTTGTATATGAATTCCGACGTTGCCGTTTTGTGCATTTGACATAATGATAGAATAGTTATAACAATGTTACACCGAGTTTATTAGTAAGAAATTATTCTTACGTTATTCACAGCTTCAACCGAATATAACTACTCATAGTTTAAATTCGATATAACCATTGCATAGTATTTTTTTATAAGTAAGGCCCTAAGTTACTTACGAATTTCTTTAAAAAGTTTCTAAAAATTGCAGTCAGTCACAAGTAGAAGCGTCGGTATACAGAAACAATCCAGGTAGTTAATATAAAATATCAGTAATACTACACACTTTCATCACCATAAATCTCACGAGACAAATGAAATATCAATTATAAAATAACAAAGAAAATTCATAATAATATCAAACTCGAATTCGGCTTCGAATGGTCTTTTCTTTCACAAGTCATAATTTGCAATATTTTTTTCACATCCAAATAAATGTAAAAAACTAACAGTTAATATGTTAGTTAATAGCATCAGTGTACCTTTAGGTAATAAACCATCTATTCGTTTAGGAGATCCAGTAGCATCTATTGATGAATAGATGCTACTGGATCTCCTAAACCAATTGATAGAGTGACTGATGAGTCACTCTACCAATTCTGATGGTAAGATCTTTTAGGATCACACCATCAAGTGTGACTGTAAGATATAATTAAAACTAACAAAACAACCGAGTTCGGGGCAATCAGCTCTTTTCATCTAGGACATCCAAAAGCAGCTAAGTGTGTCTTTAGCTTACTTCGCCAAGTCTAGTGCAGGTACCTATAAGGTATAAACTTATAACTAACACAGCGACCTGAACTCGACTGATCTTGAATTTTTCGTTTAGGAAATCAGTCACCGAAGTATTCAGCTATTTTTAGATCACAGTATAAATAATGCCTGTACATTAGATCAAATAATAATTATATATTACACTAAATAATCATTATAATTATATGACATATATAATATGTAAAACTAATTTTAAAAAATACATAAAAATACAATATCGATACTATTTCATTTACAGACTATTCTCGCGCTATACATACGTAAGTGTGCGTACCTACTCAAATTTTGTCCATGCAGTAAACAATTACTTACCTGTCAGTTTTGGAAACGCGCCCTCAAGGCTTGAAATTAATCGTAAAAGAGTAGGTACCTAATATGTTTTCTATTCGACTCTTTGTTTATGATTGCGATAGCTAAAGTATTAAAGATGAAGATGGAAATGTTGTCCTTTGAGTGCCCTTACGAGAGAAAACGTGGTACAAGTGAAAACACTGAGTCAACAAAACAAAATATTATAGTCATAATAATTATCAAACTTTAATGTACTTATGTACGTCGATATTTATTATTAATTCTAATGAAACATATACAATATATGTAAGTATATTGTATATGTTTCATAAGAATTAATAATGTTTAATGTGCACCAAAATATGTACGTTGGTGCACTTAAACGTAACCTTATTTAATAGTACCTTTACTAAAGCATGTTTATAATTAAAGAGTAATTATATAATAAAATATTTAGTGCCGTCAAATAAGTATATAAGTAGGTATAGTAACTTAATATAAAACAAACTATACCTAATAAATAAATATATTATAAACTCAAAAGACGGAAAGATGTTCATGGGAGTGAAATTCAATTTCAATCCATGTTTGTCTCAAACGTTGTAAATGTATTCCGTAAACTAATTAAGTACGCGAGAGCAAACGACGTTAGTGTCAAAGCGCCTTATTTAACGACGTTCGTGTACAGACACAGGTACAGGCACTCTAAAGTCATTAATTAAGGTATTATGCACTAAGTGATCTAGGTCGGTCGCTAACGTTTATGAGAGGAAGCCGACTTCCTTTTAGTAACCTTTGAAAATTAATGCTATTAAATCCTTGAAAATTAAATATGGATGCAAAGAAGAGTTTATGTCCAGAAATCTATAACTATTTATAATAATTTACACCTACTTTACTATAGCTATGCCAGATATTTCTTAATTTTAGTAATGTACGTAATATTCAAATTATTTTGATTAGTAGGTAGCTACTTGTGTTTTATTATCAGTACTGATTTGTTGTAACAAATGTGATGACGCTGTTTTCAAAACATTAACATTAAATACTGAATATTTAACTATGATTGGTATTTGTATATTGTTAATTACTTGCAATCGAATTGAAAACATATTTCATGTTACAACTGTAAGGCACTATTATGAAGAGTAACGTGAATTAATTGGCGACAATTATTGGAAATTCCTTTAGTTTATTTAAATAACGTAATAGCAACAAAAACAAATGTAAAAAGGTAGAACTGTGTCCTTGTAAATTGTAAGTTTTTTTTTTTTGGGAAATAATGAATTATATTAACGAAATGGCTTTAATTTTAAAATATTAGGTAACTGTGCAAAATGTTGTAATATAAAAACAATTATTAAGAAAAAAGGTTAACCTTTATTTTAAAGATAAACAATTGTTAAAAAGGTTCCAACTCCAGGTATAGGAGGATGTTTTTTTTATTCAAATAGTGTCGCGAGTCGTTCTAGAAGATAGAGTAACTCGCGGCCGGTAAAGCATACTGCACACTGCAAAAGCGCTGATATAAGATATTATTGAAACCTCGCCGGATAAGTTGTCTTAGGGGATACGGGATGTAGATACAATAAAATAAAATGAACCTGTGATAAATAATTTGGTTCATTTTAAAATTTGGTTTTATCTATTAGTTAAATATCTAATGCATTTAATTTTGAGTTGCACTATTAAATTTCGAATACATAATTAAGAGTTTTTATTAATGATAAACTAAAAAAACCTGACATGGAATGATTATTAGGTGTTAAGAAGAATTGATATTTTTATTAGGATACCTACTGATTTGAAAATATTTTTAATAATATATTTTCTTCATCACATGTTAGTCTACGTGGTAAAAGAAGAAGCTACTCTTCATTTATTAGTAATGTATCCGAGCCCGTAGGTACGTGTACGTTTAGAGTACAGAGTGTAATATCAAGGCGAGCGTGATTGAGTGATTTGAATTTGTAAAAACAACCTTACATAATATATTAGGGACGATTACAAGCGTCATGGACTTGGCCTCTTATTAGAAAAGAACCATTAATTTGAATAAGATAGATATAATATAGATAGATAGATTTGTACTAATATTAGATGAATATAGACAGATTTGTTCTATTTATTACCAATGTTTGTTTTTGTACATTTATTTAAAAAAAGCTTTACTAAAACGTATTTTACAACGTTATTAGATTTATTTTGAAGTTCTAAACCCAACAACAATCTTAAAATCATTCTAAATGACAGGTTAGTTTTAGAACGAAATACTTATATTGTTATTAAATCGCAATGTCATGTCGTAGATGTAAACATTACTCTACCACAACAATCCTAACCAAAAGATATATTATTATATATTATTATACAGTTAAGTCTTAGGTAGAATATATTCATTCGTACCTCTAATAGCAATTATCATAACCCTTTAACTTTCCACATTAAATCGTTTTCGGAACGTTATTTTAAAGGCGTGGATTCACACCAACCCTTAATCGAAGTTAATAAGAACCTTTAGTTACACGCATCCCATAACAAAAGACGCTCTAACGACGTCTTCCTAGACCCTTCGCGAGGGCGGGCTGCCTCCACACACATTTTAAACAAAAGAACATAGCTGTGTAAATGGTAACCACATAACACAAGCGTTAAGTATATTGTTTTAGGGTTCTTAACAAAAGCTGAGTAGTTAACTATTTAGGACAAAATAAATAACTACAGGAATTTCTTTCTCATTTTTATGGTTATAATTAACAATACCCTCTGTTAATTGTAACCATAAAAATAATTTCTAAGCCTTTTCTGTTTAGTAACCTAGCTTTTTTATACGTTAATTAAAAGAGATTGTCTGATACAATGATTTAAATCTTATTTGTTTCTAAACAGTTACTAAACTGATCAATGCCGACTATATGTAGATAGGAAGAGAATATTTAGTTAAACACTGAAAGTATCAAGATGGTTAATATTCAATGTTTTGTATTAGTAGAGCTTTATTTACTGCTTTGGTTTTTACACTGAACAAAGTTGCTTAAGAATTTTAGAAATATGTGTAACAAAGAAGCAACTTAGTGGTTAATTAAGGTAACCGTATAGGAAATGTTATATAATTTATGTGAAACTATAAAATTGAAACTATGAAATTGAAATGCAAGTAAGTTACCAAGGCAAATAAAGAAATTATGATATCGAATCGTGTAGTCTAAGCCCTCAATGATTAACTTCGTAAAATAGACACCATCGTCAATGTACATACAACGGTCCCCCGACGCAACGACTTCAATGAGTACATAATAATATTATTTTTATTCTTTTTAGAGGTCTTTTTATATGAGGGGTGTTTTTAAAGTATTTTAATTTTTAACTATAATATGTGTAAAAGTATCGTAAAATATTTTTGTGTATTAAAACGGTAGGTAGGTAATATCAAAAAATGTCGTTTGATTGTACATTTTATGAAATAAAAAAATGCATCTTCACAATAGATAATAAATTTAACCTATTGATAATAACATTTGAAGACCTGTCTCTTATATATCTCTTGTTTATTTGTTTCGTCGGAATTTTAAAGCAAGTTTTTGTTACGTTATTCTAATAAGGCTCACTGATATTTTATTTATTAATTAAGATTTTATAATTAGCATTAGTAGAAAGAAGATGCTGTGTTCCTATTGGGATCATCTAATAAAAGTGTATTATCCGGTCCATTTTAAACCAGCTACGATTAATAAGGGCCATAAAGAGTGTTTTAAAAAGACTTCTTTGTGAAGTCAAATTATAAAAGAAACCAAAAATTAGGATTTGTTTAAACTATTAATAAGGAGGATATTTGGTTGATGTCTTACTTTTACTCGTATAGTTAAAATATTTCTGTTTGAATGAATGGGCCTTATTTACCACAGGTATTCGTGCACACATTGATACCTTTGTTTTATTACAATGCAAAATTATTACCATTATTAATAATTATATACAGTGTGTCTGTGATAGGCACATTTCAGCATATTTTAGTATGAATATAATTATTACCTCCAGCATTATTAGTTTTGTAATTTCGACTCCCACCTAGTATCTAATAGAAAGCCGTAAAGTTTTTGATATAAATAAAAGGTAAATATTTTTTAAACTAACAACCAAAACAAATTGGACAACAAACCATTCCTCTGGAATATTCCGGCTCATAATGATGTGTACCTACGCTGTACTACGCTGTACTACGCTGAAGTTATATAACTTCAATACAATACAACGAACGAAGCCGCGATAATTATTGACAATATCACTAACTGCTGCTACTCCTCATATACAAATATTACATACCTGTTGTAATAAATCAAAGTATACTTAGCTATTATTACGACACTGTTATATACCGATATATCAGCCTATCGCTAAATGAAACAGTAATGATCAGAGTTAGTCTTTTAAAAAATATTTAAACTAACGATTTCATGTCTTATAAAGTCATATTCAATTATTTAGTTACAAAGTTCATTTTGTTTTAACTGTCAATTCAATAATGTCATTTTAGTAGTAGTAATATTGTATGTAGTCGCATTCTATGCTCATATAAAAATAAAAACCTACCTAGGTACTATTACTATATATTATTATATACTATATATTATTATATACTATAATACTAGGTACCTAGGTACTATTGCACTAGGTAGGTATGGCGGCACAGATCCTGACAGCGACATACTTTCTTTCTAAATTATTATTTTTTATTTTTAAACATTAAAAACGTAATATTCACGTTACATTCATTCTTGCTACAGGGAGAGTCGCTTGGCCTAGTTTCTAATATTGGTGCTTTACATACATATGTACCTAACATTATATTATTATACGTTGATTTCTCCGGTTACCGCCGCATGTAGTTTTCATTCTAATGATAACCGGACAAAAGTAAATATATATAATAACATTCAATTCACTAAGTGTTGCTCATACAATTGTAGCTATACTCAGTACATGTTAATGAGTCACTGAAAGTAACTTTAAACTATACAGACTGACTATGCTAAGATAGAGAATTATATTATTTAATTTTTAAAAGAAGTTTACAGATTATTATTTCAAAAACAAACACTTTATGTGTTTAAAAAACATAAATATGTAATAAAAATTAATCGTTAAACATGGCCATCATGATTGTAGATAAATTCAATCACTGTGATGTAGTGGCTAATTAAAAGAACAAATTATGACAATATCGTATATAAAATATAACAAGTGATCAGTGATTTGGTATTCGACATAGGTAGGTACCTATTCGATTTGTTTTCGGTTACGGTTATAGGTACCTAATATATAGGTATTATTGTTCAGTTCATCAGTCCTTTAATTTATTAGATGGGGTAGATGGACACACTCTATATTTAGCAATTATGTTTCTTCTTTGTACATTTTATTGAAGCCAGGGGCATGTGCAACCCCATTCACTTATTTCGCGGCTCCCCTCGACTATAAAAGAAGTTAAATTTAAATATTTGGAATTAATAATAATATTATATTAGAATCGAACTGGTTATTTGTTTAAATTGCATTGTTAGTGTCAAACAAACTTTGAAACATTAATAATAATAAAATAAATGTTAGCTAATAAATTAAAAGCACACAAAAACATGTTTTGAAGACAATATGAGCATAATGTTTTTTTTTTTTTTACATATAAATATACGATAAAGTACCTACAGCAGTTTTACCAAAATATTATCTCAGGTTTTAAAGTACTTTTTGTATGTAGATACGCGGGAGTAATAATTAGCTTAAAAGCCCCGAACGTCGTCCATTTTGATAACAGGAGAAAAATCTAATTACTGCACCCCAATTCACTTCCCTCTACGCGATGTAACTAAATATTGTTTGTATAAAGAATCGGAAGAGAGAGCAATTAATATTTTGATGAAATTATTGATATTGCCTTTGAACCTAATATTTTATTAAGCAGCTATGAAAATAATAAAGGTTAATATTGATGTTTTTGTAAAATTATCCCAAAACAATTAAATTAAAAATCTGAATATAGAACGGTTAAAACATTGATCGTAAATACGTCTAGATGCAGTATCCGACATCATGCACTCCAAGAAACGACCAACATGTAATATCTAGTACCTACTAATAATTGTTTTGGACTGCAATGACATTTGAGACGTAGTTGAATTTATATAAATTAATATTATTATTATTTATGTAAATTAATATCTCCTAAGTGAGTGCAAATGGTTGAGGGATTGGACCATTTATGTGATATTGTCAACAATAAATGTTTTGTACACCTGTAGGTCGGTAGGGACATATTATGTTGGCAATGAGGACAAATAGGGCGTGTAGTAAGAAGAGAGAAGGCCATTTAATATTATTTTATTTTTCTTTATTGGTACATGTGATTTGTTATTGCTTTTATTTAAGCAGGTATTTAAGTAGTAGCCTACCTACAAGACGGCGACAAACTATTAGTTGTCAGAATCAAACTTTCTTTAATGTTTTTTATTCAGTGTTTAATGTTTATTAGTTTAGAATTGTTACATAATGAGTTTTTATTTTATATTTAAATATTGTTAAGAAAGACTGTTAGTAAATTAGCACATCTTGCGCGTCGGAGAAAGGAGAAGGAAAACAATAGTCAGTTGTCTCTCTTCAATCTAGGTTTTATCGTAAAAGTTGATTATGATTATCAGTTTATAATTATGTTAATTAACTATGGTAAAGTAAAACTTAGACAAGAGTATATTACATCACATACCAATGACAAATCATTAATGTTATCTGAAGGCCATGTTTTAGGGTTGACAAATTTTTATTTTATCATTTAATCTTGATTAGCCATCCACAGATGTAATTCCGTATATCGAGTCACATACCGATATGTAGAAAAAAAACGTGGGCTATGTAAATAACATAACTAGGTATGTACAGTATATAATTAAATAATAACTTGATATCAGCGGTAAAGTCACAAAGCGTACCGCGTTATACGATAACACAGCGATTTTTTATCTCCGTTATATTACTATAGTTTTAGGATTCATGTAGAAATTTAATTAAAAAAAATAATAAGGAGGTAACACTTTCCAATTGCGTCGTTCGAGTAGAAGGGAGAGTGGGATAGGGAGAAAAGGGGGGTCGAAGCCCTATCCCCCCGACACCATTTTTATTGTGAGAAAATGTTTAGTTTTGGAGATATTTCGATTTGAAGTTTCGTAAAAACTAACCTAAAATGTAAGTAATTAAGACTTCTGTGACGTCTCCGGCGCTTAAGGATGGCCAGCCCCTTCACCCTTGCGTAACACTGTGTTACGGCGGGTGGGGGCTGTCCTCCTTCCGCGCCTCCGGATTTACAAAAACACTCTAGGGGTAGGACAGACAAGACTATGTGGAGTCGGGGTTGATAGAGTCGGTTTTGACAAAAAAAGTAATAAATATATATATATATAAATTATTATTTATTTCAAAAACATTTCAATTCAAATCATAAACGTCATATGTCAAGTTGCCGCCATTTGACATTCGGGATTCTAAAACAACAAAGTTGTTACGAATTGTGTTTTTCTAGTTAAATTAAAATGAAATACCGATCTATTATACCTATACATAATTGATAAATATATTGTATAGATGTGAAATGTTATTTAAACATTGTGTTTTTGTGCTAATATTGGTGAAAATACGGTAAGTTGCTTTCACACAAAAAAATGAAAAAAAAAAACTACGCGTTTTCTCGGGCTGAGAATAGTATTAATATAAAGGGGAAACCCACCCCTTTCAAATGAGACCATTTTCAAACCAAAACTCCAACGACGCAAATGGAAACGCTAGCCAATAAGGATTCAAAGTAATTGTCAAATTCACGTATTTCACGCTATTTAATACTACGAAAGCCAGATTACGACGTTATAACTAATTTAGTAATAAAACTATGACATAAAACAACAAATCTACCACAGTAATAAAACGCAAGATAAGCTACTCAAAGATCACATCGACCATCACTATTCACACCTGCAGAGCTTCCGCTCTCAAACGACTATGACACGATAATTCATAAACCTAACACTTGCTCACTTATTTATAGGAGTTGATGCCTACTAATTATTTAGAAATACCCTCGACTCCTAACAATAGTCTACTCGCGTTAAGAAAATAGTGAGTCATCGTTGTCCGCCGGCCTGCCACGCCCCCCGGCCAATTAATTCACACTTACTATTTTCTTAACGTGAATGGACTATAGAGGGTATTTATGTCCGTTATGTGACTGGAGCGTTTTTTGTATAGTCTAGTGTTTCATTAACACGACCCTAATAATAACGAATAGAAACCCTAATTCCTAAAGGGCGGATCGTCAGCGCTCGTCTGAGACAGTTTAGGACCGTAAGGTTCTTAGCTGTCTCAGACTCGCTCCGGTCTTGTGATCGCAGACCCCCCACCGCCGACAGTACCTACCTACTTATAATATGTTTATTACAAATAATATCAACACAGAATCAACCCATGTAATAATTCAATGGGCAATAAATTCATTCAGTTTATTTATTTATTTTCATTAATTATAAAATGACAAAATGATATTCTACTCCACAATTTATAGAAAAATACAATATTTGCTTACCTATATAACTGTGTTAGATTTGTAGTCAATTTCATACTTTTTTTATTAAATTAGTTTAATATTGAGATTTACATTAAATTATGTGAAATATATAAATGTCGTTTTTATTTTTAAATTTACTTTTTTTTAATAAATTTCTATATGATTCCTAAACAAAGAATAAGAATAATATATAACATAATATTAGATAAATATCCATCCAATATGTGTCTAATGGAAATAAAAATGAAGAATGAGATTATTTCTACATACCTACTTATACTAAAACTATTTGTTAGTTTATGAAAGTATAGTATTAGTTACTTGGCTACTTATTGACAATGTAAATTTAATTTAAATGTTTCAGTATATCTTGCGCAAATAAATGTCAAATATAGGTACCTACTTATATCTTATATAGGTGTCTTGAATATCTGAAAACAATAGAAGAATAACAAAGACTAGCTGAGAACTTGAAAAGTATTGAGAACAAGGGTAACCATAGAAAAGAAAGGGTCAAAACAATATAATATAAACACTAATAGAAATGAAAAGTAATCAGATAATACAGACATTTATTAAGAACTGACTACACGAAAGACTTTACAGAAAAGAAAAATACGTACATATTTACAGGACAGTCAAAATGAATAAAATATTAAAATCTGAAAACACTTCCAAGAGAAAGGCTAAATCTAAAGAATTATCAAACAAATACCAAAAACTACAACACATCAATAAACTCAACTGAAAGATCTTAAAAATAGAAAATACTAAACATGTATTATGACATGACAAATAAATGAATCGATGCTATAGAGTATAGCTGATCCCTACTGCAATGTTCATTCCGATCTAATACTATCTTTGAAATAAATAATATACTTTTGTATTTTCCTAATTACCAGTATTTTTTACTATTACCCAAAGCATATTTGAGTTAGGCTACTATCAAGATAGAATGAAGAAGAGGCATTAGTATGTAGTATTAAAATGTAATATGTACCTAATGCTATGGAGGTGACCTATGACTTGTTTTTATTATAGCATCTGGGTTAAGAATTACAATAAAATAATAGTAATATGATTACAAATAATCAATTACACCTCTAATTTATACATAACACTTCATAAGTAAATTATTTGGTTTGCTAAAAAATATTACTTATATATAAACTAAGCTCTTTCCTTTGTCTGGTTGTTGTTTATACAAAATGTTTACTAACCTGAGGAGTGTACATATACCATATACCGACCTAGGGAGGTACTGTTGTCTATTTATCAGACATACCAACTGAGAATTGTTAGCGGATCATACTTGTAGGTACCAGAACCTAGCATATCTATTAGCCACTTTAAATTGTGTTATTACTTAATTGGTAAAACCTTTACAGATTAAAGATTTTTTGTACAATAACAAAGCCATTCAGAGCTCTAACTTTAAACGTTTTTTAAATTACAGGGCGGCAACCCTTCACGAAACATGGCTTACCCTTTTACATATTTAGTTTATATTAGACTAGCTGTTGCCCGCGGCTCCGTCCGCATTTAGGTCGCTTTTCGCGTAATCTGTGGAAACTACAATTATGCAGACCTATAATAGACTTATAGTTAATTCTATAGAATCCTATTCCCGTGGAAATTTTATATATATAGGCATTACATTGTTACGATATAAACTGAAAATAATAACATACATCCACATCACACAACACACACACACACGACCAGGACATTGTTCAGATATACGTATTAAAGCATAATTGGATACGAAATATTATGTTTTTGAGACATGTTTAATTTAAGAATTTCTTTGTAGAATTTCAAACTGCTATACCAAATGCGAAAACATAATCATAGCGAGTTGTAAAAAAAGTCAGCGCGATCTATTGAGATTTCATGTGACTAAATTTAAAATGCTAATATTCAATTTGTTAAATTATTTTACAATTCATATAAAACAAAGTGGAAATTCTAGCTTTATCTTAATTAAAAACGTTTATGTAAACCGCATTCAATTATGTTTAAAAGTTTTGAAACAATGCTTGAAGTAAATTTTAAATTGACCATAACTTCTTTTACCCTTAACAGATTTTAACGAAACAAAGTTTTACGCTCCAGATTATACATAATCTACTTGTAAAAACCGCGTTCAAATCCGTTGAGTAGTTTCGACGTTATAACGTAAGTACCAGACAGACAGACAAAAATTCCAAGATTTATTTTTTGGTTTCTGTTACTCTTACTGTCTTATTATCTATTTGAGATTAATAGTTAAAACAATACATATGATTTACGACGATACTGATTATGCATTGGCATTTAATAAATAAACTTTAGAAGAATAAACAAAAAAACAACAGAAAAATACCATACAACATAGAAAATAATTTATTATGACGAAGATATATTTTATTTAATAAGTATTAATTTGTTATTTTCGATGAACATCGAAAAAAAACGCATTCAAAAATTTGATCACTGTCTACCGCCGTTCCGTAAGGGGCCGACCACGCGTCCGTGCCGCGCGGCATCCCACCTCGCAGCTATCGACATTGTTCGCCCTCCCCTCTCACTGCGCCACACACCCCGCACATCAAAATTGTGTATTATTTTAAAACTATAATAACTCCTTACATATTGGTTAAAATCAATTGCTGTCAAGAGCAATGTTGTTCATAATTAAGTGCCTGTGATATTTAAATAATTTATTTGGATAAGGAATAATATCATAATTATTAAAACACCTTCGAAAGTGTATATTATTTTAGAACTAATTTCATAACCATAGAAACCGTTATAGTGAGTCAACCTTAAAAGCTAGATACATATATGTTGTCGCGGACTTCTTTTTAAAACTTTTAAAGAGGAACAATTTCATAGAACATCATTTTTGCGTAACTTTCACCGTTTTCGCAGCGCACGCACTTTTTTGTTTATTTTTTTACATCTTGCGTTAGAATATTCAAGTTTTAGTAATCATCCCTAATTTTTTGAAAATGAAACATTGCCTATGTCACTCGGGAATAGTGTAGCTTGCCAACGGTGAAAGAATTTTTGAAATCGGTCCAGTAGTTTCGGAGCCTATTCATTTCAAACAAACAAACAAAAAATCAAACCTTTCCTCTTTATAATATTAGTATAGATATAGATTTAGATACATTAATGTAATAATGTCAAATCAAGAATACTCGTAAGGGATAGTAATATGGAAGTAGTTACCTACCTATGACACTACACACATCATAATATATTTCTACTTATAAGTATCTTTAAACCATGACTATTTATAAATAATATTTGTCACCAACTGTAATTGCTAACATCTTACTTACTTAATTACTCTTATTATTTTTTAACAGTTCACTAAAATAGACCAAACAAAAAATCAAACCTTTCCTCTTTATAATATTAGTATAGATATAGATTTAGATACATTAATGTAATAATGTCAAATCAAGAATACTCGTAAGGGATAGTAATATGGAAGTAGTTACCTACCTATGACACTACACACATCATAATATATTTCTACTTATAAGTATCTTTAAACCATGACTATTTATAAATAATATTTGTCACCAACTGTAATTGCTAACATCTTACTTACTTAATTACTCTTATTATTTTTTAACAGTTCACTAAAATAGACCCGAATGAAATGTTTTTAACATTTCATTCGGTCAATCAGATGTTAATGTGAATCTGGCGTTACCCGAAATCTATACATACCTATAATAAAATTGTCACTGATCTATTTCTGTACTTGGAATATATTAAAAAAAACATAGTGGGGGGCTTTTATATAAGCAAGAGAACTCAAAATAATGGTTTTTCATTTTATCTGCTTGTCTGTATATATGTATGTCTGTATGTTTGTGCACGCTAATCTCAGAAACGGCTTAACCAACTTGGATGTAGTTTTCAGTAATGTACCTATTGTAGCAGTCTTCACTTACCATTTAGTGTTTTTTCATATAAATCGGTTAGGAAATAAAAAAGTTATTTCAATTTATGTCAAGCACGTAATAGGTACCATGCAAATCATCAGAAGATGATACACGTAACAAATATGTAGAGAAGTAGTCTCTGTACATTGAAAATATTAAAAAAATATATATAACCAGGATGTGAACGGGATAATTTACACAATTTATTGTCTGTTTATCTATTTCTCTTTTGATTGTGCACGCAACACGAAAAAATATGTTGCTAATGTAAATAACTTTTATACATCAAAATTTGAGCGTAAGTCTGAATAATATTTAGTTTTTCATTTTCATTGCACACTCTTCACTCTATCAAAAGATATAAGTATTTAAATCGTTTAAGAAATTTATGCATATCTATACATACAATGAAACTGTAACTGGTCGCTGTCTGTAGGTAAGTAGGTACCTACATGGAAAATATTTTCAAAAATTCATAATGCTTTGTATAAGCAAGCAAAAACAATGATTTTTCATTTTGTGTGTTCGTCTGTATGTTTGTATGTACACCTGTATTAGGGTTGCCAACCATACTTTATAATAAAGTATTATACCTTATTTTTGGTAATTATACTTTATACTTTTGCATGCAAATAAAGTATGTGAAAATACTTTATTTCCAGGCTTTACTGCGATACATAGAACAAACTACTCATTATGGGTTTTATAGGTATGTATTTAACTATTTACCATATGAATTAGAAAAGATGAACAAAACGATTTAAAATTAACTAGCTGTGTCTGCGACTTCGTACGTGTAGATTTCGATTTTGATAAAACGTACCCTTTGTACTTACCAATGTTTTTTAAATCTATAAATCATCTAACTGCTAAGCAGCAATGGTACGACAATAAGAGATTATTCACTTTTTTATTTGTTAACTGATTGTTAGAAAAAAAAACAAAATGTAAAGTGAATACCATGACAATATATTCCCGAAAACTGCATCCAAATCGATTTGCGTGAACAAACATACAGACATACAGAAGAACAGACAATATGAAAAACATTGTTTTGGGTTCTCTTGCTTAGGTAAAGGTCCCCCTATAATCTATATGAATTTTAGAAAATATTTTTTTTGGTGTTGTGTGCACAACTAAAAGACAAACAGACAAAGATTTTAAAAATGCTGAAAATGATTTCTGTTATTTTCAATGTACAAAGACTACTGCCCTACAGATTTAGTACATGTATAGAATTTCCATTTCTGTATAAAATAAAAAAAAAACATCATAGGGGATCTTTATAAGAGCAAGAGAACCCAAAACAATGTTTTTTCACTTTGTCTGTATGTCTGTATGTATGTGCATGCTAATCTCAGAAACGGCTTAACCAATTTGATTGCATTTTTCAGAAATATATTATCACAGTCTTCATTTAACATTTAGTGTTTGTTTCATCTAAATCGGTCAAAATAAAAAGTTATGTCAATTTATGGCAATCACGTAATAAGTACCTACCATTAAAATCTTATTCTATACATGTAATAAATCTGTAGAAAGGTAATCTTTGTACATTGAAAATATTTAAAAAAATATACCAGGATGTGAAGTGATAACTAACACACACACATTTTCACTTGTTTAAGTATTTCTATCAATATTGCATAAGAGCCCGCACCAATAAAACCTTTTAATATCTTGTAGACGACTGTTTCTATCTCGACCAAACCAAGAACCATCTCAACGAACCAGGCTTTCTGGCTTTCCAACCGGCCCACTGCCATTTCAGTCTCAAAGCTTGTGTGAGTGCATCGGTTAGTTTGGTCTTTTCTCTTATTACTTCGCTTTCAATTTTTTGTTTTTTCCTTATTTTCAGCATACTTCTCTCCATGCTTCTTTGGGTTGTTTGAATTTTGTTCTTAAATCGGTTTGTAAAAATCCACGTTTGGCAACCATATAGTAAACAGGGCAGAAGACATGTTTCAAATATTACTTTTTTCAAGCTTATAGAGTAGTCTGCTTTCAGTATTTCCTTAAAGTTACAAAATTTTCTCCAAGTTATATTAACTCTTCTATCAATTTCTTCTCCAATATTAGCTTTATTGAATGCTAACTGCTTACCTAAATATATGTAGCTATCAGCGTACTCTATTTCTTTACCTCTTACTGTGATTGGGAATTTTGTGCTGTTTGTCATTATTTTAGTTTTTAAGGAATTCATTTCTAAACCCACCTTGCTGCTTTCTTGGTCTAGGGACTCTAGCATTTCTTCCAATTCTATTGAAGTTTCAGATAACACCACGATGTCATTTGCGAATCTGAGATGGTTTAATTTGCGTTCATTTATTAGTATCTCTTTGATTTCCCATTGTAGATTTAAGAATATACATTCCAACACAGCAATAAACAGTTTCGGGGATAATGGGTCTCCTTGTCGGACTCCTCTTTCTATTTTTATCTCTTTTCCTCTCACTTCAAGTTTAATCCTGCTTATGGTGATTGCATATATATTTTTTATGATGTTAATATATTTTGTATCTACATTAAACAGTTTAAGGGCATGCCAAATGGATTTGTGGCTTATATTGTCAAAAGCCTTAAAATAATCAACAAACGCCATATACAAGGGACGGTTAAATTCTTTATATTTTTCGATGATCTGTTCTACTGCTTGTATGTGGTCTGTTGTGCTAAAGCTTGAGCGAAAACCTGCTTGCTCCATTGGTTGGAAACTATCGATTTAATTGGTTATGTTTTTCAGAATTATAGAAGAAAAAAGTTTGTACATGTTGGCTAGTAAGCTGATTGGTCTATAGTTTCCAATGTCTAGTGGGTTGCCTTTTTTGTATAGGAGAATGATATCTGACGAGCACCATTGGGTTGAAAGCTTTTCTGTCTCAACTATCGTGTTGAACAGTTGAGTAATGTGGCTAATCAACACAGGTGCCCCGAGTTTCAGGGCTGCATTCGTTATACCATCTCGTCCTGGACTCCTATCTATTTTTAGCTTTTTTATGTGTTCGTATATATCTTTTTCATCTATTTTTTTGGTCATTTCACTGTAGACATTGTCTTCAATGTCATTCTCTGAATTGGTGTCTTCTTTGCTTCTTTTATATAATTCGTGAAAGAAAGTTGTTGCCTGATCTATTATATCTTGTCTCGTCTTGGTTTCTTTAGATTTATTTTCTAACTTGTATATCCATGTTTTACTCTTTGAATGTTCTTTTTGTGCTTCTGAATTTGTTCAGGTTTAGTGTTATGATATTTTGTCTGTGATTGTTATAAGCTTTACTAGTTTCTTTGTATACTTAATTTGCTTAGTTTTTCTCTAGTTTTTTTGTCTTTGTTCTTTTGGAATTTTAATTCAGTGCGTCTAGTGCTATTGTTTGTTTTTTAAAATTTTGTGCTCATTATTATTTTTTCTGCGCTCAGTTATGGTTTCGAGGCTATGTGTTATTGCTTCTTCCAATATGTCGTAGTAAGTCTGGAGGTTTGTGATTCCTTTTAAATAGTGAGTGTCAATGCGACTATTAAGGCAGTGTCTATAGAGGTTTATTTCGTCATCTGTTTCTGGAATTGTTAGTGGAGTTTTGAAATTGTGCCTACTTTTTTTTTGGATTGCTTAGTTGCAAAGTTGCCCGCAATAGTCTATGATCTGATGGAAACTTTATCATGTTCAAAACTTCATAATTCGTTACTAGTTTTGGAATATTTGTCATTATATAGTCAATTTCATTTTTGTATGTATAAGGGCTACCCTTTCCGAGATACCAGTGAATTTTTTTATATTAGATTTAAGTGAATTTTTGATTAAAAATCCTACGCCATATAAACCTTTAGTTTCACCGATGTAACAGAAAATATAGTCGGGGTATTCTTCTTTCGATTAAAAAAACCCCAATTAAATCTGACCACGCGTTTGGCTGCTTGAATGTAACAGACGGACACACTGATACACAGATCGACAGGTCAAACTTATAACACCCCTTTTTTTGAGTCGGGAGTTAAAAATGGTTTGGTTTAGCGAACATAACTGGGTTTCCATACTTCCTAGCATGTCTTTGAAAAATGAAATTGAATTTGAACATTTTCAAATGGTAATAAATTTAATTAGAAACGAATTGTTTATTTATTTAAATTTCAATATTGATTGTCAAACAAACTTTGAAACATTTAAAAATAGTAATAAATTTGAGCTTGTGGTAAAACCACATAAAAATACGTTTTTAAGGCAATAAAAGAATAAAATTTAAAAAATACCTTTTTTTTCATTCAAATACTTTATTTTTTCCTATTGAAACCATTTTATACTTTATTTTCATCAAAAAAAGTTGGCAACCCTAACCTGTATGTATGTGTGTGCACACTAATCTCAGGAACGGATTAACCGATTTGATTGCAGTTTTCGGGAATATATTGTCATGGGCTTCACCTTACTTTAAAAATTACTATGCAATGGTTCTATCGAATTTAAAATATGAATAGTTATATTTGGTTTAAGCTGTGAATAACGTAAGAATAATTTCTTACTAATAAACTCGGTATAACATTGTTATAACTATTCTATCATTATGTCAAATGAACAAAACGGCAACGTCTAAATTCATATACAAACTTCATAAAAATTACGAAAAATTATATTTTTTCTGTAATACATTTTGATACTTTCAATGTTGACGTGTTATGACTTTATATTGAATATAATAATTAATTATTAGTTTTATTTAATAAGAATTATAATATGACTAATAAAAAAGAACGCACGTACCTACTATCGTACTAACGTATCTGAAAACACGAAAAAAGAGGAAAAGGTATACATAATTCAATGTTAATACAATATGAAATCCACAGCTACTATTCTAATTCTTGTATTTCTCATTGCTTATAATATATTTTTATCGCAGCAACTTCAAAGAGAATTATTGAAGTCACAATACTAATTAAAGAAAATAACCATTTAAATACAAATACAAATATGGCGAAACTAAAACCGTGGACTCAAGTAGTTGAGAAGATATTATAAACTTTTTTTAAACTTCATTTTGTAATTTAATAACATTTTTGAGAATCATCTTATTAAAACATTCTACTTACATATAGGTACTTTGGTGTTTTGTATAGTACTTATTCATTTCTATTATGCTACAATACAAGAATTCCATTTTCAGATTTATTGTAATTTATAATAAGACATAAAAAACAGATAGTTTAATATCTCATATATTTATTTCAATTACAATTATTATATAGCTATATTAGCACTGCTGAAGCTACCATTTACATTTTGGCGTTTTACAAGGAAGTTCTGAAACCTTGTCGGTACCTACCTATACCTAGACAAATTAATTTTTGTTGTTATAATAAAAATTCATTCGTATCTCTCTTGCCTTAGCAATTGTTCTATCCTTAGTTCTCTTCTACTTTTTTCATGGTTGAGTGAAATGGTTTGTTCTGGTGAGTATATTTACATCTCTGATAAAGCTACCTGAACAGTCAAATACTATATATCCTTTACAATATTTATAGAACTGGCCACGAGAACCTTGTACTTTAGGTAGGTATTGTAAGTGCAGTCTTTTCTAATATAATGTAATATTTTTGACAATATTGATTTAGCAAGTCGCCTGAATATTCCATTAACGGACTGGTGAAATAACCTATGAATGTTTGCAGCATCACCTTGTATCTGATATATATAAGAAACACATAAGTTCTAGTATATTTACATTTTTATTTCCAAAATTGTATAAAAAATTATGTAGGTATATCTTACTCGATTGCGGTCCCGATATCTTAACGCTGTTAATATCTAAATCAGTAAAGATAGGTAAGTCACGTCCCCGTTTATCCACTGTTATTTCACCACCAAACAATATTTTTAATATTTTAGTTTTTCACCTGGACTGTTGCATTGGAATAACCGTATTATTACTTCTTCAACTCCTTGTATTGAGTTAAAAGCCATTGATTTTTTTAGTAGGTATATGCTAAGCACTCTGATATTTGTAAATTCAATAGAATCTAGAATATAGCGAATTTTTGACGTTAGTAAAAACTGGGCCCTTATTCTGTATGATACAGGAGATTTCTTACGAATAGCGCGTGACGTCACAACGCGCTGTAAACCTAAACGCGATACATAAACGCGGCAAGATGTGAAATTAAAAATTGTATGCAATAACGTATTCGCTATGACCAGTTACGCACCGCGTTACGATAAAATCGTGGAATCGTGTTCACTATGCCAATGTCAAATATTAAAATTTAACGTTGTCGTGTGTTATGGGCTTGTTTTCAAAAGTCAAAATTAACGTGCTTTGAGCTTGCGCGTTTATAATAACGTCAGTACGTTTTGGTACTTTTCTATTAAAATCAATTTATTAATTATTCAATTTAACAAAGTATTATTAAAATTAAGAAATAACGTACATTATTTATAATAATTATAAACTATATTTTTTATAAATGTTGTTATTGTAATAAATGCGACTACTACCAAAGCTCTGTCATTGTTTCTTCGTTATTTTATATTTATGTTCTATGTTATAGGGATAATTTAAAATACCTCTTAAAGAGAGATTTAATTTATTATGAAATTAAAACATAATTGTAAACACAATCAATAACACAAAACACTCAAAACTTGTAACTTTAAAAAATGTTTCTCAAATTCTTGTCTATGACGTATAAATGGTCTTCTAGTTTTCTTCAACACCGACTTAGTAATGCAACAATTATTACACTAAATAATATAAAAATCTTAATGTAAATTCTATCTGAAACTTTATTCTCTATTATTTATTTATTTATTTTAGGATATTTGTCTGAGAAACTAATGTGGTAGACATTACAATGACATAACATTGATATTTGATGACATTTCAAGTATTTATGTCAATTTATATACATCATAACGCGTTCTAAACTTTAACGCGCCACGATATGGAATTGACAAATTGTATTTTGCACGCCACACGGTGAGTTATCTATGTGCAGTTTTTGATTTCACATTACGGGTAGGGTAGAGCGGGGCTAGTTGAGCGTATGGGTAAGTTGGGCAATCAAAATATCTCGAAAACTATCCACCGCACGCGAACGCAACATATAGCGAAAAGAAGGGGTTCCAGGAAAGGAACTCATCCCTATAACAAAAGTAGCAACTGGGCGATCGAGAAAAGTACCCAAGCGCATTGTTTATTTCGTTATTAAGAAGTAAAATCATCCTAAGCCGGGATATTTTGTCTGTGATACTCAAAATTCATCCGTTTTCAATCAGGCAAGTATTAATCTAAGGTAAATTTGTTGCAGTTTTGATAGTTATAGAGAATCTGGATATAATTTTAACCAGTTTTTTATTAATTCACTTTTGCTTTAAAATTTCGGGTTGGGGTTAGTTGAGCTACAGTTGCCCAACTATTCCCACGATGAAAAAAAAATTGTTTTTTTTTACCATGAGAACTTATAAAAAAAAGACTACTAGAGGTTCCCATATTAGTCAAGACTTAAATGGGGCTGACAAAGCTGTGAGTGAAGAGGGAAAAAGTGGCTATGCCACTGCCAAATAATTTAGAATCAAACGGATGACATTATCAAGGTTTTTAAAGAAATTAAATGAAGGTGATACGTCCATGGGTTATGCAACGCCGAGGTCAGTATTTTCCGCCACGCATGCAGACTCTTTGAAAAATACTTGTTACAAACGGTATCAATCTTCTATGGATATTCTCCAAAAGACGTTCGTCACCTTTGAGAGTGCTGGCATTTGGCAATAAAGTTCCACCCTCTTGGACTGTAAATAAGATGGCCCAAAAAGAACGGTCTACGTGACTCAATGATTTCTTAAAAAAAATATTTTATAAGCTATGTTGAAAATAATTACACAAATATTAAAGTCTGATTCTAATAGTTAAGCTAAGCTAGGAACGTTGCTGTTTTGTTGATTCTGTTTTTACCTTATCATTCCAAGAAATCTACTTTTAGATTTGATGTTTTGTCACTATAAGTTTATAAATAAAAGTTAATTATCAAAATGGAATTTTATTGTAAGTCTACCTAACATAGGACCTATGATTTGGGTAAACTTTCTAAGTGCTCAACTAGCCCCATACCCTTGCTCAACTTACCTCACATATGGGGTAAGTTGAGCATACTTGACTTTCTGCATTAAAATACATGTAGCTTCCAAATTCGACTTATTAGAAATAAATTATTATGGAAACTAAGCCAAGGGATAAATTACTCGTCCATCGGTATGCATCATAAGCCATTACGAATTATCGTTGATGAACTATAACCGATTAAGTGAAAAACTACTCAACTAGCCCCGCTCTACCCTACGTCAATGAATCTAACATCGGTTTTTATTCGAAAATACCGGTTTTAAAAAGATTTTTATTATTTGTTTTTAATGTGTGTTTTTAGTAAGTTTATTTTAAATAAAGCGTTATCTTAAATTTATTTTCAAGCTACCGTAAATCTTATTTTATAATGTTATTAGAATTTTTGTAGGTTTGAAACCAAAAAATAATCTTAAAATCTTTCTAAATTACCGATTAGTTTAGAAAGAAAATAGGAAGAAATTTTAAGTAACAAGTTTTGAGTGTTTTGTGTTGTTTATTGTATTTTTAGTTGTAATTTATAGTTAGGTAATAAATAAACTCTTTTTTTAAAGGCATTTCAAATGATCGTTTTGATTACATAACGATAAAGCTACAAAACAACCATCATACATGTTTTGGTAGTGCTCGTAATTCTTAAATTAAAAATAATTGTAAAGAATGTAAATTATAATTATAATAAAGAATATAAGTTATTTTTTAACTTTATAATACTTTTTAAAATTAAATACCGAATTAATTTATTTTTATAGAAACGTGCCAACACTTACCACGTTTTTTGTAAACGCGCGAGTTCACAACATATTATTTTGAAATTTAAAAACAAGCCCATAACGCACGACAACATGTTTTTAGATTTGACAATGGCATAGACAATACGATCCCATGAAGATTTCACACATTTATCGTAACGCGGTACGTAACGCGACTATTTGCTCATAGCGAATAAGGGCCCTGTTATTTGGTTGCTTGGTTACGATAGTTATATCGAACTTAAACTAGGGTGAGAGTTGGTTTTTTTTTTTTTTTTTTATATGATCTAGGGCAATGCTTGACAATATGAGTTTAAACATTCTTCACCGGACATTTATTTATGGTAGGTAATGTATTTTTGACTTACATTCAATTAATGTTAACTCCATCTCGTACAAAAGGAGATCGTTTTTCAGTTTTCTTATAATTTTATAACGGGATCTAGCAGTTTTCACTAGGTACCTACTATGTACCTATATATTTGAACAGTAACTTCTTTAAAGTACTACAAACAATAATAAATCACTCACAACACTATTTCACCTATAGTTTTTGTCTACTTTTATTTTTACGAATATGTAAGCTGTTAATAAACATTGACAAATACACATCTACACTCTTTGAAGGGCCTCCCTCGAATGTTACACAATACACAGTGAATGCGAGCACTGGGTTCTAATTGGTCAAGGGGTGTGGCTCAGCTGACTGACAATGATGATTGATGAGCCTCTGGTACATGTTATATATATAACATTATTGTTACGATGCATACCATAGATATTCACGTAGTTATCTATAGAATCTATCTTTAAAAGTCTTTGTCGCGTATCGAATCGAAATTAGGTATATAGGTATTGATATCTGATATCAGACTTCGAAATTATATATATTTTAAAACTATATATTTTTGAATGGCAACCATATAAGATATCATATCTTACCAACATCAGTTTTATAGATGTATTTTTTGTCAAATAGTAAGGAATGGGATGAAAAGAAAAATGAATTAAAATTATATTTCATTTTTTTATTATATTGTATTGAATTTTTATATCCTTACTATAATTTATAGGTACATACGTAGGTATAATAAAATGGTCATTGATCCATTTCTGTACATGGAAAATATTAAAAAAAAAAACATCATAAGAGGCCTTCATAAGAGCAAGAGAACCCAAAAAAAAGGTTTTTCAGTTTGTCTGTTTGTACAGACAGATGTTTGTGCACGCTAATCTCAGAAACGGCTTAACTTTAGTGTTTATTTTATCTAAATCGGTTAATAAATAAAAAAGTTATGTCAATTTAATTTGATCATGTAATAAGTACCATGTAAATTTTATTCTATAGGTATATAGAATATACATGTAATAAATCGTAGACTAGTTTTTGTAAATTGAAAATATTAAAAATAAATATTACCATGTAATGTAATCGATGTAAAGTGATAACTAACAGAATTCATTTTCAGCATTTTTAAAATCTTTGTCTGTTCATCTGTTTGTTTTTAGTTGTGCACACAATACGAAAAAAAAAATATTTTCAAAAATTCATATGCAGGGGAACCTTTATATAAGCAAGATAACCCAAAACAATGTTTTTTCATTTTGTCTGTTCGTCTGTATGTCAGTGTATCTGTGTGTCTGTATGTTTGTGCACGCTAATCTCAGAAACGGATTAATCGATTTGCATGCAGTATTGGGGAATATATTGTCATATTTTGTTTTTATTTTAACAATCGTTTAACAAATAGAGAAGTTAATAATCTCTTATTGTCGTACCATTGCTGCTTTGCTTACCAGTTTGAAGGTTCATAGTTTTTACATCCTTACATTGTTAAGTACAAAGGGTACGTTTTATCAAAATCGAAATCCACGCGTACGAAGTCGCAAGCACAGCTAGTACCTATATTATAAGTATGATGACTTAAAGTCTGTACCTACGTTTGACCCAAATACAATGCCTGAACATAACGTTCAAGTTATTTAAGTAAGTTACAATTCGAATGTGTAGCTGACGGATACAAACTTACGACATATTTTGTGACCTTAAACCCTTTCTTGGCCTTTTAATTAATCAATTAAATATCCTGATATTTTTTTACACTTAGTAGCGTTGCTAATGATTTGCTATTATATTATAGCAGGAGTTACCTCCGTTTTTTTAAAGACATTTTAGTATACATACGTATTTTACTTAAGTGTTTTATTTGGACGTAGCCCCCTATTAATTTTATTATACTAATTTACTTAATTTTTGTCTTAATTAAATTAATTGTTCTATAAATACAGAACACAAAAATATACAAGACCATATAACTACAAAAATATTTAGAAAATGTATAGTTTGACCGCAAACCGATATCGGATTTTTAATACTGGTACGACATATAATTACGTTATAGTAACTATATACGATTCGTATCGCCCACGGCCCACCTCTACGCCTCAGTGTTCACAGAGTATTTACTATAAAGTTGCTGCGGCTTTGGCAAGGTTAACTATGAAACGATGAGTATATTATAATTTGTATAATATTTCTATATTTTGAGATTTGGTTTAAGTATTAAGATATATTACTTGACTCGTAAAAAATATTTATATCGATTATGTAGTAGTACAAACACTGTCAAAGAAGCGTTTTGTTGTCTTTTTCGCATTTTATTTGCATAGGTAGGTATCATAAACCTTACGTTTCAGAGATACATAAGTATTGTGTTTGTTACAGTAAATTAATTTAATACGGTAAATACGACGTCTCAGGGCGATATTAAAAGAAAACTGATAAAAAATGTACCGACCGGACCGTTGTACGTACGTTGATAGTGTATAGGTACATTAAGAAGTTAATCATTGAGGACTTAGACTAGGTATACCATTCGATATCGTAATTTCTTTATTTGCCTTGTTAACTTACTTGCATTTTAATTTCTTTCTTTATTAGACGGTCCCCCGTCGCAACGAATTCAATAAGTACATAATAATACTATTTTTATTCTTTTTAGAGGTATTTTTGTATCGGGGGTTTTTTAAATTATTAATTTTTTTTTTCTGCTTTTTAAAGTTATGTTACTAGTTTCTGAATTGTACTAAATGAACCTACAGAAACACAAAATTTTCAATTGCTTAAGTAGGAAAGATTTGTTTGTTTGATTGAATTGAATAGGCTCCGAAACTACGGAACCGATTTTTTAAAAAATCTTTTAGCATTAGATTCCTATATAATACAAAGGTTTTATTTAATACGAGAAATATATATTATATTTAATAAAACCAGGATCCAGAATATTAATAAATATAAAGATTTAGAGTTTAAATGATTTACAATCATGTATAACACTATTATGAAGGGATTTATATTATCACTAGCTGTTGCCCGTGATTCTTTATGACTACGATCATAAGCCATATAATTATATTTTTACAGTCTACGTGGACGCAGTCACGGGCAACAGGTATCCCTAATAAAGTACTTTACCTGAGTAAGCAAGTGTAAAAACCTTTTGGCTTTCATAACAAGGCTTTTTTCCTATAGTATAGCGGGCGAAACTGCTGGGAACAGCTAATTATAGCATAAGAACGTGTCCCCCGCACGAATAAAACTTCAATATCTTAAAGACTATTATTTTTATTTCAATCAAACATAAATAAGAACCATCTCGACGAGCATAGCTTTCGGTTAAAAAAACCGCATTCAAATCCGTCCACGCGTTTGGCCGGAAATTTGCCACGGACAGATACACAGATACACAGATCGACAGGTCAAACTCATAACACCCCTCTTTTTAGTATTTTTATTTTTGTATAGTCTACTGTTTCATTAACACGACCCTAATAATAACGAATAGAAACCCTAATTCCTAAAGGGCGGATCGTCAGCGCTCGTCTGAGACAGTTTAGGACCGTAAGGTTCTTAGCTGTCTCAGACTCGCTCCGGTCTTGTGATCGCAGACCCCCCACCGCCGACAGTACCTACCTACTTATAATATGTTTATTACAAATAATATCAACACAGAATCAACCCATGTAATAATTCAATGGGCAATAAATTCATTCAGTTTATTTATTTATTTTCATTAATTATAAAATGACAAAATGATATTCTACTCCACAATTTATAGAAAAATACAATATTTGCTTACCTATATAACTGTGTTAGATTTGTAGTCAATTTCATACTTTTTTTATTAAATTAGTTTAATATTGAGATTTACATTAAATTATGTGAAATATATAAATGTCGTTTTTATTTTTAAATTTACTTTTTTTTAATAAATTTCTATATGATTCCTAAACAAAGAATAAGAATAATATATAACATAATATTAGATAAATATCCATCCAATATGTGTCTAATGGAAATAAAAATGAAGAATGAGATTATTTCTACATACCTACTTATACTAAAACTATTTGTTAGTTTATGAAAGTATAGTATTAGTTACTTGGCTACTTATTGACAATGTAAATTTAATTTAAATGTTTCAGTATATCTTGCGCAAATAAATGTCAAATATAGGTACCTACTTATATCTTATATAGGTGTCTTGAATATCTGAAAACAATAGAAGAATAACAAAGACTAGCTGAGAACTTGAAAAGTATTGAGAACAAGGGTAACCATAGAAAAGAAAGGGTCAAAACAATATAATATAAACACTAATAGAAATGAAAAGTAATCAGATAATACAGACATTTATTAAGAACTGACTACACGAAAGACTTTACAGAAAAGAAAAATACGTACATATTTACAGGACAGTCAAAATGAATAAAATATTAAAATCTGAAAACACTTCCAAGAGAAAGGCTAAATCTAAAGAATTATCAAACAAATACCAAAAACTACAACACATCAATAAACTCAACTGAAAGATCTTAAAAATAGAAAATACTAAACATGTATTATGACATGACAAATAAATGAATCGATGCTATAGAGTATAGCTGATCCCTACTGCAATGTTCATTCCGATCTAATACTATCTTTGAAATAAATAATATACTTTTGTATTTTCCTAATTACCAGTATTTTTTACTATTACCCAAAGCATATTTGAGTTAGGCTACTATCAAGATAGAATGAAGAAGAGGCATTAGTATGTAGTATTAAAATGTAATATGTACCTAATGCTATGGAGGTGACCTATGACTTGTTTTTATTATAGCATCTGGGTTAAGAATTACAATAAAATAATAGTAATATGATTACAAATAATCAATTACACCTCTAATTTATACATAACACTTCATAAGTAAATTATTTGGTTTGCTAAAAAATATTACTTATATATAAACTAAGCTCTTTCCTTTGTCTGGTTGTTGTTTATACAAAATGTTTACTAACCTGAGGAGTGTACATATACCATATACCGACCTAGGGAGGTACTGTTGTCTATTTATCAGACATACCAACTGAGAATTGTTAGCGGATCATACTTGTAGGTACCAGAACCTAGCATATCTATTAGCCACTTTAAATTGTGTTATTACTTAATTGGTAAAACCTTTACAGATTAAAGATTTTTTGTACAATAACAAAGCCATTCAGAGCTCTAACTTTAAACGTTTTTTAAATTACAGGGCGGCAACCCTTCACGAAACATGGCTTACCCTTTTACATATTTAGTTTATATTAGACTAGCTGTTGCCCGCGGCTCCGTCCGCATTTAGGTCGCTTTTCGCGTAATCTGTGGAAACTACAATTATGCAGACCTATAATAGACTTATAGTTAATTCTATAGAATCCTATTCCCGTGGAAATTTTATATATATAGGCATTACATTGTTACGATATAAACTGAAAATAATAACATACATCCACATCACACAACACACACACACACGACCAGGACATTGTTCAGATATACGTATTAAAGCATATAGATACGAAATATTATGTTTTTGAGACATGTTTAATTTAAGAATTTCTTTGTAGAGTTTCAAACTGCTATACCAAATGCGAAAACATAATCATAGCGAGTTGTAAAAAAAGTCAGCGCGATCTATTGAGATTTCATGTGACTAAATTTAAAATGCTAATATTCAATTTGTTAAATTATTTTACAATTCATATAAAACAAAGTGGAAATTCTAGCTTTATCTTAATTAAAAACGTTTATGTAAACCGCATTCAATTATGTTTAAAAGTTTTGAAACAATGCTTGAAGTAAATTTTAAATTGACCATAACTTCTTTTACCCTTAACAGATTTTAACGAAACAAAGTTTTACGCTCCAGATTATACATAATCTACTTGTAAAAACCGCGTTCAAATCCGTTGAGTAGTTTCGACGTTATAACGTAAGTACCAGACAGACAGACAAAAATTCCAAGATTTATTTTTTGGTTTCTGTTACTCTTACTGTCTTATTATCTATTTGAGATTAATAGTTAAAACAATACATATGATTTACGACGATACTGATTATGCATTGGCATTTAATAAATAAACTTTAGAAGAATAAACAAAAAAACAACAGAAAAATACCATACAACATAGAAAATAATTTATTATGACGAAGATATATTTTATTTAATAAGTATTAATTTGTTATTTTCGATGAACATCGAAAAAAAACGCATTCAAAAATTTGATCACTGTCTACCGCCGTTCCGTAAGGGGCCGACCACGCGTCCGTGCCGCGCGGCATCCCACCTCGCAGCTATCGACATTGTTCGCCCTCCCCTCTCACTGCGCCACACACCCCGCACATCAAAATTGTGTATTATAACTATAATAACTCCTTACATATTGGTTAAAATCAATTGCTGTCAAGAGCAATGTTGTTCATAATTAAGTGCCTGTGATATTTAAATAATTTATTTGGATAAGGAATAATATCATAATTATTAAAACACCTTCGAAAGTGTATATTATTTTAGAACTAATTTCATAACCATAGAAACCGTTATAGTGAGTCAACCTTAAAAGCTAGATACATATATGTTGTCGCGGACTTCTTTTTAAAACTTTTAAAGAGGAACAATTTCATAGAACATCATTTTTGCGTAACTTTCACCGTTTTCGCAGCGCACGCACTTTTTTGTTTATTTTTTTACACCTTGCGTTAGAATATTCAAGTTTTAGTAATCATCCCTAATTTTTTGAAAATGAAACATTGCCTATGTCACTCGGGAATAGTGTAGCTTGCCAACGGTGAAAGAATTTTTGAAATCGGTCCAGTAGTTTCGGAGCCTATTCATTTCAAACAAACAAACAAAAAATCAAACCTTTCCTCTTTATAATATTAGTATAGATATAGATTTAGATACATTAATGTAATAATGTCAAATCAAGAATACTCGTAAGGGATAGTAATATGGAAGTAGTTACCTACCTATGACACTACACACATCATAATATATTTCTACTTATAAGTATCTTTAAACCATGACTATTTATAAATAATATTTGTCACCAACTGTAATTGCTAACATCTTACTTACTTAATTACTCTTATTATTTTTTAACAGTTCACTAAAATAGACCAAACAAAAAATCAAACCTTTCCTCTTTATAATATTAGTATAGATATAGATTTAGATACATTAATGTAATAATGTCAAATCAAGAATACTCGTAAGGGATAGTAATATGGAAGTAGTTACCTACCTATGACACTACACACATCATAATATATTTCTACTTATAAGTATCTTTAAACCATGACTATTTATAAATAATATTTGTCACCAACTGTAATTGCTAACATCTTACTTACTTAATTACTCTTATTATTTTTTAACAGTTCACTAAAATAGACCCGAATGAAATGTTTTTAACATTTCATTCGGTCAATCAGATGTTAATGTGAATCTGGCGTTACCCGAAATCTATACATACCTATAATAAAATTGTCACTGATCTATTTCTGTACTTGGAATATATTAAAAAAAACATAGTGGGGGGCTTTTATATAAGCAAGAGAACTCAAAATAATGGTTTTTCATTTTATCTGCTTGTCTGTATATATGTATGTCTGTATGTTTGTGCACGCTAATCTCAGAAACGGCTTAACCAACTTGGATGTAGTTTTCAGTAATGTACCTATTGTAGCAGTCTTCACTTACCATTTAGTGTTTTTTCATATAAATCGGTTAGGAAATAAAAAAGTTATTTCAATTTATGTCAAGCACGTAATAGGTACCATGCAAATCATCAGAAGATGATACACGTAACAAATATGTAGAGAAGTAGTCTCTGTACATTGAAAATATTAAAAAAATATATATAACCAGGATGTGAACGGGATAATTTACACAATTTATTGTCTGTTTATCTATTTCTCTTTTGATTGTGCACGCAACACGAAAAAATATGTTGCTAATGTAAATAACTTTTATACATCAAAATTTGAGCGTAAGTCTGAATAATATTTAGTTTTTCATTTTCATTGCACACTCTTCACTCTATCAAAAGATATAAGTATTTAAATCGTTTAAGAAATTTATGCATATCTATACATACAATGAAACTGTAACTGGTCGCTGTCTGTAGGTAAGTAGGTACCTACATGGAAAATATTTTCAAAAATTCATAATGCTTTGTATAAGCAAGCAAAAACAATGATTTTTCATTTTGTGTGTTCGTCTGTATGTTTGTATGTACACCTGTATTAGGGTTGCCAACCATACTTTATAATAAAGTATTATACCTTATTTTTGGTAATTATACTTTATACTTTTGCATGCAAATAAAGTATGTGAAAATACTTTATTTCCAGGCTTTACTGCGATACATAGAACAAACTACTCATTATGGGTTTTATAGGTATGTATTTAACTATTTACCATATGAATTAGAAAAGATGAACAAAACGATTTAAAATTAACTAGCTGTGTCTGCGACTTCGTACGTGTAGATTTCGATTTTGATAAAACGTACCCTTTGTACTTACCAATGTTTTTTAAATCTATAAATCATCTAACTGCTAAGCAGCAATGGTACGACAATAAGAGATTATTCACTTTTTTATTTGTTAACTGATTGTTAGAAAAAAAAACAAAATGTAAAGTGAATACCATGACAATATATTCCCGAAAACTGCATCCAAATCGATTTGCGTGAACAAACATACAGACATACAGAAGAACAGACAATATGAAAAACATTGTTTTGGGTTCTCTTGCTTAGGTAAAGGTCCCCCTATAATCTATATGAATTTTAGAAAATATTTTTTTTGGTGTTGTGTGCACAACTAAAAGACAAACAGACAAAGATTTTAAAAATGCTGAAAATGATTTCTGTTATTTTCAATGTACAAAGACTACTGCCCTACAGATTTAGTACATGTATAGAATTTCCATTTCTGTATAAAATAAAAAAAAAACATCATAGGGGATCTTTATAAGAGCAAGAGAACCCAAAACAATGTTTTTTCACTTTGTCTGTATGTCTGTATGTATGTGCATGCTAATCTCAGAAACGGCTTAACCAATTTGATTGCATTTTTCAGAAATATATTATCACAGTCTTCATTTAACATTTAGTGTTTGTTTCATCTAAATCGGTCAAAATAAAAAGTTATGTCAATTTATGGCAATCACGTAATAAGTACCTACCATTAAAATCTTATTCTATACATGTAATAAATCTGTAGAAAGGTAATCTTTGTACATTGAAAATATTTAAAAAAATATACCAGGATGTGAAGTGATAACTAACACACACACATTTTCACTTGTTTAAGTATTTCTATCAATATTGCATAAGAGCCCGCACCAATAAAACCTTTTAATATCTTGTAGACGACTGTTTCTATCTCGACCAAACCAAGAACCATCTCAACGAACCAGGCTTTCTGGCTTTCCAACCGGCCCACTGCCATTTCAGTCTCAAAGCTTGTGTGAGTGCATCGGTTAGTTTGGTCTTTTCTCTTATTACTTCGCTTTCAATTTTTTGTTTTTTCCTTATTTTCAGCATACTTCTCTCCATGCTTCTTTGGGTTGTTTGAATTTTGTTCTTAAATCGGTTTGTAAAAATCCACGTTTGGCAACCATATAGTAAACAGGGCAGAAGACATGTTTCAAATATTACTTTTTTCAAGCTTATAGAGTAGTCTGCTTTCAGTATTTCCTTAAAGTTACAAAATTTTCTCCAAGTTATATTAACTCTTCTATCAATTTCTTCTCCAATATTAGCTTTATTGAATGCTAACTGCTTACCTAAATATATGTAGCTATCAGCGTACTCTATTTCTTTACCTCTTACTGTGATTGGGAATTTTGTGCTGTTTGTCATTATTTTAGTTTTTAAGGAATTCATTTCTAAACCCACCTTGCTGCTTTCTTGATCTAGGGACTCTAGCATTTCTTCCAATTCTATTGAAGTTTCAGATAACACCACGATGTCATTTGCGAATCTGAGATGGTTTAATTTGCGTTCATTTATTAGTATCTCTTTGATTTCCCATTGTAGATTTAAGAATATACATTCCAACACAGCAATAAACAGTTTCGGGGATAATGGGTCTCCTTGTCGGACTCCTCTTTCTATTTTTATCTCTTTTCCTCTCACTTCAAGTTTAATCCTGCTTATGGTGATTGCATATATATTTTTTATGATGTTAATATATTTTGTATCTACATTAAACAGTTTAAGGGCATGCCAAATGGATTTGTGGCTTATATTGTCAAAAGCCTTAAAATAATCAACAAACGCCATATACAAGGGACGGTTAAATTCTTTATATTTTTCGATGATCTGTTCTACTGCTTGTATGTGGTCTGTTGTGCTAAAGCTTGAGCGAAAACCTGCTTGCTCCATTGGTTGGAAACTATCGATTTAATTGGTTATGTTTTTCAGAATTATAGAAGAAAAAAGTTTGTACATGTTGGCTAGTAAGCTGATTGGTCTATAGTTTCCAATGTCTAGTGGGTTGCCTTTTTTGTATAGGAGAATGATATCTGACGAGCACCATTGGGTTGAAAGCTTTTCTGTCTCAACTATCGTGTTGAACAGTTGAGTAATGTGGCTAATCAACACAGGTGCCCCGAGTTTCAGGGCTGCATTCGTTATACCATCTCGTCCTGGACTCCTATCTATTTTTAGCTTTTTTATGTGTTCGTATATATCTTTTTCATCTATTTTTTTGGTCATTTCACTGTAGACATTGTCTTCAATGTCATTCTCTGAATTGGTGTCTTCTTTGCTTCTTTTATATAATTCGTGAAAGAAAGTTGTTGCCTGATCTATTATATCTTGTCTCGTCTTGGTTTCTTTAGATTTATTTTCTAACTTGTATATCCATGTTTTACTCTTTGAATGTTCTTTTTGTGCTTCTGAATTTGTTCAGGTTTAGTGTTATGATATTTTGTCTGTGATTGTTATAAGCTTTACTAGTTTCTTTGTATACTTAATTTGCTTAGTTTTTCTCTAGTTTTTTTGTCTTTGTTCTTTTGGAATTTTAATTCAGTGCGTCTAGTGCTATTGTTTGTTTTTTAAAATTTTGTGCTCATTATTATTTTTTCTGCGCTCAGTTATGGTTTCGAGGCTATGTGTTATTGCTTCTTCCAATATGTCGTAGTAAGTCTGGAGGTTTGTGATTCCTTTTAAATAGTGAGTGTCAATGCGACTATTAAGGCAGTGTCTATAGAGGTTTATTTCGTCATCTGTTTCTGGAATTGTTAGTGGAGTTTTGAAATTGTGCCTACTTTTTTTTTGGATTGCTTAGTTGCAAAGTTGCCCGCAATAGTCTATGATCTGATGGAAACTTTATCATGTTCAAAACTTCATAATTCGTTACTAGTTTTGGAATATTTGTCATTATATAGTCAATTTCATTTTTGTATGTATAAGGGCTACCCTTTCCGAGATACCAGTGAATTTTTTTATATTAGATTTAAGTGAATTTTTGATTAAAAATCCTACGCCATATAAACCTTTAGTTTCACCGATGTAACAGAAAATATAGTCGGGGTATTCTTCTTTCGATTAAAAAAACCCCAATTAAATCTGACCACGCGTTTGGCTGCTTGAATGTAACAGACGGACACACTGATACACAGATCGACAGGTCAAACTTATAACACCCCTTTTTTTGAGTCGGGAGTTAAAAATGGTTTGGTTTAGCGAACATAACTGGGTTTCCATACTTCCTAGCATGTCTTTGAAAAATGAAATTGAATTTGAACATTTTCAAATGGTAATAAATTTAATTAGAAACGAATTGTTTATTTATTTAAATTTCAATGTTGATTGTCAAACAAACTTTGAAACATTTAAAAATAGTAATAAATTTGAGCTTGTGGTAAAACCACATAAAAATACGTTTTTAAGGCAATAAAAGAATAAAATTTAAAAAATACCTTTTTTTTCATTCAAATACTTTATTTTTTCCTATTGAAACCATTTTATACTTTATTTTCATCAAAAAAAGTTGGCAACCCTAACCTGTATGTATGTGTGTGCACACTAATCTCAGGAACGGATTAACCGATTTGATTGCAGTTTTCGGGAATATATTGTCATGGGCTTCACCTTACTTTAAAAATTACTATGCAATGGTTCTATCGAATTTAAAATATGAATAGTTATATTTGGTTTAAGCTGTGAATAACGTAAGAATAATTTCTTACTAATAAACTCGGTATAACATTGTTATAACTATTCTATCATTATGTCAAATGAACAAAACGGCAACGTCTAAATTCATATACAAACTTCATAAAAATTACGAAAAATTATATTTTTTCTGTAATACATTTTGATACTTTCAATGTTGACGTGTTATGACTTTATATTGAATATAATAATTAATTATTAGTTTTATTTAATAAGAATTATAATATGACTAATAAAAAAGAACGCACGTACCTACTATCGTACTAACGTATCTGAAAACACGAAAAAAGAGGAAAAGGTATACATAATTCAATGTTAATACAATATGAAATCCACAGCTACTATTCTAATTCTTGTATTTCTCATTGCTTATAATATATTTTTATCGCAGCAACTTCAAAGAGAATTATTGAAGTCACAATACTAATTAAAGAAAATAACCATTTAAATACAAATACAAATATGGCGAAACTAAAACCGTGGACTCAAGTAGTTGAGAAGATATTATAAACTTTTTTTAAACTTCATTTTGTAATTTAATAACATTTTTGAGAATCATCTTATTAAAACATTCTACTTACATATAGGTACTTTGGTGTTTTGTATAGTACTTATTCATTTCTATTATGCTACAATACAAGAATTCCATTTTCAGATTTATTGTAATTTATAATAAGACATAAAAAACAGATAGTTTAATATCTCATATATTTATTTCAATTACAATTATTATATAGCTATATTAGCACTGCTGAAGCTACCATTTACATTTTGGCGTTTTACAAGGAAGTTCTGAAACCTTGTCGGTACCTACCTATACCTAGACAAATTAATTTTTGTTGTTATAATAAAAATTCATTCGTATCTCTCTTGCCTTAGCAATTGTTCTATCCTTAGTTCTCTTCTACTTTTTTCATGGTTGAGTGAAATGGTTTGTTCTGGTGAGTATATTTACATCTCTGATAAAGCTACCTGAACAGTCAAATACTATATATCCTTTACAATATTTATAGAACTGGCCACGAGAACCTTGTACTTTAGGTAGGTATTGTAAGTGCAGTCTTTTCTAATATAATGTAATATTTTTGACAATATTGATTTAGCAAGTCGCCTGAATATTCCATTAACGGACTGGTGAAATAACCTATGAATGTTTGCAGCATCACCTTGTATCTGATATATATAAGAAACACATAAGTTCTAGTATATTTACATTTTTATTTCCAAAATTGTATAAAAAATTATGTAGGTATATCTTACTCGATTGCGGTCCCGATATCTTAACGCTGTTAATATCTAAATCAGTAAAGATAGGTAAGTCACGTCCCCGTTTATCCACTGTTATTTCACCACCAAACAATATTTTTAATATTTTAGTTTTTCACCTGGACTGTTGCATTGGAATAACCGTATTATTACTTCTTCAACTCCTTGTATTGAGTTAAAAGCCATTGATTTTTTTAGTAGGTATATGCTAAGCACTCTGATATTTGTAAATTCAATAGAATCTAGAATATAGCGAATTTTTGACGTTAGTAAAAACTGGGCCCTTATTCTGTATGATACAGGAGATTTCTTACGAATAGCGCGTGACGTCACAACGCGCTGTAAACCTAAACGCGATACATAAACGCGGCAAGATGTGAAATTAAAAATTGTATGCAATAACGTATTCGCTATGACCAGTTACGCACCGCGTTACGATAAAATCGTGGAATCGTGTTCACTATGCCAATGTCAAATATTAAAATTTAACGTTGTCGTGTGTTATGGGCTTGTTTTCAAAAGTCAAAATTAACGTGCTTTGAGCTTGCGCGTTTATAATAACGTCAGTACGTTTTGGTACTTTTCTATTAAAATCAATTTATTAATTATTCAATTTAACAAAGTATTATTAAAATTAAGAAATAACGTACATTATTTATAATAATTATAAACTATATTTTTTATAAATGTTGTTATTGTAATAAATGCGACTACTACCAAAGCTCTGTCATTGTTTCTTCGTTATTTTATATTTATGTTCTATGTTATAGGGATAATTTAAAATACCTCTTAAAGAGAGATTTTATTTATTATGAAATTAAAACATAATTGTAAACACAATCAATAACACAAAACACTCAAAACTTGTAACTTTAAAAAATGTTTCTCAAATTCTTGTCTATGACGTATAAATGGTCTTCTAGTTTTCTTCAACACCGACTTAGTAATGCAACAATTATTACACTAAATAATATAAAAATCTTAATGTAAATTCTATCTGAAACTTTATTCTCTATTATTTATTTATTTATTTTAGGATATTTGTCTGAGAAACTAATGTGGTAGACATTACAATGACATAACATTGATATTTGATGACATTTCAAGTATTTATGTCAATTTATATACATCATAACGCGTTCTAAACTTTAACGCGCCACGATATGGAATTGACAAATTGTATTTTGCACGCCACACGGTGAGTTATCTATGTGCAGTTTTTGATTTCACATTACGGGTAGGGTAGAGCGGGGCTAGTTGAGCGTATGGGTAAGTTGGGCAATCAAAATATCTCGAAAACTATCCACCGCACGCGAACGCAACATATAGCGAAAAGAAGGGGTTCCAGGAAAGGAACTCATCCCTATAACAAAAGTAGCAACTGGGCGATCGAGAAAAGTACCCAAGCGCATTGTTTATTTCGTTATTAAGAAGTAAAATCATCCTAAGCCGGGATATTTTGTCTGTGATACTCAAAATTCATCCGTTTTCAATCAGGCAAGTATTAATCTAAGGTAAATTTGTTGCAGTTTTGATAGTTATAGAGAATCTGGATATAATTTTAACCAGTTTTTTATTAATTCACTTTTGCTTTAAAATTTCGGGTTGGGGTTAGTTGAGCTACAGTTGCCCAACTATTCCCACGATGAAAAAAAAATTGTTTTTTTTTACCATGAGAACTTATAAAAAAAAGACTACTAGAGGTTCCCATATTAGTCAAGACTTAAATGGGGCTGACAAAGCTGTGAGTGAAGAGGGAAAAAGTGGCTATGCCACTGCCAAATAATTTAGAATCAAACGGATGACATTATCAAGGTTTTTAAAGAAATTAAATGAAGGTGATACGTCCATGGGTTATGCAACGCCGAGGTCAGTATTTTCCGCCACGCATGCAGACTCTTTGAAAAATACTTGTTACAAACGGTATCAATCTTCTATGGATATTCTCCAAAAGACGTTCGTCACCTTTGAGAGTGCTGGCATTTGGCAATAAAGTTCCACCCTCTTGGACTGTAAATAAGATGGCCCAAAAAGAACGGCCTACGTGACTCAATGATTTCTTAAAAAAAATATTTTATAAGCTATGTTGAAAATAATTACACAAATATTAAAGTCTGATTCTAATAGTTAAGCTAAGCTAGGAACGTTGCTGTTTTGTTGATTCTGTTTTTACCTTATCATTCCAAGAAATCTACTTTTAGATTTGATGTTTTGTCACTATAAGTTTATAAATAAAAGTTAATTATCAAAATGGAATTTTATTGTAAGTCTACCTAACATAGGACCTATGATTTGGGTAAACTTTCTAAGTGCTCAACTAGCCCCATACCCTTGCTCAACTTACCTCACATATGGGGTAAGTTGAGCATACTTGACTTTCTGCATTAAAATACATGTAGCTTCCAAATTCGACTTATTAGAAATAAATTATTATGGAAACTAAGCCAAGGGATAAATTACTCGTCCATCGGTATGCATCATAAGCCATTACGAATTATCGTTGATGAACTATAACCGATTAAGTGAAAAACTACTCAACTAGCCCCGCTCTACCCTACGTCAATGAATCTAACATCGGTTTTTATTCGAAAATACCGGTTTTAAAAAGATTTTTATTATTTGTTTTTAATGTGTGTTTTTAGTAAGTTTATTTTAAATAAAGCGTTATCTTAAATTTATTTTCAAGCTACCGTAAATCTTATTTTATAATGTTATTAGAATTTTTGTAGGTTTGAAACCAAAAAATAATCTTAAAATCTTTCTAAATTACCGATTAGTTTAGAAAGAAAATAGGAAGAAATTTTAAGTAACAAGTTTTGAGTGTTTTGTGTTGTTTATTGTATTTTTAGTTGTAATTTATAGTTAGGTAATAAATAAACTCTTTTTTTAAAGGCATTTCAAATGATCGTTTTGATTACATAACGATAAAGCTACAAAACAACCATCATACATGTTTTGGTAGTGCTCGTAATTCTTAAATTAAAAATAATTGTAAAGAATGTAAATTATAATTATAATAAAGAATATAAGTTATTTTTTAACTTTATAATACTTTTTAAAATTAAATACCGAATTAATTTATTTTTATAGAAACGTGCCAACACTTACCACGTTTTTTGTAAACGCGCGAGTTCACAACATATTATTTTGAAATTTAAAAACAAGCCCATAACGCACGACAACATGTTTTTAGATTTGACAATGGCATAGACAATACGATCCCATGAAGATTTCACACATTTATCGTAACGCGGTACGTAATGCGACTATTTGCTCATAGCGAATAAGGGCCCTGTTATTTGGTTGCTTGGTTACGATAGTTATATCGAACTTAAACTAGGGTGAGAGTTGGTTTTTTTTTTTTTTTTTTATATGATCTAGGGCAATGCTTGACAATATGAGTTTAAACATTCTTCACCGGACATTTATTTATGGTAGGTAATGTATTTTTGACTTACATTCAATTAATGTTAACTCCATCTCGTACAAAAGGAGATCGTTTTTCAGTTTTCTTATAATTTTATAACGGGATCTAGCAGTTTTCACTAGGTACCTACTATGTACCTATATATTTGAACAGTAACTTCTTTAAAGTACTACAAACAATAATAAATCACTCACAACACTATTTCACCTATAGTTTTTGTCTACTTTTATTTTTACGAATATGTAAGCTGTTAATAAACATTGACAAATACACATCTACACTCTTTGAAGGGCCTCCCTCGAATGTTACACAATACACAGTGAATGCGAGCACTGGGTTCTAATTGGTCAAGGGGTGTGGCTCAGCTGACTGACAATGATGATTGATGAGCCTCTGGTACATGTTATATATATAACATTATTGTTACGATGCATACCATAGATATTCACGTAGTTATCTATAGAATCTATCTTTAAAAGTCTTTGTCGCGTATCGAATCGAAATTAGGTATATAGGTATTGATATCTGATATCAGACTTCGAAATTATATATATTTTAAAACTATATATTTTTGAATGGCAACCATATAAGATATCATATCTTACCAACATCAGTTTTATAGATGTATTTTTTGTCAAATAGTAAGGAATGGGATGAAAAGAAAAATGAATTAAAATTATATTTCATTTTTTTATTATATTGTATTGAATTTTTATATCCTTACTATAATTTATAGGTACATACGTAGGTATAATAAAATGGTCATTGATCCATTTCTGTACATGGAAAATATTAAAAAAAAAAACATCATAAGAGGCCTTCATAAGAGCAAGAGAACCCAAAAAAAAGGTTTTTCAGTTTGTCTGTTTGTACAGACAGATGTTTGTGCACGCTAATCTCAGAAACGGCTTAACTTTAGTGTTTATTTTATCTAAATCGGTTAATAAATAAAAAAGTTATGTCAATTTAATTTGATCATGTAATAAGTACCATGTAAATTTTATTCTATAGGTATATAGAATATACATGTAATAAATCGTAGACTAGTTTTTGTAAATTGAAAATATTAAAAATAAATATTACCATGTAATGTAATCGATGTAAAGTGATAACTAACAGAATTCATTTTCAGCATTTTTAAAATCTTTGTCTGTTCATCTGTTTGTTTTTAGTTGTGCACACAATACGAAAAAAAAAATATTTTCAAAAATTCATATGCAGGGGAACCTTTATATAAGCAAGATAACCCAAAACAATGTTTTTTCATTTTGTCTGTTCGTCTGTATGTCAGTGTATCTGTGTGTCTGTATGTTTGTGCACGCTAATCTCAGAAACGGATTAATCGATTTGCATGCAGTATTGGGGAATATATTGTCATATTTTGTTTTTATTTTAACAATCGTTTAACAAATAGAGAAGTTAATAATCTCTTATTGTCGTACCATTGCTGCTTTGCTTACCAGTTTGAAGGTTCATAGTTTTTACATCCTTACATTGTTAAGTACAAAGGGTACGTTTTATCAAAATCGAAATCCACGCGTACGAAGTCGCAAGCACAGCTAGTACCTATATTATAAGTATGATGACTTAAAGTCTGTACCTACGTTTGACCCAAATACAATGCCTGAACATAACGTTCAAGTTATTTAAGTAAGTTACAATTCGAATGTGTAGCTGACGGATACAAACTTACGACATATTTTGTGACCTTAAACCCTTTCTTGGCCTTTTAATTAATCAATTAAATATCCTGATATTTTTTTACACTTAGTAGCGTTGCTAATGATTTGCTATTATATTATAGCAGGAGTTACCTCCGTTTTTTTAAAGACATTTTAGTATACATACGTATTTTACTTAAGTGTTTTATTTGGACGTAGCCCCCTATTAATTTTATTATACTAATTTACTTAATTTTTGTCTTAATTAAATTAATTGTTCTATAAATACAGAACACAAAAATATACAAGACCATATAACTACAAAAATATTTAGAAAATGTATAGTTTGACCGCAAACCGATATCGGATTTTTAATACTGGTACGACATATAATTACGTTATAGTAACTATATACGATTCGTATCGCCCACGGCCCACCTCTACGCCTCAGTGTTCACAGAGTATTTACTATAAAGTTGCTGCGGCTTTGGCAAGGTTAACTATGAAACGATGAGTATATTATAATTTGTATAATATTTCTATATTTTGAGATTTGGTTTAAGTATTAAGATATATTACTTGACTCGTAAAAAATATTTATATCGATTATGTAGTAGTACAAACACTGTCAAAGAAGCGTTTTGTTGTCTTTTTCGCATTTTATTTGCATAGGTAGGTATCATAAACCTTACGTTTCAGAGATACATAAGTATTGTGTTTGTTACAGTAAATTAATTTAATACGGTAAATACGACGTCTCAGGGCGATATTAAAAGAAAACTGATAAAAAATGTACCGACCGGACCGTTGTACGTACGTTGATAGTGTATAGGTACATTAAGAAGTTAATCATTGAGGACTTAGACTAGGTATACCATTCGATATCGTAATTTCTTTATTTGCCTTGTTAACTTACTTGCATTTTAATTTCTTTCTTTATTAGACGGTCCCCCGTCGCAACGAATTCAATAAGTACATAATAATACTATTTTTATTCTTTTTAGAGGTATTTTTGTATCGGGGGTTTTTTAAATTATTAATTTTTTTTTTCTGCTTTTTAAAGTTATGTTACTAGTTTCTGAATTGTACTAAATGAACCTACAGAAACACAAAATTTTCAATTGCTTAAGTAGGAAAGATTTGTTTGTTTGATTGAATTGAATAGGCTCCGAAACTACGGAACCGATTTTTTAAAAAATCTTTTAGCATTAGATTCCTATATAATACAAAGGTTTTATTTAATACGAGAAATATATATTATATTTAATAAAACCAGGATCCAGAATATTAATAAATATAAAGATTTAGAGTTTAAATGATTTACAATCATGTATAACACTATTATGAAGGGATTTATATTATCACTAGCTGTTGCCCGTGATTCTTTATGACTACGATCATAAGCCATATAATTATATTTTTACAGTCTACGTGGACGCAGTCACGGGCAACAGGTATCCCTAATAAAGTACTTTACCTGAGTAAGCAAGTGTAAAAACCTTTTGGCTTTCATAACAAGGCTTTTTTCCTATAGTATAGCGGGCGAAACTGCTGGGAACAGCTAATTATAGCATAAGAACGTGTCCCCCGCACGAATAAAACTTCAATATCTTAAAGACTATTATTTTTATTTCAATCAAACATAAATAAGAACCATCTCGACGAGCATAGCTTTCGGTTAAAAAAACCGCATTCAAATCCGTCCACGCGTTTGGCCGGAAATTTGCCACGGACAGATACACAGATACACAGATCGACAGGTCAAACTCATAACACCCCTCTTTTTAGTCGGGGGTTAAAAACAAATGTTGTTGAGATTGATGTAGAGAGGCTGCCTGCAAGAGGTGGCCAATTAATAACAAATAACCCTGAAATACCTACATATAACGTTTTGTTACGACTGATGACGCATATCATCGAAACTGCTTAAGAAATTATACTTTTTGCGTAGTCCGCCATATTGAATAAATGACGTATAATGACGTCGTTTCACTTATAATATTTCGTACATCACATCCACCGCTTCATTTAAAACCATAGATAGAGAATGCTATAGACGAGTAGCCAGTAGCGGATTTAGGCTTAGGCCCGTAAGGCCCGGGCCTAGGGCGGCAAATTTTGAGAGGCGCCAAAATTTTTAAGAGGACTAAAATTTTAAATCGATTGGGTTTTCTGTAAACTGCAAGACCAAATTTTAAAGTTTATTTTATTGCGCTCTTACTATCGAAACATAGTACCATTTTGAGGGTAGAATTTCTTTGTTAAAATAATTAATCAGGCAAGTCCTAAAATTTGAAATATCTAACAAAAAGATTTAAAAAAAAATTTTTAATGCTAGCATATTATTTATCTACATAAGATTTTTTCATATTTTTCATTCAAAATTTAGTTATAACATTTGTTTGCGCTTTATTATAAAACGAAACATTATTTCACCATGATAAATTATACAAGTGTCAGTTGATTCCTGCAATAAATTTTTTATTTTTCAATTTTTCGTAAAAATTTTATAGTTTTACGTAATGTGAAGCCCCTAACGATACCTAAGTTGTTAATAAATGTTTAATTTATAACTGAATTAGATTTCTTATTATTATTGTTATTATTTTAATTATTTTATACACACACACATATATGTACATATATTATACACACACACATATATGTACATTTTTTTTTTTATAAGGGCGCCATATCGTCTCGGGCCTAGGGCGTCCTCAAACCTAAATCCGCTACTGCGAGTAGCTAAGGGCGGAATGACTGAAAAATGCTACCTTTAGGTACAAAATACCCAATTTTGGATAGTTTAATCAAAGAACAAAAATTCTAAATTAGGTTGATAAGTAAGAACAATTTAATGTAGGTATCTATTAATATCTGCCTATTTCATACATCACTAGCTAACCGATTTTGTTCCTGCTTTAAATAAGGTAGATAGACCACGGAAGGCCATGCTTCTTTAAAGCCTAACTATAAAAAAATATATAGTTATGACTTATGGTCAAGTGATGACAAATTCCTTCCACTCACACTAAGCGCCGTCAAACTCTAGAGTCTAGGGCACAGGCCACAGACATCGGCGAGTCGCTGGCGTCTATATTTTGTAAATGCTGACCCTCGCTTTATAGAGTTCACTTGTAGAGGTAACATCTTTTTGAACTAAAAATTCTGTTATTATCTATTTTTTACTGTAAATATTAAAATAAGGAATTGTTATGGAGCTAAGAAGAAATGTATATAATAGTAATAATAATATTTTGTTTCGATTTCGGTAATATCGGTAGTGTTAGTGAAAACCGGTGGTTCCTATAAGGCCAATGAAAAATTTGACAGTTTGCCTTGCTAGGGTAGGTAGGTACCTACCTACATAGATTTTACTAATAACGTTTACAAATAGCTATTGGAAATATGAACACTTAATCGTCAGTTATAAATAGGTCCTGTGAAAAGTTGAAACAATGTTTCATATTTATAATATGTATTATGATTTAAAAGAGTTATTCAATCTTTTAACCCGGACTGAATTTTGGCCTCACAAAGAATAGGCCAATAAGAAGGCTATTGGGTAGGTATAGGTCAACGGATTTTATTTAAGTTTCAACCTAAAACATATTGGCAACTTGTTTGTTATCGATATGATACGTATTACTGTACTATTTAAACGTACGTATTATTGTTCTTATTTAAAAACTCAAAATATTAAAACTTTAATTAAATACGCATAAATAAAGTATACTTATATTTCAAAATAAATATTAAAACATTTTTTTTTGTATTTATTTGGAAAAAGACACACTTGGTTGTAAATAAAACAAAAAATATTTGATTTTTAATGTTTGTCTTTCTGGTTGGATTTATGAATGATATATATTTTAATAATACAAGTGGAGTGTTATACTAGAGATGAGAAATGACTGTCTAGAGTCTAGACTCTAGCGCAACATCACCCAGATTTGAGTTGCAACCATGCAGTTTTAAAGCGATTAAAACCTACATCAAAATTAATGATGAGTAAGGAAAGTAGAAAATAGGGAAATAAGGAATACCTTTGTTATCGTATGTAAAGTTCGTCAACTTTTTGTTGTTCGAAGTAATAATACTACTTAAATCTCGAATGTCTGTCGGTGGAGTTTTTCTTTAAATAGTTAAAGAAAAAACTCAACGACGGGTATTATATCAATATTAAAAGTGTTTTTTAACCGATACACTCACTGTTGCCATTCATTAGCTTTCTCTATTAAAGGTACCTCAATTGTTGCCAGTCCCGTCATAATTCTAAGTAAGTTGAATAATATACATGCTTAGTCTGTCCATGCTGTTAGCCCTGCTGGCTATTACAGCGTCACCGGGGAAAATTACATCATTACATAGTGTAAAGCAAAGTCGCTTCCCGCGTCTGTCCCTATGTCTGTATGTATGTATGCTTAGATCTTTAAAACTACACAACGGATTATGATGCAGTTTTTTTTTTAATAGATAAAATAATTCAAGAGGAAGGTTTAGGTATATTTATAACCACTGATAATTTCAAGATTTCTTATGCGAACTCTTAAACAAACACATTGTTTTGCGCTTACAATACAAACGCTGGCTGAACTCTACGAGATAGATTAAAATAATTTACTAAGTATTGTATACCTTAAAAAGTTCTACAAGAAAGTCCACGATGGTATATGTTTATCTCTTTATGATAATCCACAATAAACAATTTTTATCATTTACTTTTTAGGAGAAATAATGATTTATTTACGAAGCGATTTAAAGCAAGTGTTAGATAATATAAGATTCTACAATTAAAAACCACTGAATTAATATAGTATAAAGTATTTAAGCGAGCTATTTCACACAGCACACTATTAATATGATAATATTTTTCAATGCATTATCTGGATAAGTTTAAATAAAAGAAAGAACTAAACAAATATATCATTTAATATAACAAAATGACTCTCGGTACATGAATATAATAAATACAGTAATATAGTTATTATTGTGTAATTATTTAGACACATTTACCAATAACTCAATACGATGAAATACCCATAATAGTTATTACACATTATAAACAATGTAAGTATAAGAATCACTTATCTTGCCAGTTGTCCAACACAGATTACCTTTAATAGAGGCTTACAGCCATATTTATAACATAACAACATCGACAGAAGCGCCAACGGCAGCTTCTGGAGGTAAGTCATATTCACAACTTCAAACATCATTAAATATATTATAATAACAATATAATAGTGCATAACCATTTTAAATCCCTAAGCATATTTATTATTACAATCTTATATCTTTCACACATTTATGGTTTACCTAATGAGATATGTAAATACAACATATTTAATATCATAAGGCTACTTCCGATAGTTCGTCAAATCAATATCTTTTACTACTTTTATAACATACCAGTAATAACAATGATAGGTATATAGTTCTAAATAATTCTAAATTCGTAAATCTAATTGTAAAAACAATATTTATTGTTAATGTTATTATGTAGTTAAATAAATAATTACATATTTATATTACCTACATACCAAATTACTATATAATAACAATCTTATATGTAGCAATACTACAATAATATAACACAAGCATAGCATTATTCCTTATCTAATTAAGTACCTTAAACAAATTTTACATTTAATATGGAACAATATAGCTCTTTACAGAATGTAATTTAAATTAATATTTTCAAAAATATTACAGATTTAAAATATAGAGTCATTGCTTTCCGGCGGTACGGTCGGCCGGCGCACTCTGGTATGGAACCGTGCAAACCGTCTCAAAAATGGCTTTTGTGAATGTTAATTACTGAAAAATTTGTTAATGTATATAGCTACTTTGTTTAAAAAGTATTTAAATGGACGTTTAAGTAAAAACAAGAGAGGTATAAAAAATACAATATTTAATATTGTATCCTTATTAAAAACTTTAGGTACCTACATAGATTTTTGACCGTGAGCGATGTGTGCAGATTTTGTGATTTTTAATTTATTACTTAAAACAAGTCAGATAGAAGCCAATACAAAAAAAGAGAAAGGGGAATGTTTTACAACGAATTTAAGGCGTGTGAAACCGCGGGCAACAGCTAGTATTTGATAAAATTCAAAAAACGAATGAAATCAATGGCTGTAATGTAAAAAATGTACTTACGAAACTCAACGGCAACTCTTTTTATAACGTTTAAATGCGCTTTACATTACCCACGAGATTTTGTCAAAAGTGACAATTTCTTCTTCGTTTCGTATTTTATTTTCAAAATACGAAATTACGATTGCCATTTGCCATTACAGGCCCGGCCACGAGTCACTGTTGCTATGATTAATGTTATTATGTTGTGGTAAACTATTCAATACATAGTATAAAATATATATATTGTTAGAACTTGTTTCAGTTGATCGGGGCCCCTCGCAGGGGGTTCCGCCGGGCCGTCACGGTGAGTGGGTAAGCGATCCCGTGACGTCCCACTAAGGCGATGAGGTCAACCGTTGGTTTTTTAGTGAGTAGCCTTAAAAATGGCAGCGTCTTCTATGCTGCCGGGTAGTCCCACATACCCCCTCGGTCATCACCTTCCTGGCCGCAGCAATGATGCGTAACGCATTTTTCCAACGGAAAAAAAAGGACTTGTTTCAGTAATACACAGTACCTGCACTTCAATGTTTAATATCCAACCATTTGTAAGAGAATGGGCGAGAGCAGCCCTTACAACTCGTTTTATAATATTTAGGTGAGGCTAATTTACGATTTCATAACAACTTACAGATGCTATTATTTATACCTTATAATAAGTTCTAATAATTAATAAAAGATTAAATAGTATGTTAAAATATCCTATGCTTCTAATTCTTAAAACATTTGACAATAAATACTAAATAACATTCCATAATTAATTACGTAGGTGGCGCTACTGTTGTATACTATTTCCAAAATTTGAATAAGACAATTACATTCCGATGTACTTGTCTTATTCAAATTCGATTTCGAATTCGATACCATTTAAATTATTGTACATAAGTATTACTATCACTATATATATATATATATATATATATATATATATATATATATATATATATATATATATATATATATATATATATATATATATATATATATTTGTGTTATTTGATATAAACACAAATCAATTTAATTATTAATATTCAATGCATAGTATAATATATATATATATATATATATGTCGGAGCGAGTCAATTCAATAGAATTGATTATTATTAGAACATACCAGAATATTATTTTAATTGTTAAAATACCAATTGCTTTATTTGTTTTGTTTCATTATTTTACAATTTAAGAAAAGATTATAAGTTTATTAAAAAGTATTTTCAAAACGACCAATCAGAGCAGAGAACGTGCCTCGAGCGGGGTCGAGGCGCCATCTTTATAAGAGAGATGCGGACGACGCTGGGCGTCTTTTGGGTTTCCGATACGTTTGGAAGTGGTCAGATATTGACGGAGTGGTTGATTTGGATTATTATAAAATAAAAGACGATACCAAGATCGGTGCCCCGAACCCGCTGCTCGGTTCAAAATTAAATGTGAACAATACTATTTGTTAAATAAATGTTTAACATTGTGATCTTGTCTTTTGTGCTTACACTTTATCCCAATGACGCCCACAAAAACTGCTACAAATGATGCTTCTCCGACATCAGAAGTGGGATCGGTGCAAGCACAGAACGTTTGCGAGGCTACAACGGCCAATGATGAATGGCACGCATTATTCGATTCGCAACAAACCAGCATGAGGCTACTCGTAGAGGCACTAACCAACCCTACGAAAAACGAAAATAAGTGCATTGAGCTACCCAAATTTCAACCGGAAGATGCTAATACTGACGCCCGGGCCTGGCTGGCAACGGCTGATATCTGCTTATCGGATTGTGATATACAGGGAAGTAAATTGATTCTAATACTTAGTAAAGCCATGAAAGGATCGGCCGCAACGTGGTTTTCTCAAATAGTTTGTCCTAACATAAAATGGCTGGAATTTAAGGAAATTTTTCTATCACGCTTTGATACGCTAGATACATGTGCAGCGACAATATTAAAGATAATTACTAGTAAACCCCAAGAAGCTGAATCTCTTGCTGCATATGCAAGCCGTTTATTTACTTTACTCATGTCACGCTGGAGCAATATAGCCAAGGAAGAAATCTCTATTACTTGCACACATGGGGCAAATCGAGCCAAGATTACAACGCAATATTTTCTCTGAAGAAATATCTACTCGCACTAAAATGCAGAGGGAATTAATGTCATTTTCTTATCGCAAACGGAGTTACCATGACATAGCAAACATGCAGCAAGAAAATAAGCGCCTTAAGCTGAGTGTTATTTCTACCAATTGCTACACCTGTGGACAGCTTGGTCATAAATCTTTTGAGTGTTTCAGTCGGTCACACGAAAAGCAGAATACGAATCCCGAGCGCCACAACGCGGACGTTGCTGTACGCCCTATCACGTGCTACAAGTGTGGTGTTGAAGGTCACGTGGCATCGCGGTGCTCAAACAAATTAACAGCTACAGGCAACAGCGAACAGCCTGCTGCCGCATCCAAGGTTGTATAGAGTGCAGCATGTCATCTGTTACCGGGATAATTACACAATTTGGTGAGCAGTTTCCATTTTGTTTTGATTTCGGCGATGATTGTTTTTTAATTAAAAAAGCATTTTTAATTAAAAAAAGTGGCGAGGAGGCCACTGAAGGGCGAGTTGGCCATATAGGGGCGAGTTGGCCATATAGGGGCGAGTTGGCCATATAGGGGCGAGTTGGCCATATAGGGGCGAGTTGGCCATATAGGGGCGAGTTGGCCATATAGGGGCGAGTTGGCCATATAAGGGCGAATTGGCCACTGCACTGGTGTGCGAGTTGGCCACTGGTGTGCCAGGTTGATGTTTGGATATGATTTCCAAAATATGTAAAGTGATAAACGGCGAGGTGACTGTTTTGATTTTACATCTTTAACTTGGTTCGTAGTGGAGTTTATGAATATTTAGATTTGAAAGTGAAGGCTAAGCATAATATTGGGGGTGACATATCTTACAATCAATATTAAAAAAAAAAAGATTTTGGGTGGTTGTGCTGAAAATAAAATGTTATAACGTATACAAGGTCCTCGGTCAGAACTGGCTGTATAAAATATGTTTTTCTTGCAGCTAACGGAGAACCGCTGCCTTCATCATCACACGAGGACGTGTGATATGTCAGGACGGCCGTGTCGGAGCGAGTCAATTCAATAGAATTGATTCAAATTCAAATTCAAAATATCTTTATTCAAGTAGGCATTTCAACGCACTTTTGAATCGTCAATTACATTAAATTGGTCAGTATAGTCAGTCTGTGAGTAAGCTACCACCAGCTCGGAATGCTGTTCTGCTGAGAAGAGCTGGCCAGAAACTCAACAGTTGCTCTTTTTATATGAAATTAAACAATGTTTGACTTATACAATATAACATCAACCCTACAAATGAGTCAATGATCCAAGTTCCATACATTTCGATCATCCAAAAATTCTTGAATTTTATAATAAGATTTATTTAATAATATACTTTTAATTTTAGATTTAAAACTAAGAAAAGGAAAATCCAAAATATCTTGTGGAACCTTATTATATATGCGTACACTGGAGCCCATGAAGGATTTATTAACTTTTTGAAGTCGAAATTTAGGCGTTACGAGTTTATTTTTATTTCTTGTATTTATCGTATGGCTGTCGCTGTTTTTAGTATAAGTATTTAAATTTTGACGTATATATAATATATTATTAAAAATGTATTGAGAAGCAACCGTAAGTATACCGATTTCTTTAAAAACGTCTCTTAGGGAGTCTCTAGCTCTTAGATTACAAATAGCCCGTATAGCTCTTTTTTGTAAAACAAATATAGAATTTATTTCGGCAGCACTGCCCCATAATAAAATACCGTAAGACAAAATACTATGAAAATAACTAAAATAAACGAGTCGAGCCGTATTAATATCAGTTAATTGTCCTACTTTTTTAATTGCGAAGACGGCAGAGCTGAGTTTGCTAGCGAGTGTCGAGAGATGGGGGTTCCACTGGAGCTTTTTATCTAAAGTTATACCTAAGAAAATTGTTGAGTCAGTCAGTTCTAACACTTCATTGTTAAGGAGTAAACTACAATTTTGACTTTTGACATTAGGAAGTGTAAATTCCATGCATTTAGTTTTTTTAGTATTTAAGACCAAATTACTAATTTCGAACCAATGAAGAACACGTGACAGAGCACTGTTTACTTTGTCATAATTAGCTTTATTACGATCAACATTGAAAATAAACGAGGTATCATCAGCAAAAAGTACAATGTCACATAGTCCTTTTACATAAAAGGGCAAATCATTAATATAGAGTAAAAATAAAAAGGGGCCAAGAATAGATCCTTGTGGAACACCCATCTTTAGGTGAGAACCAGCCGATTTACAATAATTTACATCAACCGTCTGAACTCTTTGATTTAGGTAAGAGGCAATAAGATCAAGAGCAGCACTACGCACACCATAGTGGTTAAGTTTGAAGAAAATTTAAAATCCGCTGTGACTGTTACAGGAATTTCTTTAAAAAAAGTCTCAAAAGTAGCCGCAACATTTGAATCTGTATTTATTTCAATATAATCAATTTTTAGCTTAATAGGTCCATGAACAGCCTTAGTTTTCCCAGAAATACTAGATATAACATCCCACGTTACTTTTATCTTATCATCAGAGTTTAAAATTTTATTTCTAATATAAATCGACTTGGCATGTACGCAAACGTTTTTAAATATTTTAGAAAAAATCCTAACTTTATTAAAGAACACGGGATCATGATTCCATTGCCTCTCACCATACAAATCATATAATTTTTCTCTACTTTTGTATATTCCCGGGGTAGCCCAATCACTAAATTTAAGTTTTAGGTTAGTTAAAGTTTTTGGTTTAAAAATATTATTGAATTCTTGTAACAAAAAATCGAAAAATTTATTAAATAAATTATTGGGATTACCATCGCTCATGTCTACTTTATGCAGTTTTTGCGCAACAATATTCTTAAAAGTAATGATTCGGTTTTTCGTTATCGGTCTGCAAGTAAATTTTTGGGGCTTTTCTTTTTCATGATTGATTAATATAGAAAATTTTTGACCACAATGATCTGAACTTAAATTCGTCATTATTGTCTTTTCATAAATGTTACAGCGACAGAACACATTATCAATACAAGTCGCGGAAACACTAGTGATGCAAGTTCAAAAAATACGTTCAATAAGTTAAAAGATTTAAACAAATTTAGTAAACGTACACTAGACGAAGTTACTTGTAATATATCTACATTAAGTCTCCGCACACAATCACGGACTTGTTTTTATGACAAAGTTTAGTTAAAATATCCTCCATTTTGTTTTCAAATTCATCAAAATCACCATAGGGGGGGTCGGTACACGCATAAAATAATATGTTCATTGAGCTCAATGCAGGATAGTTCAATAATTCGCTCGACAGAGAGCGCCACTATGTCTGATCGAGACTTAAACACTACATCGTTACGAGCTAAGATAAGTGAGCCACGGCGAATAGCTTTCTCTCTACAGAACGAACTTGACAATTTATAATTTTGTACATTTATAATATTGTTATTCTTTGACAACCAGTGCTCTGTAATGCACAATAAACTAATGTTATATTTTTGAACAAACAGTTCCACTTCCGATTCCTTGCCACCTAAGCCTTGTATATTTTGATGGACAATAGTAAACAGCTTATGCTTTGTCTTAAAATTTAGTTTAAAGTGGAACGATTATGTTCTGTCAGTACTACACTATTTAAATTACATTCATTTTTCGTTATATCTCTTATAACGAAGATTTTTAAATTAAATGCTACTAAAGTAGCAATTTGTTTTTTATAATATACAGGCAGATACATTGTACCTTTTGTCATCCTAAACCTATTATAAATAAATTTATTTACATCAAAGTAAAAGAATGCGTCACTATGACGGTATGTCAAATTATACAATGTCAAATTTAAATTATATATATACTTGTTTTGTATGTCCGAATAAGATGATGAATAAGGAAATGTACAAATTACAAATTTACAATTATTCCTATTATGTAATTTTAATAATTTTTCTATATTTTTAATAATTTCAATTTTCTTGACAGACAAACCATCTCCATGTAATAGTACAATAGTACTGTTTTCAGTCAAGTTAAAGTTAATTATTTTGTCTAGATTATGCTGGTAACTGGCTCCAGGTGAGCATATATTATAAACATAATTTAATTTACTACTTAAAAGAGATCCAAAGCCTTGACCTAATTGGTCAGAAAAAACAAAGTAATTATGTTTGACAGATACAGCAGAGGACTTATTAATTATTTGATTTTTTTCCATAATATATACATTTTTATTATTATTTTCTATATGTTTAGCCGAATCAACACCTCAGAGTTTAGTTTTGAAACTACATTTAATTTTTCAGTTACACAGTTACAATTAACATAATTATTAGTTAAAGATTCAAACCGCTCTAAGTTATAACTACATAAATCAACTAAATTACCAGTAGCTTGAATATGTTCCTTAATTTCATTCTGTTCTGAGAAGATTCATATTTTTTACTCATTGATTGCAGTGAAAAAGTTAATTGAGAAATTTCATCCTGTAAGTTTTGGGTGTCTCGCTCAAACATTGACCTACTCTCAATCATTTTCTTATTATAGATACTAACTTTTTTAATTAATTTCGAGCGTTCCATTTTTAAATCATTTATTTTCTTTGCAGAAAACTTGTTGTTAATGAGTTTATTACATTTTTTTATTAATTTGTTAACCTTTATATACTGTTTTAGTTTGTTTTGGCTTGAAAAGTATATAGGGTGCACAATACTGGACTCATCTTTAGTTAAATCAATTACAGTTGAATTAACATCAATGAAATTTGATTGAGTAGGTTGTAAGTTGCATTCAACCAGTTCCTCGTATAAGCTATGGGTATGCTAGCTTTCTACATTTAATTTGCAGGTTTCCAGGTTTGAAATAGATTTCCTAGCCTGCCACAAATTAGACTCAAGCTCTGAAATGCGATCTAGTGCTCTCTCATGCTCATCGCTGCACTGGTCAAATGCAGTCACTATATTTTTTAACTGATCTCGCTGAGCCACAATATCCAAATAATTGGTATGTAGTTCAGCGAGCTTACCTTTAAGATCAGTATTTCTATTTACAATTTTTTTAATTTCTTCCTCACTGTCCTCTCATTCCTGCAGTAGCTTCTTGCACAAATCTTTAGAAGATCTTAGTTCTTCTAAAGCTAGTTTCAATTTTTGCTCCAACTCCTTTGCAGAGGTCTTGCGGGTGGCAATTACTCTTTCCATAGTAAAACCAGGGTACAAATAACCACTTAGATGCAATGGGAACGATAAATACTTATTTTATGTATGTATTTAAAATACTTATTTTATGTATGTATGTGAAGTAAAATAAATGTAATGGTTTTGTATGAGGTTAATGTTTTTGTCTTCAACTTTACTTCCAACTAGTCAAGTAAAGTGAGTCAGTAACGGTGCCTGAGTGTGTGGATGGACGTTACTCACTAAATAATGAGTAGTTTCTAGTTCAATGTATGTGATTTATATTAAAAGTAAAACAAAATACTCCCCGGGATTGAAGAAATTTGAATTCGTCATCCGTTAAGTTGACAGCTCGGTATATTCCTTTGTACTTTCTAAATTAAGCACGAAAACAAAGTACAAACAATAGCACGATAGTAATACGGTACTTTTTATCACTAAATATGATAATTGCACTTAATTAATATACATAAAGTAATTTAATTTAAATTAAAATGTACAGAGAATTTATCTGACGACTAGTCATCATCAGTCAGATTATTATTAGAACATACCAGAATATTATTTTATTTGTTTAAATACCAATTCCTTTCAAACCTCTTTATTTGTTTTGTTTCATTATTTTACAATTTAAGAAAAGATTATAAGTTTATTAAAAAGTATTTTCAAAACGACCAATCAAAGATTTTCAAAACGCCATCTTTATAAGAGAGATGCCGACGACGCTGCATGGGCGTCTGTTGGGTTTCCGATACGTTTGGAATTGGTCAGATATTGACGGAGTGGTTGATTTGGATTATTATAAAATAAAAGACGATACCAAGATCGGTGCCCCGAACCCGCTGCTCGGTTCAAAATTAAATGTGAACAATACTTTTTGTTAAATAAACGTCTAACATTGTGATCTTGTCTTTTGTGCTTACACTTTATCCCAATGACGCCCACAAAAACTGCTACAAATGATGCTTCTCCGACATATATATATATATATATATATATATATATATATATATATATATATATATAATTATATATTAACATCGACATTTTTGGCTACCAAAATAGACCAATTACTGAGCCAATTATGATTCGAGTAACAATTTCGTTCTAATTGTTCGGAAATTATTTGTGCTGATGAACCATTTTGCAATCGTAAGGGGGTGTTCATAAAATTTATCAAATAAATTTATAATATAAATTAATTACATAAATTGATTGATTAAAATTAATCTTATCCACTATTTATGTGTAAATTTGAAAACCTTAATCATATTTTAAATACAAATTGATTGAACCGGTTTCTTTGCAGACATGCGAGTAGCAATCAATAAGTAGGTAATTATTATACAATACACTCAATTCAAAAAATAAGTTTATTTCATTAAATATAATCAAAATAAATGGGGGACCGCTATATAGAGGAAAAAATAAAAATGCAAGTAAGTCACCAAAGCAAATATCATATGGTCTCCTCTGCCAGTCGCAACTGTGTTACGGCAAGGTAAGACACTCGCTACACGAATACATACTTTAATAGAACACTTTTCATGTGTTTTTAAATTATAAGTGGTTATATGTACCTAACGATATTAATAAAATAAAAAAACAAGAAAAAATATGAATAGCTAAAGAAAAAAACAAATAAAAATAAAGATAATAAAAAAACAAGACAACAACTATCAAATTACTTTTACCGGTACAAACAGCCGAGAACTATAATCATCTTGATAAGATCTAACTTAGTTATTAAACTTACATGATTACATATCGTAGGTATACGTATTAATTTATAATGTATTTAATACCCTGCTGTACGGTCTGAATATAAACCCTGCTAAATTACAGGATATTGTTATTAGCAGCCCTAGCATACTTGCACGGATCGATAGGTGAAACCTCCCCACGGTATTATATAACGGTGTAATTATTTCATATTTTATTTGATGGTCTCGTTAAAGATCTTGGCCTGTACTTTGTTACTCATAAAAAAAAATGGTAGCTTCTTGTTTTTAATATTTTTATTGATTTATAATACAAAAAATATTGTCCCTTATAATTAATAATTACACAAAATAAGGAAAATGCCCAAAATAATGCCAGCTAGACTCAACGGTGGGTTACTTGAGATAACACCGTAATTTTAAATTATATATAAAATTACTAAAATAGAAACGCTATTCGCCACTGACAACTTATAAGCGAAGACATAATATCGCACCTCCGCTCAAATAGTGTCACAACTCAAAAAAAATGAAAATCTCTTTTATTGCACTATTCGTTTCAGAAAGCTTCAAAATCTTATCTCAAATAATGTCATTTAAATAGGATGATTATTTATCCCTATATTGAGCTCGTGACAATATATCGATAAGTAAAAGTATTGTCTTATCAAACATATACAGTGTCATGTCTCTGCTTGCGCAAGGTTTTCGCCTGTCTGGATATTGTATAGAATGTTGGTTGTCGATTTATATCGGTACATGTGTAGACAAAACTTTAAATAATCTGATTTTTTTTTAAATTATAGTGAACTTTGTCGACATATGACAGTTTATTTAATTAAGGTAAGTCAAAAGTTATTAAATTTTACAAATTGAAATGAGTTTGGACATTGTCTATGACAAGGAAAAGCTAAAAGTCCTTTTTATTTTGGCAACAGTATTGTTTATAACATAATGTTTATAACAACGAACTGGGGAGGTAGAAACAGATAATTCAGTTAAAGATCCATATCACAATATAGAACGTAAAAAAGTAAGAAAAAGGTCCTTCCTCATCGCCGCTCACCATCATCATGTACTTCAAGTTCTTGATTATCCAGTTTAAGTTCATCTTTTTACAGAACAAGTGTATCCTTATCTAGCTTACCCATTTTGTTAAATACTGTAAACCCAGTAAGATATTCACGATTCACGAAGTCTGTCCATCAATTTTACAAGTATCAAATGCCGAAATCAACTCCGGGAACAAAATGTTTTGTTTTGCAGTTACCTCGGAATGATGTTTCAGTTTTTTACTCTAACAGCAAATTAAAGAACATGAATTTCACGATAAGCAAGTTGAAGGCGGAAAATACAGGACGAAAAAAGAATAACATTACTAATGTTATTTTTGTAAACCTATTGTAAATCAAACTATTACTCAATGCTACCTTTGGCAAGAGGGTAAAGGCTACCGAGGTGCAGATGAAATTGGTAGCAGTTTCTTTAAATTTATCAAAATAAAATTGCATTGTCATACCAACCATGAACCAACTTATTTAAGTTTCTTTTCGGACAGTTGTTGCGGGCAGAACAAAAAAAAATATACAGTCGAGTTACATACGTATGCAGTCGTAAAAAACATAAACTAAATTCGATTAGTTTTTAACTCGTCTAGGGTTAAAAAGCATGTTTATATTAGGTATAATATAATGCTGAGTTAGTGACAACCACTAGTTTTATATTTACAGTTGTATTTTCCAAAATTTGTAATTTTAAAACTCTTTAATAAGACAATATTTTGTAAATTATTTACTTTTATTATCTCTAAAGTGTCACAAGTCAAAAAAAAATAATATCTTTTAAAGCTACCTACCCGACCATTTGGTAGTTCTACATAAACCATTTAAACTTACTTAAAAACGTATAGCGCTAATTTTGTTAGTTTTTGAGTTATGACCCGAAAATTGAAATTTTTGCTTAGTATAATTTTCAAACGCTATTTACTCGAAAGTTTGATTTTTTGACTTATGACACTATTTGAGCGGAGGTGCGATATCCATGATCCTCCTGCTTGTCAGTACTGGAAAATCACAGTCAAACACTTGTTCTTTATAAAACTTTTTTAAAAATAGAAGTGTTGATTTATGGTTAAAATTATAATTAATTATAATTTTATAAATATATATATATAATATTTTATAAAAATTAATTATAATTTATAAATATAATTATTATTATTATTTTTTTATTTTGTCCTGTCGGACAGGCTAACGTTCGCAACCATGCTGCCTCGCGGTGTAGCCAACTTAGGGGGTTTTCCCCCTAAATTTAGGAGGAAATTAAGCGTTCCGGGGTTTTTTTAGGGGGGCAAAATGTTTAGGGGTTTTTAAATTTCAATAAATATTTGAAAAAAACCGTATTATCGGCATAATTTTCAAACAAGGTTGTAACTGCTAACCCGTATTTTGTTTATTGACATTTGACTAGTAACATTAAATTAAAATTTAATTTTCAAAAACATCATGTTAATTTCAAATAGAAGGTAATAAGTTAAGGTTATATGTAAAAATGAAATCATAGTAAAGAATCCATAAATTTTATTTGTTAAATTTGTAGTTTAGGGGTTTTCGAGATTACATTTGGGGGGAAAAAATTTCAGGTGTTGGCAACATGAGTGCGGCGTCTTTAGTTTACTTTATTAATTATTGTTGTAAATAACTTTCATAGTTCTCGCAACAAAATGATCCGCTGGTCGTTAAAACTCGGACACTTCAATATAATATGGTCCAAATCAGCAACCTTATATCCACAATGACGGCATTGGCTGGTATTAAAAACGTTTATTCTCTTCACTCTTCAGATGAGTTGGTGTCAATTGTCATACATTGTCATAAACTAAATGATTAAATTTGAAAGACATTTACATTTTCCAATGCAGTTAACACACTCTTTGAGTCAGTGACTATTAGGACATTATGTACATTATTTACAAGACTAATTACTAGTTGTAAGGCACTGAGAATTGCATAACTTTCTGCTGAAAAGATACTACAATGATTATTTAATTTTATACATTTGGTTTGACAAGTTGAGGATCATAGTAAGCTGCTCTAACAGAATCAATGTTTTTAGATCCATCTATGTACAGTAATAGCCTGTTTTGCTTTCTATGAATTCAAGAAAATCAAAGTTATTATGTACATTATTTACATGAATTATAAATTTATTTGTGAGACTAGTGTAAGAGTTCATATATACAGGCCAAATTGAATGGTTAACTACATGTCTAGTATTCTTTTGTACATGAAATAATAATGTTGGGATTTCAGCCTTCAGGTAAAGTTCTGTCAATGAGTGAGGGAGTAAAGAGATGAGAAGATGAAGTGAATTGGAATAGACTTGGAAGCACTACTATTTTGTTAAGCAGAGGATTTTCATCAATTGTAAGAATTTTTAGGAAGAATTTCTCTGCCAACATCAGTCTATGCAAAGTCAAAGGAGGTAAGCATGTCTCAATTTCTAATGAATTAATAGGAGTTGAACGCATAGCTCCGCAGATAATTTGGAGACCCATATTTTGAATAACATCAAATTTTTGTAAAAGGGTGCTATTTGCATTTAAATAAGCTAAAGTGCTATAATCGAAATGGCTTCTTACAATGCTTTTGTATAACATACTCCTACTCATTATTTTGGGATCTGCTCCCAGAATGCCCCAGAATGTACCAGCTAAATGTCTCAATATGTTTATGCGGTTTAGTGCTTTACTAGATATGTATTTGATGTGGTCATTGAATTTCAATTTTTCATCAATAATAACACCTAAAAATTTTTGCTGTTTGACTACTGGAATTGTAGATTTGTTGTAAATAATTTTTACATTTTCATGTGAGTCATTTCTACTAGTAACTAATACTGAACATTTATTAGGGCTTATTTCTAACCTGAGCTTTTTATGGTAATAGTTATACAACTGATCTATATCTATATTTTGGTTTGTACTGTATAATAGCAAGTAATCTGCAAACTGTAAAATATTCACATCTAAAGTATCTACATATTTTAGTATCTCAGATGTGTACAAGTTGTATAACAGCGGTGATAAAATTGCCCCCTGCATTGTGCCCTTATTTACAAACCTTGGACCGTGTAACTTATCATTGTATCTTACATAGACAGTTGTATTGTTCGGAATGTGACTTGGTAAGCCAATATCACGAGTTACTTGGATGAGTTCTTCTATATTTACATTATCAAATGCACCTTTTACATCTAAAAATACACACATTGCATTGGAGTGACTCAGTTTCACTTCTTTTATATCTGACAGAAATGATATTGTAACGTGGTATTTTGGAATCCGTTACATAACTAAAGATATTTTTTTTTTGGGGATATTTTACTTTAAATACAACAAAACAAAAAGTTTGTTTACATATTAGTTGTCATTTGTCTCTTTAAAATTTGACAGTTAGCTTCACATTCATTACACATTCTATTGCACAGATAAGAATTCAAAGGTTTTAAAACAGATATTTATTGTTGCTTAAATGGTGGTTAGTTTGACATACTTTAATTTATAATTTTAAGAATGAAAACCACATTTTTTGTAATATTTTTATTATTTATAACTAATTTTTAAAACAAAATCAAATTGTATTAGTTAATAGCTTTTCTTAAATTCATTTTTACTTGGCAGTTCGAGTTGTTGTCTTCCGGTTGATTTTATTTTGTAGTCTATTGACTTTGACGTTTTCACCTTTCTCTTGGATTTTGTTCGGTGAACACGTTATTTTTGAATCTCTAGTTTTTGTCCATAATATTGGTCAATCTATTAAAATATTTAATTAACATTTAAATATAAACGCATATAAGCGTGATAAATGTTAATTTCTTTGTTGCTGCAATTTTGGTAAGTTTTGATATTTTCTGTTACATATGCGCAGACGCAATTTGCTCGCGTATATTTTTCCCAATTTTCAAACATCCTTAATATCAATTTGTTTTCTTTATTTACAGTATTTGCTCGCTTACTTGCTTGTGCATTATTTATTGTAAGTGCACATTAGTTTATTTAATTTGAAGAGCGCGTGCCTACGCGGTAAGTGTCATATCATACACCTTCTCTTTTCCAAATTTTATTTGAGTATGAATTATCAATTGCTTTTATTTTGTTACAGCTCTTCAATTTTCTTCAGTTAATTTGATATCTTCAGTACCTTCAGTACCTTCAATTTATTGAATTCTTCAAGTTTAGATCTTCAATGAATTTGGTATCTTCAATTTTTCTTCAACTTCTAGATCTTCTATTTATTCGTTAGCTTATCTCCTTTATATTTGGAACTTGTCATTTTACATTTTGTCCATTCTAATAGAACCATTTTGGTTTGGGGTTCTCATTTCACCTGGTTCCTGTTTTGTACATTTCTGCACATGGCTACAATTTTTGCATCATAATATTATTGCCTGAAGCATTAGAGCTTAACGCTGACCTGCTTTTACAACCCGCTTGCCATTAAAGAACGCCAAGTAAAATGAATTACTGAGGATGTGCTGCGGCTGAACCTACATTGCTGGCTGTGGAAGGAATGTTTTAGCAAACCAGGGTTCTTTATAATTATTACTTAGGTTATTAATTTATCAAAATTTAACTGTAAGTACTATTTATTTTTTTATTAAAAGTCCTCTAACTGTAATTGTAATCTAACTTGTTACAAGAATTTGTTTTGTTGTATTGTTTTGGAAATATATTGTTAAATTGTTAGTTTTCTTTTCTTTGGCTCTCTGTCAACACACCAAAAATGCACACCAATGCCCGCCTTGAGATTAATAGTTCAATGGTCTATCCGGCAGACTATTCTGAGTGATTCTTATTGGCACTGGTTCTCTGGCGCCCGATTATACTTGTTGGTTAGTTTGTTTGTTTATTTTTTTTATTTGTCTTATTTATTTTATTTTGAGAACCATAGCCAATACCACCTCGGCAAGCTCACACACTCATTTAGGTATTTTGTTTATTTTTGTCTTAACTTAACTTAACATTCTCTCCTACATTTTGAATTTTTAAATTCAATTTTTTTTTAACATTACATTTTGTCGCCTGAACTCAGGGACTTGAAAGTGCATTTTTCTTAGATTTATTTTGTTAGATATTATTTTTTGGTGATTTGACAGAGTTAAACTTGTAACTTGTTTTGGTTTTGGTAAACATTAGAAATTAGGAAGTAAACATTTAGTACTGTATTATTTTATTTTTAATATCTTTGTGTCAATGTGCTTAAGGTAAGTACTTTGTTATATATAAGCTTAAATCTTGTGTTATAAGAGGAGTTATAGATAATTTGGATACTTAGCTAAACTTATAATAAGCAAAAGCAGAATAAGCTGAATTCTGCTTAATTACTTTTGAATATTATTCAAATTTTTTTTGGATTTTGCAAACATTTCTTGAATAAATTTACTTTACATTTCCTAATCGCGTAGATTTGCTGAATATTTTATAACATTTCATATATTGCTTTTAACAGTGCATTAGTATATTACCTAAGTAATTTAGATTTAAATATATTTAACAATTTCTTAATTTGTTTATATTGGAAATAGGAATATATAGTTATTCTGAATTAAACTTAATATAGTTAATATTGTAAGAATTTTTTTACATATAACTTTCAATTTAGAGTTTTACTGTAATTGTTTGATAATTATGGATAATATTGAACCTTCTTGTTCTAAGCCCAGTGCTATAAATAGTAATATTAGTAATACTTCAGAACCTTTGAATAATATTAGTACTGATACTCAGACTCAGAATAAAGATAATTTGCATTCTCACAGTATGAGTATGATAGACTTAGAAAATATTACTGGAAATGTTGTAACTAACACACCACATTCAGAGCAACTTAATTTAACAAATTTGAATTCTTTATCACAACCTGCCACACAAAATATTTATTATCAAAAACATTTTGACTTTTCTAAACTTAACTTAACATTTAATAGTAAATCTTGTCAAATAGAATTTTTAAATATAAACATTCTAATTCATCTCCTTTAGGTTTTATAACAAATCCCAAGTTAGTAAATCGCCCTATGAATATGATTTCCATTGATCTTGTTGGTCCTTTACCTAAATCTTACTCAGGTCATACTTATATATTGTCTATAGTAGATGTTTTTACTAAATATTGCTGGATTAGTTCTTTGTATAATGCAACTACTCAATCTATAATTAAATTTTTAGAGAAAGATATATTTTTAAAATTTGGTTGTCCTAAAGTTATTATTTGTGATAATGGAACACAGTTCACATCTAAATCGTGTAGAGATTTTATTAAAAGTTATAATATACCTAAATTATTTTATAATGCCTTATATACTCCTCAAAATAATCCCATTGAAAGATTTAATAAAACAATTGTAACTTGTATTTCATGTTATGTTGATACTGATCATAGAACATGGTCTAGATTTTTACCTCATGTTCAAGCTGCTATAAATAATACTATTAACTTGGTTACTGGATATACTCCTAATTTTCTTATGTTTGGTAGAGAAGTTTATTTAGAGGGTTCTTTACATAAATTTGTTTCTATTGAGGATCCTGCAGATTTAATTATTGGTAGTCGTTCTAGTTATTCGGAGTCTCTTTCTACTTTGGAGAATATTTATAGTCAAACTGTTGATAATTTAGCTAAATCTTATAAAAGAAATGCAACTTATTATAATTTAAAAAGAAAGGTCATTTCTTATAGTGTTGGAGATATTGTATGGAGGAGAAGTTTTATACAGTCCAATGCAACTCATTTTTTTTCTGCTAAATTAGCTCCTAAATTTGTTAAATGTAAAATCATTGATAAAATATCTGATAACATTTATTTGTTAAAGGATTTAATTAAAAATACTACTGGAAAGTTTCATATTAAAGATATTCTTAAAATTTAGTTATTTTGGTTATTTAATTTAAATTCTTTTGTGTTGCTTATAGCAATTTAATATCTTGTTTATTAGTTTTAGCATGACCATGACCTTGGTTGATGAAGGATGTAGAAGATGTATGTTAGGTTGGTCACATAAATGGTGAGGGATGAGGAAATCATGTTAAATACTTGATACTTTTAACAATGCTATACAATACTATATTTTAGGTCAACATTAGAGAAATATGAGTGTGCAACTCTATAAGAACTATTAGTTATTTTTTGTATTTTGTTTTTGTTTTTTTTTGTGTCTGTTTTAGGTTAAGTTAATATAACCTGGACATGACTTATTCTATGTTGTGCCATGCTTATGTATATTGAGCATTGCTTAGCTAGAATATCTATTTATACTTTTGGATTAGACTTTGTGTAGTCTTAGTACTCACAGCTACTTGTGTGATCTATTTGGATTCACATATCCTATTTGGATTTTGTTTTGTATTTTGCTGTCTCTTATATAGATATGCAAAGGACTTCAGGGTTGGTTTGTCAATACAAGGCGATGGTGCTCATTGTATTGTACCAGTAGTATACCATACTCTAGGTCTTAGGTGTGTCATATTTAGACATTTGTTTTGTTTCTTTTCTAGCTTGTTTGTGGAATGGTTTGTCAATTTGGGGCGAGGGTGCCGACCATATTGTACCAGTAGTATACCAAACCCAATACTAGTCTAGTTAGTTGTTATATTTTGTATTCTTTTTCAAATCTTTTGGATTTGCTTTTGGGAGGTTTGTCAATTTGGGGCGAGGGTGCCGACCATATTGTACCAGTAGTATACCAAACCCAATATTAGTCTAGTTAATTGTTATATTTTGTATCTTTTCCAATTCTTTTGGATTTGCTTTTGGGAGGTTTGTCAATTTGGGGCGAGGGTGCCGACCATATTGTACCAGTAGTATACCATACCAAAGCACTTGTTTGTTTGTTTGTTAGTTTGACATCTGTCAGCTATTGGTTTTGTTAGTTTGACATCTGTCAGCTATTTGTTTTGTTAGTTTGACATCTGTCAGCTATTGGTTTTGTTAGTTTGACATCTGTCAGCTATTGGTTTTGTTAGTTTGACATCTGTCAGCTATTGGTTTGTTAGTTTGACATCTGTCAGCTATTGTTTGTTTGACTTGTGTCAACAATTTTTTTCTTTCTCCAATGTTTTTGGATAGGTTTGTCAGTGTGGGGCGTAGGTGCCGACCACATTGTACCAGTAGTATACCATACCAAAACATTTAGTTAGTTATTAGAATATTTATTGTTATTTGACTATGGGTTAGTTTGTTTATTCGAGGCGTTAGTGCTTATCGATAAACCAGTAGTATACTATACTCTAGTTCAAGTAATATTTTTTAATTTGTTAGTAGTTTTATTTAACTTTAGTGATACTTTATGAAAGGTTTAATCTGTTCGAAGAGTTAGTGCTTGTATTTCGAATATGACCAGTTCTGAAACCTAACATCACTATTAGTTATTTAAATAGCTATGTACTAGTTATATGTATTAGTTATTTATTTTGGTTTGTTATTTAAATGAAATACATTTGTTGTTTCATTTCTTTATTTGATAATTTACATTGTTTTTTTGAATTTACTTATTTTTTTTTAAGGAAAAAAAAAAATCCAGAACATTTAGTTCTGATATTTTTTTTTAAATTGCTACAAGGGGGGAATTGTAACGTGGTATTTTGGAATCCGTTACATAACTAAAGATATTTTTTTTTTGGGGATATTTTACTTTAAATACAACAAAACAAAAAGTTTGTTTACATATTAGTTGTCATTTGTCTCTTTAAAATTTGACAGTTAGCTTCACATTCATTACACATTCTATTGCACAGATAAGAATTCAAAGGTTTTAAAACAGATATTTATTGTTGCTTAAATGGTGGTTAGTTTGACATACTTTAATTTATAATTTTAAGAATGAAAACCACATTTTTTGTAATATTTTTATTATTTATAACTAATTTTTAAAACAAAATCAAATTGTATTAGTTAATAGCTTTTCTTAAATTCATTTTTACTTGGCAGTTCGAGTTGTTGTCTTCCGGTTGATTTTATTTTGTAGTCTATTGACTTTGACGTTTTCACCTTTCTCTTGGATTTTGTTCGGTGAACACGTTATTTTTGAATCTCTAGTTTTTGTCCATAATATTGGTCAATCTATTAAAATATTTAATTAACATTTAAATATAAACGCATATAAGCGTGATAAATGTTAATTTCTTTGTTGCTGCAATTTTGGTAAGTTTTGATATTTTCTGTTACATATGCGCAGACGCAATTTGCTCGCGTATATTTTTCCCAATTTTCAAACATCCTTAATATCAATTTGTTTTCTTTATTTACAGTATTTGCTCGCTTACTTGCTTGTGCATTATTTATTGTAAGTGCACATTAGTTTATTTAATTTGAAGAGCGCGTGCCTACGCGGTAAGTGTCATATCATACACCTTCTCTTTTCCAAATTTTATTTGAGTATGAATTATCAATTGCTTTTATTTTGTTACAGCTCTTCAATTTTCTTCAGTTAATTTGATATCTTCAGTACCTTCAGTACCTTCAATTTATTGAATTCTTCAAGTTTAGATCTTCAATGAATTTGGTATCTTCAATTTTTCTTCAACTTCTAGATCTTCTATTTATTCGTTAGCTTATCTCCTTTATATTTGGAACTTGTCATTTTACATTTTGTCCATTCTAATAGAACCATTTTGGTTTGGGGTTCTCATTTCACCTGGTTCCTGTTTTGTACATTTCTGCACATGGCTACAATTTTTGCATCATAATATTATTGCCTGAAGCATTAGAGCTTAACGCTGACCTGCTTTTACAACCCGCTTGCCATTAAAGAACGCCAAGTAAAATGAATTACTGAGGATGTGCTGCGGCTGAACCTACATTGCTGGCTGTGGAAGGAATGTTTTAGCAAACCAGGGTTCTTTATAATTATTACTTAGGTTATTAATTTATCAAAATTTAACTGTAAGTACTATTTATTTTTTTATTAAAAGTCCTCTAACTGTAATTGTAATCTAACTTGTTACAAGAATTTGTTTTGTTGTATTGTTTTGGAAATATATTGTTAAATTGTTAGTTTTCTTTTCTTTGGCTCTCTGTCAACACACCAAAAATGCACACCAATGCCCGCCTTGAGATTAATAGTTCAATGGTCTATCCGGCAGACTATTCTGAGTGATTCTTATTGGCACTGGTTCTCTGGCGCCCGATTATACTTGTTGGTTAGTTTGTTTGTTTATTTTTTTTATTTGTCTTATTTATTTTATTTTGAGAACCATAGCCAATACCACCTCGGCAAGCTCACACACTCATTTAGGTATTTTGTTTATTTTTGTCTTAACTTAACTTAACATTCTCTCCTACATTTTGAATTTTTAAATTCAATTTTTTTTTAATAATACAATATAAAGCTTTCAGAACAACTTTTGCCTTTTCGGAAACTAAATTGAATGGGAGGTAGGTATTAAGTTATGTGATTTAACAAAATAATCTAATCTAAATTTTAGCATATTTTCAAAAAGTTTCCCTAAACATGATGATAAAGATATAGGTCTGTATGAACATGCATTTTTTGCTGGTTTTTTGGGCTTTAAAATTGGTATCACTCATTGAGTTTTCCAATCATGGGGAGTAATCAATTTTAGCCTATAGTTTATTGTATATCTTAGGAAGTGTTGTCTGTGCATTTGAATGTAACTGCTTTATTAATATGTAGTTTATATCATCCAAACCAGGGGTAGTATTTTTCCGACTTTTTAATGAAATAATCAGTTCCGGTAGTGTGAAAAAATTGTTCAGAGACAAATTACTGGCAACAAAGCAGTCTATTTATGTTGACTTCAGTTGAATCAGCTAAATTATCTAAAAATTGTGGAACCCACTCATCATTTAATTTTTTATTTCTATTAGTACCTATCCTTTTGAATTTTTTAATATAGGACCATATTTGTGAAACAGGTGTTAATCTATTAAAACTACTGCATAAATTTTCCCAAGATTTTTTACTTTCTTCCCTTAGTGTTCTCTGTTTTATTGCATTCATTTTTTTGTAAATAATCCAATTTTTTATTGTAGGTAGAGAAAAATAACGTTTTAATGCACTTTTTGATATAGTGACAGCATCACTACATTTAGTGTTCCACCAGGGCACCGGGTTTCTAAGTAAATTTCTGTTACATAGTTTACGTTTAGGAATAGTCTGATTGCGTAGATCATTAAGTGCATCTATAAAACTTTTGTAGCAAACCAATGGATCACTGCTTGTTAAATCAATTTGGGAAAAACATGTTTCTGATCGAATGTAATATTTGTGCCAATCTGCTTTACTATAAATGTACTTTTCTTTGTTTTAAGGAGGTGACGTGTCATAGAGTGATGGCTGAATGTTGATCTTGAGCAACATTGGGAGATGGTAGCTACCCATGGGGTCATCAAGTACATGCCAGTTACATAAATGAGCTATTGAAGGATTAACAAGAGTGATGTCTATAGCTGAAGCTTGTCTATTGGGATATGGAACTGTTGTTGGTGAACCATCATTTAGAATACACAAGTCAAACTCATCAATAATGTTGTACAAGCATCTGCCTCTGTTGTTATCACTGTGACATCCAAAAGCTATGTTGTGAGCATTAAAATCACCCATAATTATGCATGGTTTAGGTATATTTCTGATTAAGAATTTAAGTTTTGTTGAGTTAAATTGTTTTCTAGGAGGACTATATACATTCAGTATTGAGACCGAACCAGATTGCGTTTCTATAGAAATATATACATTTTGTATTGATTCATGAAAACGTGTTGTAATTATCCTATAATTTAAATGATGTTTCATAAACATGGCTACTCCGTTATGAGAGTTTTCGGAATTTTTATAGATAAAATGATATGATGGGAAGTGTGGAATTTTAGAGTTAGACTTTAACCAAGTTTCATTGAGTAAACTAATATCTATATTTTTCGTAATCTATAGATTTTGTAAAAGACTCTTTTTACTCAGTAAGCTTTGTATGTTATATTGTAATATGTTTAGATATTTATCCATTAAATTAAATTTGATAAAAATATTTCTTTTATTTTCTTAGTTGTTAGTGGATCTTTCGTTTTGTTTCCCAACACAAGAGATTTTACTATGGCATTTAGAATAATTTCGTTATTGGCTATTTGTTTTACGTCATAGGTACATTTTATTTACATCATCATCTTTTGAAATGGCCAAGTAATGGCCGGAGCAGCTAATGCATGTTATTTCTTCTTTGTCACGTTCTTTATAGAAATGCGGACCTGCGCACGAAGAGCACATCTGTGTTTAACACAACTTTAAATACTTAAAACACTGCAGAACTGGTGGAATATGTCTATATTCGAATATGTCTATATGAACGGGGTATCTAAATATTTGGAGGTATATGTATTGTGACAAATTAACTGTGGCAAATGTGACAGCTACGGTGCCTAAGGGGGTGAGTTCCCCGTCAATTCTTGTGATGAGCCTCTTGATTGAGACAACTTCTGCATCGCAAACAATGTTTTTATAGATCTCTTCGTTGGATAGATCTTCGGATACAAATCTAATTACGCCTGTCCTTTCGGTCAGATAGGCAGGTATAAATGCCTTCAATTTATGTTTAATAAAAACTCGTCCATATTCAGGAAATTGTTGGCCGAGGTTGGCTTTTTAAATAGCACGCAGAGCTTATATGCGTTGATGCGGTAGACGCCAACGATAGCTTTCATATTTTTCGAAATGAATAAATGCTTTTCAGGAACCGGAGCGGAGGCGGCAGATATTTGGCGGATTTGGATTGGATTTGGAGATTTTTGGCGGACTTCCCGCCAAAAAGTCCACTACTGACTCAGGAATTATTACTCCCACAGCCCACTTAACATAGTCAATGCGCATGCACGTATTAGTGCGTCCTTTTCTATATACTTTTACTAGGTGCAACCTACGTCTGCGTTTCTCCCAACACATTAGATGTAAAAGAAGGATATTAAAAACTGTTAAATAAATTATATATTACTAAAATAAAACTAGAATTTTAAAAATATAATTGTACTTAGCCGAACACACAGACAACATACGTAACTTAATTAAATGGTTTTATTTTCAGACTTTGCAATGAGGAATACAGCTCAAACTAGTTACCGTCAACTTCAGGAAACTCTCGAAGCTGTGTTACAGGATAGCGAAGATGACAAATGTGATTTCGCTATAATACCACTTAATCCAAGTACATTGGCTGATGAAGAGGAGGGTGCCAACGAGGATATGGCGTGTGTCCCATACCTCAAGACGTACCTGGTACTATTGTGACAATCAGGAATCGAGAGGACAATGGTAGCGAGGAAAAGGACAGTGATGATGAACCATTTGCATCAAAAAATACCATCCAGTTTTCTTCCAATCGGTACCCCATCTGGCACAAATATACCTCTTCCTATTCTTTGAATTTTTAGAGATCAACTTCTGTTGATACTTCTTCTGACTTTTGTCTCTGATAAGAAAAGTGCTATTGATGAAGAACTGAAGTACCTCAACCTTATACAAATATATGAAAAGATAATGGGTAATGATATTATGAATGTGATCATATCCAATAGCAAACTGTACGCTAACCAAAACAATAGACACGAGTTCCATCTAGATTCCACTGATTTGATAAAGTTTTTTAGGATTATCTGGCTACCACAAGCTACATCGACAACCAATATATTATTGGTATTTAGATGAAGACGTAGAATTGGTCAGTTAAGCCATGTCAATGCATGGGTTTCCTAACTTAAAAAAACATCTTGTAATTACAACGCAGTAGCAACATCAAACGATAAAATGTTCAAAATGAGACCATTGGCAGATAAACTTATGCAGAAGTTCTTGCAATGCATGAATAGATCTGCTCCCCTATGGATCAGGTCATATTCTTACAACACATTTGCTTGATTTTATTTACGCAAAAAATTAACTTAAAGAATGACTTGAACTTAAAGAATAGAGTTTGTAGTCGTAAAGCTTGTAGAGTATGAATCTATGCTCTTCATTAAATTTGATGTAATAAGAGGAAAATCGATATGAGATTAGCAATTTCCTTTTTGTGGTATAATTTTTACAATAAAATTTTACACCTACACAATATATCTTTTATTAATCAAATTAATGGAACAAATTTTGTTTCTTTAAGGGTATATAGTAATAAACTTATACATATTTTGTTTTTTTGTTTAAAATTGGTAGTGCATTCTAGTATGTTTTTACAAACACGAAGAAGGAAAAATAATAGACATATTTAAAGTTGTTTTCTGACAGAGTCCTCTACATTATTTTTATCTTACATTTCTTTTCAGGTAAGTGCCCTCTATGACCAAATTAAGTTTGGTATACCACCTATGGTAACCCTATATTGTTGGGGTTTTACAGTACATAGATTAAGTAGATAACTTTCTGGCAGATGGCGATACTATGTTATTTCATCTAAAGATTTTCAAACAAGAAAATTTCAAACAGACTTATATCTCGTATATTTATTTTAAATATATCTTTACTCTTGGCATTTTATTAGAACAACGTGGAAAGCATTGCAGTCATTACTTGAATTCACTGCCATCTAGCGACTGATAGCAGAACTAAAACCGCTTTGTGATATTACATGCAGTTTCCAAACTTAAAAGTTGTAGATGGCAGCAAACGTTATAATCAAAGGTCAATAATGCAAATTCATATCAGGAAATATACTTTTTTTTAAAAGACTACTCACAGTAAGATTATATTATCCCTGGAGATTATATTATCCGGGCTGAGTCTTCCAGACCTTTTAGCCTCACGGCTACACGCCTACACGGCTACACGGCAACAGGCCGGACGACATCAGCCACCCCGTCAAGCATTGGGCGAAGCTTCGCCGCCAGTGCTTCGGTTTGCTCCGGAGCGTTCTTGGGCAACTCTAGGTACGTAGGTGGGTGACACCCGCTCGCCACTGCCGCCTCGGGCTGCACTTTAATCAAAACTGCAGGAGACCGAGGAGACGGCAGCTTCGGAGGACCCGAACTCCCCTTCCTCGACTTCGACGACTCTCTTCCCTTCCTGAGCACTTTTTTGGGAACCGGCATCTGGGGGTGGCTCTTTTTTTTTCCCCAAGCCTTTCTTCCTCCTCACGACTTACTTTACTAATATAGTTTTTAAGATACCTGTACTAATGGACTCCTTTTTGAGTATGTTATCTGAAAATAAAAACCATTAATCTATCAAATACAGACAAAATGCGAAAAAGTGCACGAGTGACGTGTCCGTGGATAGAATTAAAAATTAATAAAAAAAAACCAGTTACGAACAGTGTTAATGACGTGTTTTTGAAATCGTAAATTTACAGCCATAAATACTCCTAAATATATATACATAATTACTCAGACATATATGGGTTTTAGGTATTTAAAAAGTATTAGTTGCGTGATTATCGTGAAGAATTGATCTCCTAACTACTACTTCACAAAACGTAAATACAATATAAGTACTTAACGACATTTTTAAGTTGAAAGCTATAGGTCTACAACTATAAATCCTTTAATACTACCCAGAATATTTTTTTTTACTTTTTTGCAGTATTTATTTTTAAAATTAACAAAAAATACATACCTACTTATAAAATGGATTACCTTTGATGTACCGACGACTAATGATATCCCGCAAATGCTTTATTATAAATAATTCTTGATAGTCTTTGATTCACAACTTCATTTATTAGTATAGAATATTATCACTTTATAAATGAATTAAAATGTTTTATATTTTTATGTATAGATTCTAAACTTATGAAAATATATAGGACTATTACAATAAATAATAACAAATGATTTCTGAAAAATAAATAGATAGATAGATAGATAATATTCTTTATTGCACTTCAAATAACAATTAAAATAATACAAGAATAATAACAACATTGAACTATACAGTAACTATAAAATGCATATGTAGAATATTTGACAAATTTAGATTCTGCTTTATTTTCCGATAATGTATATAAAAAATAAGAACGGTGCCAAATAAATGTATTATTATCTCCTGATATCTAGGTAATAAGAATAACGATGTAAAAAGAAAGTCTTTGAAGTATAGGTCTGTTCGTCCAATGTAATGAATAAACATTGAATCAAACAAATAAACAACCAAAAAATTCATTGGACAAAACATTGGCTCAGTAACCTAATTCTCACATTATCTTAATAAAATAATTTTAACAAGTTCCATAATCTTATACGTCAAGTAAACAAGGTGAAACGGTGAGCTTTAATTGAACACGGAAACCTTTTTAATTACACTAGGTAGAGTGCATCCATGGGGTGGGAAGAGGTGGAATGGGATGGGTAGTCAGTATCGAAAATCACACCATAGAATCTAGGAGAATAATTTTAGTACGTTATCATCCGTCGCGTTGGACGGATCGTCCTCATTAAAGTTAGGTATCTAGTGAAGTTTACGTGAGTTATATAGTGTAGTAGTAGTTTAAAGTTATATAGTGATTTAAGTGATGCGTGCATTAAATATGCTCCTCCGGATGATAGTGATACTAAATCTTCTGGGAAACGTAAATTATGGTAAAGTTATATTTTGCAATCTACATATAATTTTATTATTGTCATCAACTATCAAATAATTAACAAACAATTGGGAAAAATACTATGAAATCAATTTATAAGATTTTGAAAAATATAAATATAAGTTAATTAACCAGTTCACTTATAGTTTTTATTATTTATTAAAACTTTTAGTTTTACTTAGCTTAAATACTTACTTACCTACTTATCAATTTGCCTAATATCGCGATATCTTAACGCGTAAAAAATATTTTACACTTACTAAATACTTCATTCTAAATTACTTATTTAATTATTAGGATTTTTTTGTCAGTTACTGTGCTTGATATTTTTTTGTTGGTTACTATGAATGTAATCAGATAGTTAATAATAAGTTTAAAAATCTCTACCACAATTGTATATCAAAACATAAAACGTTTAATGAATTATGATAAAGCAGGAGAGTAGTAGTTAATAGCAATAAATAATCTAACTTAATAAATATTAACCTTTCAATACTTACTGTAAGTCATTTTTTGTGCTCCAGAACAGACAATGAAAAAGGAAATAGAGCTTGAGTACGAACAACTAGACGAATTATCTAACTGCCGGCGGGGTCGTGGTTGAAGGGCTAGCCGTACCCACGACTCCGCCAATAAGGCGAGGAAGGGGCGCCGCGGGGTTTTTAGTGGGTTTTCGGGAGTCCCACACACGCCCCTCGCTTCCCCGGCGAGGGGTACGGTGCGTAAAGCATTTTCCCCGCGAAAACAAAAAAAAAAAAGACGAATTATCAAACTTCGACCCAAACTTATCTGACTTTGAACCAGTTTAGGAAGATAACGAGTATATTCTTCTACCAGAGAAAAACGTGATAGAAAACGAGCTGCCAATATTCCTTATAAAATTAATTAATTCATTCGTAACTAGAAAAAAACCGGCTACTTTGTTCTTTACAGCTGCTAATGCTATTCTATTTAGATAGAAATGATAAGGCAATCAGAGTATGTGGACCCTGAGGATGGTATTAAAGTGGTTGAAACTTAACCTTAATGTGACTAGGAATGACTTAGATAAGTATTTTCATAGAAATTACAGCTGTGTGTGCCATGCTTGGAATAAAAAGGGCAGTTTTCGTTTTCGAAACGTGAATTTTAAATTTAATTACCTACACGCAAGATAAATCCGTAAAATTAAAATTTTACGATTTTTATTTATGTAACCAAATATTGATTAAAAATAGATTTAGATAATCTAATATGGTTTAGTGATATGAATTTATTAAAAGGTAATCTTTACTTTATTAGGTTTACATTTTTTCCTATCACTATGCAATCATGGTGCAGCAACCTTTATAATATTGCAAACATTGAGTTAAAAGAAAATGACATGAGATTTTTGGAGTTTAAACAATTAAATTAGATTTTTTTGCTTACAGTTGTTAGTCATTAAGATATTCATTAGTAAGCTTATTTCAAAATCATAAATTTAACCTAACTCAATCTGACCTATTTAATGAGGTATTTGTTATGTTACACGTTTATAATTATTAGAACTCCACAATGTGATTTTAACCCACTACAATATTAATTTCTTAGATTTACTGTTGAATGAACTTTTCGACATATGAAAGCTCATCCTGCGATACACCATCAAATAAGTTTTATTATCTATGATTTTCTTTCACCCCTAAATAATTAACACAAAATCTTTTGGTCGGTCCTACTAATATCCAAATAATCATTAATCATAAGATTTTCGTAAAATAATTAATATATATATGTAGTTTTGGTTACATGGGGCCTTATTATTATGTTCCCACAACCTTATAAACGTTATTGTTATGGAGTTATGGTTTTAATTGCAAAATGTATATAATGACATACATTAACAACCACATACTAGTAAAAAGACGAGGGACAGATAAGGTGTTAATACAAAATATTTTAGGATCCTACAATTAATAAAAAATAAAATAAATAATAAAAAGAAAAATATTTCATATTTCTTTATATATAATGTCATATTTCATTATTTTCTTTAATTTTGTAACAATAGTGGTAATACGATATTTAGCTTTGTATTTTAACATAACTATGAAAATGAGATTTTCTTATGAGGGTTGGTTTACATATGCTTGCATTAATGTCGCTTAGGGTGTTAATACGTATTTGGAAGTTTCTGACTGGTATAAAAGCGATAGATCTCTGTTCTCTTCCGAAATTCATAAAAAACGGGCTAAAAGCGGGCTGATGTTAACATTTATATGATTTGTTACAAATTTATATGATTTTATTTAGCTCGTTAATTCGTACTATTTCAAAACAAATCAAAAATACTTTATTTTAGCAACATGCATATATACATAACGCCAAAAAATACACAAAAAACATACAAATAATACTAAAATGTAACTTATGATCTTTTTAACAAAATCAATATTGCATTAGTATTGAAGTTGCCCAAAAAAGGATATCACTCAGCTTTTGTGGTCAAAATGAAAATGTTCTTAACGCTGGTAATTATGTGGTTGCCATTTACAGAGTCTCGCCTCGTAGAATCGTAAATGATTTTAAAAGATTATAGTCCGAAATTAAACAAATTGGAATAATGTACTATCTTATGTATGTGCAAATTACGTATTTTATTTATTGTTTTGATTGCGGGCAGAAAAAATGGAAGTCCAAATCAAGAATCTCCAGTTTTTTTGTTCTTCCTTCTCTCTCTTTTATCTTTTCTTCTTTTTTTTCACGGTTTTCTTCATATTCGGGCTGTCACTGTAGAAAATTGTTGAACATCGGCAGCCAAGGTGATGTAAAGTGGAAGGTTAATAGAATAAGTAAAATGAAATAGAAACAAAGAGTCTTCATAAAAAAAATATAAAAAAAAATAAAATTATAAAAAATATTGTGATAAGAAACTAAAAATAAATTATTCTTAAATTGTGTTAATGAAGCTGGACACTGCACTGGAAGGAAATACAGACTTTCCCAATAATTTTAGTCGTGTTAATATTGTTCAACAATATCGCCACTGTTTTTCAATACAAACTCGACAGTTTCCAACACCATACCGTGTGTCGTCAATACTCTTACATGATTGTTATACTCAATTGTAAAGTTTATAAATGTTTACATTATTCAATTTTAAGGGGTAATGCCTTTAATGTTCATTAGAAAATGTTAACTATACTAGTGAAATTTTCTTTTTTATTGAGTGGTAGTTCAAGCGTGTACACTTTATGTATAAAATTCTTTATTAGTTTTATTTTTGATTTTTTTTAAACATTCAAACCCGGGTTTCTCAAACTATTTACCTTCATTATACCAATAATATAGGTTTACACAATTATAATACGACTCTGTACGTGGGAATCGGGATCTTTTATTATTATTATTATTTTTTTTTTATTCTGTCTATGCTGTTAGCCCTGTTGGCTATTACAGCGTCACCGGGGGAGCGGGTGGGTCAGGAGACCCGCCCTTAAAAGGGGGGGCCAGAGGGGCCCCCATGGGGAACAACGTCCCGAGGGCGTCTCAGATTGAGACACGGACCTCGGCTCGGGGCGTCGTTAGTCAGGAGGAAAGCTAAGGAAATTTGGACACTAGCGTCCTCCGACGGCAGAACGCCGGAGCAACGGAGCACTTACTCAGTTGGGACCTTGTCTATACCGGTATAGACGGTGTGTGTCTGTATGTTGTGTGGTGTCACTTATGCCTACGATACACGTTATTACCTACTGTGAACGCGTCGTCGGGGTCAACGAGTACCGACTTGGGTCTTCTTTTTCTCACTAAAGTAGTCTTACGTGGTCTATACTCTGCGGCGTCAGCCACCAGTGGGTTCGGGTGTCGCTCAGCACGTTCAAAGTACTTTTGGGAAAGCCCCTTGAAGTACTGAGCGATGGTCGGAAGGTCTAAGTCTCTATGGCGATCGATGTTGCGTACGAACCACGGCGCCCCGGTTGCAATCCGTGTAAACCTGTTCTGATCCACCTGAAGGGGTTTCGGATTAGCGTGCGCAAAAGCGGGACTCGCATAGGACATGACGGAACGTATGCAAGCTTTGTAAAGTGTCACCTTATTGCGAAGGGACATTTTACTCCGCTTGCCCAACAGCGGATATAAACGACCTAATATGTAGGCCGCTCTGCTACAAACGGTCCTAATATGCGCAGTGGAAACTAACTTTCTATCTAACGTTAAAAATGGTAACCAATAGGTAAATTAAAGGAGGCGGAAGAAGCTTTATCACTTTGTTAGTGATCCTATCGGGACCTGGCGATTTCTTGGCGTGAAGCACCCTAACTATGGACGTCACCTCGTCTAGATTCGTTTCCTTGATTGGCGGACCGACCGGTGGCTGAGAACACATTATATTGACCGATTTGTCGACTATTTAGACATGATCGTGATCAACCGATTGAGCAGACAGACGGCACTGGCTCTCTAGACTGTTGGCTAAGCACCCAGCTTTGTCAAGGTCGTCAAACGCGATGGCGGAGTTAGGTCCAACCAAGGGAGGCATATCTGAGACAGTGTCCGCCTTCAACGCTCTCTGCAACCGCCAGAACGCCTGGTGCGTTGGAGAGAGCGCCGCAAGCGTCCTATCCCAGCCACTATCTCTGAAGTCATCGAGAGCTTGTCTCGACTCCCTCTGGAGACAGCGCAGCCTCCGTCGGTTGTCATCTGTCGGGTATCGGTCGTGGGCTCTAATCGCGGCGTTTTTACGGGTGATGAGAAGTCTAATGTCGGGAGGTAGTGCTCGGTAACCCTCGAAGTTCACTCGGACCTCCCTCGAGGACTTTCCTATGCTGTCTACCAAATGTTCTGTGAAGTTAGTCGCGGCTGAAACAGCGTCCTCGACCGATATAAGCTGGTCAGGAATTTTGTCGAGGTGCGCTGATACGGGGGAATGGAGTTGCTCTCGAAGCTTCGTCCAGTTAATAATTGTTTTTGTCGCGGGTTCTCTAAGGGGGGGAAGTCCTAGCTGAAATAGGACCGGTCGATGGTCAGAGTCTAGCTCGGATAGAGTCTCGATAGAACGTAACTGGAGTGTCACGCCCTTCAAGAGTACTATGTCGAGCACGTCGGGTCTGTCATGTCGGAAGTCTGTGTCGCAGTATCGTGTGGGACTCAAAGGCGCGGTGATCTCGAAGTCGAGACCAACCTTGTAACTTAGCCTATCAAGGAGATTTCCTCTACTATTTGCGACAGTAGAGTTCCAGCGGGGATGTTTGCAATTTAGGTCGCCGGCCAGAATAGTTGCGTCACCTAATTGGAATAAGGACTTAAGGTCCCTCTCAACTAAGGCTTTTTTGGGAGAAAGATAGACGGATGCTAGTACGATCGACTGATGGCCGGTCATACCCACCTGACATAATGACGCTTCTACGTTAACTGGTTGGGGCGGATCGAGCGGAGTGCAATGAAGAGACCTTCTGTAGTAGATGATGGTTCCCCCTTTCGCGGTTGCCCTATCGTTCCTAACGAGCCGGTAGTTCGCGATGCGCGGATCACGATTACACGGCTTCAGAAAGGTCTCTTGTACTAACAGGACGTCTATCTGGTGCGTGACCACGAAGTCGCGCACTAGATCTATCTGATTAAGTAGCCCGTTCGCGTTGAATGTAGCGACAGTCAGAGAGCGAGGTTTTACCCTTCCACGCGATGTCATCATGTTGACATCGTGTGTTCGTATATCGATTTGATTAGGACGGCGTGCTTGAGGAGCACTTCCATCCTTGCAGGAGGGTTCCGCGCGGAATCCCTCATTTCGTTCGAAAAGACTAGATCTCTAGCTCTTCGATGTCTATTACACCGAAGAGGCTCGTGACGCACGCGAGCGAACTCGCAACTCCGTCGGTGGAGTTACGAACCGGCGGCGACGGTATCGACTGGGGGACGGGCTGTGGGATAATCCTCGGAGGCTTCACCCAAGCGTTTGTGACCGCGTTCGCGGGTGCCTGAGGGGCCTGGGATGCCTGAGGGGCCGCGGGCCTCCTAGGGGCTAGAGGAGCCCATGGAGGCTGGACGAACCGAGGAGGATGCCTTGCCGGCTGTGTCCTGCGCGGCGCTTTGGGGCACCCGCGATAATTCGCGGGGTGGCCCTTCTGTCCGCACAGGACGCAGCTGGGAGGATCCTCAGGGACCGGTCCCTTACGTGGACAGTCAGCTGTCGCGTGGTCGTCCAGGCACTTGACGCACCTTGGACGCGCGTGACAAAAACGTTGGGAATGCCCATAGAGCTGGCAGCGATGAGACTGACCAGGAAAACCGCGACCGCGTGAAGGTTCGACCCTAAGGCCGGAGAGTTGGCAGACTGCCTTAACGTTAAAAATTTGCTTTCCTTCCGGGGAAAGCTCGAGATGAACGAGTACGAGATCGAACGGGACCCTAGTGGTCACTCGGTACATGTCGGTACGGTCAGCGTGACGGCCCAGGTAGGTGGCGCAAGTAGGCGAAGCAGGTAAAGGAGACATGTGTCCCGGTCGACTGCTCGACGGTGAATGAAAATTGTTACTGGGAATCGGGATCACGACGGCCGTGCTGGCGGGAGGTGCAGCCATACTGTACGTATGGCGCCGGTACAGGAGCGTGCGGCCGGGGTACACTGCTGCTAGGGTATGTATACTTATATATAATGATAATAAATATGATATATATATCAAGTTGATTTTAATATTATAACTTAAAAATTTACTAGGAACATCAAACGTGTAAAACGTGTGGAACAGAAACCGGCGCTCCATTAGACCAATACGAAATGATACAGTTGAGGGACCGGTTTAAATAACATTAAAGTTTTAATTTTATTGTTAATAGTTTAAATTTAATATGTTTTTTTTTTATTTTATTAAATTTAGTTTAAGCGGGTTCTATTGTTAAAAGTTATTAATTATATACATTTGTCAGATATATAGGATTACATACATCGGATGGTCGCGAACTAAATTCTTTGATTGAGTTGTTTCGTTGATTGATTCGTTGCTTGAGCAATCACTATATTTTATAACTAGCTGTGCCTGCGACTTCGTACGCGTAGATTTCGATTGCGATAAAATACTGTTTGTACCCTTACCTACATTGTACCGTACCCTTTGTACATATTAATGTAAAACCTTAAAAGTTTCATTTCACTTCGTCAAGTAGTTTTTGCATGTAGAATTATTTCTAGTTTCTAGTTTTTTTTTAATATATTCCATGTACATAGCTATAGTTAAATAAACTAAACAATAGTTTACACTCCGCTCGATCCGCCCCAACTAGTCAACGTAGAAGCGTCATTATGTCAGGTGGGTATGACCGGCCATCAGTCGATCGTACTAGCATCCGTCTATCTTTCTCCCAATAAAGCCTTAGTTGAGAGGGACCTTAAGTCCTTACTCCAATTAGGTAACGCAACCATTCTGGCCGGCGACCTAAATTGCAAACATCCCCGCTGGAACTCCACTGTCGCAAACAGTAGAGGAAATCTCCTTGATAGGCTAAGTTACAAGGCTGGTCTCGACTTCGAGATCACCGCGCCTTTGAGTCCCACGCGATACTGCGACACAGACTTCCGACATGACAGACCCGACGTGCTCGACATAGTACTCTTGAAGGGCGTGACACTCCAGTTACGTTCTATCGAGACGCTATCCGAGCTAGACTCTGACCATCGACCGGTCCTATTTCAGCTAGGACTTCCTCCCCTTAGGGAACCCGCGACCAAAACAATTATTAACTGGACGAAGCTTCGAGAGCAACTCCATTCCCCCGTACCAGCGCACCTCGACAAAATTCCTGACCAGCTTACATCGGTCGAGGACGCTGTCTCAGCCGCGACTAACTTCACAGAACATTTGGTAGACAGCATAGGAAAGTCCTCGAGGGAGGTCCGAGTGAACTTCGAGGGTTACCGAGCACTCCCTCCGGACATTAGACTCCTCATCACCCGTAAAAACGCCGCGATTAGAGCCCATGACCGATACCCGACAGATGACAACCGACGGAGGCTGCGCCGTCTTCAGAGGGAGTCGAGACAAGCTCTCGACGACTTCAGAGATAGCGGCTGGGATAGGACGCTTGCGACGCTCTCTCCAACACACCAGGCATTCTGGCGGTTGCAGAGAGCGTTGAAGGCGGACACTGTCTCAGATATGCCTCCCTTGGTTGGACCTAACTCCGCCATCGCGTTTGACGACTCTGACAAAGCTGAGTGCTTAGCCGACAGTCTAGAGAGCCAGTGCCGTCTGTCTGCTCAATCCGTTGATCGCGATCATGTCGAAATAGTCGACAAATCGGTCAATATAATGTGTTCTCAGCCACCGGCCGGTCCGCCAATCGAGGAAACGAACCTAGACGAGGTGACGTCCATAGTTAGGGCGCTTCACGTCAAGAAATCGCCAGGTCCCGATAGGATCACTAACAAAGTGATAAAGCTTCTTCCGCCTCCTTTAATTTACCTATTGGTTACCATTTTTAACGCTCTACTGGCCGGTTGCTCGTTTCCGGCCCAGTGGAAAGAGGCCATAGTGATAGGGTTCCATAAGCCGGGCAAACCCCGGCATCTGCCTAGTAGTTACCGTCCCATTAGTCTTCTTAGTTCCTTAGGGAAAGTATATGAGAGAATCATCCTCTGTAGACTTAGATCGGAAGTCGAGAGACTCAAAATCATCCCAAATGAGCAGTTCGGCTTTAGAGCCAACCATTCATGTTCCCATCAGGTGCAACGCCTCACGGAGCACATACTGATAGGGGCCACTGTGAGGGCCAAGAAGCATAGGACAGGAGCGCTCTTCCTCGATGTAGCTAAGGCGTTCGACAGGGTCTGGCACAATGGACTGGTGTACAAGTTATACCAGTTCAAGGTGTCGGACAGACTCGTACTCATCATACGAGACTACCTGACGAATCGCTCCTTTCGCTACAGAGTGGAAGGCGTCTTGTCAACCCCCCGCCCCATCAGGGCGGGTGTTCCCCAGGGTTCAGTTCTCTCGCCCATCCTCTATTCCATCTACGCTAGCGATATTCCTAGACCGCGATCTAAAGTGCACCTTGCCATGTACGCGGACGATACCGCGCTTTACACGTCCTCTAAGGATCACTGGGAGATATACCAACGTCTCCAATCCGCAGTCGACTCCCTTGAGAGTTGGCTGCGGAAATGGCGGATCGAGGTAAACCCTGAGAAGAGCGTTTCGGTGCTCTTCGAACGGGGCCCCCCAAGGATCCTCCCGCGAATCAAACTCTTTGATAAACCGATACCTTGGAAAGACGAGGCAAAATACCTAGGAGTAACGTTAGATAGAAAGTTAGTTTTCACTGCGCATATTAGGACCGTTCGTAGCAGAGCGGCCTACATATTAGGTCGTTTATATCCGCTGTTAGGCAAGCGGAGTAAAATGTCCCTTCGCAATAAGGTGACACTTTACAAAGCTTGCATACGTTCCGTCATGTCCTATGCGAGTCCCGCTTTTGCGCACGCTAATCTGAAACCCCTTCAGGTGATTCAGAACAGGTTTACACGGATTGCAACCGGGGCGCCGTGGTTCGTACGCAACATCGATCTCCATAGAGATTTAGACCTTCCGACCATCGCTCAGTACTTCAAGGGGCTTTCCCAAAAGTACTTTGAACGTGCTGAGCGACACCCGAACCCACTGGTGGCTGACGCCGCAGAGTATAGACCACGTAAGACTACTTTAGTCAGAAAAAGAAGACCCAAGTCGGTACTCGTTGACCCCGACGACGCGTTCACAGTAGGTAATAACGTGTACGCGTAGGCATAATTGACACCACACAACATACAGACACACACCGTCTGTACCGGTATAGACGAGGTTCCAACTGAGTAAGTGCTCCGTTGCTCCGGCGTTCTGCCGTCGGAGGACGCTAGTGTCCAAATTTCCTTAGCTTCCCTCCTGACTAACGACGCCCCGAGCCGAGGTCCGTGTCTCAATCTGAGACGCCCTCGGGACGTCGGTCCCCATGGGGGCCCATCTGGCCCCCCCTTTTTAAGGGTGGGTCTCCTGACCCACCCATTCCCCCGGTGACGCTGTAATAGCCAACAGGGCTAACAGCATAGACAGACAAAAAAAAAAAAAAAAAAAAAAAAAAAAAAAAAAAAAAAAAAAAAAAAAAAAAAAAAAAAAAAACAATAGTTTAGTTGGTCTAACTTAAACTGGTTATAATTATGTTTGTTTTATTATGAGTACAAATTATCAAAATAAGTTATTTATTTAATTTTTACCTCATAGTTTTAGTGTAGTTATTTTTCATTTTGTTATTTTAGGTTGTAGTTAGATTTGCTTAAAATGTAATAATTTTGTTTAAATTGTATTTATTATACTTGAAAAGTGTTTCTATCTCTGTGTTAATAAAACGTATAATAATAAATGTTTTTGTAGCCAATATTTATATGTGGTACATGTTATTTAATGAATACAATTAAATTAATTAACATTAACAGTTACTAGGTAAGGTTTAGAATAATGTGCTTTTTCAATTACAAATTCGAAAAGTATTGATGTGATATAATTAAAAAAAAATCAGAAGGTGTTTTTTTTTTATTTTGCTGAAGACTGAATGTTATTATATAGGCATTTTATTACTGTCAATGTATTTTATTTGTAGCATTCTGATTGTCAATGTTGTGTTTTAACTCTGATATTTATAAATAAAGACGTGTTATAAATGTATCAGGTGGTTTTTTTAAACAAACACCAACGTTTAAAATTAAATTAGATGTGCAGTGTTAACTTTTTTAAAGAAAGTTACGGGACTGGAATCAATAAATCTAGGGAATTTATATCTGAAATTTTATTTCGTTTCGATTTTTTTGTTTATTAAGATTTGTAAAAAGTCCTAGAACACATGTTATTAGGATTAATGTAGAGAGGTAAGGATTAATGTATATATATATATACATATATCATTGTTTTTAACGACAGACCGGTTATAACAACCGAATGGCAAGGTCTCATTAAACTAATAAGTAAACATAGAGTCTATAACGACATTAGATACAGTGACACATCGCTTATCTCGACGAAAAAGATAGATAATATTTATCGGCTAGAACGACCAATCGTCTATTTTTTCCAGGAAAATAAATCAATACGAACAATTTTATCAATAAGAAGAAATCTTGATTTGTATATTATTAGTCTCCCCTCTTTCCCGAACCTCTCCTGTGTTTTTTGCCATTTGATTTTCATATGTTACTTATTGAAAGTGTAGTGACAATTTCATTTCATAAGTTTTGGTTTAGGTATATACCGTTTTACTAAGTCTCTACAAAAGAGGAAAGTGGGCAATATTGGAGAAGAATTAAATATTATATGAAGATTACAAAATAGCAGCCTAAATAATGAGGTTGCAAAGAAATTTGGAAGTTCACACCCTGCAATAAATTGGTTCAAACATCAGAGGCCAAACAACGTATCAAAAAAGCAGACTAAAATGACCGATTATTTTTAAAACTAAGTGTAGTCTATGAACTTTAGGTACTGTAGATATTTTTTTTCATAAGAAACTTTTCATTCTTTTTCGCACATTTTATTTGAAAACAAGTCCATTCGAATAGTAATTCCCTGGTGTAGGTTATACTACATACATAAGACATTATTATCAGTACTTAGTATGTTGCTTATAACGACTTTCGGAGGTAACGTCCGAAGTATGACGGTCGGTGTATATAAACTCGGCGTCACAAAAATCGCACCTCTATGTTTTTTTCAGTAAATCGCTCCTAGAATCTAGCACATAAGTACTACGTATGAAAAAAATATATCATTCTAAAGTGCACTTCAATACCTTTATATTAATTACCTGTATCATTAAAAAAACAATTACCATTTCTAACCAGGGACCAATCAAAAAAATGTTTAAAAAAATGCTCACTTAAGGAGCACTACTTGTGCTACCTTATAAGGGTATAAAAGCTCATGTAAAGGTAAAAAATGGGTCAGTCGCTACTCAGACTTCAGAGTGAACAAACATACGCAAGAGAACAGTACCTGAAGATGGATACAACCCCTGATAAAGCCGCTCAAATCATTGCGCTATTGCAATCAGGACTGCGACAGGTTGACGTTGCTCGACAGTTGAACCTTAGCCGATTCTCAGTTCGACGAATATACCAACGGTTCCTTGAGACTGGTGGCTATACTCGAAGACGTGGATCCGGAATAAAACGTTGCACGTCAGAAAGAGACGACCGCTTCGTTGTTTCCACATCCTTGCGGCACCGCTTCAGCAATGCTGTTGAGTTGCAACAAGAGCTCCGATCAGCTTGCAGAACGTCTGTGAGTGTTTCTACGATTAGAAGAAGACTGAAAGAAAAGGAATTGAGAGCTCACAGACCTGCTAGGGGCCCAAAATTGACCGTGCAGCATCGAAGAGAGCGGTTACGATTTGCCCAGGAGCATGTCAACTGGACGAGTGAACAGTGGAAAGCCGTTCTCTTCACCGATGAGACACGAGTATGTCTTTTCTGCAACGACAGACGCAGAAGAGTATACCGAAAACGAGGAGAGCGAGGAGGCGAGAGAGGAGGCGGCGAATACCGAGGTGGTTCCTGTATGTTCTGGGGTGGCATATCCGTCGAAGGGAAAACGGAGCTTGTGTGCGTCTCTCGGACTGGTGGTGGTCGCGGGCAAGGGTCGCTGAATGCTCGGCGGTACATAACGGAGATCTTACAAGACCATGTGGTTCCGTATGCTGGTTTTGTTGGCGATGGGTTCATGTTAATGCATGATAACGCCCGTTGCCACACTGCGTTTGCTGTGCGGGACTATTTGGAAGAGGTTGAGATCCCTGTTATGCAGTGGCCAGCACGAAGTCCAGACCTGAACCCGATCGAGCATCTCTGGGACGATGTAAAGAGGCACGTACGAGCACGAGATCCTGCTCCCACCACTCTACAAGAGCTCCAGGATGCCGTGAAAGACGAATGGGACAACATACCCCAAGCAAGAGTGGTGACCCTCGTGAGCTCCATGAAGGATCGGCTGGAAGCTACCATCACAACAAGGGGTGGAAACACTAGATTTTAAGGCCTTATTTGTAATTTTTTATGATGTTATTAATTTTATTTTTTGTCACTTTGTCATGTTTTAAGTTTTTTGTTATTAAAGAATTAAAGTGCATACACATGTTTTTTATTTTCTAATAGGCAATTGAATTACCTTTCCAATGATATCCTACAATCATATCCTTACAATTCACAAAGTTTGAGTAAAATTATTTTGAAGTTGCTTTTTTAAAAGGTGCGATTTTTGTGACGCCGAGTGTATATTGTTTTGGACTGTTTAATCCTAATAACATGACCGTCATGTATAAGACCGTCATGAATAAGTGCTAACATTTTGCCGATATTTTTCATAACGTCGGAAGATAAACCTGGCTGACTCACTTACTTTGTGGTAACCCACATTTGAACTATTTCGACCTTACGACAATGCTTGAAACGGATTATACCTACCATCTTCCGGTGCATAAATAAATTAGCTGGTAAAATTTACCGTGAGAAAAGCAACCAGACTACAAGTCTAATGCAGCTTTTTTCAAAGTTTGACCTTGAGGCTTATTTATTGTCATAACAAAGCACAATTTGACCAGATATTAATTAGACTTAAATTCAGCATTATATTCCGAGGAAATTATTGCAATTCGAGGTATAAATACTATTTCTCCCACTCCACATCCTTAAAAATCTTACCTTCTATAATATTTTGTTGCAATGATATCTCTGTATATAATAATCTGTATATTTCTCCCATATCTACTGAGTATAATTCTCCAATTATTTGAGAATTTATTTATGACTTCACTGACTGGGAGGATTCAGTGTAGTCAAAAATTAGGGAAATATATAATATCATTCCACAACTATCAAGAGATGAATACCATCATCTTCTTTGATTGTTTTGAATATTTTGTTGTAATTAGTTGAAGTTTTTTAATTTGTTGATGTTAGGATGGATCTTTCACTGTGCCACTGACTTGAAATCTCTTTAGAATTTTTTGTATTAGAATAAATATTTTTAAGCTGCTCATCTAAACTTTTTCTTCTTCTTAGCCATTTCTATAAAAGGCAATTGAATGAATGAATGATATGACAATTGAAGATATAAATTACTCTCAGCAGTTACCTTCTCAAAATATTTGTAACATGAAATGTATTATTTACTATATTCATTATTTGAATTACTTATTTTTTTTATTAAAGATTATGTTGAAAAAGAAAACCACTTAAATATTGTAGGATCCTCAACTTTCCTTAAAGTGACTTTATTCAATGGACAATGTCATCAAGTTCAAAGCTTCAAGGAATATCGAAGATAGTTAAGGTCAGATGTTTTTGAAGGACCAAGAAATGTTATTTTTTATTAACGCAGCAAAGACAACTTAAACTTAAAACTATTTTTAAGTTTAATAATCTGTTTGTATTCTTGCATTACTAAATTAATAGAAATCATTTTAGAAAGCTATCCTTTTATGTTCGGCCAGTTTCATAAAGCCATAAAGGAGACTCAATAAACACACCAATAATCACTGATTTTTGTGTCAAGATTTTATTTATATTATGTCGATACTCTTGACAACTTATTAAAAAACTTTAACGTTTTCTTTGTAGCTCTTGTGGATTTTATCTTTAGCTCAAACTTACTATTCCAATTATTTATATTGTTTGTTTAGAGATATTTATATATCATATAGATTAATATTTTTGTTTTATGAATCTAACTATAATTTCTGACTTTATTTAAATTAACTTGAATGTTATTTCTAACAAATAACGTAAATAACTTAAAGATAATGTACATCGTCATTATTTTCATTTTCATTTTCAATCAACAGATACATTTCTCGAACATACAAATTGGTAGATAAGTTTTTTGAAAATTACAAAATATTAGTTACGTGATTATCATTATTTTTTTTGTGAATGAATCCGATTAAACTGAGGAATTGTAATTTGAATTAAACTCCTAACTACTCCTTCAGAAATCGTAAACTCAAAATACTTAACCCTGTAATTAAATTGAAAACCATACGTCTTCACTATAAATCTTTTGAAATTGCTTAGAATAATATTTTTTTTTAATTATGATTTTTTTTCCTCTTTAGTGACTTTTCTTCAGCCGACATCTATCTAATAAGTGTGATCGTAATGATTTTGATTCAAAGTATAGGTGGCGGTTTAATTCAAAGATATCCTTGTACTAGGTTACTGTCTTCCCCTTGCACTTAACAGTGAATGTTTTCTCCTGATTTTATGGTGTTTTCGTGTGATTTTCGATGGTGACAACTATGGATTGCACTCGGCATAATATAATTAACAAGCTTTCTTCTTGCTTACCTGACGCTTAAGTTTGTTGATTTATATTTACCATGTGAGATTTGGTTTAATGCGCCAATTTTTGTTTCTTTGTTTCTTCATTACATTGGAAGAAGTGGTCAGAACTAAGTTTAAGAAAGTTTCTTTTTATTTGCATCTATTTTTTATAACATAAATAATAGCGGCCCAGACTTATAGAATACATTAAATTGGCATATTTTTTATACATTGTCGGAAAATAAAGCACAATCAAAATTTGTGCAATAGTATTGTATGTTTTCAATCGTTTAGCATCTATGCATAATAAAAAGTATTTTAATTTATTCGATAATAATATATACTATTTAATGGAGGGCCAGTTTTTTTGTTTGGTTGTACTGCGAAAACTACTGAACTCATCGAAATAATAGTTGTTCTATAAGTTGCAACGTTTTTTGGAGAAGGTTTTAGTATATAATATGACAGTAATTTCATATCCGGAACCATTATTTTTTTAATAAAAAATTATATTTTTTATTGTACAGTTACAATTATTTTATTCTATTTATTCTATTTTATTTTTTATTTATATCCATTTATTCTATTCTATTGTATTCCATTCCGTTCCGTTACATTTCATTCCATTCCATTCTATTCTATTATATTCTATTCTATTCTATTCTCATTTGTTTAAAAGAAAAAAAATATTGTATTGGTAATTCTTATTTATCAATTTTACATTTGGTGAATCAAGGACTATCCAGAATTATTTAACACACACACATATATATATATATATATATATATGTGTGTGTGTGTTAAATATATATATACTATATATATATATAACAGTATATAGTTATATATATATATATATGCAATTTATATAACTATATATATATATATATATATATATATATATATATATATATATATATATATATATATATAGTTATATAAATTGCAGAACACATATCATATTATATTAAAACACTATAAAAATAAAAGCTGGATGTAACATGCCTAATGTCTTTCTTTTAAATACTTATTCTGAAATAGTTCATTGCTTTATTAGTTTTTTTTCCGTATCTTTTTTTTAATAGTTTTTAAAAAATTAAACGAAATAAATTTAAATATTTTCTAGTAAATTTGTATGCTTCATCGCATTAATTCGGATTCAATTTGTAGATGTCGCTATGTGTTCCAAATTGCCGCTTAAAAATCATGACGTCATCTCTATTTCCTTATACTTATGTCTTATACTACGCTATGATTCAGTGCACAGAATACTATAAAATTCAGTGCGTGATCAACCACTGCAAAGGGTGGATGTGTCGTCCTCTTAAAAATATATTTACGAGAACTAGGTATACAGTGTGATATGATTATTTGGTGTGTTTAGTGATGTGTGCGGTAAATGTGCTGCGAATCATACTGGTGATAAGTGTTGTGGGAAATGTTAGAAGTGGTAAAATTATATTTCCATTTTATAAATATTTTTATATTATTGTCATTTACTATCAAATAATTATCAAACAATTGAGAAAAAAATATGTTTTTTTTTTGTAAACCCTTAAAAATATAAATAAAAGTACACAAACCTGTTCATTTAAAGTTATTTTTTTAATAAAACATTTAGTTTTACTTAGCTCAAACAACTTGTGTACTTACTTACCTACTTACTACTTTTTAAAATTAAATACCTAGCTACCTATAGGGGCTATGCCTTACTTACCTCACAATATAAGAACCGTAAAAAAAAATGTTATAATTTTAGTTTTCATATAATATACCTATAATAGCATTCTCGAGAAAATTTGTTCATTCTATAAACACCTCCTTAGTATAATATATATATCTACATATATTTTATATTAAAGGTTCACCATATTTCCCTTCACGAAGAGGCCTTTTGCTCAAACCTCTAAACCTCTTGGGGTTTATATTTTCAGTTCGATTTACTTAAGTCCAATTACTTAAACTTCACTTCTTACCAAGTGTTAAGTACTTGGTAAGCATTTGTATGTTAAATTTTTTTAGTGAATGTGCTTCATATTTTTTGTCTTGGTTAATTTGAAACTAAATGGAAATAATGAGTTTAAAATTCTCTAACACAATTGTATATTAAAACATAAAAGTTTTAATGAATTATGATAAAGCAGGGGACTGGTAGTTAATAGCAAAAAATCATCTGAAACTAACTACAAAGGAAATTTGTCAATATTTATATTTATAAGTCACTTTTTAGCTTTAGAACAGACAACGGAAAAGGAAACAAGGCCAGACTACATGGCTGTATGTAGAAGGCTTACTCAACTTCGACCCTTACTTATCCGAATTTAAACCGGTTCAGGAAGAGGACGATTACATTCCCTTACCAGAGGACGACGAGACAATTGACGGGCTCCCAATATTCCTTATGGAACCAAATAATTCTTTCGTACTTAGAAACAAACCGGCTACTTTGTTATGCAGAGCTGCCAACGCTCTTCAAGTCTACTTCAAATGTAATGAGAAACGAATAGAAAAGACAGTGCAATTGGAACATGTCGACCCTCAGGATGGTGTTAGAGTGGTTGAAGTTGAACTTAATGTGACTAGGAATGACTTAAATGTATATTTTGGAGGCAAATACAGCTGTGAATGTTATGCTTGGAATAGTAAGGGCAGGATTCGGAGCCAGGGCATATCTATTGAGTTTGCTTCTAAGTATTTATAGTAGTAGTAGTTTTGTTATATATTTTTTGTTTATTGTTAAATATCCTTTTTATAAATATTTTTAAATAAATTAATAATGTGTAATAATATGAATTTATTAACAGCTAAGGATTTAAAGGTTTTTACCTTATGAGATATACATATGTCGTCTATCTCTATGATTGCTGCATAGAATGCGAACATTGAATGCAAATTAAATATCGTAAGATCTTTGGAGGAGTCTAAACTGAAATACTTTTTATACCTGAATCATTTATGTACAAAAGCTTCTTATCTACTTCCCAGGTATAAACATATTTTTAATTTGATTTTTTGTTTACGGTTGTTACTCAAGTCATTTACATTAAAATATTCTGTTAGTCGCGCCTCATTTCACAATAACGATCCCTTTTAGCCATCTGCGGGCCCTTTTTTATTTATTACAACGGCCTTACCCACAAAATTTGGTTGTATAATAAATCAACATATATTTTAGCTTATTTCAAAATCATAAATGTCAACACTTGACGTGTTTAATAAGATTTTTTTAATGTTTAATGTTAATTATCAGCACAACATGATACGACTTGAATCCACTGCAATATTCATTTGTTAGATTTACTGTCGGATGAACTTTTGATAGATGAAAACTCATCAAGCGATACACGCTATTGTAGACAAGTTTGAAATTAAAATATTTACACCAAAAAAGATAGTTATATAATATTATTATGATAATTATTAAAAGATAATACATATCGATGTATGATCACTTAATAATTCGGTATATTATACGTGCTCATAATTAATACATAATATTTTGATTCATAAAACCTTATGAATATAAAAATACATTTATAATCATAAAGTTTTCATCAAAATTTAAAAATAGCTCGGTGGATTCAAAGATTATGTTAAGTTTACTATAAATAATCAGCTTTATTATATTACTAGCTGCGCTCCGCGGTTTCACCCGCGGAAATCCTGATGTTTAAGGATAAAAATATATCTCCAAAGAATTAAAGAAACCTAAGGTTAGTTACCTAACCTACTACCTTAAATTATATATATATATATTTCCAAACTATTTATTAGTACCTACCTTCAGTTATAGTACATTAACGTACTTATTTATTGGCTCAATCAACATCGACGCGATGCGGCGAAGCGCTTAGTTATTCTTAACTTACCCAAACTTTTAAACTCGTAAGTTATTTAGATAAGTATAAATACCATGGTATGAATATCTAGTTTAATAGTTTGTTAAACTATAAAAGTTTTTATATTGGCGCAACTATAATACCTAGATATACCCTACCGCGGACTTTTCTGTAGATAATGATGTGGTCTACAAAATCGTAGTACATTATTTTGCTCCATCATCAATAGTAGTTGAAGCGCACGCGATTTAAGGTATTTCAATAGTGATTTTTATCGACGGTGGTTTATGTTATTAAAGTTTTCGCAAGGATCCCTATTTTTTTACAAAAAAAATATAGCCTATGTTACTTTGGAAAGATGTACATTCTTAATGGTGAAAGAATTTTTAAAATCGGTCCAGTAGTTATTGAGCCTATTCATTACAAACAAACAAACAAAATATTACCTCTTTATAATATTAGTTTAGATTAATTATGATTAATGAAATAATGTCGATGTAATTACTAGAGATTTACTACTACGATAGAATATATTAAGTTCAAGCTACAACGCACATTTATTTAGCTCTACCTATAAACAATCGTAAAGATGTAGTTCATGGTGTGGCTAAAGTGCGAAAAGATTCTAAAACTATGTGAAGGTATTATTTGAGTTCGTGTAGCTACCCGTAGTACTATAACGCAACAACTACAAATTATGCAAGTTTTCAATTTGTAAAACCTTCAAGAGAAGCATTTGGGGATAAGCATACCTATTTATATTACTTTGTATAATATATTAAAACAATATCCTGTTTAGCATATTAATAATATCTACGCACGCATACATATTAATATTTATAATGGGTTTCGAATATCATTATTATCTTCATAATGAATTATACAAAACAACCTTATTTTATGTCAACAAATATTTGTCAACACTTACAAGTTACAATTAAAAGTTTTTTTCGCTGGTCCCACGGTCAATATTATTAATATACTGGCAAAAATTAGACAGTAACCAATCAAATCCACAGGTCTTTTGATAGCACTGATGGCTTAAAAGTCAAATTATAGTTTAAGTCATTTCAAAAGATCATATCAATCATCATTAAATATGCATTACTTTAGTACTTTTATGAGATTTTAATTGTTTATTGACCTACAATTTTGGTTTTTCACGTGTTAATTGAAAACTTATAATTTGGCAACACATTACGTGCAATTAAATTAATAAATTAATGGTAAAAAACAGGTCAAGTACGAGTTGGACTCTCGCACGACGAGTTCCGTAAAAAAAGCCCACCTTAATTGACTTTATTTTAATTTTGTTATTAATTATTGAAGTGAATACATGTTTCAAGCATCTACCTGTTGTCGTAATATCGAGTAAATAAAATTGCGTTTTTGAATGGGAAGCTCCTTTAAATATATATATTTTTTTATTGAGGCAACAAAAATATATCATCTGTGAAAATTTCAACTTTCTAGCTATCACCGTTCATGAGATATACTGACGCCTGGAGATAGATGGACAGACGGAAAGCAAAGTCTTAGTAATAGGGTCCCGTTTTTACCTATTGCACATGAAACTCTAAAAAAATTAACATTATCTGTTATTGACAATCAAGAGTTAATTGCAATGTAATTGGAATTACGTGATAAACATTAATTTAATGATGTAACAAAAAATTCTTAGCTTCAGAATATTTATACATGTACGAATATAAATATCATGTAAATATGTAAAATATGTAACATTAATCAATTGAGGTAGACAAAATAAAATTTCATACAAAACGCGCATAATTGAGATATTATTAAGATCTGCAACATCATTTTCAACTCAGATTGATTCACTCTACATGTGCCTGTTAACCTACAAATAAACAGAAATAGAAATGGTCCCGGGGACAATTAACTGACACATTATTGTTTAGAAATAGTCGCCCCCTGCAAGGAATATTATTCCAACGTTATTCTCCGAGCATAAACATGTATTAATGTTATACCGATATGTTCCTATTTTAAATGCTCCATACGTTTAAAACATTTCAACTTATTACATGCACTTCATAGCTTAATTTTCATATAATTATCAACATATATTCCATGCCCGCGGTTTTGGCTTTATTAAGCATCAGGACTTAAGTTTATAAGCCATTCATTAATAACAACTTAACTGTAAAAGTAGTGTGCGTTGACTTCTTGGATTTTTGGTCGTTTTCCGTACTTCAGATAATTAGACCTCATTCACCCTTTGAATGAGAAAAAAACAATAAACTGGCTAAGATGTTAAGACATAGAGCATGAACTTGTTTAAGCGATTAAATTATAATCAGATGTTTCGTTTAAGCAAATGTTTACAGACAATGAAAACGTATGGTTTCTTTTAACGTCATTTTAGGTAAATGTGTTCATGACATTTTAGAAAATAATGGTGACATATTTTTAATGTGAATTTAGAGGATGATATTTTTCGTCAGTAACTGTTTGGATAAAATAAATACAGAATCTAATAAAAAATAAAAGCCTACCCACACCTTTAAAGATACTATCTAAGAATTGTTATAGAATATATTGATTATTAGAATTGAAATAAGTTCAATGATCTCTGTCGGAGACAGGAGATTCAAATCGTTTTACAATATCTGAGAGCGGAACAAAGTTAGAAGCATACAATTACTAAGTCTTGGATAGCTTGTGAATGGTAAAAATGATTATAATCTACCTTCATGCTTTTATTGTTATAATTGTAGCAGATGTAGCTACCGTTGCATGGGGACCTTATTATTATGTTCCCACAACCTGGTAGACCTTATTGCTATAGGGTTATGGTTGTAATTGCAAATTGTATATAATGACATGGATTAGTAACTACTCAACGCATCAAGCTACCATAATCCCGGTAAAAAGATAGGAGATAAGCCGTTAGTACAAAATATTTTAGATCCGGCAATTGACGGCTCGAGTGCCGGTGTACAGGTAAAACGAAAAGTATATTACTATATATATAATATATGTCGGAGATAAGAGGTATATTAGATGGCTTGTTCGTTCTTGATGACGTCTTCTTGTACAGGATCCGAAGCGTAGGTCTCAGGCAATTAAACCACACAGTCACAATATGACAATTACTTGTATTAAATGTAGGTAATCACAAATTACTTAGTAGGTATACAATTATCAGAGTTTCGTGAACCACCGGTCCCGCTTGGGGGGTCCGGACTGTAAGGCTCACACTAATCAATAATCCTCTCGTCTCGATGCTCTCGGATATTTAAAATGTCTCCGGTGCCCCTCCAAACGATTCCGATCACGTGACTCAATACGTCACGGCGTTCACACTCCACTGTTACAATGATATCAATCGAGTTACTAATTATCGTTAAATTATCGTGATCTGCGACACGGCCATACTGACATGTCACACGCCCTCGTGTGCATATGTATCCGAAATTCAAACAATATACAACTGTAGATGTTGCTTCGCTCGGCCTTTCTGACCACATAAAAAATCATGAATCTTTCCAAAATCGATAGTTATGATAACTGAAGCTGTTACATAGAAAATAACTCAATCAAAGTCATTCCATGAGATTCGACTAATTAGAGTCAAGATAGACAACCATCTTTGGCGTCAAGTCAAGATAGACAACCCGCATTGGCGTCAAGTCAAGATAGACAACCATCATTGGCATCAAGTCAAGATAGACAACCCGCATTGGCGTCAAGTCAAGATAGACAACCATCATTGGCGTCAAGTAAAATAGATATCGTATGAATTATCACTATCATCAGAACAGCCAGCAACAGAGCAATTATCATTATCATCATCGTCAACATTGACGTCCAAAATTCTCAAATTATAAAAGACTTTTTTTTTATTACCATATCTCACAAAAGATATTAATAAGATCGGATACACTAAAATACTTAAACTTTATATATGATTTCTGTCTAAATGAATTAATTTTCTTTGACTAGCGAACATTTAGCACTTGAAACGTAAGTAAATTGAAACGAATCACCTTTATGTTGTGACGTGATCGATGGTGGATAAATTGCGCAGACATCAACGCGTTGCTCGCACCACACTATACCAGCACCGCTGCCATAGCAGTCATCGCCACGAAACCAGTCACCACCATCAGCACCATCAGCGCCATCAACACCATCCGCGCCGCGCCGCGCCATTACCGCCATTCGCGAGGTGTTGTACCGCCATAATTTCTCATGTCCTTTCTTCATTAGCAACGATTCCTTCTTTCGTAGAATTCTTCCAACGGTTTGTCATATAATCTAATAAACGACTTGCATAAGCAATTAAATAGGTATTTTCACTCGATTTTCTTGATATGTGGGTAGATCTCAATTTTGAAGTTTTGAGATACCATAAATTTAACTTGATTGATTGATTGATTTACAACCATTGATTATCAACTATTGATTGATTGTATTGATTCTGGAACTTCATTGTTATTATCTTGTAGTGTGCGTTTTAAATAATAAAATCACTTATTTCTTGCTTGACCGTGATTTGTAGCTTCAATAAACTTATCTCGCGGGTAGTTGGTGGTTTTGATGCCCGAGTGAATCCCGCTTCTGATGTCGGAGATAAGAGGTATATTAGATGGCTTGTTCGTTCTTGATGACGTCTTCTTGTACAGGATCCGAAGCGTAGGTCTCAGGCAATTAAACCACACAGTCACAATATGACAATTACTTGTATTAAATGTAGGTAATCACAAATTACTTAGTAGGTATACAATTATCAGAGTTTCGTGAACCACCGGTCCCGCTTGGGGGGTCCGGACTGTAAGGCTCACACTAATCAATAATCCTCTCGTCTCGATGCTCTCGGATATTTAAAATGTCTCCGGTGCCCCTCCAAACGATTCCGATCACGTGACTCAATACGTCACGGCGTTCACACCCCACTGTTACAATGATATCAATCGAGTTACTAATTATCGTTAAATTATCGTGATCTGCGACATATATATATATTTAATAATGTTTTTAATTTTTTATATATTTTTTTTTAATATGATACTTAGTTCTATATTTTAACATAAGTGTAAAATATTCAAAGGATATTATATTACATGTTCAGGATTTTTTTAGTGTTATCAAGTGTTGTTTAGAGTGTTAATATTTGCCAATTTCTTCTATGTTATGGTTTTTTTTTAATTGTATCTGTACCCGTCTGTACAAGTGTATGCGACCAGTTGATAACCGGTAGAGCAAGTTTTTTAGTCTAGACTGTATACAAGCGATCGATCGCGGTTCTGTTCAAGAATTCATAAAAAAACTTGCTTGATGCGGGCTATTATTAACATGGATGTTACAAATTTATGTGGGTTTCGCGAAGCTTAAAGATTTTTATTAAAGCACCTATAAAAATATTATTTATATAAAATTAAAATGTAACGAGATCAAGGAATGTACTGCTGAAGCTTGTCGGTATTTCCTATATATATTAATGTATTAATATTTAAGTAATGAAAGTTCCGTAACGAGAACGATACTTATCAAAGTATCACCGACCGTTACACAGGATAAGATACACCAATTTTAAGTGTCGTAATTTTTAACGAGTGTTTTTCTCCCCATCTTAGAACGCCTATGGCGCGGAACCATTAAGTGGAGGAAACATTATTTCCGCTCGTTAATTCGTGCTATTTGATGAATGTAAGTTACTTTTGGGGCGGCTAAGTTACTTTTAGGGTTTGTGAAGACTATAATTGATGCTCTTGCATGTGTGAGTGAAAGGTGCAAAAGCTCTTACGCGATAAGTTACTATTTTTCTTGGCATTGAAGATAAAACTATCATTGGCTCTTTCTAAACGATTTCTATTCAAAGGCTTTACTATGTAATTGATTTAGTATTTAAGGGTTTAAGTGGATTAAGGAGCCGTAAATATTATATTATATACTAGCAGACCCGGCCACACGTTGCTGTGGTTGCTAAAGTTTTGGATATACCTATTATATTGTAGTAAATTATTTAAGAAGTTACGGTATTAGAAAAAATAAAATAAAAATTTAAAAAACCCCCGCTACGTAAAGGTAAAATTTAAAATGCAAGTAAATTTATCAAGGCCAATAACGAAATAACAATATTTTGATATTATCGTTTAGTCAAAGACCTCATTCATTAGCTCCGTAAATTTTGTAAAATAGACACTCATGAACGTAAGTACAAAGGTCCCCCGACGTAACGACTTCAATAAGTACATAATAATATTATTATCCTTTTTAGACGTCATCTAGTATCGGGGTTTATTTATATTTTTTTCAGTTTTTTTAAATAATTTAACTTTTTTCTATGTTGTACTAAATGAATCTACGAATACACAAATTTCCCCTGTTTAGGTTTTTACTATCAATAATTTTTACTATCAATATTCTATTTCGACCAAACATAGCTAAGAACCATCTCGACAAACCAAGCTATCGATTTAAAAAAAACGCATTCAAATCCGTTTACGTATTTGGCCGCTACGTATCCACAGACAGACACACAGATACACAAATCTATAGGTCAAACTTATAATACCCCTCTTTTTGGGTCGGGGGTTAAAAATAATGATGTGGACCGCTATGTTTTTATACATAGATGCAATTTGTAAAGAACATGGCGACCTCTATGACTGATTTTCTACTACCAATACCTAACCCTTGATACAGTAATATAATAATGATTAGTGATGCGCCGAATATTTGCTAAGTATTCGGTATTCGGTGTATTTGTCATCTTTTTCACAATTCGTATTCGGCCGAACTATTCGGTTCGAGTATTTCTAATTTTTTGGCTACACCACGCTATACTTACTATACGACACTATACCGCTATACGTTAGGCGTCTGCGCTCCACAACTTGACCAACAGGGTGGTTGCAACAATTAATTATTATTTACCAAAGAAGACGAAAATGTTAAAGCCGGTCTAAAAATTCACCGGATTGGGATTTGAAAGAGGTCTTTGAACACTATTGATCAAAATGATCGTACAGTTGAGGTATTTAATTTAAGACTAGGGGTTGCTCGCGACTTCGTCCGCGTGGTTTTTAGTGTTGCCGCCGAGTTCCATACAAAATTGATATTTAAAACCCTTAAGGGTGGAATTTAAAAATCTTTTCTTAGTACAAAACTACGTAGAAAAAAAAAAGTATCCTCCAATTTTACTATCTCTACGACCTGCGGTTTAGACTGTATGCTATAACTATGTCAGTCAGAACCTATTAGATTATATTAAATTTGCAGCATTTTTAATTGCTGCTTAACTTCTATTAGTCACAGCGAGATGATATATACCCTATAGCCTTCCTCAATGAACGGACTATTTAACACAAAAATAATTTTTCAATTCGGGTCAGTAGTCCCAGAGATTAGTGCGTTCAAACAAACAAACTCTTCAGCTTTATAATATTAGTATAGATGGTAACAAATGAGTACACTACAAATGTATAAATAAGGTATGTAAGGCAGATAGTTTTAAATTTTTGAAAATAATATTAGTTATTTTAAATTATTAATAATTTAATATTTAATTTTACACTAATCGGTGCACAATATTTTTGGTTGACCCGTCTCACATAAATAGATTTAACGAAGCAGCAGGTATAATTTGACTGTATTATGTTCATTATAATATGAGTTTATATAAACTTCAGTCTAAGTAATACGGGGTGGAATATATTAACACTAAAAATTAACTCATAATTTATTCTCAGCATCGCGTGTTGGTTATGATGTTAAATTGTATATGAAACATTTGTACTTTTAACATTACGCCATCTGTTGAACACTAACTCAATCCAATCAACAGATACAACGCCATCTGTTAAACTTGTTTGGATTCACAGATAATTGTAAAGAAATAATTTGCAATAAAATAATATTGCGACTAAAAATGAAAATGTAAGTTATCCTATGTTTTAAGTTGGATCAAACTGCACACGGTGTTCAAATTTGATTAAAATTGTTTAAGTAGTTTAGGAGTCCATCGCGGACAAACAACGTGATTTATATACAAACACGTAATTTATATACAAGGTGGGCCACGGAGGCCTGAGAATTTAAAATCGCTATTGCGTTGGAACGGGGTAAGAGAGCGGAGTACGGGAGGTGGGCATCTGTAGCTCGATTCTCGGAAATTTAGTGGCGATGGAGCACTTCACGGGTGAACAGCGTGCGTTCTGTGTTAAAAATTATTACAAAAATGCCGATTCGTGTGTTATTGTTCGACGTTTATTTCGCTCTCACTATGGATTGCATGACTTAAAACAGTGTCCGAGTGAAAGTTTGATTAGGGCGTGGGTCAGAAAGTTCGAGGCTATCGGTTCGACCCTCAATCTGTAACCTAAGGGACCCAAAAGGACAACAAGGTCAGAGGAAAACATAAACCAAGTAGGAGCTTCCGTACTACGCAATCCTGGGCAATCAACTCGCAAGCGATCAGCAGAGCTTTCTGTATCAACAACGACTTTGCGTCGAATTTTGAAGAATTATTTAAAATTTTACCCCTATAAACTTCAACAAGTGCAAGATTTGAAGCCGAATGATCACAATTTACGACGTGATTTCGTCTAAACAATGTTTGAGCGGTTCCGGAGCTTCAATAATATTCTTTTTTCAGACGAAGCCCATTTTCACTTAAATGGGCACGTAAATAAACAAAATAGTCATTATTGGGCCTCAGACAATCCACGTTTCAAACAACAAAAGCCTTTGCATTCGCCAAAAGTGACAGTTTGGGCGGCTATTTCAGGACACGGAATCAGCGGACTTTTTTTCTTTGAAGATCAGTGAGGGAATTCTGTAACAGTAAATACTGAGCGATACAAAGCCATGTTACGCCATTTCTTTTTCCCGCAGCTGTCAGAATTTCAAGGGTACAATAGTGCGACATGGTTTTTTTTTATTAATTTTTCAAATTCGCAAAACTCCGAGGCCCACCCGTATATTAAGATAGGACTTCTATCAAATACGTTTTATTTATATGCAACCTATGAATTTCTTAAGAAAATATAATTAAAGTAGATTTTATCAAATATATATCTTACAATTAGACATAAAGAAGCAGTTTGGAAAGCAGCCTTAGTCAGTGACAGCAGAGGTCCGACAGCAGGTGAGCTTTCACTGCAGCCCGCCGCCAGCAGTACCACCAGTTACCATCAAATGGCTGTGGAATGGATTCAGTCTTAAGGCTACAGAAAAATCGTTGGGGTTGCCAAGTGTTGGAATACAAGTAAGATTGTCATACATCATAGAATAAGGTTAATTAGTGAGCCTTTATAACAATTGTAACTCAGTTAATTTAAGAAGCTCTCTCGTAAATACTGTATTTTTTTTTTTGTTTGTCTATACTGTTAGCCCTGTTGGCTATTACAGCGTCACCGGGGGAGCGGGTGGGTCTGGAGACCCACCCTTAACAAGGGGGGGCCAGATGGGCCCCCATGGGGAACGACGTCCCGAGGGCGTCTCAGATTGAGACACGGACCTCGGCTCGGGGCGTCGTTAGTCAGGAGGAAAGCTAAGGAAATTTGGACACTAGCGTCCTCCGACGGCAGAACGCCGGAGCAACGGAGCACTTACTCAGTTGGGACCTCGTCTATACCGGTACAGACGGGGTGTGTCTGTGTGTTGTGTGGTGTCACTTATGCCTACGCGTACACGTTATTACCTACTGTGAACGCGTCGTCGGGGTCAACGAGTACCGACTTGGGTCTTCTTTTTCTGACTAAAGTAGTCTTACGTGGTCTATACTCTGCGGCGTCAGCCACCAGTGGATTCGGGTGTCGCTCAGCACGTTCAAAGTACTTTTGGGAAAGCCCCTTGAAGTACTGAGCGATGGTCGGAAGGTCTAAATCTCTATGGAGATCGATGTTGCGTACGAACCACGGCGCCCCGGTTGCAATCCGTGTAAACCTGTTCTGAATCACCTGAAGGGGTTTCAGATTAGCGTGCGCAAAAGCGGGACTAGCATAGGACATGACAGAACGTATGCAAGCTTTGTAAAGTGTCACCTTATTGCGAAGGGACATTTTACTCCGCTTGCCTAACAGCGGATATAAACGACCTAATATGTAGGCCGCTCTGCTACGAACGGTCCTAATATGCGCAGTGAAAACTAACTTTCTATCTAACGTTACTCCTAGGTATTTTGCCTCGTCTTTCCAAGGTATCGGTTTATCAAAGAGTTTGATTCGCGGGAGGATCCTTGGGGGGCCCCGTTCGAAGAGCACCGAAACGCTCTTCTCAGGGTTTACCTCGATCCGCCATTTCCGCAGCCAACTCTCGAGGGAGTCCACTGCGGATTGGAGACGTTGGTATATCTCCCAGTGATCCTTAGAGGACGTGTAAAGCGCGGTATTGTCCGCGTACATGGCAAGGTGCACTTTAGATCGCGGTCTAGGAATATCGCTAGCGTAGATGGAATAGAGGATGGGCGAGAGAACTGAACCCTGGGGAACACCCGCCCTGATGGGGCGGGGGGTTGACAAGACGCCTTCCACTCTGTAGCGAAAGGAGCGGTTCGTCAGGTAGTCCCGTATGATGAGTACGAGTCTGTCCGACACCTTGAACTGGTATAACTTGTACACCAGTCCATTGTGCCAGACCCTGTCGAACGCCTTAGCTACATCGAGGAAGAGCGCTCCTGTCCTATGCTTTTTGGCCCTCACAGTGGCCCCTATCAGTATGTGCTCCGTGAGGCGTTGCACCTGATGGGAACATGAATGGTTGGCTCTAAAGCCGAACTGCTCATTTGGAATGATTTTGAGTCTCTCGACTTCCGATCTAAGTCTACAGAGGATGATTCTTTCATATACTTTTCCTAAGGAACTAAGAAGACTAATGGGACGGTAACTACTAGGCAGATGCCGGGGTTTGCCCGGCTTATGGAACCCTATTACTATGGCCTCTTTCCACTGGGTCGGAAACGAGCAACCGGCCAGTAGAGCGTTAAAAATGGTAACCAATAGGTAAAGCTTTATCACTTTGTTAGTGATCCTATCGGGACCTGGCGATTTCTTGGCGTGAAGCGCCCTAACTATGGACGTCACCTCGTCTAGGTTCGTTTCCTTGATTGGCGGACCGACCGGTGGCTGAAAACACATTATATTGACCGATTTGTCGACTATTTCGACATGATCGCGATCAACCGATTGAGCAGACAGACGGCACTGGCTCTCTAGACTGTCGGCTAAGCACTCAGCTTTGTCAAGGTCGTCAAACGCGATGGCGGAGTTAGGTCCAACCAAGGGAGGCATATCTGAGACAGTGTCCGCCTTCAACGCTCTCTGCAACCGCCAGAATGCCTGGTGTGTTGGAGAGACCGTCGTAAGCGTCCTATCCCAGCCGCTTTCTCTGAAGTCGTCGAGAGCTTGTCTCGACTCTCTCTGGAGACGGCGCAGCCTCCGTCGGTTGTCATTTGTCGGGTATCGGTCATGGGCTCTAATCGCGGCGTTTTTACGGGTGATTAAAAGTCTAATGTCCGGAGCGAGTGCTCGGTAACCCTCGAAGTTCACTCGGACCTCCCTCGAGGACTTTCCTTTGCTGTCTACCAAATGTTCTGTGAGGTTAGTCGCGGCTGAGACAGCGTCCTCGACCGATGTATGCTGGTCAGGAATTTTGTCGAGGTGCGCTGATACGGGGGAATGGAGTTGCTCTCGAAGCTTCGTCCAGTTAATAATTGTTTTTGTCGCGGGTTCCCTAAGGGGGGGAAGTCCTAGCTGAAATAGGACCGGTCGATGGTCAGAGTCTAGCTCGGATAGCGTCTCGATAGAACGTAACTGGAGTGTCACGCCCTTCAAGAGTCGAGCATGTCGAGCACGTCGGATCTGTCATGTCGGAAGTCTGTGTCGCAGTATCGCGTGGGACTTAAAGGCGTGGTGATCTCGAAGTCGAGACCAGCCTTGTAGCTTAGCCTATCAAGGAGATTTCCTCTACTGTTTGCGACAGTAGAGTTCCAGCGGGGATGTTTGCAATTTAGGTCGCCGGCCAGAATGGTTGCGTTACCTAATTGGAGTAAGGACTTAAGGTCCCTCTAAACTAAGGCTTTATTGGGAGAAAGATAGACGGATGCTAGTACGATCGACTGATGGCCGGTCATACCCACCTGACATAATGACGCTTTTACGTTAACTAGTTGGGGCGGATCGAGCGGAGTGCAATGAAGAGACCTTCTGTAGAAGATGATGGTTCCCCCCTTCGCGGTTGCCCTATCGTTCCTAACGAGACGGTAATTCGCGATGCGCGGATCACGATTACACGGCTTCAGAAAGGTCTCTTGTACTAACAGGACGTCTATCTGGTACGTGACCACGAGGTCGCGCACTAGATCTATCTGCTTAAGTAGCCCGTTCGCGTTGAATGTAGCGACAGTCAGAGAGCGAGGTTTTACCCTTCCACGCGATGTCATCATGTTGACATCGTGTGTTCGTATATCGATTTGATAAGGACGGCGTGCTTGAGGAGCACTTCCATCCTCGCGGGAGGGTCGTAAATATAGTAGTAAAATTACTTTAACGTGTACGTACATCTTAATAAAGATTTAATCAGAAACCATATATATTATACGTAGTAAAGAATAGAATCCAAGAAGAAGATAGCCGGCTATTTAAAAAACTGGTATCGTTTTTGGAGCGTATCCAAGATAAGTACCTTCCTGTCTAAACCTGTTAGTTCTGGAGCGGCTTTTGGTTTAATAAACGTTTACATTAAACACCGAGATAGTGTTGTATAAAGGATGATATTATAAAAATCTTTTAAAATATTTCAACAAGGTCCACAATTGAATTCCACCAAGATATTTTCTTACAGTTATCTGCGTCTCTTTCAATAATTTTGTAACATAGGTACTTTCGTATTACTGTTTCCTTCTAGCAACATTCTAGTTGCTAGGTGTGACAGAAATAGAAAAACCAACGCGAAAAACCGGTCAAAATTGAATAATAGTTGAGTCGCCAAATTTTGAAGTTATTCGTGGCTAGTCTTTTGCAAGAGAAGGTGGTTATAAATCAAAATGAAAAAAATTGTTGTATCTATCGTCAGCTTGCTGGCATTAAGTTTAGTTAATTGTGATGTGTATTTCGAAGAGAAATTCCTTGATGGTAAGTGTGTTTTATTACAATAGTTTGTTTAAAATGCCGGTGTTCCACGCGTGGTATTGATTTTTCGACGCCGGTAAGGATTACGATCTACAATCTAATAATACATATATATTTAATTCTAGATTCATGGGAATCCAATTGGGTGTACAGTGAACATCCCGAAAAAGAATTCGGCAAGTTCAAGCTGACTGCTGGAAAGTTCTTCAATGACCCAGAGGAAGATAAAGGTAATACCCATTCACTTTTTAAATTAGAAACCATTCGTGTAAAACACACCCTAAATATTTAGATACCATAATTTTATCATATTTAATAAAATGATGATAATTGAATGTGCAATTAATTCGGTAACTACTTAATTAACCAATATCTCTATAAGATTATTACTGTCTCATAATGACTGCCTCATCAACTAACTAGAATAATAATTAATTAACTTCTATCAGGTCTTCAAACCTCTGAAGATGCGAGGTTCTACGCTCTTTCCCGTAAATTCGAGCCCTTCTCAAATGAAGGCAAGCCCCTTGTGGTTCAGTTTTCGGTCAAGCACGAACAGGATATTGACTGTGGGGGTGGATACTTGAAGGTGTTTGACTGTAGGCTAGAACAGAAGGACATGCATGGAGAGAGTCCTTACGAAATTATGTTTGGTCCAGACATCTGCGGTCCTGGTACTAAGAAGGTAAGCCTTTTCTATATCTTTAAATTACATGATATCATTGAAAGAAACAAACATATCTGCTCATTATTATTAAACATTACAAAACAACAACAGACATCTATTCAATAAAATAAAGTACATATTAGAGTCTATAAGACAAAATGTATAGAAAAAACTCCTCCTTTTTCTTTTACATAAAAACAGCATTTAAATGTAAATAGCTGATATAATAACTTCGCGGCATAAATTATTAATAATGAGCAATATATATATTTGTTATTCAGAAATTAACTTTATTATTTGTTATATTTGCATATATTAAATGAAATTATACCAATAAAGTGTTTCATGAAACATGAAAACAATTATCTTTATAGAATGTAATAATTGCATGTTTTGCTATACTAAATGCATTCAAGGTTTTTGACTGTTGATGTAACTCTCCACATTTATATACATTAGCATTCATACATAACATTTAAATTAAACTGTTCTAGATAAAGTTAAAATAAACTATTTGTATATAATTAATGAAAGTTTTATCAATATGAGATATGCTGACAAAACCATGTGATAAAATATTTATTGATATGGTACTCAATAAAGGACTTATAATTGATTTTTGTAACAATATTTATATTAACAATTCAGTTTCACGAAACTTTCAATACTGAAACCTATACTTGTTTTATAATTTCCTGCAATTTTCTAATTGCAATACAATATTGCAAATTTCAGTGGTAATTATTACTTCATTTATTCATGTACAAACTACAATTATGAACATTATTACTTTTAAAAGCTTACAATCTTGATATATCTTATCTGAACCATTGTAGGTCATTTATTACTTTTCATTTTGATAAATTTACTCGTAACAGTTATCATGTATCAAAATTTATTGATTCTATTTGGCATATCTCTAATTGGATAAATTTATAAGATATTTACAGACCCTCCCAATTATTAATAATATATTTTACAACAGGAAGTTTTAAAACAGCATTCTTAACTTATTGTTATTTCAGGTTCATGTTATCTTCAGCTACAAAGGCAAGAATCACTTAATCAAGCAAGACATCAGGTGCAAGGATGATGTCTACACACACGTTTACACTTTGATCGTGAAGCCCGATAACACCTACCAGGTGCTCATCGACAATGAGGAGGTCCAGGGTGGTAGCCTAGAAGACCACTGGGACTTCCTGCCACCTAAGATCATTAAGGTAGTTGCACTTGGTAAATTATCTACTAGTGTGTATATGTGTATGTATATCAGAAAATAGAGTTGTGACAACATATATTTTTTGATATGATTGTATATGTAATTAGGGTTGTCATTAAATATTTAACATGATTATTTTGTTTATTTGATTGTTATGTTTTTAATTAGGACCCTGAAGCCAAGAAGCCAGAAGACTGGGACGAACGTCCAACTATCGCCGATCCCGATGACACCAAGCCCGAGGATTGGGACAAACCTGAACACATCCCTGACCCTGATGCAGCTAAGCCTGAAGACTGGGATGATGAAATGGATGGCGAGTGGGAGCCACCAATGACTGACAACCCTGACTACAAGGGAACTTGGTCTGCTAAACAGGTGTGTATTATCAGATAAATGTACTTTAGTCAAGAAGGGACAAATTGTAATAATAAAATAATATAACTAAATGCGATTCAGTCAAATATGTGCAGTCTGGTCTATTGAGTCTTAAAGTGCATTGACCCGTGTTTACCGTAACATGGATGTGCTAATTTTGTTACAATGTAGCTTCATAATACATTGTGACAACAGAACCTGCCGCGGTCAATGCACTATTGTTGACATAGTATCTAGACAACATTGTGTCAATGCGATCTTCCTGATGTTTCTCCTCCTGAACTACTGAACCGATTGTCATCGATTTTTTTTATTTGAAAGCAGCATTTTCATTGATAAATGAGCGACAAAAAATCAGTGATCGGTAATGTACTTTAAAAAAAATATATCCAGCCAGAATGGCTGTCAACCCAGCAAATAATTTAATTTTGGGATTATTTAGTTAAAGTTAAATTAATTTCCAGATCATCAACCCCGCATACAAGGGCGCATGGGTCCACCCTGAGATCGACAACCCTGAATACACCCCTGATGCTAACTTGTACAAACGCGATGAACTCTGTTCTATCGGTTTCGACTTATGGCTGGTCAAGTTTGGTACTATCTTCGATAATGTTCTTTTCACTGATGATATTGAATTGGCCAAGGAAAAGGCTGAGGCCGTCAAGAAAACTCAAGAAGGAGAGAAGAAGATGAAGAGCGAGCAGGATGATGAGGCTGAGAGGGCGAAGGAGAAGGACAAACCGGAGGGTGACGATGACGAGGATCTCGATGATGAAGGATTAGCTGCTCCCGTGGTAAGTAATCTATATAAATGTAGTAATTATGAAAATTGATAATTTCAAAATAAGTTTTTTTTTTACTGATCATAGACAATTATTTTTTTTAATTCTTTTCTGACTGTTTTTATTTGTTTCAGGAGGAACACGATGAGCTGTAAGTGTTAGTGTATGTGCAAAGACAATAAGTACCACTGGGTACTACCGTGCAATACTGTATGCAGTCAGTCTCCGTAGATATCAATCCATTTAAGCTGTGACTCGAAATATTCCATTTTGTATACAGATGGGTCCGTGGTATGATTTTTGTATATAAAGTACGCAGTTTTTTGTTATTTATACGGCACTGTGTCGGTGTGTTTTTACGAGGCAATAGCCGTGTAAAATTAATGTGTGTTATCAGTTTACATTGTGAAATGAGTCTGATTAAATTAATATAAATTGATTTGGGTGTTTTATTCATATGACCTTAAAGTATATATGTACCGCCTAAAATACAAATTGGAAATTTATCTACATACATTCCATATTTTCAAATATAAATATTTTAAATGCATACGAAAGTATACATATAAAATTTTATTAAAATTTGTGTCTGTCATTCTTTTTAGTCTGGCTAACCTCTGAAACGGCTTTACCGATTTTATATAGCCCTTCACTGGTGCTAGCTGATGTTATAAGCAGTAACTAGGGCTACAATTATTTTATAAAAAAAATCTGTAAAAAAGTTGAAACCATTGAAATAGTGAAGAATATGTGATTCAAATAGGTGTATAAAAAATTCCAAGCAGACGAGGTCACGGGTAACAGCAATTAAATAAACAGTGAAGAAGGAATTACTTTATTTATTAATATTTACCATAATTATAATATAGCTACAAGTTCATTAAATATGTTAAAAAGTTTATATAACTGCTCATAAACCCTTCCATTCCTCCTTTGGGTTCCGGTTTGGGCTTTACTTCCGGTTCTTCCGTACTTGATTCTAAACGCGCTGTAAGAAAAAAAAAAAGAAATTTGAAATATGCCTAAAAAGAATAATAGACTAATCATTCATAGAAAAGTACAAACAAAAAAAATGTCCTTGTGGGAACTTTATTTTCCAAAAATCTATTAATGAATAATATAAATTATCACTGTAAATTACCTATGAAAATAATTTCAATGTCCAATAGATGCTTCTAAAGTAACAACGCAATACTCAATCGACGAAGTTATTCGTTTAATATATAGTGATGAACTCGCTTTATAGATACGATCTACCACAAATAAAGTAAGTGTTGTGAAATTTTGTTTACGAGAAATTGAGTTTATCGCAAAGTAGCTACTACCAGAGACTTCACGCTCATGAAGTGTAGTCTATACTCTGTTGCAGCCAGTCGTGTTATTAGGATATAAAATGGTCACGATCCAATATACAAAACACAAAAAAGACTTGCTAATTTACAATTTTTATCTTTTATTTCAATTTTGTCAATTCAGATAGAATACTTGTACCCGGATAACTATTCTTACTACGGTAAAAAAAGAAATTAATTTTAATTTCTCTAAAATTAAATCTGTGTCGATAGTTAAAATCAATAATAGAATAAGACAAACTTACCCAGCTTCTCTAAAACTGAAACCAAAGAAAACAATGTTATTATGACTAGATTTTTTAGGTCTTACCTAGGCGAAGATGTGGGTGGTGTCAGGTCATTTGAATTTTTCAAATGGTTACTCTATTGTCAGGTTGATTTTCGTGTAAAAAAAAAATGCTAATATTTTAAAAATCACATTAAAAGTGCTCCTCCCCGAACCAATAAAAATTAGCTGTCCATCAAAACCTCTGTAATAACCCGACTATAGACTTGGATTTAAAATTATAGCTCACTTGCTAGTGTCAGGAAATCAGCTGATTCTGACACTAAAATCGTAATACTTATTAAAAAAATTATACATAAGTATAAATAAAGGACAATCTTCACTGTAAGCTATAATTATTAATGGACTATGCTTACATTTAAATTAAGTGATTATACCTTTATCAATCTTTAAACCAATCTCGAGCAATTAATATCTAGAGTCCTAGAGTTTTTTGTTTTATGAATTCATTATCAAAATAGGCACATTTTAAGTGTTATTTGCTAAAAAAATATTATCAGTACGAATGTTAACAATTTTCAAACATATATATGCATGCTTATAGTGATTACATTAGTTTTGGGACGAAATGTCTATTCGTTTGTCAGAAAAACATTAGTATTATTCTTCATATGCTCGTAACAACCACAATCAAGAAAATATAATTTTTCATTGAATTGAATGGTGAAAAAAGTACTGACATTTTACTCATATTTTAAAATTGTGTGTGAAAAAAAGAAATTGTGTCTGTATGGTCCAATTGAATTTCTTTAGGTAATACATCACCAATCGAAGTGTCAATAATTATGAATATATTAATGAGGAATGTTGTATGTAAGTAGGAGTGCCTCAGGGTAGCATATTAGGACCAACACTATATCTAGTTTACGTAATAGACTTTTAGTAATTTTATTTAGAAAATTGAAGAAAAACGTACTATGTTGATGATACTTCTTTAATTTCTATGGTGATTTCTGAGAAAGTATCTACATATACAAATGCTCAGAGTGTGTATGCAGATGTTTGGCTTATAAATGTAACTTTGAATGGCAGAGAAACTAAGTATCTTACATTTTCCATCAATAACAATTATACTACTGATAGCGCTAACTTCCAACTCTAGGTAGATTCTTGTTTTTTCACTACATAATAGTCCTGCTTGTCTTGGACTGGAACGAACGGAGAATGATAGGTATGTTCGCTTTGTAAATAATGATAACTTAGGTTGTGAATAGCATATTAAAACCTCCCAAATCAAGTAATAGAAAGTTTACCACGTTTGTCTACCTACTATTTACACATTCCTAGTGTAATCCCTCTTATATTACTGTGTTACTTCTCGGAGATCAGAACAACTAAGACCTACATACTACAACTAGATAAAACTAAAAAAAAAATATTTTAAAATTGTCATTCCAAACAACGGTTGAATCTAACGTTAGATTTATATTAAACCGAAAAAGATTATTTATTATATAAGGTCTCATGATCAATGTCTAGATTCGGACGAAAATAATTAAATGGTTTCCCAAAAGCCGAAATTCTAGAATTTACTAAATAGACTATTTTATATTAATTCGAACATTTAGCACCAGGTGAAAAATAATATAACAAATGGACTTATGAGTTTTAATTACAATGAAAAACAGGAACTTCTGCATTTAAGCTACATGTGATTAATCTTTCATACAAGCAAATACCTACTTACACTGCAAACTGACAAAACATTCATCACATACACAACTTGCAATAGATGATTATTTGTTTAAAGTCTGAGTAAATAAGTATTTTTAGTTTTTATTGTTCATGTAAATTTGTCTTTTCCTTTCAACATCAGTTTCAAACGCAATTTTATATAAATTGATTAGTTAATTTTTAAAGAGTAAGATATATTAGACAATCCATATCACAAGACCTACCTAGTGTAAATTGTATATAGTAGTTGTATATTTCTTTTGTATTTTGTGACCCGAAAAATAAATTAAAAATGATACGGTTGATATTTTAAGAAATAGAACAGTCTCACACAATAATTTATTCCTAGAGATAGAATTCTATTTCGATTCTATACTGCTTTTGGAGATACGTTATGTATATTTTTTATTATAAATACATCTAAAATATGAAATTGAATTAATATGTATCAAAATATTTTGACGCAATCCATCAAAACACTTGGCGATTTTAATACTTTTTAATAAGTCTGGTTTATGATGAATCACTGTTGTCGAGATTTTTTGAATTCAACTATGGATTTAAAAAGGATTAACAATTAACTATTCTGACCAAACTCATAATAAGCCAGTAGTTGACATAATGTAAATAATAATTAATTTTGCATACATTTTAACTTTCGATCATTATAATCGAATAACTATCTTCGACAATATAATGTATGTCGACAATCCTTGTTCAAGCAGAGTAATTAATAACAATAAAAATATTCTTATAATATTTTAAGAATAATTTAATCAATATTTAAAAGCCGCTAGAAACATATGTTTTTAAATCCTGAAGTGCACTTCAATATTGAAGTGCATATATTGATAACTATTTCCGAGCTGACCAGAACTTTAAGTGGTACAAAAATTAAAGGGTCAACTTCATTAAAACATGAGACTACCTATTAAAACATCTTTATTTATTTTTTTTTAAATGAAGAAAAACCAAAAAAGAAAAAAGTTTGTACAGCGGTTGCACTCCTCCTCATTTAAAGAGCACCTCAGTAATATCAGGGGTTTACACTCTAATATCTTACCTGTCCATCACCACCTGGAGACAGAGCAACCGCACCTGTTCTTTTTGACGGAGACGCAGATACAATGTCCTTTAAGCGCTGTGCACCTGGATTATCCCAGATACACGTTAAAGCACAACTTTCGCTCATGTGCTGGAGTCTGTGTGAATTCTGTGTGATTCGTCGAGTTGCGCGGTTGCTATAACCGATGTGGTGCACCAGGCAATGGAGTATTTTATTCCTTTTGCTGACGTAGCCATCGGTGGCAAAGCTCGTCCATGGTTTAATGCCGAATGCGGCCATGCTCAAGACTGAAAACCCGGCCGTCAAATCCGGATAACGAGTCAACGGGTCAGCTGTCTTCCGTCGACCGTCTACCGATACACGCGCACGCGTTTCATTTATTTTACATCTTATCGTACCGCAGACCATTCTGTACAGTGTCTTTTGAGAAATAAGAAATTATAGTATATACAGTCCACTGCGTATTAATTCCCGCAACGTCACGTTAGCATATTTGAAATGATACTAGTTGAATGTCTCATGTCCTAAGTCAGAAGTTGGATAACTGATTTACTTCGGCTATATGATATTTATATTTAGAGTTTTTTTAGTAACTTCAAATATATAAAACATCAAATCCGTTTCTTATCATAATTCTTTAGAGCTATGCAATAGTATTAGTAGTGGGGAATATGTAGTAGCTTCATCCACTAGAAGATAAACAGGTAGGACAAGATAAACAGATAGGAATCTAGAAACATTAAAAAAATACAAAAGTATAATTAACCATCTAATCTTAAAACATTATCATAGTTTAGAGATAAATATTCTGAAATACAAGGCTTCTAAATTAAGAGTACATTTACATTAGATGGAACATTAATTGTTTATAAATTCTAACTAACTAAGAAACAAACTTACTACATCACACATAAAGCTAGACTCAGACTGAATTGTTTCAAAGCATTTTCCACTATTTTCACATAAGGCGTTCAACAAAGGCTAAGTTAAACTTTCTCACGTCTGGCTGTCTGGCGGTCTGGCTGTGCGTAAACTGGTTACATATTCCACCAACTTGGTGGAGAACAGACCTATCTTCTAAAATGGATTTGTACATATCTTTCCAAGATATATAAATTTGTTCCCTTGTACAGAGTAGTGAAATTATAGAAGATTACTATTTTATGTTACTTGTATATAAATTATTGCTCTAAGATGAACTATAAAATAATGTTAACTGTATGATGTACAGCCGATACAATATGTATGAAAATTAGTTTAAAATGTCATTTTACTCTTAATAACAATTGATCAATTAAATTAACTATTTGATGTTGTAAAAATAACAAAACGCACATTTTAAATTGCATAACGTAGCTAGTCTGTGACCACTGGTATCGGTAAAGTTTACAGAACAGTTGCTGTTGACAATATTTCTTGTAATTTACTCTTTTGGGACAGAATAAATTTACTCTATTGTTTAGTTTAAATTATAAACTTTAAGGAACTTAAACAGCTGCCATAAACCTGAAACTATTATTAGTATTTAGTATAACTAAAGTAATTAAAACTCTGAATAAAAGCACTTATAAGTTCACCAGATTTAACGTTTTTTTTTTTGGTAAATTTGACTTTATAATAATGCCTTTTTTTTATAAAATTTAATATGTTTTATTTTACTTACTTATTTTGATATCAAAAATACCAGCAAGTAAACTTTTTAAATTAAAAGAATGTAAACATCCTTTGTAAACACGTATATCTTACGAAAGGTTCTTTAAAAAACATGTGTAATGGTAAACAGATAAATATCTTCAATCAAGACTTTATGTAGGTTATTCTATTGTTTACATCGTGCTATCTTTATGAGAACGAGAGAGTTAGTTTACATTTGCTTTATTAAAATTACCCCAGTTCTACGCTTTATCCCTCGCGATCAATGCTTTTAGCTACAAACCTTTGACCTTGAAGCTACTAAGGGTTTGAGAGTCCCTGTCTCTTTATGACAAAATGTAGTATTATTTTCAAGTTAGAATTTTTATCACGCTTATAACACTTTGACTAACACAAAATATATAATATTTGTCACTATTTCTGACAAATATTTACATAAGTAGGATATCTATGTATAAAAAGTAGGATATCTACGTACCTAACTTCTATATAACGATGGTATTCACGATAGTGATTTTAAAATTTAAATGATTTTACATGCCTAGAAATACGTAGATAAAAGCAAGTCATTATATGTTTCTATTAAATTATTTGATAAAAGTATCAGAGCGAAACTTCTGTTATATTTTATGCACTTGAAGCTTCGATGTTGTCTGTCGCATGAAATGATAAACTGGTAATACCGGAAATAAAAGCTATATAGCTTCCACCCCTAATTACAGACTTCATCATACGACATACAGAACTAATAACAGAGAATAACATGTCATAGCATAATATTAACTTGCACTGGATTTATTTGTTGCCGAACTCATTTTATTTCAACTCCTATTTGTTTGATTTTTATTAGTTTCTATGAAAAAAATATGGTCAAAAATACAGAGTAAAAAATTAGTTATAATAAGTCTATACAGAAATCTTTTTGCATCTCAACTGACGAGATTTTAAACAATACGAACACCGGCAAAAAAGCTTTAAAAAAACCCTTAAAAGTAAACAGTTCATAAAAAAAAGGCTAAAAACACCTCAAAAAGCCCGTCTGTTTTCCAGTAGGTTTAGAAAAACATGGGCGAAAATGTTCACCTGAAACAGATGAAGCCATTACAACATACAACACCAGATATTTGAGCAATGCATTTTAGGTTCTACTTTTCGCCTTTAAGGATAAAATTCGCATACACCTATTTGAAACTTACAATACTATTATGCAGGTCACGTGGTAAGAGGCTTGCTGAATACGAATGTAGGAACACTGTCCAAGCGTACAGCGTACAATGTACATGTAACGTTGTTATCTTTGCAGAATTTTGAGCTTTATTACCATGAAATAGATGTGAAAATCTAGATCTTTTTGAAATATATGTGTCCTATTTTCAATTTGTAATAAGTTTCGATGCACTATGTTTGCTTTTAGTATCAGAATTATGCATCGAGTTCTAAACTATTTTTTTTGTAGTAAATGTAAGTACATGACTAAAAGCTACGCAAATGACTTTTCAATTTTAATTTATCTGAATATTTTACTTCCCATTCGTTACGTTAATTTATTTAAGGTAACAAATTTTAAGTTACATGTTAAGTGATTTTAAAAACACAAAGAATTTAAGACAAAAGTAACTTAGTTGATACGAATACTTCATTTTTAACAATAACTTTAAGAAATTACCAGAACAACCGAAAAAATATGCCCAACGTATCTCAGGAAACAACTATAATAAATTAAAAATTTAAAAAACCCTCGATACAAAAAGACCTCTAAAAAGAATAAAAATAATATTAGTATGTACTTATTGAATTCGCTACGGGACCGATTTAAAAAAAATCTTTTAACATTAGAATCCTATATTATGATGTACAAAGGTTACATTTAATACGAGAAATATATATTATATTTAATAAAATAAGGATCCACGTTAAAGTTTCGACAATGTAATGAATTATAAATGTTTTAAGTAACTCGATTCAAGACTTTTTCATATGGGTAGGTAGATAGGTAGGTTTCATATATACGAATATTAATAAATATAAACATTTAGAGTAAAAATGATTTACAATCACTTATGACATTATGATGAAGGGATTTATATTATCACTAGCTGTTGCCCTTGATTCTTTATAACTAAAATCATAGGCCAAATAAATATATTCTTACAGTCTACGTGGACGCAGTCACGGGTAACAGCTATCCCTAATAAAGAACTTTACCTGAGTAAGTAAGTGTAAAAACCTTTTGGCCCTCATAACACGGCTTTTTTTCTATATAGCGGGCAAAACAGCTGGGAACAGCTAATTATTGGATAAAAACCTCTCCTCCGCACGAATAAAACGTCAATATCTTGAAGACGGCTATTTTTATTTCAATCAAACATATATAAGAAACATTTCGACTAGCATAGCTTTCGATTAAAAAAAACTGCATCCAAATCCGTCTACGCGTTTGGCCGCAAACAGCTAATTATTGCATAAGAACCTCTCCCCTGCACGAATAATACGTCAATATCTTGAAGACAACTATTTCTATTTCAATCAAACATGAATAAGAACCATCTCGATGAGCATATCTTTCGATTAAAAAACCGCATGTAAATCCGTCCACGCGTTAGGCCTGAAATTTCCCACAGACAGATACACAGATACACATATACACAGATACACAGATACACAGATCGACAGGTTAAACTTATAACACCCCTCTTTTTAGCCGGGGTTTAAAAAAGAAACAAAAGAAAAACAAACAATATCAGCTCCTAACAATCTCCTTAACACGGCTAAACCAATTCAATCACTGCCATCCCTAACGAATTTAGTTTAATTATCCCATTGCGCTTAACATTTCTTAAATATTTTATATATTGGAACATTTCCAACGTATAAAATATTTATTTATATTCGACGCATAATTAGCAAAATATTAGACTCCTTGTTTTACACACCGTTCTTCTCAATTATCATATTGACAATCCATGTTTTAAATCTGAGCATCATTAGAACCACAATTACTTATGACAAAATTAAGATGGTCACAATAACTAGAATTCAACATTGCAAGATGGTTTTAAATATTATTAGCTTATAATTATAGATTATAGTTAGTACAGGGTAGGTGTCATATTATGTATAGGTTCTTTAAATTATACTGAATAAGGTCTCGATTTATATTAAATTCATTATTTATTTTAAGGAATTCAATAAATTTATATTATATATTATTAGTATATATTATCAAAGTTCATCATATTATTATATATTTACATGTTTAATAATATAATAAATACAGGAGAAAATCTAAGCAAAATATATTTATTGCACAAAAACAAAATAATGTACAAAAGGGGCTCTTAATGCCGCTAATACATTTTCTACCAGCCAACCTGAGGATGTAAAGGAGAGGATGTTGAATTATCTTGTATATTCATGCACTTAAAAGCAAATTATGAAGGTAATAATGTTATTCTTCAAGAAAGTATTACTTTGTATAATGCTATTTATGAAGTCAATTTTAAAAGGTTTCTAGACAATATGAATAGCAAGAAGTTGATCTTTTCACCTTATTAGAAACTAATGTTGTTAAAAATGTCGTAAGCAAGAAAAAACGCTCTTTCATCATATTACGTGGTTAATAGAAAGAAAGCAAGCTTTTAAAACTCAAAAGGTTTTATAAGAATATGATTAGCAGGAAGTTGATCCTTTTACCTTATTAGAAATGAACGTTGTTAAAAATGTAGTAAACCAGAAAAAAACTCTCTTTAAATATATGTTTTACCTGCGCCCCTATGGTGATTGAGAAAAAGGGATGATGCCCAATATTTTTAACAAAATATACTATAATAGATGGCTAATTAGTAAGGTTCACCATCTTAATGTGACCAAAAGTTAGTAAATATCTAAAGATGTACACGAAATGAACGACTTGCTAATATACTAATAGGTACAATTAATACCGTATTCATATTATTTTTTTCTCCAACAATAATTTTTCTATTTTTTTTATATTACACTAGTAGTCTTAGGGCAGTCGAAAAGCTTATTCGGGTGCACTATCCGGGTCAATGGCTGTGAGTCCTGTAAGTAAATAAATTAACCGCCATCGGATATCCGTTCTTTACTCGAAGAAAGGCCCGGCTGACATGGTTTGAATTGAGTTCACATAGGTTTTTTTTGGGACGTAAGGGTCTAATAGATAAGAGTTGAAAAGACTTCAATAAGAGAGTGGTTTCAACACAGGCATCTTTTAAATAAATGTATTTTTTTTTATATATTAGTTTGTAAACATTTTTAACTTGCGTATTTTACATACAATATTACATAATACATAATCGTTGTATTGTCAACTGGACAATTGTAATTGGATAGCAATTACCATGTTTATGACATGTTTACGTGTACAACAGAATAACCAAACACTCGTAAAATCAAAGAAAATAATAAATACAGACAATATACTAAACAAATAAATGATTACCAAAAAGATAGGACTGATTCGACTCAAAAAATATACTATATATAATGACCGGGCATTATGACTCTTACGTCTCTAAAAATAAAGAATATTATGAGTCTATAGATTATACAAGGGATCTGTTCAGATCCCCTAGGAAGAGACAGTGGATAGAAATCCAATCACGCATTCATTCAATTAGTAAGATGATTGACATTACATTTACTGAAAGAAAGTGGAACTTAGTGTTGTGAAAAATAAATCGTTCGCATGCTTGAATTGCTTTTAAATAATGTATTATATTGCTAATAAATAAAATGTTTGTGTATTTACATCAAAAGTTTTCATCTAAAAATTGGAAATAATTTAATCTTTTTAACCAATATTTTGTTTGCTTTGCCTAGTCCTTCGTTCTTTCTGTGAAAAAAAAAATTACAGAAATTGTATGGAATTCTAGAAACTTATTTTTTTCTAGCAAATCAAATATTAAGGGTATTTATTATTAGGCCGTAAGCCCCAATTTTGCTGTATAAGTACATAGTTGTATCTTCATTCCAGATTAAAACAAATTTAACTATATTTTATAATATCATCAAGGATATATTTACAGCAAAATTAACTCTGTTTTCCACTCGTATGCCAGATGAGTAGTAAATAAGATCTCAAAACGCGGGGACATTATAATAGATTTTTGTACAAAAAGAAACAATAATAATTTCGTTTACGAATTGTTAGAACTAATGACCTGGATAAAATTATTTTTCGCGTCAAGCAGTTTCTTTATCTTTGATCGAAAGTTTCTTATCTATAATTTTAATGTATGGATTTGCCGTAGAAAAGTTAATTTAAGTCAATATGTAGGTATATATTAATAATCAAATATTTATCTTATTTATATTTAAGGGAAGGCAAAGTCAGGTTTACCATCGCCCCCGGTCGCTTACATGAGCGTTACCAGTGTTTCAGGAGCATGTTACGTAGCAAACAACTTAAACTTGTTTTAAGCAATATAATTCGTTTTTAACTACAATATAGTAACTATAAGTAAGACACACAGAAAAACAATGATTTGGTTGAATTGGGAATATAGAATGAATTGAGTTTCTTATTATCTAAGCTTATATAGTAAAGAGTTTTGGGATAGTTAAACATGATTAGTTAATGGCGGTAAACAATATCAGTAAACAATAATAAGCAAAAGTAAACAATAATTAGTAAATGGGGAGTAAATACAGTGATTACTGTTGCTATAATTATCTATATAATAACAACTACTTAGTCTAAGTGAATACACCAATGTATCACATAAATAACAGGAATATATATCTAAACAATAGAGAGTACAAAGGGTAATATATAACACCTCCCCCCTTAGAATAAAGATTGGGTGTTTGCACCTGATCTTTGAGAATTAGAAGTTATTGATGTGGTGTCGCCATCGTCTTCATCTCCGGAGATGCAGGAAGTTGGTTTTATGTTCCGCATTGGGATGGCAACTTGTGTTGTACGTCGTCTTGAAGAGTTGTCAAAACAATTGTTGAATATTTGAATGCAACCTCTGTTGTTGCGTCGGTGACGATGTATGAATCCAGTAGGACATTTGTTACAGAGTTTAATTAGGAAAAATGTTAGAAGAAGAATGCCCATAACAAAGTAGAACCACATAAAGGTGGGTTGGTTTTTCTGAAGGAAAGATTGTGTTGCTGTTTGTCTGATTTTTGTCAATTCTTCCGAGTATTTATCTAAATGGTTTTGGATGCTCTTTAGTGAATCCAGTGGGGTCTCGTTGATGGTAATCGGGATCAAATTCGGAGTTTCTACCTCTTTAGTCTTCTTGAAACAATCGTCTGTGCTGATGTCGGGAACTATGATAGGCAGTGTGATGTTCTCCTCGGCTGAGTGGTATGCTGCTAAGGTGCTATATCCTGTGTGTAGCTTACATCCTGGAGGTAGTGAAATGACTCCCGAGCCCTGAAGTTTTTGATTAGTGATATCATTGTTGCACTGAAGGACACAATTAATCTCGTGGTCGACGATGTACAGCCATCTGTTATTATTCAAGGGTTGGAACGTTTGGATTTCGGCTGGAAATGTTGACACGGTGCAAGTTTTTGGAAGTTTTGTAGTTTTGCTGATCAGGATTTCTATGTCGCAAATTGGGCGTGACTCGGTGTTGTAGACGACGAGGTTTTTGCAGACACTTCTTCTTGTTGCGAAGGCGTTGCAGGTTTCTAGTGAGCTCGTAGACACATACTGTTGTCCACTAGGGTTCGTGGCTAGATACATGTGCTCAGGAAGGATGGTGGAATGGTAAGAGGAATTGGGATGCTTGGTAGGTATCGAATAGATATGATATAAGGTAAAGATCTCGTTTTGTATTAATGGAAATTCTAATATATAAACCAAACGATTAGAATAGACATAAGCTGATAGAGAAGATGAATCTAATAGTGTGTGGATATTTTTGATGGATATTAAAGTTACTAGACTTTTGTTGCGTCTAACTTTATTGGATAATAAAAGCTCTTCATATAATTTCTTTAGTTTGATAATCGAAGGGTGGACTATATTAGATTTAGCAAATAGAATACTTGTTAAACAGTCATTTATTTCATTTTCTAGGCTTGTTACAAGTTCTAAGATTTGTATGGAGATCATCGAAATATCTTCGCTTACTTTAATGTCATATATGAGTTTTTCACTTCTATTTAGATAATTGTTTAGGCGGTTGATATTTTCATTAATAATTTGTTCATCAAAAGATATTTTAAAAATAGTTTCATTAAAATTTTTAATCGCAGAAGAAGTGATTTGAATTTGTTCTTGCATGAGCTCAGTTAAGTCTAATTCTTGTTTCTCAAGCCGATTGATACAATCGTCGTACCGCATGGCGTCTTTAGCGTCTGGTGTGCCAATTAGCCATTTAAGAACAGAGCCTAGACCGTCTAACAATTCTCTTTTAGTACGTGAGTTTTTGCCTAGATACATACTGAGTTCTGAAAGTCTGTTTTTGATCTTATTAAGGTTAATATTTACAAATGATTTTGTTGATTGAACGCTTGGAAGATTATTATATTGAGAAGACATAGCTTGAAAGTTATTCGATAGACGTAAAAGAGAATCATGTGATAGGAAAAGAGGCTTTAAATCTCTATATATTATTAGTTTCCACGATTCATTAGTATTAAATATAAAGGTAAATTAGTAGTTTAACTAATTATAATTATGTACTAGAATTATTCATTATTATTTACCATATATGGTCGTAAACGATTAGCATGCACTAGTTGATTTTTGCCAGCCTTTTTAATAAGGTAATTTTCATTAAATCCCACACGTATTACGTCATAAGGACCTTTCCATTTAGAACCTAGGTTATTGGGGTTAGGAACTCGCAACATAACTTTACTACCGACTTTGTATTCGACAAATTTTTTAATTTGATTATCATAACGTTCTTTGACTTTCTCTTTCATTTTTTCGAGATTTTGTAAAGCAGCATCTCGAGAAACTTTAAGGCGTTCATTTAGATCCTTTAGATAGTCACATGTAGAATAATCAGAGGATGGTTTTAATGAATATAATGGACGAGGTTTGAACCCGAAAAGAAGTTCGTAAGGAGTATACCCTGTGGAACTATTTACTGACGTATTATGACACATTACCGCGAATGGAATGATTGAATCCCAATTTCTTTGTTTTCGACTGTGGTACATACGTATATGATCACGTAATGTAGAGTGAAATCTCTCTAGACCGCCGTTTGTTTGAGGATGATATGCTGTATTGACGGTATGTTTAGAACCAAAGAATTTAATTAGCTGTTTCATTACACGATTAATAAATTCGGTGCCTTGATCCGAATGAAATCGTTTGGGGATCCCAAAATGTTGGCAAAAATGAAGTATTTGCGGAGCTACAGTTAATGCTTCTTTATCAAGTATTGGATAAGCTTGAACATAACGTGTTAAATCGTCCTGTAATGTTAAAACTTATTTATTGTTATTGTCGCTAACTTCGGAATAAGAGACTAAATCAATTGAGACTCGTTCAAAAGGTTCGGTTGACTGAGATGTTATGACCATAGGAGCTTGGAAAGTTTTCCTCTGAATTTTATTACGTTGGCATACAAGGCAAGAGTCGATGTAATTTTTAATGTCATTTGTCATTCCTTTCCAGAAATATTCATAGCGGATTTTTCTATATGTTTCAACTATACCACGGTGTCCAAAAAGTGGTTCATTATGATATGATTTTAAGATATTTGGGATTTCTTCTGCTGTGGGGTATTTTACTCTATTTTCACAAATGTTAATTTCGCAATTATAGATTTCAGCTAGATAGGCTGTTATACGATGTTGTTCGTTTGGTAATAATTTACAAGTGTGATCGCTTTTAAGGTCGGGGACGAAAAGTGTGGTTATGTTATGTTTCTGAAGGCAAGACAAAAGGGATTTAAAATAACTTTCACTATCCCAAGGATCGCAGTGGTTAGGTTTAGAATAAGAAAAATAAAGGTTTTGTTTTTTGTCTGAGACTAGAAGGTCTACATCGTAGAGTAACTTGGACTTTTCTAGGTAAGATTCTACTTGTGAACACGATGATATGGCTTTGTTGAACAAGTTGTCTTGATCATGATGAATGCAAGGGGTTGGAATATAGATGTCTTTATGTCGATGATCCAGTAGTTGATCAGAAGAGGTTTTTAAATGGGAATTATTGATACTTAGATGCTCTGACGATTTTAGAGATACGTTATGTTCATAATTTAATTGAAGGTAGTCGGATTCAATAGAGGTAGAAGCATCTTCCGTTAGGTTGATTACATTAGAATTCATTATTGGTGGACGAGAAAGTGCGTCTGCATTGGTATTAGCTTTGCCGGCTTTGTAAATGATTTCGTAATCGTACTCTTCTAGTTTCAAACGCCAACGAATCAGACGACTACCGGGGTCTTTGATCGAAAATATCCATGTCAAAGGTTTATGATCTGTAATGATTTTGAATTTTTGCCCAAACAGATATGGTCGAAAATGATTTACGGTCCACACTATGGCTAATAGTTCGCGTTCTATAGTCGAATAATTTTGTTCTGCACTATTTAACGGTCGTGAAGCATATGCAATTGGTAAGTCTTTGCCGATTGGACCTTGAGACAGGATAGCTCCGATTGCGTAAAGAGAAGCGTCAGTGGTTAAAACGAATTCTTTGGTAAAATCAGGATATTGTAAGATAGGGGCTTTAGTAAGGATGCCCTTACAAGTGTCAAGAGCTTGTTGTTGGGCACTTTCCCAAACGAATGGAACGTCCTTTTTCAAGAGCCCTGTTAGAGGTTTTGTGATTTTACTAAAGTTTGGAATGAACCTTCGATAATAGCCTGCAAGGCCCAAAAATGATTTTATATCTCTACAATTTTTAGGAATTGGAAATTCTTGAACAGCTTTCACTTTATCGGGATTTGGTTTTACACCTTCACTTGAAATAATATGACCTAGGTAAGCTACTTCTTTTCTCATAAATTCGCACTTATCGGGTTGAATTTTTAAACCATGTTGTCGTAGTCGTTTGAAGACTTCATTTAGTTTTTGTTCATGTTCCTGAAGGCTCGATGCGAATACTACTATATCATCTAAGTAAACAAAACAATGTTCTCCTTGTAGACCTTGTAAGACACTGTCCATAGCACGCTGAAACGTAGCGGGTGCGTTTTTCAAACCAAATGGCATTATAAGAAACTCATAGGGTCCGTATGGTGTATTAAAAGCTGTTTTTGGAATGTCTTTGGGATCGAGTTCGATTTGATGAAATCCCGAGGTAAGATCTAATGTAGTGAAATAAATTGAATGACCTAACTTATCTAGGATGTCGGTAATATTAGGTAAAGGGTAACTGTCTCCTATTGTAACGTCGTTAAGCTTACGATAGTCGATTACTACGCGCCATTTCTGTTTTCCTGATGCATCTTGTTTTTTAGGAACTACCCAAATGGGGCTGCTCCAAGGTGATGTACTAGGTTGAATAATATTTTGATCTAGCATCTTTTGTACTTGCGATTTCACTTCTTGTTGATGAACGTAGGGAAATCGGTAGGTTTTTGTATTGATAGGCACATCCGTTGTAGTAGGAATTGTGTGTTTGGTGTGGTTCGTAAATGTAAGAGGTTCTTCTTCGGTGTAAAAGATGTCTGGAAACTGCGTAACTATTTTATTAAGAGATTTACCTTGTTCTTCATTGAGGTGGTCTCTACGGATAAGTTTATCTATTTTATCTTGAATTTCCTTTGATGTCAATGAATTTGTTAAATTAATTGGAATGTTATCTGTGGATTCAAACGTCGTTAGCTCACTTGCTTGGACTTTGGGTATTGATAAAAGTTTATCTTCGTTACTGGAATTTACACAAGTAATTAGGAATATGTTGTCTTTTACTGTAACTAATGCATTAGGAATAGTGATATCGTCGCTAATAGTTTGTTTGTTGATTGTGGCGGATCCGTTTTGAATATCTTTAGTAAAACATGTAATAACAGTTTCAGATCGTTGTCCTACGAATTGTTTGTTATCTATGGATTCCATAGGTTTCTCTTTAATAAAGAATAATTTGTAGGTGCGATCTCTTATACTCATGGTTTTTGATTGTACGAAAATATTGACATTGAATTGGCTCATGAAGTCGTTGCCTAAGATACCGTCCGCTTTGACGTTAAGGTTAGCTACATGGAAATTGAATTTAGGAAAATGGTCTAGAGATATTTTGGCTGTGCCGAAGCTTTGAATAGAGGATTGGTTTCCTGATATACCTATGATCGATACGATTCTCGATTGATCTAGAGGTGCACTACCTATATGTTCATTGTTAAGGACAGATATAGCGGCTCCTGTATCGATCAGTAAAGTTACTGGTTTACCTTCAATGTGGAATTTGCAAAGCAGTATATTTTCTTGAGGCTCATCTAGTGCTGAAATAGTAACAGACCTAGTAGATATAGGATTTGATGTAGTAGATTTAGTAGAGGTAGAATTTGATATAATAGATTTAGTGGATTTGGTATATTTAGGATTTGATTTAATAGATTTAGGCTTAGATTTAGATTTAGGCTTAGATTTAGATTTAGGCTTTGAATTTGTTTGAGTTGGAGTTGATATAAGACTTATTTGAATATCAGTTTGAGTACATGCATCACGAAATTGTCCTCGATGGACTGGTTGATTTGCGTGTAAGTACTCCTTACTGTTTTTAGAAATAATTCCTTGTCCCCGATGGACTGGATAAGAGGAATTATTTATTGAATTAATAAAATTAGGATTTGGATGAGTTGCTACTTTATTTGAAGTGATTCTAGATCCATTGCCGGTGTTTGGACACTGTAAAAGTGGGCTGAAGCGGTTCCCAAAGGCGTGTCCGTAGCTTCGGCCGCTTCGAAGTTTAAATTATTTGCTCCTTTTACAGTAGTTGTGGATGTCGTGGGAGTTTGCTGTCCTGAATTTGGTTGTTTCAAGTTCTTGTTATAAGCGCGTTTACGGCATTCAGAGATTAAATGACCAGGTTTTTTACAGTAATTACAAGTTTTGTTAGGCTGTTGCTGTCGCGAGAAATTTCGAAGTTGTTGATGGTTTATTGATTGATGGAATGGAGGATTTTTTGGGAAGCCTGTTGAAACTGTATTTTTATATAATGTTTGTCTAGCCCGGTTCATATTTCTAATTTTTTCTTCTTGGATAGCAAAATGTCCTGCGTTCGACAGAGTTTGAAAAACCATGAGCACGGAGCATCATACCTATATCAGAGCTAAGACCGTTTACAAATACATTAAGAGCCGTTTCTTCGGTAGTCGCTTTGCGGCCTTCTAATGTGGAATCGGTTATCTCTGCTGTTAGCTTTTCCAGAATTTTGCTCCTACACATATCGACTCTAAGGAAGAAATCGGTAATGCTTTCTAGTGGTTTTTGAAAGTATGATTGCAATTCTAAATTCAGATGCGCAAGAGTTTTGGTTTGTGAAAATTTTTGAATTAGAAATTGTTTTAGGTCATTCCATTTAAGGAATTGTTTGGAGTGAACGTCGGATGAACCTGGACCCGTGAGTTTGTTTAACGCGTACGTCAAGAGAACTGTTGTCTGATTTACTGATGCTAGTTGGAATGCGGAGTCACACGACCGAATGAATCTATAGACTTGAGAGTTTTGCGAGGTGTCGAAATCAGGAATTAGCTTTAATAGAGTTCCTAAGTCTAACTCTGAGTTGGAAAATATTTTAGTGTCTGGCATTGTGATTTTGGAGTTTGAAATTAGTGGATTTAGAAAAAAATTGATTTAGAGAAAAGTGATGAGGAATAGGGAGTTGAGCAATATGTATGTTTAAGCCACTTACCACAGTAGAACAATCAATATGCGGATAGACATCGCTGGTTCGGCAGGGAGTTTCAAAACCCTTCAGGTACCGTACTTGCTGTTTCACAACCTAACAGGTACGTTATCCCTGTCTGACTGCCCTAGGCTATCCTACCGACTGCGCCAAAATTGTTACGCAGCAAACAACTTAAACTTGTTTTAAGCAATATAATTCGTTTTTAACTACAATATAGTAACTATAAGTAAGACACACAGAAAAACAATGATTTGGTTGAATTGGGAATATAGAATGAATTGAGTTTCTTATTATCTAAGCTTATATAGTAAAGAGTTTTGGGATAGTTAAACATGATTAGTTAATGGCGGTAAACAATATCAGTAAACAATAATAAGCAAAAGCAAACAATAATTAGTAAATGGGGAGTAAATACAGTGATTACTGTTGCTATAATTATCTATATAATAACAACTACTTAGTCTAAGTGAATACACCAATGTATCACATAAATAACAGGAATATATATCTAAACAATAGAGAGTACAAAGGGTAATATATAACAAGCATGTCCAATTGATCTAAGTATCTCGTAAATGGACTTTAGAGATAAAGCTGGATGCTCGAACTAAGGATACAACTCAGGACAGTGATCACTGATAAACATAGACTCTATCGTCAGACTCTACGGTTAGTTATTATATTCTTAAAATAGTTTTTTTATAAAATGTCTTTATAATTATTACACTTTTTAAATCGTTTTAGTGTTCCACATTTAATTGTCTAAATTAAATTATCGAAATTGATGTAAATAAATTGAAATTTAAGATTATCTTTAAATCTAAGCTGATATTTCACGGTGTATTTCAATATTGCCTCTCGTTCAATGAACCGTGATGCTTAACATTATACCTCGATCCAATTTTGAAATATTTCTTAGAATGATCATATTTTTATTTTTTTTTCCATTATTTTTAATGTACCTTACATACTCTTTATATTAAATCCGTCTCTTTTTCTGACGTTTTTTTACATAGTAAACCCAGTAACAGATATTACTGGGTATTTAATACTAATTGTTATAATATATATACATTTAACAATTTGATCACCTTGTTTCTCCTCATTTACCAGATTCGAACAAGTATATACGCAAATTCTCTCGAAGGTTCTCAAATTCTCATAAATTCTCAAAACTCTCAAGGTATGAGTTGTTAAAAGAAGTCCATAATTACATTTAGGTAAATAAAGTACAGCTAATTAACACCTATTTGTGTTCTGTTTGAGTTCGATTCTTGATCACTTCATTAGACTTACCCATTCAAGTAAGTTTTAGTACTTATTCTGTAAGGTGTTTAATTAATTTATATAATTAACTTACATCATTTCGGCATATAAACTACATATTAATTTTACATAGAATAAAATAATATGACGATTCGATTTAAAAACTTTTTTTTATAATTAATATAACATTTTTTTAAATATTAAAAGTTAAACTAAATCTATTTCATCGAGTGTAGCTAAAATATTTTGTAGTATCTTCTACATAATAAAAAAACTGTGTTGCTATTATTTACAATGTGTATCCTATAAAGCGATATTATAATGACGTAGTTTATAGTTTAGAGTATCAGTCAAAATAAGGCAATTACCTCAAGAGCTCCGCTACTCATCCTCCTTATACTGTAGTAGTTCTACAGATTTATGGTAATGTACTTATTTAGATATAACAATAAATATGATTAATATATTCAATAATTATATATATACTAAATCATCTACTTGCCTTTATCCCAGTTATTTAAACTGGGCACAACATGTTACATTTCTCTACTATCTTCCATCAGACGTCATCTTAGTACAAACCTTCTTTGCCATGTCAGTTTGCGTTCCCTTCATCAAAATCTTCATTAGCAAAATGTTTTTCATAAAACCGTTTGAAATAAATTTATTGTGTATTTTTAAATCCGGGTTCGACTAGAAAATTAGTTATTAATAATTAAGAAATAACTTTTAAACTTGGATGATACAAATAAAAAATAGACTTTAGCCGTATGAAAGAAAAAATATTCAGTAACCTTAAATAAATTAAATATGTGACTGACATAAAAGAAAAAAAATATAAACATTGAAATGAATAAACATTTAATATAATATTTCATATAAATTAGTACTTCACTAACAGAGTGCTGAATACAATGTTCTCAAATAATACGGACTGACTACTCTAACACGAATAGACATTTCGTTACTGGATTTATCCAGCATCAACAGCAAAAAGCTCTTTCACATTAAAAGTTTTACAAAAATCAGTTTAAGAATTCACATTTCAAATTCTTTATCCCTGACATTGGACCGGACATTGGTCAAATTGAATTCGCAGATTTGTATCACCGAAGGGATTTTTAAATAACTGAATCACTGAAAACGTCAGCTCGTTTCCTATTGTGTTTGTTTCAGGACTTGGATTTACTGAACAAAGGAATTATTTAAGGTAAAAAATAATATATTTTGTGGCTTGTTTGTACATGTTTTGATATAAAATTAAAATTATAAATTTTTATAATTTCCTATTTTGCAACCACTATGGCTAGTATTCGAAATCATATATACAGAGAATTAAAATACCCAATTATTTCAAAATCCTTTTCAAAAGATTGACACTAATTTAAGCTCTATGATTACCCGTTGACGCAGATTGGTCAACATTTATGTCCTTATACGCAGAAGAAATCGATGACAAAACTCAGTAAAGGCAATTTATCCGTCTTACCACGTTCATATTATAATTATATATCTTAGCAATTAATAGTTATCTGTTGGTAGTTAATAGATTTATAAATGCAACTATTACAATACATGTATAATCCAATTTTCTATCACAATTAATCCTTGTACCTGAAGTATAGTATAGTATATACGGGCAAGATACAGACAGGTCCTAGCTTGAATTGTTTGGAATTATAAGAAAGGTTTAATCTCTTGTAAAAACTAACTTTCATATTATCAAATTGTTTTTGAAGAACATGGCTCTACTTGGGTCGAGCTACTACTGGGTACTATTTTTTTAAGCATTAGGTATTTTAGGATTAGGATTATTGAGTACTATTTTTTTTGGATTAGGTATGTTATCTGTTTGAATATCTGGTTAGGTTTGACCGATTTTCAAAATAAAATAAATAAAGTGGCAAAGAATGTAGACTAATTAAAATTGAGTATAATACCTAGATTTAAATTATTACGTTTTAAGTTATTTTTGACAATATCATATTTCCTTACAAATGAAATTGGCGTTTTGTATAGGAGGAACAAAAAGTCGAATATTTTTTTAATATAATGTATTTAATAAATGAAAGTAGTTCATTGATCTCTTTACTAAAAAACAAGAAGAAGACGGTTTGACTGCCTCATCGGAGTTGATGTTTTTATCTTCTGTATTAATAGCCAATAAAATGATAATACATTTTATATCTTTTTACAATGAGAAACTTCTAGTTATAAAGATGTAGTTAATAGTTTAGAGAATCAGTAGTGGAGCGAAGGCAGCGCAAAATACGGCAATTACCTCAAGATCTCTGACAGACATCCTCACCTTCTAGTAGTAGTGATGAACCGACATAGATGTATCGATAACTAATAATAAAAATATTCTTTATTGTACATCCTCAAAAGTATAACATTTCCATGGATTACAAAAAATAAATAAAACAAAAATGAATGAATTATAAACAAAATGTACAAGAGACGACCTTATCTCTAATAAGCTATCTCTTTCAGCTAACCCTTACATTCAAGGGCAATACATTAAATAGAGGCGGAAGAGGTGTACAGCTAATCATTATATGATATTATATATACAATTGACAACTAAAATTAAAATAAATCTACTAAAACTATAATGTGTGATAAGATTTAATAATTTTACTAAATCCTAATCCACCGCTTTTATCTTAATTATTTGGATCTATTCTTTTAACCAGTATTATACTATATATACATTCTACTCGTATAACCCAATAATACAATTCTCTATCCGAGTGCCCTCGGACAATATCCACACGCAGGAAAGCTAAATCTGAGACATTAATTGCTTTCGATCCGATGTCCCATTTTTGTATGGTTCAAGTTGAAGCTTTTATTTATAGTAATATATAATATAGTAATATATAGTATAGTAATATAAAAATAACCAAGCGTATTTAGTTTTTTACCTAAAAACTTGAACTTATATCAAACCACTAGCCTAGAGTTTAAGTGCAACGGCATATGTGGTTATGGAATTTTGATGAGTAACTGATATCACCACAGTAAGATTAATTCATTTTACATAATTCCAAAGTATTCGGTCCTACGGCATTTTGCGCTGGGAATTTGGGAGATGCAGAATCTATTGTCATAGTTGAAAAGATAAATTTAAAGTTTTAAAATTAAAGAGTATCTATGGAGTGTCTTATAGAATATCTATAACCGTTCTTGTCTATAAATGTATCCATTGCATCTAGATCCTAACGTATCAGAAGTGCAATGTATGCTTATTTCAAATAAAAAACTTGTGGTTTTTTTAAATGGCTCTATAATAAATGGTTTTGTTTGGATAATAAATAATGACTTTTATTAAGAACATTACAGTCATTATGTTTTTAATGAGGGGAATATATTGACTGATAATATAATAAGACTACAGAAGAAGACGTATCAGAAGTTGGTCATCTTTTCTTAATTTTAAGTTAATAGTAGAAAGTTTACGTTTAAGTTTAGTTTAGTTTAAAAGTTAATGAAGTCTATGTATAGATGAAATATAATAATTAAATAAATATTTAATAATATTTAAGACCCGCTGTTGCCTGTAACTTAAGGCAACGCACATAATGCTCTGAAATCCAAATGGGTAGGGTCCATTTAATTTGATATATTTAATTGTGTTTAACACCTTGATATTCGGTATATCGATGGACATTTGTTGACAGAACTGTTAATAGGCTGAATATCAAGCTCGCAACTGATAATTTGAATAGTAAATATATTTTTGAGAGGAAATACAGTACAGTAGGAAACCAATTTTTGGTATATTCTTTATAAAAGTATATTTAACCGTTGTTAATTTGTAACTGATAACATCTGCTTTATCAGACATCGGTGTAACATAAGGATCGAATAGGTGAAGAATTAATAATAGGTAAGCTACTTACAACATAATATTAAAGAATTTTCAGCTGCAGCCAGTCGCTTAATTTAATAACTAAATTTTTTCGACAATACTGACAAATGTAAATCTTATAATAACTATAATTAATATAAGTAATGAAAGTATAAGGAAGTGATAAGTGAAATTAAGTAATATAGATAATAAATAATTTCAAACAAGTTTTTATTATTTTGAAGCTAAAAAAATAAATATGAACAAACATTTCATATTCATTTATTTAACTGCCCCGTTGGTCGAGTGGTTAGCGCAGACGCCTAATGTGTGACGGCTCAAAGGTGATCTTGTATAGTAAACAAAGATAAAGTGATGTCAAAAAATAGATACGAATTGTTCTGATACTGGCTAGGCCACCGTAGCTTACAGAGAACTTATGCTAAATCAGGCTAGCTTTTGCTAAATAGGAAAGATAATCTTAAATCATGTTAAGTGACTGACGTCCTATATAAAAATAAATTATAAATTTATTATGAACTGTGTATACTTTATTGTTAGCAACAATATTTTATTTTATGCAATCAATATTGAAACTAAGCAGTCGCGTGACATCTGGAAAATATAATGTTCATTGAAACGAGAGAGAATAGAAAAATATTTATGAAAGGAAATTCTTTCGTTCTTAAGAAAGTTAAGACATCTTCCTAGACCTTGTATTCTTTTTAGAGAGACGAATTCTGTATATATATATATATGTAAATTGAATTCGAATATATATACATTGACAAATCTTGTAGTATAAATAAAAATATTTATATATATCTAAAGTAACAATAAAAACTATATTTTTGATGAATCCCTTTGCCTACAAGACACTTTTCTTTCACTTACAAACCCATAATACTAATTAAGGGAAAAAATCAACAAAGGAAAGGTTAAGGGACATATAATTGAAGGCCATATTTAGCTTTTTATTAGTCTGAACACAGATTTTAAAAGAAATCACGTGTATAGACTTTAAAAGTACGGAATAAGAAAATAAATTTGAGATTATTAGCTTATTGATATTCAATATATTTTACTTAAATTATTTATTTATGATTCCGCCTATTTTATAATTCAGATACTCGATGGAGAAATTGTAAATCTGATTACAGTATAAACGTATACGTTTAATAAAGGAAGAAGTTAAAATGCAAGTAAGTTAACAAGGCAAATAAAGAAATTACGATATCGAATCGCATGGTGATTTTGTAATTTCTTTTTTGCCTTGTTAACTTACTTGTATTTTATTTTCTTCCTTTATTAAACGGTCCCCCGACGCAACGAGTTCAATAAGTACATAAGATTATTATTTTTACTCTTTTTAAAGGTCTTTTTGTATCGGGGGTTTTTTAAATTTTTATTATTTTTTTTTCTGCTTTTTAAACTTATGTTACTAATTTCTGAATTGAACTAAATGAACCTAAAAAAAAAATTCAATTGTTTAAGTAGGAAAGATTTGTTTGTTTCTTTGAATTGAATAGGCTCCGAAACTACGGGACCGATTTTAAAAAAAATCTTTTAGCATTAGAATCCTATATTATGATGTAGGTACATTTATTATAGGCCATATTTATTAAGAGAAATATATATTATATTTAATATAATAAAATAAGGATCCACGTGAAAGTTTCGACAGTGTAATAAATTATAAATGTATTAAGTAACATGATTCAAGACGTTTTCATATGGGTAGGTAGGTAGGTTTCATATATAGTATATACGAATATTAATAAATATAAACATTTAGAATCAAAATGATTTACAATCACTAATAACACTATGAAGGGATTTTTATTATCACTAGCTGTTGCCCGTGATTCTTTATGACTACGATCATAAGCCATATAAATATATTTTTACAGTCTCCGTGGACGCAGTCACGGGCAACAGCTATCCCTAATAAAGTACTTTATCTCAGTACGTAAGTGTAAAAACCTTTTGGCCTTCATCCTTTTGGCGACACCGCTAGGAACAGCTAATTATTGCATAAGAACCTTTTCCCCGCACGAATAAAACGACAATATCTTGAAGACGACTATTTTTATTTCAATCAAACATGAATAAGAACCATTTCGACGACCATAGCTTTCGATTAAACAAAACCGCATTCAAATCCGTCCACGCGTTTGGCCGCAAACAGCTAATTATTGCATAAGAACCTCTCCTCTGCACGAATAAAACGCCAATATCTTGAAGACGACTATTTTTATTTCAATCAAACATGGATAAGAACCATTTCGACGAACATAGCTTTTGATTAAAAAAAACCGCATTCAAATCCGTCCACGCGTTTGGCCGCAAACAGCTAATTATTGCATAAGAACCTTTCCTCTGCACGAATAAAATGCCAATATCTTGGAGACGACTATTACTATTTAAATAAAACATAGATAAAAACCATCTCGACGAGTATAGCTTTCAATTTAAAAAAACCGCATTCAAATTATTCCATTCAGATTTAAAATCGAATAGTACTATTCGATGAGAATCGATTCGAATGGTGTTCGCACATCCCTAACCTGTCTCGTTTAATTTGTGTTGGTCTAATTTAACCCGACAAACCCTTTATAGATCTGAATGCAAAGAGAAATGCTCAACTGAAGTTTATTTAGGCAGCGGTTTATAATTGTTGCATAATGATTATAATTTCTTTAGAATCAAATAATTAAATAAAATACTATATTCTTTTTATTATTAAATATTAAGAACTTTATAATTAGACGTAGCATTTCTTAATAAGTTTAAAAAACAAATATTAGCTTTTTGTCGGAGTTTTTGCGTTTTTTTTTAAACGTGTGTTGTCGTTCAGCGTTAGCCAATTACATAAACGTTGCAAATGGTTATTGCAGGTTATAAGAAAATGGACATTTAACTTTGTCAACTTTTTTTTATATCAAATTTGTACACATAAATACCTATTTTATTGTTGTGTATCCTAAGCTCAATGTCGGTAAATAAACGTCGCGAGTGTTCGACAAACACACGCTGCGTTTTACTTATTTGAATGCGTAATGATTATAGTCATTTGTGCTTGCGCCGCATTTTAATAAAACAACAACAATAACAAAATTAATATTGGGTGGTTTAATTGGATTTCCATTTCCTATATTCTAAGATAAATTTATCTTCCTGTACATATTTATGTGACATTTCGTTTATATTATATTGTCACTTCAGGAGCAGCAATTGTGCTGTTTATTTACAAAGTTAAGGAGATATCCTTGAAAATGTTCGAAGCACTATTTCGCGGCTTTAACTGTAACTATAATTAACTACTCTTTTGTTATAAAAATTTTATTGAAAAACATTATTTATTGAAGTAATCTTTGAACCTCCCACGCCGATTAACGTTAATGTCTAAAATATATAAATGAGATGTTTTTTAAAATATTTTTATTTTGGTTTTGTTTCGTAATAAATAACAGATAAAAAATAATTCAATTAACTAAAAGGCTCCCATACAGCCTATGTTTCGTCGCTATAAATCTAGACCCCTTGGCGTCTCCTTTATATGGCATTGCACATCGAATGGAGGGAACAAATCGAACGACCAAAAGTTTTAAGTAATTGAAATTTAGATATACTCCAAATATGATATGTACGTATTGATCGGTTTTCAATCAAAATAGAAGATCAAAATTACTCTATTTTAGTTGAAAGTTTTTTCAAAAACGTTTCGGAACCGCATGCAATACCTAAAAAATAAAAAAAAAACAATTTCACCTGAGCAAACATTTTAGAAAATCATCCCAGGTACTAAGCCCAGAAACTGCTCGTTAATTTGATGCCAGCCAGCCAAGGACAATGGGACTGTTAACGCTTCGCAAAATACAACGCGATATGAATTTTAGTATTTCATTTTGCTCATGCCTCATATATTCTTGCTATAGTTGAAACAGAACAATCAGTATGAAAGTTGCGGTTAGAGGAGACGTTTTCAAACTTCCTAGAGTTACATAATAACTTCTATGTACTGTCAGCATTTCAATTATTCACAAAATGGCTGAACTGTCTACTTTAAACCAAAAAGTTTTATATTTTTTTAGTTTTAGTTTTATAGCTTTTACTATAGAACTAATAAACCCGTGTCTATCTAAAAGCGATAATTACAAATCTACGCCGGATATTATTAACTTGTAGTGAATTTGTGGAAATTCGAAAAATTTGAGCATCTAACCGGAGATGTCCTGCAAATTTATATTTACTACTATAACATAAACAATTAATGAAAACTGTGGTTCTAAAATAAATCCCTACTCTGGCTCTCTCTCTATTTCTCTATCACTCTATTTTTATTATTATTATTTTGGTTCTAACAAATAATTATATAAAACAATTATGTGTTCATCCAAATAAGTCCAATGACGATGCAGTTTCAATCCTTGCGCAAATATTGAATATCGTCTCAAGTATTGTGTAAACCTACTTAGGTGTTCTACCATACGTTCAAACAGTGTATATAATCTATTGTTTTGACTTCTGTTGGTTTACTGTTGATCTCTTTAGGTATATTTATCGCTTTTCTAACAATTGAGTTTAGCTTTTAATCAAAAATTTTATCTATGTAAAGCAATGGGCAACAACAAAATAGATATTACTCAAAAACTTATGATTTTGGGCAGTGTTTGAATCGTCAAACTTCGTGCGAAAGAATTGCTACACCTATGAGTATTTTTTCAATATATACTTTGTATAAAGTGTTTCAACATGCTTGCAATAGAATGGAAGATAATCTGATACATAAAATAAAACGCAAACAAACAAAACAGTTAAACTTTGCTAATTTCACAGACCGTCAAATCCAAAGATAAGACAAACTTAAAGACAAACGAAATTTAGATTCTCAAAAATGTTGGTCCAACGCTCCTATAAATATTAACCCTTATAAATAGTCTGGCAGCGTTTCAATTCCTTCCTAATCTTCAAACGGATTGTTTACTGTAAACATTCAGATTCGAAGTTAACTGGAAGGATCGCGTCGACTTACTTTGAGGCATTTACAATTCCAATTAATCCTTCGAGTGGAAGATGAGCATTCGGTTGGTTTAAACGAATTCGACCGAGTTATTGTTGGCCGAGCTTTGCATTCTGATGTTATTGTCAACAGAATACTAATTTCACTTTACTTTGCCCGCGCATAATTTTTAGCTAGTGAAAGTCTAGTATTTAGTTGTGTTTATCAACTCCCTGTCTAGTAGTTCACAAATATTTCTTTAAAATAAGTACGACTCTACCCTGTTTTATTATATCTGAAGAAAGGACAATTAAATAGTTATGTTAACATTGATTAAAAATACCTGTAAAGTACAGTCGACAAATTTCTTTTTTTTTTTAACTACTGCCAACTAAAATAATGTCTTTATAATAATAAAATTATGAAAGAAGAATCTGAAACTTTCCGCCAGGATACTTTGTGCGCCGAAGCAAATTGACAAAGACTCGTCACTTGTCCTTAAAGAGGCACGTAGTCATGAAGACCTCATCTCTGTTCAGATAAGACGAATGCGAAAGTTTTAATGGGTACGTATTTAAAATAATTATTGCTTATAATTACAAAAAAAAGTCTTTAAATACTTTTTAAATAAAAAATGAAAAATATGGGATATTGTTTTGTTTTGGCAATATCTTTAATTTCTAATAGCATTGCATGTGCTTCCAACATTTATTGCATTTTATTAAAAAAGTATGGTAATTGTTCGCTAACGCGACACCAGCCATTTTTAAGCTGTTTTTTTTTTACAAATCTATCTCATTAATATAATTATCTGTCAGCGCGTGCAACGCCTCACGGAGCACATACTGATAGGGGCCACTGTGAGGGCCAAGAAGCATAGGACAGGAGCGCTCTTCCTCGATGTAGCTAAGGCGTTCGACAGGGTCTGGCACAATGGACTGGTGTACAAGCTATACCAGTTCAAGGTGTCGGACAGACTCGTACTCATCATACGGGACTACCTGTCGAATCGCTCCTTTCGCTACAGAGTGGAAGGCGTTTTGTCAAGTTCCCGCCCCATCAGGGCGGGTGTCCCCCAGGGTTCAGTTCTCTCGCCCATCCTCTACTCCTTCTACGCTAGCGATATTCCTAGGCCACGATCTAAAGTGCACCTAGCCATGTACGCAGACGATACCGCGCTTTACACGTCCTCTAAAGATCACTGGGAGATATCCAAGATATCCAAGGATCCTCCCGCGAATCAAACTCTTTGATAGACCGATACCTTGGAAAGACGAGGCAAAATACCTAGGAGTAACGTTAGATAGAAAATTAGTTTTCACTGCGCATATTAGGACCGTTCGTAGCAGAGCGGCCTACATATTAGGTCGTTTATATCCGCTGTTAGGCAAGCGGAGTAAAATGTCCCTTCGCAATAAGGTGACACTTTACAAAGCTTGCATACGTTCCGTCATGTCCTATGCGAGTCCCGCTTTTGCGCACGCTAATCTGAAACCCCTTCAGGTGATTCAGAACAGGTTTACACGGATTGCAACCGGGGCGCCGTGGTTCGTAGCAGCAGGTAGCAGATAGATCTAGTGCGTGACTTCGTGGTCACGTAAGACCAGTATAGACCACGTAAGACTACTTTAGTCAGAAAAAGAAGACCCAAGTCGGTACTCGTTGACTCGTTCACAGTAGGTAATAACGTGTACGCGTAGGCATAAGTGACACCACACAACATACAGACACACACCGTCTATACCGGTATAGACGAGGTCCCAACTGAGTAAGTGCTCCGTTGCTCCGGCGTTCTGCCGTCGGAGGACGCTAGTGTCCAAATTTCTTTAGCTTCCCTCCTGACTAAGGACGCTCCGAGCCAAGGTCCGTGTCTCAATCTAAGACGCCCTCGGAACGTCTTACCCCATGGGGGCCCATCTGGCCCCCCCCTTGTAAGGGCGGTTCTCTTGACCCACCCGCTCCCCCGGTGACGCTATAATAGCCAACAGGGCTAACAGCATAGACAGACATAATATATATATATATATATATATATATATATACATTTAAGTTCGTTCGTGCATTTATCGTTTTATTGTTTACTTTTAACTACAGAACATTTATAGAGGTATTGTTTTCCTAAATTGTACATATTTTCTTTTAGTTCACTGAGAAAATACATATATTTTTAGTAACAAAGTCTGCCTAGTTTTAATGCTTTTTTGATATCAACTCTAAATTATACCTGAAAACTACAGATTTCTTTTATTCTAGATTATTTATTTATTGGTTCGTATTTAGGTACACATGCTTACTTTTATACGTATTGTATTTGTCAAACGAAACCGAATGACATACTAACGTGTATGCCCTCAACATAAAAAGTACAATGCGGTCACTTGCTGCCTTAGGAATAATTCAGAAATCTAATAAATAAAACTATTATAAACATTCTATGTTAGGATTCTATTTATTTAAAAATCAAAAAGTTATTGTAATATAGTTAAATTTCGTTTTTAGGCTGGGTTTACACACCTGAAATATTTACTTACAGTATAAGCCACGTGGAAGACCAAAGAGGTGTTAGTGATAAAATAATTTTAATTCACTTAATTCAAATTATAAATGCAAAACGTTTCGAAATAATGGAATAGGAGGAGTTGAATGAAGCATACCAACATGCACGCATTGAGCGCTGCGTTACAGTATTTGACCATCACAATGACTTCAGCAGTCCAAAATGTCATAAATATTTTATTGTTTTTCGCTCTCACAATTTATTTAGTAAATTAGGAATTAAGGATTTTTTTTAAAGTTCTAAGTGACTTCCTTTTATGAATATTTTATCTTACTGATTGAATGTAATAGATGCCCTAAATAATTATGTTCAAAATAACACAAAGACGTAGCGAAAGGACATAGAATAATTATTATTGGCGTTAATAAAATAATTACACACTTAAAACATTAGGTGTGATAAAAAAATTCGTTTTAACCTTCGTATATGAACCAATAGGTCATTCTAATTATGACGTAATATGCATTTAATATTAATACTTAGTGAATATGGCAATAGTTTTCTCGTCTAAGTGTTATGTCAATATTTGTTCTTGGGACGGCATGACATAGAAATGTATGACATTGGCTCACATTTATGTAGCTCTGCCAAGTTTATTTAGTTACTAGATTTTCCATCGTTCACTTTAGTAGTTAATTACCAAGCGAAGGTTTTAAGTATGTTATAATTTTAAAAATGTAAGTAGACAAATATATTTTTTATTTTATTGATTTATAAATTTCTCGAACACCAGTATATTTTATTTATTATTTATTTAGTTTAATGTGAACTAAAATACATTTTACGTTTCTAAACTAAAAAGTATCGTTAATAACTTGCTCAACTTTATTATAGTTTATTGTTATAGAAGTTACAATGTAAATAATGGCATTCAACTACCTAACAACCGATACCCGAAGTAGGCTTGCTGTGTCTCGAGACAGTATGATATCACCTGTATGATATATCTCAACAATACAAGCCAATGGACCGTAAATTATTGGTTGCGATATGAACCGGCGACACTTTGTGGATTCTACTGAATATTATTATCACTTATTAGGTCTACACTTTCACAATTTATGATTCGATGGCTATGTAATCAAAAAACTACATCTAAGTGCAACTTTTTTTCGTATTAATGTTTTTATAGCATTCAATATAAATAAACTTTAATATACATATTTGAAAGAATGTAAGCCATCAAATGGAATAACGATTTTGATTTGGTAATTTCTATAAGTTTTTCACAACAGTCAATTTGTATTTACGGTACCCTTAAATATTTTTCTATACAAGTTACAGTTGGTAAATATATACCTTAACTTATCTTCTAAAAATCATAAGAGCAAATATAAGATTCATGTCAACTAAAATTTCTATCTCCAAAAAATTCAAAAGAGCATCTCTCCCGCTAATGGTATGATTTGAAAGCCAAAACTTCTAGTGGGTACAAGAAAGACATACCTTGAATTGAGGGTCATAATTATAGTAGAATTTAAATAAAATATTGTTGAATATTCATTATAATAACAAAATATTTTTTTAAATAAAAAGAGATTGGTGTATTTATTGGCATAATACATACTTTTAAAAAACTGATTTTGTGGAACTGTAGATTTTTTAAAGTGACTTCTGAATGAATGGTTTTGTATATAATTAATTTGTAATTACAATAATTATTTTTTCATGAAAAGTTCTATTTTTGAAACCGAAACTAGATTCAGATCTAAGATTCAGATAAGTATAATGATAAAATAAAATTTAAAATTAAAACCTTTAACTTTGACTGTGTTATCAGCTTTTTTAAATACTATTGGATATGTTTTAATGAAATTGGTTTTGATAATAGTTTCAATATCACAACAATCAACTCGTTATATATATTGAACTCACTTATATTTAGCTTTATGTGCAGACATACTAATAATTCGTAGAATTCGATTGATGTGATGGTCAAACGTTTATTATTTAGAACGAGCAAGGAATCAGATGAATTCATTAATTAAAGTTATTGCACTCGTTAAAAACCAACCTTCACTTAATTATTTTTGATCCACATCGTTACATATTTATATCAAAGTAATATCAAATTCGTATGTACTACATTAAATTATGATTGTGAATTATAATGAAAACAGACAATTTAATTTATATAAATATTTTTATCCTAGTACATGTTTTTAGTTCATAATTTTTTTCCATAAATAAAAAAATATTTTTATAAAATCCCAGATATATTAAATATATAGTAAGTCAATAATTCGCTAATATAATGTAAGACGGGTTTTATGCAAAGTAACAGCATTCCTGATACCGATTAGAACAATGTGAAGTAATTATCAACGAATAGAAGAGGAGTTGTTGTGAATAGATTTTTTTTAATGTTAAACGTAGGTTTCAAATTAAAGCCTTGTATATTTTTTGGCTAATATTATAAATTTTGCTTAAGTTACTGATTGTTTTAGTAATAATGTATTGGCTATTGTTTGATTTTAAATCTTTTCCTTGTATAAATCTACGAGATTTTAAAATAATATTTCTGAATTTATTCTCTAATAAATATTCTCATAACATTTTCAAGTCAAGTACGAGTAGCGGTAAGAAGTTGGCATTATATTATATTTACTCTGTAATCACGTTCAAAGTGACCTCCACGTTGAAATCTGTATTGATTTCATATAATCTGGAGTCCTAAATCATACCGATCTAGGTTATTATAATTTGTAAGCAAGTTAGGTGTAAAGGAATTCTATAATCTTGAATAAATTCATTTTTGTTAACGAAGATAAAATATAGTGGATCTTTTTTTTCTTTATTAGTAACTTCATGTGACGACTTCACCTACTTCGGCGAACTTATTTACAACAATAATAATATTGAACACTTGAAACTCTTAGACATTTTAACAAAGTACAAATCACTAAAATGATATTAAAAAAAGAAAATAGCAGCGTAATAATAGAGTATATTTTTATACAAATCTCATTTAATATACAATGTTATTTTTATAAAAAATTGTAAAATAAATCAATTATTTTTTGTAAGGAATACCTACTTAAGGAAGTAATTTAGATTTAATTATTTATTATTTTATTAAAAGTGGCAACCCTGTTAAATAATTTTATGCGTAACTAAGTTACTAGGTAGCTACCGGAGATTATACGTGGCAGATTAATATATGGAGATGGAGTTTTATATTACAGTCATTTGTAAAACGATACTTTCATATAGTGAAGTAATTGGTATTACATTTATAATTCCAGACATTGTATAATAATTTCTATTGGGTAAACAAAATTAGTGTATTGCAACATTTCAATACAAAGCTGAACAGATATTACATTGTTGACTGAGTTCTTTTTTAGCTTAACGGCTTTTCAACGGTTTCTTTTCATGGCTCTGGCTCTATAAACAAGTACCAGGTGAATTAAAACAATTACAATATCACCAATTTCACGGTCAATTTATTCGTTACGACGCATTAGGTTGTCAGCGTCCATTAACAAATGACTACGACAACGATAATATAACGTTAATATAACACGGCTTACTGTTGAATTGATGTAATCATTGCAATTAAAGTTTGTAATTAACGAGTCTTATCTAGTTACTGAATTAACGACAATTTGTTTTCCCTCCCATCTACAAGCACTCAGAACATATGGTTGAGTTTTGTCTTTCTTCGTGTTTGTTTTTTATCTATATATATAAAGAAGGATGTTTGTATATATGAAATCGATGAACTCAGAAACTATTGGACCGATGATTATGAAAATTGGTATGTATATGTATTTTTTCACGGAGAAGGTTTATATGGTATGCCCATTGATGTAACTCGCCACCAGGCGGCGCTGTCAAATATAGACTTCCGCCCCGTTCAACCGATTGTCATAAAATTTGTTATGACCATGTATGTTTCCTCGAAGAAAACGAATATGCTATGTCCATTGATGTAACTCGTCACCAGGCGGCGCTGTCAAATATCGACTTCCGCCCCGTTCAACCGATTGTCATAAAAATTGGTATGACCATGTATTTTTCCTCGAAGAAAACGAATATGCTATGCCCATTGATGTAACTCGCCACCAGGTAAAGTAAGGGTTAGCCCAGCGAAGCGGCCTGGGTTCGCTAGTACAATATAAAATTCAACAACATCCAACTAGTAATGAATGTGGAGTGGAGTGACTAAATATATCCAAGTATATTATCCCTTCAAAGTTTAAGGTTGTATTTTCAAATAGTATAAGAGTATGTAGATTTTCCGTTGTTGGATGACAAACTAAAACATGTCAAGCAATACTGTAGGCGTGATCCGTTCTAAACTGATTAACTGAATAAGGTAAGGTTACCAATCAGTGGACGCAATCTCCAAATTCAGTCAATGTGTAAAGCAAAATTTTGATTTAAAGTCAGAACTAAAAAAATTATGTTAAGGTGTGAAATATTAATAATAAGCTTTAGTAGTGATGTTATTGTAATTTTCTAGTAAAGCCTGACAGTTAATTTTACGTATTTAATAATCACGTAGTTGTAATTACGCTACACTACTTCACTTTAATGACCACTGATCAAAATACTTATTAATATCCTTATTAGATTTATTTACTAATATTTGATGAAAACCGGTATTAAAGAATAAAGAAATTAGTATTACATACCTATAACATTATCTGAAATTCCATAACGGTAGTCGACAATCTTTCACGGTGTCACTCATCCTGTCACGTAACGGGTACGAGACGAGAACGCGACAACGTAGGGATATATCCAGACGTTGGTAACGATAAATGGATCTTGTTTCCGTTATACCCAATCATATCGCAGGATATTATTCATAGTTCAATTTCCCACATTCTTAGTATTTTTAAGTGGTATATAAAAACGATTATTTTAAGCACAATTTTTTTTTATATATATAGGTTTTTATTCTTTATCACAGGAAAGGAGAGAATACATTTACCATTTTATGAAATCTGATACGTATCTCATTTTAGTGACTTAATTTACTCATACAAGGCTACGACCATCTTAAGCCTGCCTCATAAACACAAATTAAGCGAAGGCTGTCTACACAAAGATGCACAGAATTCTGAACAAATATTATGAGATATAGATATATGTATTCTACATAACTTTGTTCGTTGTTTGTTTGTAATGCGTACATCATTTAATTCTATTTAATCGTATTTTTATTAAAATATTATCTTAAAATGATTTAAAATATATTACATATTTGAGAAAAACATACATGCTCCATATTATGTTTCGAAAACAAGTTTCAATTCTATTTGAAAATATCTATAAATACTTATGTATAAATGAGAAAAAAAAGTTTCAATTCTAGTTAATATTTATAACATTTATGACTACGCCAGTGCGGCATTAACAACTTAAAGAGTTTTACGTAAGCGAAAACCGCCCCGTTGGTCGAGTGGTTAGCGCAGACGCCTAACGCGTCACGGCGCAATGGGGCTCGGGTTCGATTCCCGGCGGAGATAGGCATTTATGTGATGAGCATAGATGTCTGTTTCTGGGTTTGGTCGTTTATTAAATATATTTTCAGTCTTTATATGTGTATTTCTATGTAATTGTATCGTTGTCTAACACCCTTACTACAAGCAAATAATTTGCTTACTTAGGGGTTAGATCAATGTGTGTAATTTGTCCTGATATTATTATTATTATTATTATTAATTAGCTAAATGTAAGATTAGCAGCCCCTTCCAGGGTATTTCTTATACACGCTCCATACTATTTTCAACCTTATAACAAAATGATAAGCTTGATTTTTGCATGTTTCAAAACATATAATCCATGTTCACTTTTAATTTGGTAACGTATGTCGTGCAGATAGTTTGCTGTTACGTAGGTAACACGGGTAACTTGGCCTAAATACATACATTCATCTTATTTTATGTATAAACCCGAATTTAATCTTATGTAAGATAAAATTATGACTGAATAATAATCAAAACTTATGAGGTTATATTTCTGTACATTTTTTTATAAAAATATTTATTTATATATAACCTTTAGTTTTTAGTTTTGTTATTATCAAAAAATCTATCAATTTATAAATTGATATCAACTCAGTTTCATCACAAACAAAAAATGTAATATAAATTATGCTATATTTCTGTTATTTAATTTCGCGAAATAAAATATTCCTTGGTACAAATAGCATTGTTCTAAGACATATTTTATCTTACGGAACCAAATAACTGAAAATGAAATGTGACAATTCGCGCTCCTGAGGAATTTTCTTTATAAACAGGTCTTGGTAGCTGGTACAAATTAAAAATTAAAAATAATTCCCTTTCCGATTCCGATGTTAGCACCCATTTACGTGAAATTGCTTTCAATTTATTAGGGATTCCTAAAATAATTCTTTCGGTCAATAATATTTTGGTATTGTGATAACCTTAAAGCAAACCTTGCGTATGTTGGGATGTGACCCGAATACCTAATAAATTCAAATTATGTGAAGTGGGTCACGAGACATTTATTATTAATGCAATTAATGGTGCATGAACTGAAATTTAGAATTGTAATTCTTTTGTAAGTTTTTATTTTATTTTATTGGACATTGAAAAATATAAAAGAAAATTACAACAATTGACTGAAATAAAGAAAGAAATTATTGCAAAGGAGTTTTTATTACATATAGTAGAGCTAGATTACATTTACTTTTGTATAAAAATATATATATAAAATTTCGTTGAAACCGGCAGGACTCGAACCCGCTACCTATGGAATTTTGTCCCGTCACTATGCAATTTCAGCTACCGTATCGTCATTATCTTAACATTGGTAAGTAACATCTTCTAGGTAGGTAAGCTTTCTTTTGAATCCTAAACACTGTTTCTAACTTTTTCAGTATAGAATAAAGATGAGCATATTAAAAAAAGATAACACCGAAATTAATTTTTAAAATGGTCTACAAACTATATTGTTTAACCACGTCAAGCTTATAAATAAATATAGAATGAAATAATAATAAATAAACATAGCAAATAATAATAAATAAACATAACAGTTTTCTTATTCTTAGTTAATGATCATCGTTGAAAAAATATCTGTTGGACTTTTCGGAGATAAATAACTTTAAAGTTAGAACAAAAATTTCAAAACTACCATAAAGTTCTAACGAGTTGAACCAATAAGTTAAGATAAGAAACCATTAAAACTGAATCAAGACATAAAATTGGATAATAAAGGATTTACGCTTTTTAGGGCTCCGATAACTTTTTTATCGAGAAGGGAAGCAGACTATTGTATAACAGAAGCTGTATTAAAGATTTTTCCTAATTATGGAAACCTCTTTACGAAAGGTGTAAACATTATATTTTCTTTAAAAAAAATATGTGACGCCATAACTTGCATGTATTGTTCCGATCCGTTTTGTTCTATAACTATATAGATACATATATTGTATTCACTTTTCTTAGATTGAGATGTCACAGTATTTTTGACATACATAAATCTTAATATATAATATATAGTATATGAAACAAATAAATATATTGAGTATTATTAAAGCAATGTTTGTGAAGTACATCATTGAGTTTCAAGGGGATGGGGATATCAAATAGCCCTTACCATGGAATATTATTATATTACGCTTTTAATAAAATAGTAACAATAAAATTAAGTATTTCTAACAGGATAAAGAAATATAAAAGTATATCTCATATTTTTTAAAAAATAAATAAAAATAAGCATATTTTATTAAGTTTACTTTAAGTAATATGTATTTTTAATAATAATAGCAATAATAATGCCCACGATATCTTGCAACACCGGAGAAACACGCTCTTGTGAGCGTGACTGCTGGCTTTTGAGCAAAAAGATGCTTTTATTATATATTTTCGAGTCGAGTCGTACGAGTTGGACACACTGAACTAACACTGCAGTGTTAATTAATATGTTAAAGTTAATGTACTGTAACTTAATAAAGCAATGTCAGTCGGGCCGTAAACTGAATTGACAATTTTGTATAAAGTTAATATATAAATTAATTATGCAATGTTTATCCGGGAGTTCGTCAAACAAAAATTTGCAATGACGTTCAAAGTGAATATGTTACATATTGAAATGTTAGTTGAGTCGGTTGGTAAACAAAAATGTGCAATAAAGCTTTATTACGCACCGGTGACGACTCCATAGTTACTGGAGCTTAAACTACCTTTATTACAGAAAGCAATAACGTGATAATTATGCGAATAAACTTTGGTATATTTTAAATCGGTGGATATTGAAATCGGGTCCTACAAACATGAAGTATAAAATAATACAATATTATTTCCATGAATTATATTCCTTTTTATTAAAATGTAATTTTTGGTAAAAAGCTTGGACCATTATAATTCAGTAAGTTTCATTTAAGTACTCATATATAATACAACTTTAGTAACAAAGAAAACAATAAAAAAATTAATTAGTGAATAAAAAATATATTTTGGGAGAGATTTAAAAAATTGCAACATTGCTTAAAGGGCCAAAGGTTTTTTGCTCCTAATTAAATGGTGATCGTGCAAGAAGTGTATAACTTTAGAAAGATTGATGAGAATAAAGTTAGCTAATTATCAATTTTACAGAGCTTTAAAAATACCGATCTATGCAATAAAAAGACGCTCTCCATCATAAAGTATTTTTTTTATCTTAAAAAGAGTTTTAATACCTTTATAGACATCAGAAAGTTGCACAGTACCAAAAGGGAGGTCTAATGATAAGAACTGACATGATGAGACTTCATGGCAAATTCTGATCCTTTTTATCATCATATAATACAATATAGTATATATGATATTGAATGTTGAGTCACATTTGTAATTATTCATATGTGGAAAATAAAATAATACTTAACCAGGATCTACTTTTTTATGTTATTCTGACTTTTACAAGATTGTAAAGGATTCTAAGCTTAATTTTTTGCCCAAAATCTTTAGTGGGTTATTATAAACCATTAATAATAAGCCAGACTGGAAAATTCAAGGCTCATGTATGAAAGATATATGTTAGTCATCTTAGATTTGCAGACGACCACTCATTGTTGTCTGAAAAGAGCTCACAATTACAATATAAAATAAAATCCTTCATAAAACTAGCAGCCATGTCGGCCTCGAAATTGTCATAACTAAATTAAAAACTATCATAAAAATAGGCTGTCAAACATGAGAAATCTTTTTTTACGTAAACTAATTAGTTATAACAGCGATACTAATGAGCTAGAAATAGAGAGAAGAGTTAGACACGTGACCATGAATGAGGATATTTTTAGTTTAAAACCAAAAAAGCTGACTGTGCTTTAAATCCTTAAAAGAACTGTGATGTTAAAATGAATGAATGAGTGATAAAGATGTACAAAAACCGTTATGAACACTATCAAGGTAAATCTTACGGCAGCTGGGAGGAGGAATAATAACATCTTGAAAACTAGCAATATTTGTACCACACCTTCAGAGGGGTAGCTCATAATAATACAACTAGCTACAAAACAATTATGTATTAGTAATTAAGTTGCATACAATATAAACATAATATTAAATTGTAATAAATGAAATAGTAACCTTCGTTTTGTGGTGAATGCATAAAGGTCCAGTATTGATGTTTATACTACATATGTCTATTTGTATACATTATAAAAAAAGTGAAGTGAAGTATACGTAGTATACTGTCTTTAACATGTGACTATAATGAGCGAGTCTATTTTCAAAGTAGACAAAACGGCTTATTATAATGCGAATGTAGTTCAAAATTCTAAAGACGCGTCACGGTAAATTTAAAAATATCTCGCCTGTCGTGTGTATGAGTTTTAAGTTGATGCTTAAGTATGTGGACAGGGTTTTATAAAAGAATGCATCTATTTGTTATGGCTTTTTAAAGTTTGGTTAGCTGTAGTATTATAACTTCTACTCCTTTGTATTTTATTTTAGAACGTTGTTTGTTAGAAAACGAACTTAAGGATGTTGTTGAATCTTTTGTTCGGTATCTTATGATTATATAATATTTTTATTAAATAAATAAAAAACATAGTCACAGTTAAACATAATTTATTACATATTATTTTATTTATCACAGATCCATTTATTTTAATAGTCACATTAACAAAAAAAATAGTTTACAGTGGTGACGTATTTCACAATATGTATATGAAAAACCATTGTAATATGCTGTGGTCTACGTGTTAATAGTTACGAGTATTTACAGTCTGCTTCATTATATACAGATGGGTAAGCAGGGAAATGGTTACATAAAAGTTCTACCAAAACTTTTTTTATCATTAATCGATTAGTGAATTAGAATATTCATTGTAGCGCATGTGTGCTCGTACGTGAATTCTTACTTAAGTTTTATTTTATTGATTACTTAATAAAATTAAATGTAGGAACTGTGTCACTGACGAAAAAGTTTTGGTGAGGAATAGACAGTGAACATTTAAGTAATTAAGATTAATATAAATGCATTAAGTTAATCTTGTATAACAGTAAAAAGTAGGTAATTGCTACTCCTACTTTTTATTATAATAAGCTCAGCTTAGTATATGTACATTATTACCAAAATCAGGCCAGGAGCAACCGAACCTTACTTTTTACGTTATATATATATATTTTAAACAGACCTCCATTTTTCATTTGCTCTTTCTGGTTTCAATGCAACGTTGTTTAATTTGGCACGTTATAATAACCCAAAACATAAAAATATATAGCAAAAGAAACAAGTACCAAGCTATTCCAATATAATTTTCGATATAATGAACACTCAAACACTTACAAAATTAACAAAATAACTGTGTATAACCGCCTTTAAACATCGGATTGTTCTTTAAAAGACATAGGCACTATTATTGCTAATATTTATTCCTCCATCGCTTATCTACAAAATAATCTACCACCAACTTTACAAATTAGACCAACGGTCCTCGAAACTATTTTTGTGTCTAAGTAACATTTAAACAACACAAATTACTAACAAATGTACGGAATGCATTCAACATTCATTCTTGTATGTACCGGGAATTTATAACGCGAGCGTTCGGTGGATCCAATATAGCACATAGCTGCCGTTTAATTCGAACGCTCAATTTAAATGGACTCTCTGCGCATTCATTCACCCAGGTTTCGTTAACGGTCACATTTCTTTTAACGCTACCATCGCTACCTTCTTCACTTCGACACATTCTAGCTTCCAGAAGATTTTCGGTTATATTAAAGCTTCTTTGAGATTCACGTGGTGAACGACCGCGTGGTGAGCGGCTACGAAGATCGTCTATCAATATATGGAATATCTGTTTATAAGATGGATTGGATCTTTGACAAGCGGAGATACTAAAGTCGATGTTATCGCAGTCCTTTCTAATGCAAAACTACAATGAAGAGCATTGTAATTTGATCCCCATACAGATGTTAGATTAGATTAGTTAGATGAGGAACATCATAATGGTGTTCAGTTCGTGGATCTGGTGGTGGGTGCTCGTAACGCGGAGGTCGGTGCTGCATCAAGTCTGGTGCCAGAGATAAAGACTGCTTCTCCACTGTTGGGTATATTTCTGGTTGGAAATCTTTGGACAAAGTACGGTTAAGGGTGACCTTAGTAGATAAAATACAACATTAGGATTTTTATACGTAGTTGTCATTTATTAAACAAACTGCAAACTTACCGGTTCTCGTCATAGTATACAGAGAGTGGTCCCGCGTCTTCCTCTGTAACAGTTTGTAGACAACTGCTGTCCCGGCCAGGAACACAACTACGGCAACTGCTATTCCGATGTAGAGCGGGATATCACTGTGCGCCGCAACTGGTGGGAAAAGACCTTGTTATTTTTATGGCTCTTCTGTAGTTTAAATAGAGTATCAAGTTTAAAATGTACTCTTTTGTTGCTCTATTCAATTATTTATGATATAATATATTTTAAAAATAGAGCATGGTTATCAAAGTAAAATGTATCATGTTAAAATCAAACTTATTACGTAACTTAATATTAAAACTGCTAAAATAAACTTTTTTTAATATTATAAGCTTAAAACAAAAAAAAAACAATATTTGAAACAATAAACCTTGCAGCCCAAAAATGATATTGAAGGCTATAAAACGACTTTACATGTGTATGACGAACTTTTAAATGTTTACGAATCTGTAAATTAAAGGTAAATTATGTTTGACCAACATAACGATGGCGGTCACATTAATGGAAAGTATCACCTCTTCGATAATTTAAGGTGCAATTTCGTTGCGACTACAACTTTATGGAAATATTCTTAGCGTATGTTTTTATTGCTTAGAGATGAAAAAGGCATCGAATTTCTGGCAATGGGTTTGAATATTATTTATATCATTGCGTCCTACGGTTCATGCTTCGTCTGCAGCGCATTCTAACAAGTTGTTTTTGTGTTATTTTTGTGCCGTGAATGGAAACGAATTAGGGATGTTTTAGTTAACCATCACAAGGCTGTCCCTTTTGGATTCTGTGGTCGCTTCCGAAGTAATATTACATTCAGCGCACGGTTTTCTAAAATGCTTTAATATCGGTTCGATTCTAAAATAAATAGGTCATAATATAAAACGTGACAATTATATAAAGATATAATATAACATGTTAAGTAATTATTAATGAGATTTAAGTTAGTAATAATCCTTACGTTATACAACAGAAATCCCCGACAAATGTAGATATTTATAATGTACGGAATCTTATTGATGTAGATATAACTTTGTATAAATAACTTTGAGTGTTATAATTGGAAAGATTTTAAAATGTATGAAAAATTTGAAATATTAAAAATTATTAACAATAAATATGAAAAATTAATGGGCTGTTGGTAAAGTTTATACCAAGCCAACAACAAAGTAAGGTTTTTTAGTATGAGCATTATACTTAAATTATAAACCCGTAGCATGTACTTTATGTTGGTTTAAACTTTAAACTATCAAAGCAAAATGTTTTTTAAGATTTATTTAAAAATAATCATAAATACAATCTAATTATAAATATACCTACCGGGTAGCCTAATTGCTTATTGTATATCATACAACAATATCCCAGTCAATTCCAGCACATACCTAAGTGAATCATTAGATAGATACAATAAATGATTACTGTCTTACGTGGGTTGCAAAATTCTAAAATACCATATAGCCTGCACTTAACTCCTATCTCTTTAAATGAACTACACGATCCGAGCTACGACATTTATTTATTAGGTACAAGTCTAGGCACTCACATCTAATCTACTCGTCATAGTGCTATTGTCACCCAGACCACGTTTGGCCTACATTTTATGTCGTAGAGATTGCTACGAACTATGTATAATGGCTAGATTTTTAATTTTATATTACTAAAGTTTTGTAGTAGGTACTAGCATTTAGCTAGAAAGCGGCTTTGCCAGCGCTGTATTTGAGGCATTTCTTTTACGCATACACTTTTTTCAGTCTCTGAAAGTCGCATAAAATTTTATTTAGGCGTACGAACTCTAAATTCCAAAACACAATTTTTTAATAGAAAAAGTATTATCTAAACCTAGATTAGAGATGTTAATCTGAAATTCTCAGCTCGATCTAGAATACAGGGCGTAACATTAATAAACTGATTTTATGGACGAGATTTCTTTAAATACTCCTCGAAGCTCTAAGTACCATTCAATTTTGTTAAATAATTTATAGTAGAACGGTTTACGAGAAGTGGAGTATAAAACTGCTTCCGATCGAATTAAAAAGGTTTAGATTTTTCTTATATTTTTTTTAAAGTATATTCCACGTTTTATTCTAGAACGTTCAATTTCAAATATATCTAACCTTCGTAATATACGTGGTTAGATAAAAATCTCAACTTTAATTTATTTTTATTCTATTTTTGTAAGAATTATCTTCAATAAATTGCAATTGATTAATTGACATAAGTTATTGTATAACTACGTCGTACTACAGTGTACTTCATTTTAATTTTATTCTGTCATCTTGAAGCTTGCAAAATTGTCGACGTAGCTGCTGTTGGCATTGCTTTTTATATAAATTTATACATTATTTATATGTATTAAGGAAAAGTACCAATACTGCGCCACTCGATGAAGGTAGGTTAAGTAAATCAGTAAATATTCGTCTATTCAGACAAAAGTAAGCTTAAAATATAATGAGAATATGGAACATTATCCATCAATTTTATAAGATCTTTGTTACTATTTCTAAAGGAAATGGAGAGTTGCTAATTCAGATGTATACTATATATATAGCATATATATATATACATATATAACTTATGAAATGAACTAAGTTAACTGAATTGTGTTGTAAAATACCTTTTTTCTCAACTTTCTCGTCGTTTTTGAAAATATCTTTAAACATGTGTAGCCATGTTAAGCTTATTTAAATTTATATAAATATAGAATGTAAAAAACCGATACGGGCAGGGATTCGAACCCGCGACTATTGGGAAACCGTCCCGTCGCTCTACCAACTGAGCTACCGTATCGCTGTCCGTCTCGGTGAATTAAGCATTCTATATGTGATCGTCTTTATCGGGACGGTGGTGACATCTATTAGGTTTCTTTCAAAAATCCTAACCAATGTTTCTAACTTTGCAGTATAGATAAACATTGAAAAGATACCACTACCGAAATCAATTTTTGAAAATATCTTTAAACATGTGTAGCCATGTTAAGCTTATTTAAATTTATATAAATATAGAATGTAAAAAACCGATACGGGCAGGGATTCGAACCCGCGACTACTGGGAAACCGTCCCGTCGCTCTACCAACTGAGCTACCGTATCGCTGTCCGTCTCGGTGAATTAAGCATTCTATATGTGATCGTCTTTATCGGGACGGTGGTGACATCTATTAGGTTTCTTTCAAAAATCCTAACCAATGTTTCTAACTTTGCAGTATAGATAAACATTGAAAAGATGCCACTACCGAAATCAATTTTTGAAAATATCTTTAAACATGTGTAGCCATGTTAAGCTTATTTAAATTTATATAAATATAGAATGTAAAAAACCGATACGGGCAGGGATTCGAACCCGCGACTACTGGGAAACCGTCCCGTCGCTCTACCAACTGAGCTACCGTATCGCTGTCCGTCTCGGTGAATTAAGCATTCTATATGTGATCGTCTTTATCGGGACGGTGGTGACATCTATTAGGTTTCTTTCAAAAATCCTAACCAATGTTTCTAACTTTGCAGTATAGATAAACATTGAAAAGATGCCACTACCGAAATCAATTTTTGAAAATATCTTTAAACATGTGTAGCCATGTTAAGCTTATTTAAATTTATATAAATATAGAATGTAAAAAACCCGATACGGGCAGGGATTCGAACCCGCGACTACTGGGAAACCTGGTTAGGATTTTTGAAAGAAACCTAATAGATGTCACCACCGTCCCGATAAAGACGATCACATATAGAATGCTTAATTCACCGAGACGGACAGCGATACGGTAGCTCAGTTGGTAGAGCGACGGGACGGTTTCCCAGTAGTCGCGGGTTCGAATCCCTGCCCGTATCGGTTTTTTACATTCTATATTTATATAAATTTAAATAAGCTTAACATGGCTACACATGTTTAAAGATATTTTCAAAAATTGATTTCGGTAGTGGCATCTTTTCAATGTTTATCTATACTGCAAAGTTAGAAACATTGGTTAGGATTTTTGAAAGAAACCTAATAGATGTCACCACCGTCCCGATAAAGACGATCACATATAGAATGCTTAATTCACCGAGACGGACAGCGATACGGTAGCTCAGTTGGTAGAGCGACGGGACGGTTTCCCAGTAGTCGCGGGTTCGAATCCCTGCCCGTATCGGTTTTTTACATTCTATATTTATATAAATTTAAATAAGCTTAACATGGCTACACATGTTTAAAGATATTTTCAAAAATTGATTTCGGTAGTGGCATCTTTTCAATGTTTATCTATACTGCAAAGTTAGAAACATTGGTTAGGATTTTTGAAAGAAACCTAATAGATGTCACCACCGTCCCGATAAAGACGATCACATATAGAATGCTTAATTCACCGAGACGGACAGCGATACGGTAGCTCAGTTGGTAGAGCGACGGGACGGTTTCCCAGTAGTCGCGGGTTCGAATCCCTGCCCGTATCGGTTTTTTACATTCTATATTTATATAAATTTAAATAAGCTTAACATGGCTACACATGTTTAAAGATATTTTCAAAAATTGATTTCGGTAGTGGCATCTTTTCAATGTTTATCTATACTGCAAAGTTAGAAACATTGGTTAGGATTTTTGAAAGAAACCTAATAGATGTCACCACCGTCCCGATAAAGACGATCACATATAGAATGCTTAATTCACCGAGACGGACAGCGATACGGTAGCTCAGTTGGTAGAGCGACGGGACGGTTTCCCAGTAGTCGCGGGTTCGAATCCCTGCCCGTATCGGTTTTTTACATTCTATATTTATATAAATTTAAATAAGCTTAACATGGCTACACATGTTTAAAGATATTTTCAAAAATTGATTTCGGTAGTGGTATCTTTTCAATGTTTATCTATACTGCAAAGTTAGAAACATTGGTTAGGATTTTTGAAAGAAACCTAATAGATGTCACCACCGTCCCGATAAAGACGATCACATATAGAATGCTTAATTCACCGAGACGGACAGCGATACGGTAGCTCAGTTGGTAGAGCGACGGGACGGTTTCCCAGTAGTCGCGGGTTCGAATCCCTGCCCGTATCGGTTTTTTACATTCTATATTTATATAAATTTAAATAAGCTTAACATGGCTACACATGTTTAAAGATATTTTCAAAAATTGATTTCGGTAGTGGCATCTTTTCAATGTTTATCTATACTGCAAAGTTAGAAACATTGGTTAGGATTTTTGAAAGAAACCTAATAGATGTCACCACCGTCCCGATAAAGACGATCACATATAGAATGCTTAATTCACCGAGACGGACAGCGATACGGTAGCTCAGTTGGTAGAGCGACGGGACGGTTTCCCAGTAGTCGCGGGTTCGAATCCCTGCCCGTATCGGTTTTTTACATTCTATATTTATATAAATTTAAATAAGCTTAACATGGCTACACATGTTTAAAGATATTTTCAAAAATTGATTTCGGTAGTGGCATCTTTTCAATGTTTATCTATACTGCAAAGTTAGAAACATTGGTTAGGATTTTTGAAAGAAACCTAATAGATGTCACCACCGTCCCGATAAAGACGATCACATATAGAATGCTTAATTCACCGAGACGGACAGCGATACGGTAGCTCAGTTGGTAGAGCGACGGGACGGTTTCCCAGTAGTCGCGGGTTCGAATCCCTGCCCGTATCGGTTTTTTACATTCTATATTTATATAAATTTCTCGTCGTTACTTCGAGTTATCAACAAAGTGCTAGTAAATTACGATGCGATATCTTAGGACAGTTTGCTAAATGAGGACAATTCCAAATAAGGTCACCGGTTGGGCAATTTATCTAACTATTAAGGATTATATTACCTACAAATCTGTAATTTTTTGTAAAAGTGGATACGTAAAAGCAGAATAATTTTGATATTTGTAATATACTTGTGTTATTTTTCTTCGATATTAATCGATTATATATTAATGCAATTATAAAAATCCCTGTCTTTCGAGCATTGATAGAACGATAGATACTGCTTCTTGGAACGTAGTTCCTTATCGCGCGTTGTGAAAGAGGGCTAGACGGTAAAAATTCTTACCAAAAGTTGTCACGACATATTCTGCTATCTCTCTCTCGCTTAAAGAAAGCAAGCGAGATATTTTCATTTCTATCATTATTATTTTTTGTATTATATTAAATTACCTAGTAGTTCTTTATTATTTATTTGATATTGGAATTTGTTCTTTTAGAATCAATTTGCAAATAAGATAGTTTAAATGAAAATAATAATACAAATTTGTGATCAAATATACTCGTAATGTTTTGTAACGCCGTCTATTTATACCTTAGGGAAACATAACCACATCTGTTATATAAACATATCTGTACAAAGTGAAACCGCTAGGTGGGGACAATAACTCATGGGTTTATTGATTAACACTTTTTAATTTAGTTATTCATTTTATTTACATTTATTATAAATTATCAGCGAAATATCATACAAAAGTAGTATACAAATATTATTCGTTAGCATAATAGCTTATATTAATAATTTAAGATTTTTTTATTACAATAAGTAATATTTATGTTTTTTTTTTTGACGTAAATTAATCATTTACCTCTTAGAAAAAAATATAAATGGGCTTGAAAAGATTCTAGTTTTTTTTTCAAAGTGAAAATTAAAACATTGAGTAAATTGTGGGTCTCCTGACCCACCCGCTCCCCCGGTGACGCTGTAATAGCCTACAGGGCTAAGGACCCACCCTTAAAATGGGGGGGCCATATGGGCTCCCCTGGGGAACGACGTCCCGAGGGCGTCTCAGATTGAGACACGGACCTCGGCTCGGGGCGTCGTTAGTCAGGAGGGAAGCTAAGGATATTTGGACACTAGCGTCCTCCGACGCGACGGCAGAACGCCGGAGCAACGGAGCACTTACTCAGTCTCGTCTATACCGGTATAGACGGTGTGTGTCTGTATGTTGTGTGGTGTCACTTATGCCTACGCGTACACGTTATTACCTACTGTGTGTATAGTACCGGAGTACAAAAATAGTATTAGAAAAACACCCGACAGGGTTTTTTTTTGTATTCCAAGAGATGCGAATATACAAAAACAGTGCTATGTGGTAATTAAAAGGGATAATATATGTCCTAAATCCTGTTTATATTGTTGTGAAGATCAATTTAACGTAAGTATACTTTATTTATAATAAATTTAATCTAATAGTTTAAATTTATAGTAAGTATAGAACATTAGAAAATTTGAGGTTAAAATTAACCTAACCTAGCTTACAAAAGTTCAGTATAACTTTCTATAAAAACCGTATTCTTTTTTTTTGGGTTTTACGAAATTTTTAAGGATGTCGATTTATTTCAGGTTAAGGAAGATACAGCTAATAATATTGAATATAATATGTAGTTGTTTGAGTTGAAAAAACATTTTTAGGAATACTTAAATAATTGTATCATTTAATAAAACCTTTAAGCACTTAATACCACAGTATGAACTTCAACGCCGATAATTTGAATTGCCTGTCAAATGACGTCACATTTCCTTTCGACCAATGGTGGCGCGTTTTGGTAGTTTGAATTTCGCTCCCTTAATTTACACTTTTCACAAATTATTTTATGGCCTTAAATGATTAGTAAATAAAAAAAAATGTTTTTATTATAATAAGATGATAAAAAGTATCCGAAAAAAAGTATTTGAGACCATTTTAAATTTTATGCATATTCCCTATTCCTTCAATAATTAATCGAAAGTAACTTCGTTCCATCCGGGTGTCCCTTGACACCTCTTAGTTTTTTTTGTCCTATAATAAATCCGAGAAAACGTCCCAAAGGAACTCTGTTTTATTTAAGACTAGTTTTTGCCCGCGGCTTCGCACGCCTTAAATTCGTAGTACAACAATTCCCACTTCCCTTTTTTTGTATTGGCTTCTATATGACTTATTTTAAGTGATACGATCAAAATTACGACATCGGCATACATCGCTCACTGTCAAAAATATATTAAAAGTTTTTAATAAGGATACAATATTAGGTACTGTAATTATTTTTATACCTCTCTTGTTTTTACTTAAACGTCCATTTAAATACTTCTTAAACAGAGTTCTTAATAACCATTCTAACCATATATCACACTTACAGATTTTCATTGAACATAATCAAAATATTACCATGTAAACTTGAAAAATTCTGAGCTACACAATCGAAGTTATTTGTACCATCAACTTGTAGGTCTAGTTTTATTAAAAAAAAATCTATTTTAAATGATAAACGTTCAATTAGCTATATGCATTAACAAAATTTTCAATACTGAACATACAAAAAAGCCATTTTTGTGACGGTCTGCTCGGTTCCATACCAGAGTGCGCCGGTAGACCGTACCGCCGCAAACGCGACCCTATATTTTAAATCTGTAGTATCTTCGAAAGTATTTATTTAAATTACATGCTGTAAAGGGCTATATTATTACCTCGATATTTCGAAGCGGTTAAACGCTCCATGGTCACGAGTAGACTGGTATGGCGAGTGATGACATCTTCTAAGGACAGACATATCTGTCTACCCTCTTTCGGATGCGTCGACTACTCTCACTACGACTGTTCGAACCACTACTATTGTCACTCATTTGTTTCTTACACATTTGGCACACAAAACTTACTGTGTCTGGACGCGAAAATGAAGTCGAACCTATTGTCTTTTTATGACTATTAACCACCGTATTCCACGCACAGGATAGTTTAAAACCGTCTTCCCGATTAAAATTCTGGTACTACTTTAGGGCTATATTGTTCCATATTAAATGTAAAATGTATTTAAGTTACTTAATTAGTTACGGATTAAAGCTGTATTTCTTAAAATCGCTTCGTAAATTACCTATTGTTTTTCGTAAAAAGTAAAGGATAAAAATTTGCTATTGTGGGTTACCCCTAAGAGATAAACATATACCATCGCCGATTTTCTTGTAGAAGTTTTTTTAATGTACAATACTTAGTACATCATTTTGATCTATCTCGTGGAGTTCAACCAGCGTTTGCATTGTAAGCGCAAACAAAAAGACAAACAGATAAACAGACAAATATTTTAAAAATTCTGAAAATGGATTCTGTTAGTTATTACTTTACATCCTGGTATATTTTTAAAATATTTTAATCTACAAAGACTACTCCTCTACAGATTTATTACATGTATAGAATAAGATTTTTATGGTACCTTTTACGTCATTGACATAAATAGTCATAACTTTTTTATTTCTTAACCGATTTAGATGAAATAAACACTAAATGTTAAGTGAAGACTGTAATAATATATTCCCGAAAACCGCATTCAAATTGGTTAAGCCGTTTCTGAGATTAGCGTGCACAAACATACAGACAAACAGACAAACTGAAAAACCATTGTTTTGGGTTCTCTTGCTCTTATAAAGCCCCCTATGATGTTTTTTTTTTTTGATTCCATGTACAGGAATGGCTCAGTGACGATTTTATTATATGTATAGATATAGATAACGTACTTCCGTCGCTCTTATCGCAGAGTAAATAACCTCCGGCGAGCTTTTGAATGTTTAATGATGTGTCGTATTACACTGATGAACGTAATGAGGTATACCGTATGTGTTATGATACGATTAGGTGACACAAACTGTTATGGAACACATTTTGAATCGTTATTGGTACTTAGATCTATCTTAGAACCAGTCCTTGTGTCTGCTGTGTTGTTTTGAAGTAGACCTTCATTTTAGATTTTCTTCTTTTTGTTTTGCAACAGTCATATTACGATCTGAATGGATTTTATTGAGTTTTTTACATATAGGCTCTTTCAAATCAATTAAATGTTAATAATTATATCCTATTTTGCATTTCAATATTTTAGTACCGGTACCAAAACTTCATTGAAATGCAAAATGAGCTATGAGCTGAATAATACATACCTTACACTGGGTTATCTTTTTTTTTCCAGTGTGTGTGCAATAGTGTATTCGAGTCCGAGGGTAAACGAGTAGACGGTCAACGTAATAATTACTGGTACCTTCGCCTAAAATACTCGAAAAATTGAGAGTTATGAATCTAGTAGAAGGGAACAGAAAAGGGAATTGACATCTACCTGTCTTTGGATTTACTATGAGTAAGCCAAGAAAGCTCCAGCTGAAGTCTATTGGTAGGCTAGCACTAGTACGGCTTTGCTACTTAAAATAGTCTTAGTAACAATAATATTGGACACCAAACTTAAAACGATCTCTTTTTACCTATAAAAAATGATATTATATAATTTCTATACAGGACTTGTAATCCTTGAATAGTAAATATAACTTTTCATTAGCATTAGTATCGAAGTTGGCGTTGATTGCGTTTGATAGCTGTCAGTCGATAAAGATTACTTTAGATTAGTTAACACTTAGATAATGATGTAGGTGATCGTTATGTGGCGCCAGTGTAGCTTAACAATATACATTATGTAGGCTTGCATGAAATAAAAGCCTAATGAGGTAGTTGAATTGATTCTTGTAACGTTTTAATATTATTTATATGGTCTTTTTTTGTTATCTCGTATTTATTGTTACAGAAATTAATTAAATATACAAATTCAGTAACCGACGGGTTAATATTAAATGTTATTAATGTTTGATATTAAATAGTTTGATAAAGGATATTATACCAACAATATATATCTATACTAATATTATAAAGCTGAAGAGTTTGTTTGTTTATACGTGCTAATCTCTGGAACTACTGGCCCAAATTTAAAAATTCTTTTTGTGTTGAATAGTCCGTTTATCGAGGAAGGCTATAGGGTATATGTCATCTCGCTGTGACTAATGGAAGTCAAGCAGCAATGAAAAATGCTTCAAAAACGGGAAAAGATTTCTGTTTTGAGTGCTTTCCTCACGTGCGCTGAGTACACGGTAAAAGTTACCAAAAATAATGTATGATGAAAATGTTTCCCTTTAAAAGTTCTAAAAAGAAGTCCGCGACAGCATATATCTAGCTTTTAAGGTTGTACGTAGTGGTGTACTAGGAAAGGATTTTTAAATTCTACCCTTAAGGGTTTTAAATAGATGGATTTTGCATTTTTTTATGAAACTCGGCGGCAACACTAAAAACTGCGCGGACGAAGTCGCAGGCGACCCCTAGTTTAAGATAAACACCGTGTGTTCTTGCTGAAATTACGTTCACTTAATTATGTCGTGTTTCAGATTTGAAATTAATTTTCCTAAACTGAACTTGTATTTAATATGTGTTATTATATTAATTACCATAGAATGTGTATACCTACTATATATGTATACGTATGTCGTAAGACGAGGGACGTGAGTTAAGGAATTAGTGCAGTAAAATTCTCCAACGATAATTATTGGTGGTACTTTGTTACTCCATGTAGATGAAATTACAAATTTAATTCAATTACAATAATTAATTTACGATTTCGTATGGTCACGAAATTAACTGCATTAAAATTATTGGCAACCCTTAATTCTCTTGATAAATTACTGTTCATATATATTTTTGTATCAGTGTAATTACCAATTTTATTTAAAGATACAAAGATGGCACTAGTACAGTTATTAGAACGTCTCATTTTATAAAAATCTTATAGTAACTAAAATTTATAAAGACTGTAAAAGATTAATATTCAACAAATTCGTATACAACAAAGGCTAGCAACTAAATAGGCTTGTTAAGAAGAAGTGCGTGACGAAGCAATAAGACGGTAACGATCAGCCGTAAAATTATAATTAGTGGTGTATTATTATAAGCATTTTATTCGATATAAGCAAAAACGTGTGATGAGTAAGTACTCTTTATACGATTCAATTCGATTATTTTACTATTGTATAGGTATAACGTAGTCATTCTATAAACTAATTTATTTATAATTTCATGGTAGAAATAAAAGTTCGTCATATGTTTTCTATTTAAACAATGAATTAAAATTTTTACCTACTTGTAAATGATATGGGAGGTATATGAAACATAGTAGATCAAATTAAAAATTAACTCTTAATTTACTTAAACAAATGGATAACGAATGTTTAAAAAATTACGACATTTTTTAACGTAATACTTCAACAAACAAAATCATTTATCAGATAACGAAATTAAAGCACAGTAATAATATTAAAAATAAAAAATCAGTTAAAGATGATCTTATTTTTAATATTTTCATAACCCTCCAAATATTACGAAAACCATATCGTGTTGAAGTCGTTAAATGTAAATAGGTATGTTTCTCAAGATATTAATATTTGTTCTCGTATATGAGGCCTTAGGTACTTGAGTTTTAACAGCCTTCGGCTACAAGTAAGTGATGGAAAATAATTGGTGTTTAAAAATCGTTTTTGGCTTAAGCCAAGCCAAGGTTTGGTTATTAATTACAACAATGCTGTTATACTATAAATAAAAAACGTTTTTTCATAAAGGTCAGTGTGATTACTTAAAAAAGTATATATTGAATTAGTTCGATTCAAATATCCATTTATTTATAGAAAAGTTTCTGTTTCCATCTATCACATTCTTCACGTATGTTTCGTATATTTACGTTTGTTTACGTTTGTTTACGTATGCATATTGTAATGATACCTAGTGACAGACCCTAGCGCCTTATTATTCGTATCTTCCATCACCACGTGACTAGGCATGATAATGGAGGCGGCATTAACCTATTTTACAAAAGCATAATGGTGCATTTTATCAGATCCAAGAAGCTCCCACAGAGTGTTGCATAAGAGAGTTGAGATTAGTTAGCGGAAAAATTTGGTTATGAATAGTAAAAAAAAATCTGCATCTCCTTTTTAGAAAGTTCTTATAAATTTACACATTTTTAAGAAAGCAGAAATAGCACAAAATGTCTAATTATTTTTTATACTTTATGTACAATATGACGTTATTACTGGTAAATTACAAATATATTTGCGCCACAAAATAACAAAAATACATTTCTGATAACTCCGTACCTAAATTTCTTATCAGAGTCAAAGGAGAAAACAATAAATTTTACTTTATCAAGAGATGACATGACTTATATTTCTTACAAATCAGTCGCAAGAAAAGAAAAAGATAAAAATGTACAAAAATAGGTATACCCTTTAATAATTTATTGTGAAAAAACTAAACAAACAAATTTTATATGTTTGTACGTACTTGGGTATACGCAAAACATTTCTTTATCCACTGAGAAGAGAAACCACTCCACAAATAGGCACCTCACTCAGTTTTTTGTCATTTACTTTTTCGTTCAGATAACTCGAAAAGCGGTTTAGCATTTCTAAATAAAACTTGAGACCGATCGTATAATTGATGTTAGCCCTACTACGAGTTTTCACATTCCTTTTGTTTTTTCTGATAAACAACTAAATGTTAATTGAATTACTAAAATAGAATTATCACCATCCAATCATCATCAAACTCAACTGCAAAAGTATTTGAAAACTGCTAGCATTTAAAAAAACACATATAACATGATGAGGAGAATTATGAAGAGCTTAATTTTGTATGTAAGAGATAATATTCAAATTTATAAATGCGATCAAAAAAATATTCTACTAGTTATCCATATATATAGAATCCATTACGATTCATATTATCTTGTTTAAATCAAAGACATTTGGTGGATACAAAATTTACAAAGCTAGTTCATGAGAAACGGTAGAATGAATGGACATTATTCTAAAGCTACCTCGAGTCCACATGGGTGGAGTCGAAAAATTACTTAATAAATCTATATTTAAAAATTTGAAATATAAATACAAAATATCTATATATTTTATATTTATATTTCAAACATGAATGTATTTTTTGGGACCAAACATTTTTTGTATTTTAATATTAATATAAATTTCAGTATCAATTAAAACAAAAAAATACGATGTATTTCTTAAAGATCATTTACTGTACTCCTGTAAAATGTCAATTGGTAGCAATCATTTAGTAATTTTCTGGGTATAATAGGCTAGCTGTTAGACACAATTATCTACTAAATGATGATATACGTATGAAGCTAAATTAAGACATTACAAAATTTAGTTAACAACCGTCCTCAATAAATTGATCGAAACAATATTAATTATTCATAAAAGAAATATATGTTCGTCATTCTTTAATCGTTAACGATTGTGTTGCTATATCAGTGCTATACAGTGTTAATTATATAGTCTTTTTACATTCATTTAAAGTTTTGGTAGTTTAAAAGATATAATAATTTAAATATAAAACTGATAAATATCAGATTTGGGCGATTTACCCAGTCTGCGTCCATAAAATCTAAATCGCGTCCACTCATGGATCAGTTTGCGTCCACCAACTTATATATAGATTGTAGGGAATATTTTTATTAATAATTATACAGAAAGATTAGATTTTAACCTTTATTTTTTTATGTCTAAATATTTAACAAATTAATAGCATAAAATATTTTTAATAACAAATATATTATCTTATATTGGTCAAAGCCAATGTTTTTTTCGTCGTCTTCATCTACATCTAATATAAGTATGTCATCTTTGTACTATCCATGGTTGGTAAATTTTCTTATCAGAGTCCATATCTACCGTATCTACTGTGACTATAACCGGAAGTGTCTGCTCCCTACGTTTTGGAGCAGTTCCTTGAAGTTTTTCTATGTTGTTTTTCTCTATTCGTTTTTAATTTCTTTTTCTTACTGCTTCCTGCTTTTTTTCTCCATCTACCCTTTATGTTCATTTAACTTTCTCGATGCAGTCGAAGGTATGGCCGCTGGAGTTCCTTGATTAAATTTTCTTGCTATGTTAAAAATTTTGGCCAACATCAGGTGGCTTTTAAATGAATCAAAGGTTTCTGGATGTGAAATGTCTTGAATAAATAATGAAGATTATTGTAAACTAGGAGGCTTTTTTTATAGGTGAAGTAGATGGTGATAGATCAATTTAATTTGATTGATCAATTTTATTAATTTAGATTCAATCAGTCAATTTTATTATTTAATTTAGAGTCTGCTTTTATTCATTCAGCATCAATGCTGAATGAATAAAAGCAGTCGGAGAGGGTTTTGATAATTGTCGCTTAGTTTTCTCAAGACTTGGTGTAGTATGAGTTGCCATATTATTTAGTGGTAAGATAAGAACTTCATCTGAAGACACTATTGAACTAACCTACAGGCAACTGCCAGAGAGGTGTATTGTCAAAAATGATAAATTAGTGGAAAAAAATGTTTATTCATGTCATGAGTTGCAGAATTATATCTTGATAGACTGTGATTTCATAATTTCTAATTTGTTCAATTAGGAGCCGTTAATAATTTACTTAATTTTTTTATTATAATTACATCAAGATATCATTGATCGTAGGCATATACAATTTTATTAAATTTAAATAAGCTATTTTAAATTACTTTTATAAATAGATAACAAGAAAACAAAGATGGACGCAATCTGGCCTGTCCTAAATAATAGGTCATAAAATTCGCGTCCACTGCGGACGCAAAATGGAATATTTAAAAATTGTGTGTAGTAGTTCGCGTCCACCTTATTTTAACTGTCAACAATTATAAAACTTAAGTAAATTCTTAATTCTGTTTTTCCTTTCATTATTATTAAGGCCTAGAAACATCTATGTACCCTTAACTTCACATAAAACAATGTAAAATTTACCGTGAGTGGTTCTCCTGCTCACTATTTTTTTACTAACATTTAAGACATTTGCAGTCTTTTGTCCCGTAGCTCAGATAAATTATTTTTTTTAAAGGGAAGGGTTGCGATCAAGGAAATTTTGTCTATGACTGTGTATCTCCTATATATTGAGGTATTGGCAGAAATTACATTTGGTTTTGTTAGACCGTTCATGAACTTATTTTCGAGTGTATTTTAAAAGGATAGCCGTCGAATGGACGCGAGCTGGGCGATGGATGCGAACAGGCGAAATGACCCTATATCGGAACACTTGTAAAAGCTCTTATTACGTTGTAATTAATAAAGTTGTTGTTTGCAAGTTTTCTTTTTAATTTCAGGGGTCTATACTCAATTAAATATTTTAGGGGAGAAATAACATTAAAAAAAAAATATTTCTTCCCAAAATATTTTATAGAGCTTTTAATAACACCAGTAAAAGAAAATTACTTACTATTATGTATTATTTATTAAATTAAGTTTGACAAACTAAATGTATCGTAGTGGTAAAAATAAATTTAGGTATCGCTAAAACAAACAAACAAACTTACACCATAAACATAAAATCCAAATCGAATAAACACTTTGAATTAATCATTCACCGAATCTCAAATTATTTAGTTATGGTAAACAGTTCTATTCACATCACTCGGGTAACAAATCAAGTTTCACTTCACGTATGCAAATGACACCAATGAAAACAGTTTCCACAAATTTGCGGTTACGAGAATAGAAAACGTCATAGTCTCTGCACGTCCGACAACCGCCGATGCCGCGATTCGACTGCCTTAACTGCTCTAAACAGAGGGGAATTGGGAATGGTGGGGAGTGGGACGAAGGGGAAAAAGGGAGACTCCAACTGAGGAGATAACTTTTGATCTTTTTGGTAACGTAAAAGATTTTTAATGACATACTCACATCTGGAGATTTGATAGAAAAAGTGCACGTTGTAAGTGTTAATGCATGTCAAGGGCTTAGTGGAAACGATGTGTTAGAAAAAGCGAAGGTTGCGGGTGACATTTTTAAAAATAGCCCAAATGAAGTTGAGACAAACAGTCGGATTGATTGGCAGTAAAATGTAGCGGTACTACAAAAACGTTTTAGGCGAGATTAAAATCTCCTCAGTCTAATATCGGAGGGAGTGGAGCTGGAATATTGCGTCGTACCTACATTCTTTCGTGTTATTTTCACATCATCGCAGACGTCTCTTGGCAGATATTGCACAAGACCGTTTTTGTCACTGCTTGCACATGTCAGGGGTAGCACAAAAGGCTAAAGAACAGAGCAGGTACAAAGCAACCCAACCCGCTTCAAGTTACAACGGATCCATAGATTAATGACGGGAATATTGTGGAGTTAAGAACCCAACAATTTACAACTGCATTGTACTATACGTGTAACAAAAGGGCACAAAAGACTGGAAAGGCTTCTGTTATTAACGTATCGTTTATCGGTTCTTTGATTCTCTCACTTTTAAGTAATTCGAAAATCATTATATTTTATTATTTTTTATACGTAGTTCTGCACTACAGATGTTTAGTAGGCGTAATTTTTAGAGTATCAAATAAATATGTTATTATTATAGTTGTAAAGTAGTATAATAATGTTTTGTAAATGCTTAAGGATATTTTTTGTTCAATTTATTTAAATTACATATGCAAGTTTTTTCTTTGTTCCACTTACATAATCGTCTTAACTTGTGTTGGCAATAAAACGTCAAGTGTAATCCTATTATAATATAGTATTGTGAAGAAACATAAGCTTAAGATGACATAAAAGAAATTTTAAATTATATTTCTTACAAACAAACAAGAACAATACTATATTAATACTAAAAGGTATAAACTTATAAAAAAAATAAAATCCTACACCTCTACAACAAAGTCTCTGCAGAACCGAGTAAGACAGTCAAACAGTAGTTTAGTATTAAGTTATAGTCACGGGCGGTAATGAGTAATGGTCGAGAGTTCATTACTCAGCCGCTCCGCAGTTACTCGTCATCTGTCAGCGTTGTCTCTTAGCGGCGTCGTTCAAACTATACGTTCCTTCACTTATCTAGTGTGAAATACTAAGATAACGGTTCTTGTTGTTTGTCTTGTGTGAGAGAAAGTATGATGGTTATTTCAACCAATTATAAAGTTAAATTAATGCTTATAATTAAAAATATATTCAGACAAACGGATTTTATTGCTAACAAGTGAACCCTTTGATACTGTTTTTGTAACCTTCGGGTGGTGTTTTTTACACTCGTAACTACCTTATTTATGATTTTAACAGTCGGTTCTTACTCAGCTGCACACCATATGCGTGCACCCGTTGAGATTGCAATCTTGGATTTGGCCTCAAGGAATTTATCACCTTCATACAGATAGTTAATTTTCATCACTGGTTCTGGTAAGGAAATCTTTTATTAACCGCGTTCTGAAAGGTATAAAATTAAAATATATTATGTAATTGTTATGAAATTAATTACTACATAATATATATTTTTTATGTTTTTTAACCGTTAACGTAATTGCTAAATTATCAGAACATTTTTCATTTTTTATTTTTTTTTTGTTTGTCTATACTGTTAGCCCTGTTGGCTATTACAGCGTCACCGGGGGAGCGGGTCACCCTTAACAAGGGGGGGCCAGATGGGCCCCCATGGGGAATGACGTCCCGAGGGCGTCTCAGATTGAGACACGGACCTCGGCTCGGGGCGTCGTTAGTCAGGAGGGAAGCTAAGGAAATTTGGACACTAGCGTCCTCCGACGGCAGAACGCCGGAGCAACGGAGCACTTACTCAGTTGGGACCTCGTCTATACCGGTACAGACGGTGTGTGTCTGTGTGTTGTGTGGTGTCACTTATGCCTACGCGTACACGTTATTACCTACTGTGAACGCGTCGTCGGGGTCAACGAGTACCGACTTGGGTCTTCTTTTTCTGACTAAAGTAGTCTTACGAGGTCTATACTCTGCGGCGTCAGCCACCAGTGGGTTCGGGTGTCGCTCAGCACGTTCAAAGTACTTTTGGGAAAGCCCCTTGAAGTACTGAGCGATGGTCGGAAGGTCTAAATCTCTATGGAGATCGATGTTGCGTACGAACCACGGCGCCCCGGTTGCAATCCGTGTAAATCTCGGGACTCGCATAGGACATGACGGAACGTATGCAAGCTTTGTAAAGTGTCACCTTATTGCGAAGGGACATTTTACTCCGCTTGCCTAACAGCGGATATAAACGACCTAATATGTAGGCCGCTCTGCTACGAACGGTCCTAATATGCGCAGTGAATACTAACTTTCTATCTAACGTTACTCCTAGGTATTTTGCCTCGTCTTTCCAAGGTATCGGTTTATCAAAGAGTTTGATTCGCGGGAGGAGCCTTGGGGGGCCCCGTTCGAAGAGCACCGAAACGCTCTTCTCAGGGTTTACCTCGATCCGCCATTTCCGCAGCCAACTCTCGAGGGAGTCGACTGCGGATTAGAGACGTTGGTATATCTCCCAGTGATCCTTAGAGGACGTGTAAAGCGCGGTATCGTCCGCGTACATGGCAAGGTGCACTTTAGATCGCGGTCTAGGAATATCGCTATCGTAGATGGAGTAGAGGATGGGCGAGAGAACTGAACCCTGGGGAACACCCGTCCTGTTGGGGCGGGGGGTTGACAAAACGCCTTCCACTCTGTAGCGAAAGGAGCGATTCGACAGGTAGTCCCGTATGATGAGTACGAGTCTGTCCGACACCTTGAACTGGTATAACTTGTACACCAGTCCATTGTGCCAGACCCTGTCGAACGCCTTAGCTACATCGAGGAAGAGCGCTCCTGTCCTATGCTTCTTGGCCCTCACAGTGGCCCCTATCAGTATGTGCTCCGTGAGGCGTTGCACCTGATGGGAACATGAATGGTTGGCTCTAAAGCTGAACTGCTCATTTGGGATGATTTTGAGTCTCTCGACTTCCGATCTAAGTCTACAGAGGATGATTCTCTCATATACCTTCCCTAAGGAACTAAGAAGACTAATGGGACGGTAACTGAGAACACATTATATTGACCGATTTGTCGACTATTTCGACATGATCGCGATCAACCGATTGAGCAGACACACAGCACTGGCTCTCTAGACTGTCGGCTAAGCACTCAGCTTTGTCAGGGTCGTCAAACGCGATGGCGGAGTTAGGTCCAACCAAGGGAGGCATATCTGAGACAGTGTCCGCCTTCAACGCTCTCTGTAACCGCCAGAATGCCTGGTGTGTTGGAGAGAGCGTCGCAAGCGTCCTATCCCAGCCGCTATCTCTGAAGTCGTCGAGAGCTTGTCTCGACTCTCTCTGGAGACGGCGCAGCCTCCGTCGGTTGTCTTCTGTCGGGTATCGGTCGTGGGCTCTAATCGCGGCGTTTTTACGGGTGATGAGAAGTCTAATGTCCGGAGGGAGTGCTCGGTAACCCTCGAAGTTCACTCGGACTTCCCTCGAGGACTTTCCTATGCTGTCTACCAAATGTTCTGTCAAGTTAGTCGCGGCTGAAACAGCGTCCTCGACCGATGTAAGCTGGTCAGGAATTTTGTCGAGGTGCGCTGATACGAGGGAATGGAGTTGCTCTCGAAGCTTCATCCAGTTAATAATTGTTTTTGTCGCGGGTTCCCTTAGGGGGGGGAGGTCCTAGCTGAAATAAGACCGGTCGATGGTCAGAGTCTAGCTCGGATAGAGTCTCGATAGAACGTAACTGCAGTGTCACGCCCTTCAAGAGTACTATGTCGAGCACGTCGGGTCTGTCATGTCGGAAGTCTGTGTCGCACTATCGCGTGGGACTCAAAGGCGCGGTGATCTCGAAGTCGAGACCAGCCTTGTAACTTAGCCTATCAAGGAGATTTCCTCTACTGTTTGCGACAGTAGAGTTCCAGCGGAGATGTTTGCAATTTAGGTCGCCGGCCAGAATGGTTGCGTTACCTAATAGGAGTAAGGACTGAAGGTCCCTCTCAACTAAGGCTTTATTGGGAGAGAGATAGACGGATGCTAGTACGATCGACTGATGCCCGGTCATACCCACCTGACATAATGACGCTTCTACGTTAACTAGTTGGGGCGGATCGAGCGGAGTGCAATGAAGAGACCTTCTGTAGTAGATGATGGTTCCCCCCTTCGCGGTTGCCCTATCGTTCCTAACGAGACGGTAATTCGCGATGCGCGGATCACGATTACACGGCTTCAGAAAGGTCTCTTGTACTAACAGGACGTCTATCTGGTGCGTGACCACGAAATCGCGCACTAGATCTATCTGCTTAAGTAGCCCATTCGCGTTGAATGTAGCGACAGTCAGAGAGCGAGGTTTTACCCTTCCACGCGATGTCATCATGTTGACATCGTGTGTTCGTATATCGATTTGATAAGGACGGCGTGCTTGAGGAGCACTTCCATCCTCGCGGGAGGGTTCCGCGCGGAATCCCTCATTTCGTTCGAAAAGACTAGGAGCTCTTCGATGTCTATTACGCCGAAGAGGCTCGTGACGCATGCGAGCGAACTCGCAACTCCGTCGGTGGAGTTACGAACCGGCGGCGGCGGTATCGACTGGGGGACGGGCTGTGGGATAATCCTCGGAGGCTTCACCCAAGCGTTCGAGACCGCGTTCGCGGGTGCCTGAGGGGCCTGGGATGCCTGAGGGGCCGCGGGCCTCCTAGGGGCTAGAGGAGCCCATGGAGGCTGGACGAACCGAGGAGGATGCCTTGCCGGCTGTGTCCTGCGCGGCGCTTTGGGGCACCCGCGATAATTCGCGGGATGGCCCTTCTGTCCGCACAGGACGCAGCTGGGAGGATCCTCAGGGACCGGTCCCTTCCGCGAGCAGTCGGCTGTCGCGTGGTCGTCCAGGCACTTGACGCACCTTGGACGCGCGTGACAAAAACGTTGGGAATGCCCATAGAGCTGGCAGCGATGACACTGACCAGGAAAACCGCGACCGCGTGTAGGTTCGACCCTAAGGCTGGAGAGTTGGCAGACTGCCTTAACGTTAAAAATTTGCTTTCCTTCCGGGGAAAGCTCGAGATGGACGAGCACGAGATCGAACGGGACCCTAGTGGTCGCTCGGTACATGCGGTGCACCGAGATGACGGGGAACGATTGGGACTTAAGGTCCTCGAAAATCCGCTCAGTAGTGAGCTCCACGGGGAGCCCTCGGATGACCACCGTTAAGCGGCGTTCATCCTCTAGCGCGTAAGTGTGGTATCCGTAACCACGTTCGCGGAGTAGACGAGTCAGACCACGGTGGTCCGACGAAGACGCGGTTTGAACGCGTATACCGTCGGCGGTATTTCGGGCGGACGTGAAATGGAGTTTGTGTTCCGTCATAAGTGCGGACAAAGTGTCCCACTTAGACTTGTCCCTTATGTAAAGCGGCGGCGGCGCGGGGGACTTCCGTGGCGCTAAAGGCGCAGGCGCTGAAGGCGCCTCCGCGGGCGCTGAAGGCGCCTCCGCGGGCGCTGAAGGCGCGGACGACGGCGACGCGGACGCGTGCGCTTCGGGCGCGATCGGCGAGCGTTCGCGAGTCGGGCCCGGGCCCGAAGAACGGTTGGGCGACGCGGGTTCGCTACTAGCGGGTTTTGAGGCCCGTTTTCGCGGGACGTTCGAGGAGAGCGCTTTCGTCGCTTTCCTCTTGGCCGATTTGGTCTGCACGGTCGTGAAACCGTCGTCCTCGTCAGCGTCCGAGGAAGGGGACGAACTCCCCGACTCGGAATCCGAGGCCGTCTGCTCCGTAGGAGTAGCGGCCTCGACCTCCATGTCGGAGGTGCTCTCGGTCGCGATCGCGGCGCGCGAGGTCGAGGGCGGAGACTCGATGCCTAACAGGACAGAGTACTGCAGGCATAATTCAGGCGCAATTCCGTGGACCCAACCAAAGAACTGCGACTTGGACAGATCTTCGGGTTCCGCCGCGGATTTGGGGTCCATGGTGGAGCCCGGAGATATGAGCCGTCCTCCCTGCATGAGCAGGGAGGCGAGTGCCTAACGTGAACCCTATCAAATCTCTGTCAGTAGGTGACAGAGGTGTGCCTAATACCCTAACGACTGTGTACTTACACGACGCAGGCTATTACGACGAAGTCTTTGAATTGCGTTTCGTACCCTAACTAGGGCGACGTCGGACTTGTTGGACCCCTATGCAGGCTCGCCGGCCCGCAGGTGTGCTTGCGGCGATGACTCACGCACAAACACAATCACTACGCTGGCTTGCACACAATGGAGGTCGTTATCTTGACCGGCGCAGGTGTACGAGCGATCGGTGCAGGTGGTCGGCACAGGTGGCTGGGCGGTCAGCGTGCGGCCCAGGTAGGTGGCGCGAATAGGCGGAGCAGGTAAAAGGGACATGTGTCCCGGTCGATTGCTCAACGGTGAATGTACCAGAACATTTCTCATTACTTCCTATACAATTTGATTACTGGGTAATTTATTGGATGTATTAAAAATAAGTAATATGCGAACGCGATTGAGCGATGTTTCTCATATAAATTCCCTCTCGTTTTTAACCGTAAAATATTCGGAGAAAATTAAAGGACTCCTCCTTGATTGCTTCCCGTCTTCTCACAGCGTACTAATTAATCCATACAAATTGTGGGCTTAACCACTCTTCTGATTGCCTTGACCACAGTGCTTAGAAATTTTATATAAACAAAGTACATATTCAAGACAAAGTTTTCATTTGGGCAGGAAAGCTATGAGAAGGAAATGCAAATTACATATTTTCAATTTGAAGGTTTGTAAGTTACAATATATTTCATATTCTTGTTTACCTTGACTAAAACATTAATTCTCCTGTCAAGGTATCTCCATAACTTTTGTATGCAAGCATCGTTCTATCTATCCGTCCGTAGCGTGTCAATGCAACGTATCTATCAGGAATGTTCGTTCAATACATTGGTCCTTTATGGCCAATTTGTGACATTGTAAGAACTCTGAATCTTTAGATAACATTTTATTGTATTCTATAAGTATATTTTATAAAAGCGAGTTTCTTCTATCGAATCATGTTTGGCAATTGTATATCACTTGGCTTGTATATCACTATATTTTCAAGACCAAAGATTTTGTATCATTTGTCATGCTATTAAGTAAATTTACTAACGATAACTAACTAAACTATATTTTTCCAAAAAAGCTTTTACTTTATCATTTTTAAACATTTAAACTAACTCCCACAAAGTCTGTAAAATTTTTGAAGTAATTTTAGATATATATCTTAATGTGTAACACTATAATAACTTCAAATAAAACTTTTTATCACGTTTGAGCAACAATTTCCGTAACTAAAAAGTTTTTTTAAAAACTTCATATTGTAGATATCTGAAATCACAAACAGCTAACGGTTAACACGTTCGCTGCGACATCATAATTAAAAAACTTTCAGCTAGTGCATTAGGGATCTAAAAGATCTCGAAACTAATTTATCCCCGGGTGCGTTGGGGACCTAATCAGTCCCCTAAAAGTACAATTCTGAAAATAATTTATATCTTCAACAAAAACAATGACATATACTTAAAAATTTCGTGGGTCAAAGATAGTCTACTGTTCTATATTTTGCTAGGTTCGCACGCAGTTATGACAAAAGAATATGCCACAAATACAAATCAAAAATTAGACATCGATTGTATCTCGTTCCGCAACCAGAGATAGACCAATATGTGAAGTGACTAGTGATGGGAATAAACTAAAATGTCATTTGTCGATAGAAAAAGTTTAATTTACGAAGTAGTTATTTATTATAAACTACGGAAAATGTTTGTCATTAAAGCAAGCATATCGACTTTTCGCATTGTGAGCAAATCGTAATGATTTTTTTTTATTTAATTTTTTATATATGACACACCTGTGCGGCCTGACACACAGTGTGCGGCCAATATGGTATAAGATATTCTGCACAATAATAAAGATCTAGCTGCTCGCCACAAAATGTTTTTTAGAAGCTTCAGAGCTGTTTACCGTGCGTCGTAATTTTTCATAACAACCCACGCAACGTCTTTTTTTTTGTTTCCTCGTTGGAAAACATGATCAACACATCTTCCTTCAGGATTTTTTTTTGAAGTGAAACTTCTTTAGAATCGTTGTGATTTCAAACCTGATGCAACGGAAAAAACGACAGGTAAGAGACACAAATACAAAAATGTGTAGAATGAAGCCGGTAAAGAATGAGACAGAAATATACACACAATTTTATATTATCGGTCTCTCCTCTTTGTTTTCGTATAGCTTCATCTCTTTTACACCATGTTGCTATGGAAATACTAAATAATCAAAATGACAAGTATGTGGATTACAAAACACAATTTACATTAACCAAAAATAAAATTATCGGATTAGAGTTTTATAATTAAATAATGAATTGTAATTACATACTGGACAATACGATTTTATGGACTTGCTATTGAAACTAATAAATAAATTCAAGATTATAACATGAAGAAGAAATTATGAAATATAATTTATAATATTTTTAAAATACATTGATTGTCTGAAATACAAGAAATAAGAATGAAAAGAAATAAGAGTTTTGGCTGAGAAATGGAGCATTGGGGTCCTGATCTTTACAAGTTCTGTTTTGCTATACCTAGGACGAACAAAAACTCGAAACAGCAGAAACAATTATGAAGAATAATTTTATTTGTGATATAGTGACGATCCAACATGTTAAGAAGTCTAAAGTTATTATTTTTAAAGTGAATTGTGTACATTTGTCTGTTTTTTTGTGGTACTTATGTGTTTCTTTTATGAGAATATTATACGTCAGAAACAGTCGATTTACTTCTTACGTTTTAATTAATTAATATTAATGAAAATTATGACGTTTTTCTGTTACGCGCCATCTTTATTTCTAAGTCACATTTGTCCGTTACGAGCCATATTTGAAATGAAACTTTTTTTATCGACGGATGGGAGAAATTTTATAGCAATGTCAAAAAATTGTAACGTTTTTCTGTTACGCGCCATCTTTATTTTTGCTTAAACTTTATCTAATTTAACTTAATTAGCTATTCCTGTAAAGTTGTAATTAGTGAATCATTTTTCAAAAAAATATGTCATAAAGAAGTTTCACTTCTTACATGTGTACACTAATACACACACACATATTTTTTTTTATTTTACTGGATAATGCCGCGGTATTAACCGGCGATAATGTTTTCTTTCTTAGAATGCTCACCAAAATTAATTGACTTTTTATACTTTTTTTTTTTCAAAGTAACTCATTGTTTTTAACAACAATTAAAACAATTTAAAATATAAACACGTCGATATATTTACGCGAGTGCTATTTTTGAAACGTGAGCGCGTCTCCACACATCGATACTTGAACAACACTAAAACGACACGCAGCGCCTGCGCCGCCTACCTACGTATGATTCCACGAGTAATAAAATATCCCCTAACGCAAGTAATGAAAAAAATTATAGTACTGTTCGTTAGGGACCTAATCCATCCCTAATTTTTTTTATTATGTCTATGAACTCACCTTCAAGTAGGATACAAATGTGTATATTTGTCTTGCTCATACATAAAGAACTTTACAAGTTAGAGCCCCCCGCAAGGAGTGAAACAACAGCATTTCAGTCCACGCACATTACGAAAGTCCCACAAGAGATCTAATAGACCTCGTAACGCAGCGAACGTGTTAAGAAGCTTCAAGTCGTGACTGTTGTGATGCAATGCTATTGAAATGTCTGTTAAATTAAAATATTAGGAATCCGTAAAAGCGTAAGTAAGTAAGCGTGAGTAATATTGTTTGTTAAATGGCTGGCTCACGACTATTTTAATAGTTTTTGATATTTCTTGCGTTATCAAGGTCTGATTTAGTTGTGCTCTTTGCATTTAAGCGGGATAAGGTTTATTGTTTAACTTAATATTAACTTATGTTAAAAGTAAAATCATGTTGTTCCTTTAGTAATATTTTGTATGATTTTTGTAATTTGAAATTGGCAGTTTTAATATCGCTAGACAACTAATACTCCTTTCCTGATTCATATTCATTGAGTATTATTCTATTATATTCAGTGACGATGTTGACAACATCCAAAGTTTCAAATTGCTTCTCTCCGGAGCCAATCGAGTAAACATTGAGAATTTGCGCCTCCCTTGCTTTCAATATTGTCCCTAAAAACTGGTATATTAGCAATGCAACGTGTATTTAAGTTCTACATAATATATACATAATACTTAGAATATAAATTACAATGCAACATAATTATATATTTCTCTAATTTTCTATGTATGATTTGAAATATTAAAAAAAAAAAAGGCAAATCATCTTAAGATTTTTATTAGTTTATTGATAGAAATATCAATAAACTATTATAATATACTACATGTTAAACAAAAGACAAAAAACAATTAGCTCGAAAGTCGCATTGAGGCATTTATTATAAATTTCCTTCAAACGTAATATTCCCAAATTCAAATTCAAAGTCACAACAATATTGATGAAACGAGAGGCATTGAAACTCGCTTAGGCTAGACCAAGTTTGTTGGTCACAACCGATTCGCTTTTAATTATTGCTCCTGAATGTTCTGCTGATTTTCAAGTATTTCAGAATATCTTATATTTTAAGTGACTCTGTCGATAATATCTTGAGAATCCATTAGGCCCTTTGAGGGTCTTTTTTGTCGCCTATCTGTCCTTTGTTAAAAAAGTGATCTTTCGTTACGGTTATGCTTTTCCGTTTGCAGTTTAATTTTAGAGTATCCTAAAAAAATATAAACATAACGAGTAGAAACTTTGTATAAGTAGGTATTGTGTTTTGACATCTTTAGGTAATATTGCTATATACATTAACACTTGAATAAGTTTTTGCTTGATCAAATAACTTTCAAATATCAAAATAGATAAAGTCCATATAATAATACTTTTTATATAATATGTAAACTACAAGTAGATTGAGTTATAATGATAATAATTGCTTGCAGATTATTTATGTTAAAAGCGCTTGCTATCTATAATCTTCACGCTTCTTTCCAGTTAAGTAATGACAAAAACCTTTCGAAAACACTTCAATTTTTTGTCATTTACGAGAGACGAATAGCTTCGAAGATGTGTGGAGATTTGGATGTAAAAAATCCTTTATTTATCATAGTTAGAAAACCCTAAAAACTCTCTTAAAATAGGTTAAAAACTATGGAAATTAAATATTTAAACCGTTCAAGTTCAAGTTTCCGATAACAATTGCTTCATGCTTTAGTTTTGCATTTTGTGTTTGTGACATAAATAAATAATTACGAATATATTTCATAACTCGATTTTAATAAACACGTCATCAAAATATTTCAGATCCCAAGTTTAAAGACAGAGGTGACAAGAATAATATTAGCTCCGACGTATTGCAGTTTTATGTGACTAATAAATTGGGGAACTGTCTTCTGTGGTTATTATTCTGTATTTATTTGAATCTGATACTCGAAAATATTACGATTCCAGAGGTTTATTAGCTTCAATAATAGTGAAAATACATAGAGAGAGAAAAATATTTTTTTTTTATTGAAAAGGAGATGGAAATTTATGTCTCTTTAATTGTATTCAAATAATCACTACTTATGTTTTTTGAGACTCTTAAAAAATATTTTCCCTGGAAAGCACAAAGTTTCGTATGTAAAATCTAATTGTATCATCATAGTCATCAAAGATTGATGAAAGAAAATGTATGAACGCATCCTTAAAGTTTCAAAGACGTGGCGACGTTCTCCGTTTGAATAGTAAATGCCGGCAGGCGCGGCGGCTCGTGTGCTACCGGTGAGGTCTTTGTCTTTTTTTTTTGTCTAGCGCCTGAGGCCCAACAATTTTGGATCCACACCCTACCACTACATTACCCAAGGTAGAACTTTATTCTTAGAGACCAGCAGGATTTGCGCATTCGCTTCTTAAATGCCTATTAGAAAATATTCCAATGCGTGATAAATGATATGACAAATACGAATTTGTAATGGTATATTAAAAAAAAAACTGATACTTAAATTTCCCTTAATATTTCCTTTAATGTTTGTTGAAGAGAAATAATTTATTCATCAACCGTATACTATATATATATATAGAACCATTTAAAATTTAATTTCACTCTTGAATTGTTGTTATTCGATCTAGAAGTGACATTTGCATGTCCGACTCATGACTTGATGTTCGTAACCGCTGTAAATGGATTATTTGTTCTGTTATGAACGACAATGGTAAGTGGTTTAATAAACTGCTAACAATGCAAAACTTGATGCACTAGAACAATAATGTTCTTTTTGAACGAAGCATTTCAATTATTTATTGTGTTTTAATCGAATTTTATAAAAATATTGTTGTGACAAAAAAAGATAAACCAAACGAAAAATATTTATAAATATATGCAAACTTGAATTTTACTTTTAGGCTCTATTTCATTAGCAGAACTTAGTTATAACAATTTACGATAGAAACGTATTTATTTTCAGTTTGACCTATTTTACTATCAGATTGCAGTTGCAGTCACGCAGGTCTGCCTTTGGGCACCGATTTTGCGAATGAGTCGAAAGCGATCAAAACCAAGATACCACCATTGTTTGGGTTTTATTTAGACATATTTAAAGAAGGCTTAAATCAGGTAACCATACAACACCACCATAATGCTCAGACACTTTGCGTCAGCACTGAAATCATAAGGGAATGTATAAAATTCAATTTTAACATAAGCTTGTAAAGTCAGGATAATGACCGTGTCTGAGCGAAACGGCAAACACTTCCATCATTAATATAAAATATACTTGAATCAAAGTACGTGTAGTAATCAACTGCTAATTATAAGTTTCATACCAGATCCGACGCTTTATGTAAACTTGAAGCTTTTAATCGTTAAGAAAAAACGGAGCGTGTAAAATTAATATGTACAAAGTATAAAATAAGGATGAAAGTAGCGTCTATAATTACGATGCGAATGATATTGTTTCACTGTATATTTCTATGGTGTGCTCGTAAACCGTCACTCTGCAGGACGGCTAAAGGCTCATGGAGCGTCAAAGATTAATGGTATTAATATTTTACCGCTTGTATCTCTTGCGATTTTGTTTATATGAGGCGGAATGATGGAATGGAACTGTTATATACTTGCCTTGTATATAATAATTCCTAACGTGCCTAATATATTCATCTAGTCAGCCCTTTTGATTTCTCATAGTATTTTTATTAAGATAATAGTTCAGTTCGAATCCATGTTCCGCGCGTGACACTTCCTCTTTTAATTAAGTCTTTATATTGTATTCAATTCAAATAAAGTGTTTTGTGAATTAAATATTATTTTTTAAAAAGGGCTTTCTCCGAAACCTTATAGCAATTTGGTGGCAGCGGTGGGATACCAATGGTGAAGGTATCCTTGGGACGTCTCCGTTGAAATTCTTAAATAAAGTAATTATCAAAGTTATCGCGAGTGTCAAAAGTGCTATAATAATAATAATAATAATAATAACTCCTTGGTAATTGCCACGAGTTGTCACGTTTTTAATGGTCAATTTTTGGTAAAAATATTTAATAACAAAAATCAAGTTTTTACAATATTAAAATTAATTAATTCAGTAATGCAACATGAAAAATAAAAAGAAAAAACCAAACCAAACAAAAATGTTACCAAAACGAACAACCAAAAATAAGTAAAAATAAGAGAACTGTGACAATTGGCACTCGATGATCCGATGATAACCAGGAGTAAAAACGTCAACGCACGCCAACCACCGCAGCCCGTCGCACCGAGCAGCTCCACGACATCAGAGGAGGAGTACGCAACTCCTCTTGAGGTAATCGTGTCGAGCAGTGACGACGAGCTGCCGCCTCCAGCGCCGCGCCGAGCACCAGCGCCGCGCCGTGGGAGGCCACCGCTGCCGCGCTTGGGGTCTACTGGGGCATCCGCCCCGCGTTCGGCCCCCGCCGTCGGTGGTGCAGTGCGCCGCATGAAATGGACGCAAAATATGAACGAAAATGTCATGCGAGCGTACTATAGGGCGACAGAGGGTGGCACTAACCTCATTGCGTGGCGAACCCGTTTGCTGTCTTTGTTTCAGGCCCTTGAACTAGAGTTGACCGTTTCGGCCCAACGACTATCGGATCAGGTGCGGTTTATTCAACGTAATCGTGCGTTGGATGACTCCGCACTTGACCGGCTTCGCTCCGAGGTGACAGTCTCTGCATCCACCACCGAAAGCATCCATTCGCGAGCCCAGTTATCGTCCGCTCCTTCGGTGGCAGGGTTAGTGGTTGGAGATGCTGATGTGGGGGGCGTTGAGATTACAACCGTAAGTACCCAAGATAATGAGCAATTAAGGAGGACTTTGGAGGATGCGATTTTGGAATTTAAAGACATACCAGCCCGCGACAGGCCACGGTTACCCTGTTTTCCCACGCATAGACGTAATATGTCGCTAGTAATGGCTCTAGACTGCATGCTAGACTCTTATCTTCGTTTTAGCAATAGTCTCACTGATACCCATTCAATTCTTTATTGTGCAGCTGTTGCAGCGTGCCGCTCCGCCCGTGTCAGATTTCCTGAGCCTGATAGGGTGGTGCGGTCCACTGAGGACACACCCGCATGGCAGATGAGGATTGAACGGCGTATCAGCGCAGCTAGGGTCATTATTGGCAAGTTAATCTGCTTCAGATCGGGAAACATCCGGCCGAGAGTCATGCGTTATGTTACACAGGCCTTTGCCGGTACTGGAATTAGACCTCAGGATTATATGGCCTATGTAACAGAACGTATAGACTTCCTGAAGCAGAAAGTTTGTGCGTGGGCAAATCGTATCCGTCGTTATAAACAACGTGTTAATAGGTATAAACAGAATCGCATATTCCAAAGTGACCAAAGAAAGGTTTATAGAAGCTGGGAGGAATCTGCTACGAATGTGATTGATGGGCAGTTACCAAATATGGAAGAAATGTTCACATTTTGGACAAATATTTGGTCGGCGCCTATTAATCACAACGATGGTGGCTGGATGCGTGTTGTTGAGCGCGCGTGTGAACACCTGCAGCCAATGGAGGCTATATTTATAAGCCCAGATAATGTCAGGGATGCGATCCGTTCGACCCATAACTGGAAAAGTCCTGGGCCGGACGGATTACATAACTTTTGGCTCAAATGGCTGCGGTCTTCACACGAACGTTTGGCTGGGCAATTCCAGGAAGCCATCGTGTCCGGATCCCTACCATCTTTTATGACGACAGGAATCACCTTTCTGCTCCACGAGTCTGGTAGTATCACGGATCCAAAGAACTTTCGACCTATCACGTGCTTACCAACAATTTATAAGCTTCTTACATCCATTTTGACTTCAAAATTAAACACACATTTGTATGCAAATAGCATTTTAGATCCCGCTCAAAATGGATGTAAGATTGGGTCTCGTGGTACTAAGGAGCTCCTCCTTATTGACGTGGCCATTAATGAAAAGGTTCGCCGAGGTAAGAAGGGTCACTCCGCCGCCTGGAGTGATTATAAAAAGGCCTATGATTCGGTGCCTCATACATGGTTAAGACGAGTACTAGAAGTGTATAAGATTGACACAGATCTATGCGCTTTTCTTAATTCATGTATGAGGCAATGGACAACGGTCCTTTGTCTTCCAGGGGGCGGAGGAAGTCTTCTTACTTCCGAACCTGTAAGGATTGAGCGAGGTATTTTCCAGGGTGATAGCTTGAGTCCTTTGTGGTTTTGTCTAGCTTTGAACCCCTTAAGCACGTTGCTTAGGGATTCAAAACTGGGATTTCGCTTTCGCAGAGGGGGTGATATCATTTCACATCTTTTGTACATGGACGATCTCAAATTATTTGCACCAAATAAAGCAGATCTGGTATCATTACTAAGCGTTACGCAAACGTTTAGTAATGACATTAGGATGGAGTTTGGTGTAGATAAATGTGCGGTTGCACATGTGCAGAGTGGCCGAGTTGTAAATAGCGAATATTTACAACTCTCGGAGACAACGTCCCTCAGATCCCTCTCCGAAACCGAGTGCTACAAATACCTTGGTATGTCGGAATGCTTAGGCATACTAAGTGGGGACATTAAACAGCTAGTGAAGGAACGCTTCTTTAACCGCTTGACAAAAGTCCTAAAAAGTCTTTTGTCAGGAGGTAACAAAGTGCGTGCATTCAACAGTTTGGTAATGCCCGTGCTGATGTATACTTTCGGCATATTAAGGTGGACTCAGACTGAATTAGATGCCCTGGACCGAAAGGCCCGAAAACTATTGACAATGTATCGCATGCATCATCCGCGCTCATCAGTGATGAGATTGTATATTCCACGGAAGTGTGGAGGTCGTGGCTTCCTTAATGCCAAAAACTTACACAACCGTGAGGTATGCAATCTTAGGGAATATTTCCTTCATGCTGAGTGTGGAATGCATCGGGACATTGTTGCAGTAGATAATGGTCTTACACCGCTCTCCTTAGCCAAAGATAACTGGCATAAACCGGTAGTACTTAGTACTGACGACCGTATAAGTATATGGAAGAGTAAGGAGCTTCATGGACGGTTCCACCAGGCACTTTATGGGCCTGATGTAGACCTTCTGGCGTCCGTGGCTTGGCTACGCTTCGGTGATCTCTTTGGTGAAACCGAAGGTTTTGCTTGTGCAATTGCTGACGAAGTTGTCAAGACGAACAACTATCGGAAATACATAATAAAGGATGGCACTGTTGACATATGTCGTGCGTGCCACCAACCAGGAGAATCCATCAGACATGTTATTTCCGGTTGTTGTCATGTTGCCAATGGAGAGTATTTGCACAGGCACAACCAAGTAGCCAAGATTATCCACCAAGAACTTGCTCTTCGATACGGTCTTGTACCTTTTGAAGTGCCATTTTATAAGTACTCACCGGAGCCAGTTTTGGAAAATGGTCATGCTAAGCTCTATTGGGACCGATCTATCATAACGGACAGGACTATTGTAGCCAATAAGCCTGATATCGTGTTGGTAGTACGGTTAGGGCGCCGGGCATTTCTTGTTGATATCAGTGTCCCGTGTGACGCTAATCTTGTGAAAGCTGAGAAGGACAAACTGTCAAAATACTTGGACTTAGCTCACGAGATTACCGACATGTGGGATGTTGGAGTCAACAATAATTGTCCCGATGGTAGTTTCCGTCAATGGTCTTATAGCGAAGAGTCTCGATCATCATCTCAAGAGGCTCTGACTAAAAAACTGGATCAAGGGTCGGATGCAAAGAGCAGCAGTTTTGGGTACGGCACGCATTGTGAGGAAGTTTCTTTCGCTGTCGCCCTAACCACCGACGGACTGGTTGTAAGGCCCACGTCGGCGGGATACTGTTTTTTATATTTATATTTAAAATGTTTTTTTTTAAATGTTATATGTATAAATGTAAATAATAAGATTAAAATAAAATAAATGAATAATAATAACTCCTTGGTAAGTGACACGGAATGGTCACGTTTTTAAATGTCAATTTTTGTTTAAAATATTTATTTTCAAAATCCAGTTTTTATCATATTTAAATCATTTCATACAGTTATACAAAATGCAAAATAAACGGAAAAAAAAACAATACCTACAATATACAAAACTGTGAACTACTTACAAAAAGTAACTGGAAAAAAGTGAACTGTGACAATGTGAAAATAAATACTCTTAAATAATGATCACAAGGAGTAGAAACATAAACGCACGCCCACCACCGCAGCCCGTAGCACCGAACAGCTCCACATCTTCAGAGGAGGAGTACGCAACTCCTCCTGAGGAAATCGTGTCGAGCAGTGACGATGAGCTGCCGCCTCCAGCGCCGCGCCGAGCACCAGCGCCGCGCCGTGGGAGGCCACCGCTGCCGCGCTTGGGGCCTACTGGGGCATCCGCCCCGCGTTCGGCCCCCGCCGTCGGTGGTGCAGTGCGCCGCATGAAATGGACGCAAAATATGACAGAGGGTGGCACTAACCTCACTGCGTGGCGAACCCGTTTGCTGTCTTTGTTTCAGGTCCTTGAACCAGAGTTGACCGTTTCGGCCCAAGGACTATCGGATCAGGTGCGGTTTATTCAACGTAATCGTGCGTTGGATGACTCCGCACTTGACCGGCTTCGCTCCGAGGTGACAGTCTCTGCATCCACCACCGAAAGCATCCATTCGCGAGCCCAGTTATCGTCCGCTCCTTCGGTGGCAGGGTTAGTGGTTGGAGATGCTGATGTGGGGGGCGTTGAGATTACAACCGTAAGTACCCAAGATAATGAGCAATTAAGGAGGACTTTGGAGGATGCGATTTTGGAATTTAAAGACATACCAGCCCGCGACAGGCCACGGTTACCCTGTTTTCCCACGCATAGACGTAATATGTCGCTAGTAATGGCTCTAGACTGCATGCTAGACTCTTATCTTCGTTCTAGCAATAGTCTCACTGATACCCATTCAATTCTTTATTGTGCAGCTGTTGCAGCGTGCCGCTCCGCCCGTGTCAGATTTCCTGAGCCTGATAGGGTGGTGCGGTCCACTGAGGACACACCCGCATGGCAGATGAGGATTGAACGGCGTATCAGCGCAGCTAGGGTCATTATTGGCAAGTTAATCTGCTTCAGATCGGGAAACATCCGGCCGAGAGTCATGCGTTATGTTACACAGGCCTTTGCCGGTACTGGAATTAGACCTCAGGATTATATGGCCTATGTAACAGAACGTATAGACTTCCTGAAGCAGAAAGTTTGTGCGTGGGCAAATCGTATCCGTCGTTATAAACAACGTGTTAATAGGTATAAACAGAATCGCATATTCCAAAGTGACCAAAGAAAGGTTTATAGAAGCTGGGAGGAATCTGCTACGAATGTGATTGATGGGCAGTTACCAAATATGGAAGAAATGTTCACATTTTGGACAAATATTTGGTCGGCGCCTATTAATCACAACGATGGTGGCTGGATGCGTGTTGTTGAGCGCGCGTGTGAACACCTGCAGCCAATGGAGGCTATATTTATAAGCCCAGATAATGTCAGGGATGCGATCCGTTCGACCCATAACTGGAAAAGTCCTGGGCCGGACGGATTACATAACTTTTGGCTCAAATGGCTGCGGTCTTCACACGAACGTTTGGCTGGGCAATTCCAGGAAGCCATCGTGTCCGGATCCCTACCATCTTTTATGACGACAGGAATCACCTTTCTGCTCCACGAGTCTGGTAGTATCACGGATCCAAAGAACTTTCGACCTATCACGTGCTTACCAACAATTTATAAGCTTCTTACATCCATTTTGACTTCAAAATTAAACACACATTTGTATGCAAATAGCATTTTAGATCCCGCTCAAAATGGATGTAAGATTGGGTCTCGTGGTACTAAGGAGCTCCTCCTTATTGACGTGGCCATTAATGAAAAGGTTCGCCGAGGTAAGAAGGGTCACTCCGCCGCCTGGAGTGATTATAAAAAGGCCTATGATTCGGTGCCTCATACATGGTTAAGACGAGTACTAGAAGTGTATAAGATTGACACAGATCTATGCGCTTTTCTTAATTCATGTATGAGGCAATGGACAACGGTCCTTTGTCTTCCAGGGGGCGGAGGAAGTCTTCTTACTTCCGAACCTGTAAGGATTGAGCGAGGTATTTTCCAGGGTGATAGCTTGAGTCCTTTGTGGTTTTGTCTAGCTTTGAACCCCTTAAGCACGTTGCTTAGGGATTCAAAACTGGGATTTCGCTTTCGCAGAGGGGGTGATATCATTTCACATCTTTTGTACATGGACGATCTCAAATTATTTGCACCAAATAAAGCAGATCTGGTATCATTACTAAGCGTTACGCAAACGTTTAGTAATGACATTAGGATGGAGTTTGGTGTAGATAAATGTGCGGTTGCACATGTGCAGAGTGGCCGAGTTGTAAATAGCGAATATTTACAACTCTCGGAGACAACGTCCCTCAGATCCCTCTCCGAAACCGAGTGCTACAAATACCTTGGTATGTCGGAATGCTTAGGCATACTAAGTGGGGACATTAAACAGCTAGTGAAGGAACGCTTCTTTAACCGCTTGACAAAAGTCCTAAAAAGTCTTTTGTCAGGAGGTAACAAAGTGCGTGCATTCAACAGTTTGGTAATGCCCGTGCTGATGTATACTTTCGGCATATTAAGGTGGACTCAGACTGAATTAGATGCCCTGGACCGAAAGGCCCGAAAACTATTGACAATGTATCGCATGCATCATCCGCGCTCATCAGTGATGAGATTGTATATTCCACGGAAGTGTGGAGGTCGTGGCTTCCTTAATGCCAAAAACTTACACAACCGTGAGGTATGCAATCTTAGGGAATATTTCCTTCATGCTGAGTGTGGAATGCATCGGGACATTGTTGCAGTAGATAATGGTCTTACACCGCTCTCCTTAGCCAAAGATAACTGGCATAAACCGGTAGTACTTAGTACTGACGACCGTATAAGTATATGGAAGAGTAAGGAGCTTCATGGACGGTTCCACCAGGCACTTTATGGGCCTGATGTAGACCTTCTGGCGTCCGTGGCTTGGCTACGCTTCGGTGATCTCTTTGGTGAAACCGAAGGTTTTGCTTGTGCAATTGCTGACGAAGTTGTCAAGACGAACAACTATCGGAAATACATAATAAAGGATGGCACTGTTGACATATGTCGTGCGTGCCACCAACCAGGAGAATCCATCAGACATGTTATTTCCGGTTGTTGTCATGTTGCCAATGGAGAGTATTTGCACAGGCACAACCAAGTAGCCAAGATTATCCACCAAGAACTTGCTCTTCGATACGGTCTTGTACCTTTTGAAGTGCCATTTTATAAGTACTCACCGGAGCCAGTTTTGGAAAATGGTCATGCTAAGCTCTATTGGGACCGATCTATCATAACGGACAGGACTATTGTAGCCAATAAGCCTGATATCGTGTTGGTAGTACGGTTAGGGCGCCGGGCATTTCTTGTTGATATCAGTGTCCCGTGTGACGCTAATCTTGTGAAAGCTGAGAAGGACAAACTGTCAAAATACTTGGACTTAGCTCACGAGATTACCGACATGTGGGATGTTGGAGTCAACAATAATTGTCCCGATGGTAGTTTCCGTCAATGGTCTTATAGCGAAGAGTCTCGATCATCATCTCAAGAGGCTCTGACTAAAAAACTGGATCAAGGGTCGGATGCAAAGAGCAGCAGTTTTGGGTACGGCACGCATTGTGAGGAAGTTTCTTTCGCTGTCGCCCTAACCACCGACGGACTGGTTGTAAGGCCCACGTCGGCGGGATACTGTTTTTTATATTTATATTTAAAATGTTTTTTTTTAAATGTTATATGTATAAATGTAAATAATAAGATTAAAATAAAATAAATGAATAATAATAACTCCTTGGTAAGTGACACGGAATGGTCACGTTTTTAAATGTCAATTTTTGTTTAAAATATTTATTTTCAAAATCCAGTTTTTATCATATTTAAATCATTTCATACAGTTATACAAAATGCAAAATAAACGGAAAAAAAAACAATACCTACAATATACAAAACTGTGAACTACTTACAAAAAGTAACTGGAAAAAAGTGAACTGTGACAATGTGAAAATAAATACTCTTAAATAATGATCACAAGGAGTAGAAACATAAACGCACGCCCACCACCGCAGCCCGTAGCACCGAACAGCTCCACATCTTCAGAGGAGGAGTACGCAACTCCTCCTGAGGAAATCGTGTCGAGCAGTGACGATGAGCTGCCGCCTCCAGCGCCGCGCCGAGCACCAGCGCCGCGCCGTGGGAGGCCACCGCTGCCGCGCTTGGGGCCTACTGGGGCATCCGCCCCGCGTTCGGCCCCCGCCGTCGGTGGTGCAGTGCGCCGCATGAAATGGACGCAAAATATGACAGAGGGTGGCACTAACCTCACTGCGTGGCGAACCCGTTTGCTGTCTTTGTTTCAGGTCCTTGAACCAGAGTTGACCGTTTCGGCCCAAGGACTATCGGATCAGGTGCGGTTTATTCAACGTAATCGTGCGTTGGATGACTCCGCACTTGACCGGCTTCGCTCCGAGGTGACAGTCTCTGCATCCACCACCGAAAGCATCCATTCGCGAGCCCAGTTATCGTCCGCTCCTTCGGTGGCAGGGTTAGTGGTTGGAGATGCTGATGTGGGGGGCGTTGAGATTACAACCGTAAGTACCCAAGATAATGAGCAATTAAGGAGGACTTTGGAGGATGCGATTTTGGAATTTAAAGACATACCAGCCCGCGACAGGCCACGGTTACCCTGTTTTCCCACGCATAGACGTAATATGTCGCTAGTAATGGCTCTAGACTGCATGCTAGACTCTTATCTTCGTTCTAGCAATAGTCTCACTGATACCCATTCAATTCTTTATTGTGCAGCTGTTGCAGCGTGCCGCTCCGCCCGTGTCAGATTTCCTGAGCCTGATAGGGTGGTGCGGTCCACTGAGGACACACCCGCATGGCAGATGAGGATTGAACGGCGTATCAGCGCAGCTAGGGTCATTATTGGCAAGTTAATCTGCTTCAGATCGGGAAACATCCGGCCGAGAGTCATGCGTTATGTTACACAGGCCTTTGCCGGTACTGGAATTAGACCTCAGGATTATATGGCCTATGTAACAGAACGTATAGACTTCCTGAAGCAGAAAGTTTGTGCGTGGGCAAATCGTATCCGTCGTTATAAACAACGTGTTAATAGGTATAAACAGAATCGCATATTCCAAAGTGACCAAAGAAAGGTTTATAGAAGCTGGGAGGAATCTGCTACGAATGTGATTGATGGGCAGTTACCAAATATGGAAGAAATGTTCACATTTTGGACAAATATTTGGTCGGCGCCTATTAATCACAACGATGGTGGCTGGATGCGTGTTGTTGAGCGCGCGTGTGAACACCTGCAGCCAATGGAGGCTATATTTATAAGCCCAGATAATGTCAGGGATGCGATCCGTTCGACCCATAACTGGAAAAGTCCTGGGCCGGACGGATTACATAACTTTTGGCTCAAATGGCTGCGGTCTTCACACGAACGTTTGGCTGGGCAATTCCAGGAAGCCATCGTGTCCGGATCCCTACCATCTTTTATGACGACAGGAATCACCTTTCTGCTCCACGAGTCTGGTAGTATCACGGATCCAAAGAACTTTCGACCTATCACGTGCTTACCAACAATTTATAAGCTTCTTACATCCATTTTGACTTCAAAATTAAACACACATTTGTATGCAAATAGCATTTTAGATCCCGCTCAAAATGGATGTAAGATTGGGTCTCGTGGTACTAAGGAGCTCCTCCTTATTGACGTGGCCATTAATGAAAAGGTTCGCCGAGGTAAGAAGGGTCACTCCGCCGCCTGGAGTGATTATAAAAAGGCCTATGATTCGGTGCCTCATACATGGTTAAGACGAGTACTAGAAGTGTATAAGATTGACACAGATCTATGCGCTTTTCTTAATTCATGTATGAGGCAATGGACAACGGTCCTTTGTCTTCCAGGGGGCGGAGGAAGTCTTCTTACTTCCGAACCTGTAAGGATTGAGCGAGGTATTTTCCAGGGTGATAGCTTGAGTCCTTTGTGGTTTTGTCTAGCTTTGAACCCCTTAAGCACGTTGCTTAGGGATTCAAAACTGGGATTTCGCTTTCGCAGAGGGGGTGATATCATTTCACATCTTTTGTACATGGACGATCTCAAATTATTTGCACCAAATAAAGCAGATCTGGTATCATTACTAAGCGTTACGCAAACGTTTAGTAATGACATTAGGATGGAGTTTGGTGTAGATAAATGTGCGGTTGCACATGTGCAGAGTGGCCGAGTTGTAAATAGCGAATATTTACAACTCTCGGAGACAACGTCCCTCAGATCCCTCTCCGAAACCGAGTGCTACAAATACCTTGGTATGTCGGAATGCTTAGGCATACTAAGTGGGGACATTAAACAGCTAGTGAAGGAACGCTTCTTTAACCGCTTGACAAAAGTCCTAAAAAGTCTTTTGTCAGGAGGTAACAAAGTGCGTGCATTCAACAGTTTGGTAATGCCCGTGCTGATGTATACTTTCGGCATATTAAGGTGGACTCAGACTGAATTAGATGCCCTGGACCGAAAGGCCCGAAAACTATTGACAATGTATCGCATGCATCATCCGCGCTCATCAGTGATGAGATTGTATATTCCACGGAAGTGTGGAGGTCGTGGCTTCCTTAATGCCAAAAACTTACACAACCGTGAGGTATGCAATCTTAGGGAATATTTCCTTCATGCTGAGTGTGGAATGCATCGGGACATTGTTGCAGTAGATAATGGTCTTACACCGCTCTCCTTAGCCAAAGATAACTGGCATAAACCGGTAGTACTTAGTACTGACGACCGTATAAGTATATGGAAGAGTAAGGAGCTTCATGGACGGTTCCACCAGGCACTTTATGGGCCTGATGTAGACCTTCTGGCGTCCGTGGCTTGGCTACGCTTCGGTGATCTCTTTGGTGAAACCGAAGGTTTTGCTTGTGCAATTGCTGACGAAGTTGTCAAGACGAACAACTATCGGAAATACATAATAAAGGATGGCACTGTTGACATATGTCGTGCGTGCCACCAACCAGGAGAATCCATCAGACATGTTATTTCCGGTTGTTGTCATGTTGCCAATGGAGAGTATTTGCACAGGCACAACCAAGTAGCCAAGATTATCCACCAAGAACTTGCTCTTCGATACGGTCTTGTACCTTTTGAAGTGCCATTTTATAAGTACTCACCGGAGCCAGTTTTGGAAAATGGTCATGCTAAGCTCTATTGGGACCGATCTATCATAACGGACAGGACTATTGTAGCCAATAAGCCTGATATCGTGTTGGTAGTACGGTTAGGGCGCCGGGCATTTCTTGTTGATATCAGTGTCCCGTGTGACGCTAATCTTGTGAAAGCTGAGAAGGACAAACTGTCAAAATACTTGGACTTAGCTCACGAGATTACCGACATGTGGGATGTTGGAGTCAACAATAATTGTCCCGATGGTAGTTTCCGTCAATGGTCTTATAGCGAAGAGTCTCGATCATCATCTCAAGAGGCTCTGACTAAAAAACTGGATCAAGGGTCGGATGCAAAGAGCAGCAGTTTTGGGTACGGCACGCATTGTGAGGAAGTTTCTTTCGCTGTCGCCCTAACCACCGACGGACTGGTTGTAAGGCCCACGTCGGCGGGATACTGTTTTTTATATTTATATTTAAAATGTTTTTTTTTAAATGTTATATGTATAAATGTAAATAATAAGATTAAAATAAAATAAATGAATAATAATAACTCCTTGGTAAGTGACACGGAATGGTCACGTTTTTAAATGTCAATTTTTGTTTAAAATATTTATTTTCAAAATCCAGTTTTTATCATATTTAAATCATTTCATACAGTTATACAAAATGCAAAATAAACGGAAAAAAAAACAATACCTACAATATACAAAACTGTGAACTACTTACAAAAAGTAACTGGAAAAAAGTGAACTGTGACAATGTGAAAATAAATACTCTTAAATAATGATCACAAGGAGTAGAAACATAAACGCACGCCCACCACCGCAGCCCGTAGCACCGAACAGCTCCACATCTTCAGAGGAGGAGTACGCAACTCCTCCTGAGGAAATCGTGTCGAGCAGTGACGATGAGCTGCCGCCTCCAGCGCCGCGCCGAGCACCAGCGCCGCGCCGTGGGAGGCCACCGCTGCCGCGCTTGGGGCCTACTGGGGCATCCGCCCCGCGTTCGGCCCCCGCCGTCGGTGGTGCAGTGCGCCGCATGAAATGGACGCAAAATATGACAGAGGGTGGCACTAACCTCACTGCGTGGCGAACCCGTTTGCTGTCTTTGTTTCAGGTCCTTGAACCAGAGTTGACCGTTTCGGCCCAAGGACTATCGGATCAGGTGCGGTTTATTCAACGTAATCGTGCGTTGGATGACTCCGCACTTGACCGGCTTCGCTCCGAGGTGACAGTCTCTGCATCCACCACCGAAAGCATCCATTCGCGAGCCCAGTTATCGTCCGCTCCTTCGGTGGCAGGGTTAGTGGTTGGAGATGCTGATGTGGGGGGCGTTGAGATTACAACCGTAAGTACCCAAGATAATGAGCAATTAAGGAGGACTTTGGAGGATGCGATTTTGGAATTTAAAGACATACCAGCCCGCGACAGGCCACGGTTACCCTGTTTTCCCACGCATAGACGTAATATGTCGCTAGTAATGGCTCTAGACTGCATGCTAGACTCTTATCTTCGTTCTAGCAATAGTCTCACTGATACCCATTCAATTCTTTATTGTGCAGCTGTTGCAGCGTGCCGCTCCGCCCGTGTCAGATTTCCTGAGCCTGATAGGGTGGTGCGGTCCACTGAGGACACACCCGCATGGCAGATGAGGATTGAACGGCGTATCAGCGCAGCTAGGGTCATTATTGGCAAGTTAATCTGCTTCAGATCGGGAAACATCCGGCCGAGAGTCATGCGTTATGTTACACAGGCCTTTGCCGGTACTGGAATTAGACCTCAGGATTATATGGCCTATGTAACAGAACGTATAGACTTCCTGAAGCAGAAAGTTTGTGCGTGGGCAAATCGTATCCGTCGTTATAAACAACGTGTTAATAGGTATAAACAGAATCGCATATTCCAAAGTGACCAAAGAAAGGTTTATAGAAGCTGGGAGGAATCTGCTACGAATGTGATTGATGGGCAGTTACCAAATATGGAAGAAATGTTCACATTTTGGACAAATATTTGGTCGGCGCCTATTAATCACAACGATGGTGGCTGGATGCGTGTTGTTGAGCGCGCGTGTGAACACCTGCAGCCAATGGAGGCTATATTTATAAGCCCAGATAATGTCAGGGATGCGATCCGTTCGACCCATAACTGGAAAAGTCCTGGGCCGGACGGATTACATAACTTTTGGCTCAAATGGCTGCGGTCTTCACACGAACGTTTGGCTGGGCAATTCCAGGAAGCCATCGTGTCCGGATCCCTACCATCTTTTATGACGACAGGAATCACCTTTCTGCTCCACGAGTCTGGTAGTATCACGGATCCAAAGAACTTTCGACCTATCACGTGCTTACCAACAATTTATAAGCTTCTTACATCCATTTTGACTTCAAAATTAAACACACATTTGTATGCAAATAGCATTTTAGATCCCGCTCAAAATGGATGTAAGATTGGGTCTCGTGGTACTAAGGAGCTCCTCCTTATTGACGTGGCCATTAATGAAAAGGTTCGCCGAGGTAAGAAGGGTCACTCCGCCGCCTGGAGTGATTATAAAAAGGCCTATGATTCGGTGCCTCATACATGGTTAAGACGAGTACTAGAAGTGTATAAGATTGACACAGATCTATGCGCTTTTCTTAATTCATGTATGAGGCAATGGACAACGGTCCTTTGTCTTCCAGGGGGCGGAGGAAGTCTTCTTACTTCCGAACCTGTAAGGATTGAGCGAGGTATTTTCCAGGGTGATAGCTTGAGTCCTTTGTGGTTTTGTCTAGCTTTGAACCCCTTAAGCACGTTGCTTAGGGATTCAAAACTGGGATTTCGCTTTCGCAGAGGGGGTGATATCATTTCACATCTTTTGTACATGGACGATCTCAAATTATTTGCACCAAATAAAGCAGATCTGGTATCATTACTAAGCGTTACGCAAACGTTTAGTAATGACATTAGGATGGAGTTTGGTGTAGATAAATGTGCGGTTGCACATGTGCAGAGTGGCCGAGTTGTAAATAGCGAATATTTACAACTCTCGGAGACAACGTCCCTCAGATCCCTCTCCGAAACCGAGTGCTACAAATACCTTGGTATGTCGGAATGCTTAGGCATACTAAGTGGGGACATTAAACAGCTAGTGAAGGAACGCTTCTTTAACCGCTTGACAAAAGTCCTAAAAAGTCTTTTGTCAGGAGGTAACAAAGTGCGTGCATTCAACAGTTTGGTAATGCCCGTGCTGATGTATACTTTCGGCATATTAAGGTGGACTCAGACTGAATTAGATGCCCTGGACCGAAAGGCCCGAAAACTATTGACAATGTATCGCATGCATCATCCGCGCTCATCAGTGATGAGATTGTATATTCCACGGAAGTGTGGAGGTCGTGGCTTCCTTAATGCCAAAAACTTACACAACCGTGAGGTATGCAATCTTAGGGAATATTTCCTTCATGCTGAGTGTGGAATGCATCGGGACATTGTTGCAGTAGATAATGGTCTTACACCGCTCTCCTTAGCCAAAGATAACTGGCATAAACCGGTAGTACTTAGTACTGACGACCGTATAAGTATATGGAAGAGTAAGGAGCTTCATGGACGGTTCCACCAGGCACTTTATGGGCCTGATGTAGACCTTCTGGCGTCCGTGGCTTGGCTACGCTTCGGTGATCTCTTTGGTGAAACCGAAGGTTTTGCTTGTGCAATTGCTGACGAAGTTGTCAAGACGAACAACTATCGGAAATACATAATAAAGGATGGCACTGTTGACATATGTCGTGCGTGCCACCAACCAGGAGAATCCATCAGACATGTTATTTCCGGTTGTTGTCATGTTGCCAATGGAGAGTATTTGCACAGGCACAACCAAGTAGCCAAGATTATCCACCAAGAACTTGCTCTTCGATACGGTCTTGTACCTTTTGAAGTGCCATTTTATAAGTACTCACCGGAGCCAGTTTTGGAAAATGGTCATGCTAAGCTCTATTGGGACCGATCTATCATAACGGACAGGACTATTGTAGCCAATAAGCCTGATATCGTGTTGGTAGTACGGTTAGGGCGCCGGGCATTTCTTGTTGATATCAGTGTCCCGTGTGACGCTAATCTTGTGAAAGCTGAGAAGGACAAACTGTCAAAATACTTGGACTTAGCTCACGAGATTACCGACATGTGGGATGTTGGAGTCAACAATAATTGTCCCGATGGTAGTTTCCGTCAATGGTCTTATAGCGAAGAGTCTCGATCATCATCTCAAGAGGCTCTGACTAAAAAACTGGATCAAGGGTCGGATGCAAAGAGCAGCAGTTTTGGGTACGGCACGCATTGTGAGGAAGTTTCTTTCGCTGTCGCCCTAACCACCGACGGACTGGTTGTAAGGCCCACGTCGGCGGGATACTGTTTTTTATATTTATATTTAAAATGTTTTTTTTTAAATGTTATATGTATAAATGTAAATAATAAGATTAAAATAAAATAAATGAATAATAATAACTCCTTGGTAAGTGACACGGAATGGTCACGTTTTTAAATGTCAATTTTTGTTTAAAATATTTATTTTCAAAATCCAGTTTTTATCATATTTAAATCATTTCATACAGTTATACAAAATGCAAAATAAACGGAAAAAAAAACAATACCTACAATATACAAAACTGTGAACTACTTACAAAAAGTAACTGGAAAAAAGTGAACTGTGACAATGTGAAAATAAATACTCTTAAATAATGATCACAAGGAGTAGAAACATAAACGCACGCCCACCACCGCAGCCCGTAGCACCGAACAGCTCCACATCTTCAGAGGAGGAGTACGCAACTCCTCCTGAGGAAATCGTGTCGAGCAGTGACGATGAGCTGCCGCCTCCAGCGCCGCGCCGAGCACCAGCGCCGCGCCGTGGGAGGCCACCGCTGCCGCGCTTGGGGCCTACTGGGGCATCCGCCCCGCGTTCGGCCCCCGCCGTCGGTGGTGCAGTGCGCCGCATGAAATGGACGCAAAATATGACAGAGGGTGGCACTAACCTCACTGCGTGGCGAACCCGTTTGCTGTCTTTGTTTCAGGTCCTTGAACCAGAGTTGACCGTTTCGGCCCAAGGACTATCGGATCAGGTGCGGTTTATTCAACGTAATCGTGCGTTGGATGACTCCGCACTTGACCGGCTTCGCTCCGAGGTGACAGTCTCTGCATCCACCACCGAAAGCATCCATTCGCGAGCCCAGTTATCGTCCGCTCCTTCGGTGGCAGGGTTAGTGGTTGGAGATGCTGATGTGGGGGGCGTTGAGATTACAACCGTAAGTACCCAAGATAATGAGCAATTAAGGAGGACTTTGGAGGATGCGATTTTGGAATTTAAAGACATACCAGCCCGCGACAGGCCACGGTTACCCTGTTTTCCCACGCATAGACGTAATATGTCGCTAGTAATGGCTCTAGACTGCATGCTAGACTCTTATCTTCGTTCTAGCAATAGTCTCACTGATACCCATTCAATTCTTTATTGTGCAGCTGTTGCAGCGTGCCGCTCCGCCCGTGTCAGATTTCCTGAGCCTGATAGGGTGGTGCGGTCCACTGAGGACACACCCGCATGGCAGATGAGGATTGAACGGCGTATCAGCGCAGCTAGGGTCATTATTGGCAAGTTAATCTGCTTCAGATCGGGAAACATCCGGCCGAGAGTCATGCGTTATGTTACACAGGCCTTTGCCGGTACTGGAATTAGACCTCAGGATTATATGGCCTATGTAACAGAACGTATAGACTTCCTGAAGCAGAAAGTTTGTGCGTGGGCAAATCGTATCCGTCGTTATAAACAACGTGTTAATAGGTATAAACAGAATCGCATATTCCAAAGTGACCAAAGAAAGGTTTATAGAAGCTGGGAGGAATCTGCTACGAATGTGATTGATGGGCAGTTACCAAATATGGAAGAAATGTTCACATTTTGGACAAATATTTGGTCGGCGCCTATTAATCACAACGATGGTGGCTGGATGCGTGTTGTTGAGCGCGCGTGTGAACACCTGCAGCCAATGGAGGCTATATTTATAAGCCCAGATAATGTCAGGGATGCGATCCGTTCGACCCATAACTGGAAAAGTCCTGGGCCGGACGGATTACATAACTTTTGGCTCAAATGGCTGCGGTCTTCACACGAACGTTTGGCTGGGCAATTCCAGGAAGCCATCGTGTCCGGATCCCTACCATCTTTTATGACGACAGGAATCACCTTTCTGCTCCACGAGTCTGGTAGTATCACGGATCCAAAGAACTTTCGACCTATCACGTGCTTACCAACAATTTATAAGCTTCTTACATCCATTTTGACTTCAAAATTAAACACACATTTGTATGCAAATAGCATTTTAGATCCCGCTCAAAATGGATGTAAGATTGGGTCTCGTGGTACTAAGGAGCTCCTCCTTATTGACGTGGCCATTAATGAAAAGGTTCGCCGAGGTAAGAAGGGTCACTCCGCCGCCTGGAGTGATTATAAAAAGGCCTATGATTCGGTGCCTCATACATGGTTAAGACGAGTACTAGAAGTGTATAAGATTGACACAGATCTATGCGCTTTTCTTAATTCATGTATGAGGCAATGGACAACGGTCCTTTGTCTTCCAGGGGGCGGAGGAAGTCTTCTTACTTCCGAACCTGTAAGGATTGAGCGAGGTATTTTCCAGGGTGATAGCTTGAGTCCTTTGTGGTTTTGTCTAGCTTTGAACCCCTTAAGCACGTTGCTTAGGGATTCAAAACTGGGATTTCGCTTTCGCAGAGGGGGTGATATCATTTCACATCTTTTGTACATGGACGATCTCAAATTATTTGCACCAAATAAAGCAGATCTGGTATCATTACTAAGCGTTACGCAAACGTTTAGTAATGACATTAGGATGGAGTTTGGTGTAGATAAATGTGCGGTTGCACATGTGCAGAGTGGCCGAGTTGTAAATAGCGAATATTTACAACTCTCGGAGACAACGTCCCTCAGATCCCTCTCCGAAACCGAGTGCTACAAATACCTTGGTATGTCGGAATGCTTAGGCATACTAAGTGGGGACATTAAACAGCTAGTGAAGGAACGCTTCTTTAACCGCTTGACAAAAGTCCTAAAAAGTCTTTTGTCAGGAGGTAACAAAGTGCGTGCATTCAACAGTTTGGTAATGCCCGTGCTGATGTATACTTTCGGCATATTAAGGTGGACTCAGACTGAATTAGATGCCCTGGACCGAAAGGCCCGAAAACTATTGACAATGTATCGCATGCATCATCCGCGCTCATCAGTGATGAGATTGTATATTCCACGGAAGTGTGGAGGTCGTGGCTTCCTTAATGCCAAAAACTTACACAACCGTGAGGTATGCAATCTTAGGGAATATTTCCTTCATGCTGAGTGTGGAATGCATCGGGACATTGTTGCAGTAGATAATGGTCTTACACCGCTCTCCTTAGCCAAAGATAACTGGCATAAACCGGTAGTACTTAGTACTGACGACCGTATAAGTATATGGAAGAGTAAGGAGCTTCATGGACGGTTCCACCAGGCACTTTATGGGCCTGATGTAGACCTTCTGGCGTCCGTGGCTTGGCTACGCTTCGGTGATCTCTTTGGTGAAACCGAAGGTTTTGCTTGTGCAATTGCTGACGAAGTTGTCAAGACGAACAACTATCGGAAATACATAATAAAGGATGGCACTGTTGACATATGTCGTGCGTGCCACCAACCAGGAGAATCCATCAGACATGTTATTTCCGGTTTTTGTCATGTTGCCAATGGAGAGTATTTGCACAGGCACAACCAAGTAGCCAAGATTATCCACCAAGAACTTGCTCTTCGATACGGTCTTGTACCTTTTGAAGTGCCATTTTATAAGTACTCACCGGAGCCAGTTTTGGAAAATGGTCATGCTAAGCTCTATTGGGACCGATCTATCATAACGGACAGGACTATTGTAGCCAATAAGCCTGATATCGTGCTGGTAGATCGGTTAGAGTGCCGGGCATTTCTTGTTGATATCAGTGTCCCGTGTGACGCTAATCTTGTGAAAGCTGAGAAGGACAAACTGTCAAAATACTTGGACTTAGCTCACTAGATTACTGACATGTGGAATGTTGACTCAACAATAATTGTCCCGATGGTAGTTTCCGTCAATGGTCTTATAGCGAAGAGTCTCGATCATCATCTCAAGGGATACTGTTTTTGTATTTATATTTATAATGTTGTTTTTTTTAATGTTATATGTATAAATGTAAATAATAAGATTAAAATGAAATAAATGATGATAATAATAATAATAATAAGCCCCCTAAACAACCACACGTCCCGATTGACCAACTAATCACGTGGGGGGCCGACACACGATTAAGAAATTACTGGCGTGGCTAACGTGGATTTGGAAACCCATTCAAAATGGAGACACGTTCAAAAAGATTACGTATAGGACCGCTGCCCGGGGGTGATCGCCGGGGCACACCTGGAGCTGACGCTGGGTGTCTCAGCATGCGAACCATCAGCGGTGAGGAGTTGAACAGGCGGGCTCCCACCGACAAAGATGCTACAGCCGAAACGAATGACGATGGTGACAGACTGACTGACAGGACAAATACACCAATAGAACCTTATAGCCCAAGCACAATATCATACAGACCCTCTTGATCATCATCACCATCTATACCATCGGCACCTATCAATAAAATTTTAAATATAGTTACACCTAATCCAGCCTTGGCTGTTGCGTAGGGGGTGAATACCTTTTTACCTGTCTCCACTAAGGCTGGGAAGCCAAGAAAGCGCATGAGTTGGAGCAAAGATGTAAATACGTTTATCATGCGCTCCTATTACTACATCACGAAATTAAAAACAGACATGACCACACACAGAACACAATTGCACGAATTTTTCTCACGAAACTATCCAGGAATTAATGCGCGTTTCTGACCAGAGGCGAACAATAGTACAAAATAAACTTTTAACAGCAGAAGAACTGAAAAACTTAAGAGAAGAAGTGAAGGTTCAGTTACAAGAACATATAGATAATATCATAGAAACAAACCCTCCTATCTCATCTAAAAGTAAAATGGCAGACGAAGTACAATCACATTTACCACATCACACTCACTCACAGTTACAACCTTATACACAAATATCTGTAACCCTATAGAAGAAGTACATAGTCATGGATTGTTAGAAAAATTTAGAACAGCTATAGCACTATACTCAGGAATGGATCCAGCTGCACGTCCTAAACTGCCTAAACTGCAGTATAGCACAAGACTTTTTCAATTAACAAATATGTTCAATCAAACTATATTAAAACAATTCCTCACCAACGATACACAACTTACTGATATACATACTCTTATATACTGTACTGCTGTGGTTATATCAGAAGAACTTAAGTATAAAATAATAGACAGTATAGGTAGAAGAAGAATAAAAAATAATAATAAACCGTTATGGGAAGTAAGATTAAAAAAAGATATAGGAAAACTTAGGGCTGAATGTGGTAGAATTACACAATATATTAATAACAATAGGTCGAATAAAGTAGTACAGAAAGTTGAAGAAATATTTAGAAGAAAAACAATCCATACCAAACATGAAAATATCAATAGGAAACCTGAGGAATTTTTAGACACATTAAAACAAAAGCTAGCGGTTAAAGTACATAGATTAAACAGATATAAAAAAGCACAAGAAAGAAAAAATAATAACATCTTGTTTGCAACTAATGAAAAAATATTTTATAGAAAACTTCACAGACCACGAGAAGAGTCGGACACAGCAAGAAACACAGAAATACCCACCCAAATACAACTTGAGACATTTTGGTCAGGTATATGGGAAGACCAAGTACACCATAATCAGAATGCAGACTGGATCGCAGAGGAAGTAAACAAATGGAGGACCATAAAGGAAATGGAATTTGATCAGATTACAGAATTGGATATAACTAATATTACCACTAAACTACATAATTGGAAATCACCAGGAATAGACAAAATACATAACTTTTGGTACAAAAAATTAACAATATTACATAAACACATAGCTAAAAATTTTACTGATATGGTACTATAGAAACAACATATACCCGTGTTCATTGCTACCGTAATAACTTATATGCTACCTAAAAGTCAATACTCAGCATTGCCTTCTCAATACAGGCCGATTACATGTCTACCCACAATATACAAAATACTTACATCTACCATAACCAGAAAAAATCAACGCACATATTGAACACAATAACATAATAGCAGAGGAGCAGAAAGGATGCAGGCGGGGCCACATGGGATGTAAGGAACAGTTAGTAATAGACTCAACAATACATAAACATGCCACCACTAAAAATAGAAATCTACACTGCACATATATTGACTATAAAAAACCTTTGATAGTATTCCACACTCTTGGTTAATACAGATATTACAAATTTATAAAATAAATCCAAAAATAACCAATTTTCTCAGTAACATTATGCGCTTTTGGAAAACGTCCCTTCAACTAAACAGTTCAGATAATATAATTACTACTCGAGAGATCTCTATCAGAAAGGGTATTTATCAAGGGGATTCCTTAAGTCCACTTTGGTTCTGTCTCGCCTTGAATCCCTTATCACACCTCTTGCATAACTGTCGAGCTGGATACAAATTCAAAAATACACTGACACAAACAACAGTCTCACATCTCATTTATATGGATGATATTAAATTATACGCAAAAACAGATAGCGAAATGAAAAAACTGGTGGACACAACTACAGCATTTAGCAAAGACATAAATATGGAATTTGGTTTAGAAACGTGCAAAACATTACATATAATAAAGGCAAGATACGACCCGGCAACTATGCTATAGATGAGACTAATGATATAACAGCGATGGAAGCAACGGATTTCTATAAGTATTTAGGATATAAACAATTAAAAGGATTAGATCATGGAACAATAAAAGAGACACTGACTAAAGAATACAAAAACCGAATTAATTCCATCTGCAAAGCCCAACTTTCAGGAAAAAAATCTTACAAAAGCAATTAATACTTATGCCATTCCGATTTTAACTTATTCATTTGGCATAATAAAATGGACTAAAACTGTTATAGAACGAATAGAAAGAACAAAACGCACTACATTTGTTGGTGAATATAAAATAATGGTAATTATCTTGTCAATAAATGTTAGGGCAAATAGGCTGTATGGCATTAGTTCCTTTGCCTAACATAATAATTGTAAAACATAGTCACATCTTTAATCTATGATTTGATTCCTGTTGGTTTTTGGATATCTAAGTGTGAACACTGGTATTAGTTAAGAATACCTAATGGTGATTTATAAAAATATATATAAAACTAAAAAGGCTCTACTACCTACTTCTACAGTCTACTCCCTCTACACTCCCATAAAATTAAGAACCTTCAACAGGTTATGGGCCCAGAACACGGAAGGTAAGAGCAATAAAATTTATAACATAAAAACTGAAGCGTCAAAATGGCGTCAAGAGACGAAGAAAACTTCTGCATTGAAAAACTTTTAGGCAAACAAAATTTTGCTATTTGGAAGTTTCAAATAGACATAGTTCTTAAATCAATGTCGATATATGACATGGTACTTGGAAAAATCCAAATCCCAACCGAGGCGGAACAGATGAGCACATGGCATCAAAAAGACGCTAAAGCCCAACGACTAATAATATGCTCGATTGATAAAAAATGCTTGCCACATTTACTTAGTTGTACTAATTCAAAAGATATGTATAAGAAACTTTGCGCGTTGTTTGAACAAGGTCAAGAACAACAAAAATATTCATTAATGCAAGATTTTTTCACATTTACATATAATGCATAATTGGAGGTTTGTACAAATATCAGTAACTTAGAAAACATAGTACTTATTTAAATTGCAATCACATGAAAATAAAATAGACGAGCAAATGAAAATGGCTAAGCTATTGACAGTCCTACCCAAAAAGTTTTGCAATTTTGTCACAGCCTGGGAATCTGTACCCCTAGAACAAAGATCATTTGAAACCTTAATATCTGGACTCATATTGGAAGAAACTAGACAAAAGTTAGATTCCAACTTAATACCTGACAATGTAGTCTTTAGCACTAAAACAAATAAAATCTTAAAATGCTACAAATGCAATGGCCCGCATAAAGCAAAGTTTTGTAAAAGTAAAAGCATGTTCTGCTCAATCTGTAAGAAAAATAACCACCGGAGAGAAAACTGTTTTTTCCGCAATAAATATAAGAAACCAAAAGAATCACCCTTATCATTCTTTGCAAATGATAACTACACCACAGACTCATGGATAATAGACTCAGGAGCATCAAAACATTTAACAAATAATAAAAATCTATTTAATAAAATAGAAGAAGACAGTACTGAGATAGGGACAGCAAAAGCTGGAGAAAAAGTTAAAGCCGAGTACTGTGGAGAAATAAAAACTGATAAATGCACACTAACAGATGTTTTGTATGTTCCTAATCTAACAAAAAACCTATTGAGTGTGAATAAAATCACTCAGAATGGTGGAAAGGTTACATTTACAAATGGACGAGTAATAATACAAAAAGAAAGTTCCATCCTGATAGGAAATAAAAACAGCAATGGTTTATACGAAGTGAATTTAATGAAACAAGAAAAAGCCTTATTAATAGTAAGTGACCAAGAACTTCATAGAAAAATGGGTCATATAAGTTATGACAATATAAAAATACTCAAACAATTGGCACTCACAGATGGCATTGAAATAAAAGAAATATCAAATAATAAAACTTGTGATGTCTGTCTGAAAGCAAAACAAGTGAGATCTCCGTTTAATACTAAAAGAAAAAGAGCCGAAAGACCTCTTGAATTGATCCATACAGATATTGGACAAATAAATTGTCAAACACACAATGGGAAGAAATATTATCTGACTTGTCTCGATGATTACACTCATTTTGCAGTTGTGTATCTTCTGGAAAGAAAATCGGAGTCATTTGAGACTCTTAAAGCATATGTTAGCCAAGTTGAAGCTAAATGGAATGGAAAAGTTTCTAAAATTAGATGTGATAATGGTGGTGAATACCTTAACCGAGAGATGTTGCAGTGATGCAAAAACAAAGGCGTAACATTGGATTTCACTATACCTTACTCGCCTCAATTGAATGGAAAAGCTGAACGGCTAAATAGATCCTTAATGAATAAAACTAGAGCACTTTTGTTGGACTCTGGATTAAGTAAAGAAATGTGGGGTGAAGCCCTGCAAACAGCTACCTATTTATTAAACCGTTCACCCACTAAGTCTCTAGATAAAACACCTGCAGAGATGTGGTATGGAAGAAAACCTGATCTATCAAGACTGCAGTTATTTGGAGCTAAAGCTTATGCTAAAATTCTAGGACCACTTAAGAAACTTGATGAAAAATCACAAGAATGTATATTCATAGGATACTCTGAAAATGGATATAGATTGTGGACAAAAGAAAAGAAAATAATAGTCTCACATGATGTAAAAATATTAAACACAATTGAAAGGAAGAAGAACAACATAAAGCCCTATGAATATTACAAATTTATTTTCTCAGATGAAGACATAGATAACTCAATGATACCTGAAAATAATATAAATATAGAAAAAGAAAACCTATCTGAAATGAACCACTTTACACAGTCTTCTAAAACAAGGAATGAAAATAATAAAATAGAGCAAAAATCACAAAGCTCTGAAAATAAAAATGAAGAAGAACTTGACATGTCTGTCACAAATAAGTCAATCGATAGTGACAGCTCTTCAGTCTATAAAGAAAGCCTGGAAAAAAATAATGAGTCAGAAAATATAAATATACCTATAATAACAAGAGAAAAAAGAAATAGAAAGAAACCAGCACTGTTCAATGATTATGTAATGTTAACCTATAAACAGGCTTTGTCAGGTGAGGACAGCCACAGTTGGATCAAAGCTATAAATGAAGAAAAAGAATCTTTAATTAAGAATAACACCTGGAAAAGTATATCAGAAAATGAGATAAAAAATAAAAATATACTTACCTGTAAATAGATTTTTAAAATAAAAGATAATAACAGATACAAAGCAAGATTGGTTGTACGCGGCTGCCAACAAATACAAGGTGTTGACTATAATGAAACCTACAGCCCAGTAATGAACTCAAATACTCTACGTATTTTATTGTCAATATCAGCATGCCATAGTTATCACAGGTTGAAATTCGATATAAAAACTGCATTTTTGTATGGTGAAATCAAAGAAGACATATACATAAAATTACCAGAAGGGTTTACAGGCTCAAAATACTGTAAACTAGAAAAGTCACTATATGGGTTGAAGCAGTCACCCTTAAACTGGAATAAAAGATTTACTAATTATTTGAAAACGCAGTCTCTACATCCTCTGAAAAATGACAAATGTATATTTACAAATGAAGATAGCTCAATCATTCTTGGAATATATGTTGATGATGGATTATTACTTGGAAAAAGTATAATAAAGCTTAAAAATCTCCTAAAAGAACTGCAAAAAGAATTTTGTATGACATCTAGTAACGAAGATCCTAATTCATTTCTTGGAATAGAGATTAAAAGACAAAATAACATATTACCATAATTAAATGTAATGACAAAAACACATACGAAAGCGATATAAATAGTGCCATTGAAGAAATAATTTATTGGCTAGAAGATAACGATTTAATTATAAACTTACAAAAAACTCAAATTATGCATTTTTACCAAAGATTACATAACCAAACATTAAATGTCAACTATAAAGATCATAAAATTAATGAAGTTAATGTTAACAAGTTTCTTGGTATTTTGATAGACAGTCAATTAACATGGAAACCTCAAGCCGAAAATATTTGTAAAAAACTTAACGTATCTGCCTATGCATTATATAGCTTAAGTAAGAAAGTTAATAATCATACAATTCTAGTTGCATATCACGGCCTGGTAGTTTCTGTTTTACGATTTGGTGTCATTTTTTGGGGTAACTGTAGTGAAAGAGAAAATATTTTTAAAGGACAAAAACGTTGTATACGATCAATCTTTAATTTAAATGTTATAGATAGTTGCAAACAGATTTTTAAAAGATATAAACTTTTGACATTTCCTTGTATTTACATCTATGAAATTGCTTTATTCGTGAAAACAAATAATCAACTGTTTTTGTCTTTAGATAACTCTAGAATTCGTACAGTAAGTCTTAGACCACAATATCAAAACTTATTATCGACAGGTAACTACAAAACTTCATTACTGAACAAAAGTGTGTTAGGCATGGCCCCAGTTATATATAACAAAATACCGAAATCCGTAAAAGAATTGCCACTAAATCAATTTAAAAAACAACTTACGTCATTTCTAATTGATAAATGTTATTATGCTGTTACCTATTTTTTAATAGATAAGTTATAATTTTAACCTTTACTCTTTATTTTTGTTTTTCCTTATTATAAATGCTATTATTCTGTTACCGATTTTTTAATATATAAGTTATAATTTTAAGCTTTACTTTTATATTTTTATTGCAAGAAATTTTTAAATTTTATGTATGCATGTTTCTAAAAAAAAAATTGTAAACTTATGCATATCAAAATTGTATTTGCACGCCTAACGGTTGAATGTATTTGGATACTTATATATGAATAATACTTACCTTGTACACCTACATTCAGACCAAATAAATTATTATTATTATTATTATTGAGATTAACTCAAGAAAATCATATAGAACAAATAGCACAAAACTTCAACATGTTACAAGCTAAAAGTGCTCCTACACCTATGTCAGTTGGTGCAAATATTCACCAAGACAATGATATTCCTAACAAAAATTTTTGCTATAGAGAGCTAGTTGGCTCGCTCCTGTATATAAGTAACAGGACAAGACCTGACATCTCCTTTTCTGTCAACATGTGTAGTCGCAATGTTGAAAATCCTACTGAGAGAGATGTGAATAATGTAAAGCGAATACTAAAGTACTTGATTGGCACAAAAAATGAAGGTATACCGTTCTGTCCAAATACCAATAGTCTGGAAGCATACTGTGATGCCGATTATGCAAATGACACTGAGACAAGACGAAGCATCAGTGGCTATATCATCTTATTTAATGGAGGCCCCATAGCATGGTCTTCAAGGAAACAACCAATAGTAGCAATGTCTTCTACAGAAGCAGAGTTTATTGCTGCTGCTGACTGCTGCAGAGAACTCCTGTACTTAAAAAACTTAATAAGTGAAATATTGAAGTGTAATATCAGTGCAACCTTGTATGTGGATAATCAAAGTGCAATTTCTATAATAAAAAATGGTGTAGTGAATAAACGATCTAAACATATAGATGTGCGGTATCATTTCATACATGAGAAAGTCAATGAAGGACTATTAAGTGTTAAATACTGTCCAAGTGAAAAACAAATGGCCGATATACTAACAAAGCCATTGTGTAATGTAAAATTTAAAATTCTGAAAAACTATGTAATAGTATAGATATGTTTTTTTTACTTGTATAATTTATGTGTTTATGTTTAAAAAAGAAAAGTGTCACATTAAGGGGGTAAAAGGCATAGATAAGAAAATATGCTAAGTATTTTTCTAATAAAATAATTAACTAATTTGACATTTTTCTTTAAAAACAAAATGTAGTTTGTTTAATTGCCTAAATAGTTGATGTAAACTTACATTACTTACATACTTTAAATAATAATTCTGAAAAGGATTTAGACTAAAATTTATTCAGACCTTGTATGGTAAACTTATTTAGCCTGAGGTTTATCCTAGAAGGTGTTAATTAACATATAGTTTAGTTAAAATCTTGTTTCAACAAACTGAGTAATGTAAGGGGAGTGAATATTTTTTTTGTTTTTAAATATTATTTTTTCTGGAAAATAAATGTTTTATGGTTTAGTATTGACAGTGATAATTAAGGGGGTATGTTGGTGAATATAAAATAATGGTAATTATCGTGTCAATAAATGTTAGGGCAGTTAGGCTGTATGGCATTAGTTCCTTTGCCTAACATAATAATTGTAAAACATAGTCACATCTTTAATCTATGATTTGCTTCTTGTTCGTTTTTGGATATCTAAGTGTGAACACTGGTATTAGTTAAGAATGCCTAATGGTGATTAATAAAAATATATATAAAACTAAAAAGGCTCTACTACCTACTTCTACAGTCTACTCCCTCTGCACTCCCATAAAATTAAGAACCTTCAACAACATTAACTAAACACAATAATCTACACCCTAAAGCTGCAATAGAAAGACTCACTATAAAAAGACAGTACGGAGGCCGAGGAATTATTGATTTACAGCATCTTTGGCAAAAACAAATTTGCAGTCTGAAGACATTTTTTCACACGAAATGTCAAGCCAGCAACATACATAAAGCCATAACTGAAAATGATCACAATTACACTCCACTTAACTTAAATGAACCCCTAAACACGCAAAACCCTAATAGTGAGGATCCACAAGTACTCAAAATAGAAAAATGGAAGAAGAAAACACTTCATGGACGACACCCACATGATCTAGAGCAAACCCACCTATGTGGGTTGCTGAGTCTATACTCAATAGCTTCAAATAAATGGCTTAAGATAGGTAACTTATTTCCAGAAACAGAAGGATTCATAATAGCCATACAAGACCAAGTAATAAATACAAAGAACTACCGGAAATACATAATTAAGGACCCCTCAGTTACAAATGATAAATGCCGCAAATGCCACACACAATCAGAGACCATACAACATATAACCGGAGCATGTACAACACTCACACAGACAGACTATACACACAGACATAATCAAATAGCCAACATCATACACCAATGTTTAGCACATAAACACGATCTCATAGAAAACAGTAACACCCCATATTACAACTATAAGCCACAAACCGTTTTAAAGAATGACTCACATAAATTATACTACGATCGAGCTATACTCACCGATAGGACCATTCACTATAACAGACCAGACATTACGCTGCATGACAAAATAAATAAAACCACGTACCTGATAGATATTGCAGTCCCCAATACCCACAATTTACAGAAGACCATAACCGAAAAAGTAAATAAGTATACAGATTTGAAGGACGAAGTAATACGAATTGGATACAGGAAAAAGTATACATAGTGCCGATTGTCGTATCCACTACTGGAGTTATTCCGAAACATCTTCATCATAGCATCAAACTAATAGGTCTGAGAGACAATATATACATCAACATTCAAAAAGCTGCCATACTAAACACATGCAGAATTGTGAGAAAGTTCCTACAAATAGAGGAAACTGAAACCTCGAATACACCTACACAACACGTACACAACCACACACCATCATAATACACAATATGTCTACATTTACTTGGTTTACGCCCTTAAATGCAGTTAAAAACAGCCAAAGAGCTGTGAAAAAGAAAATAACAAAAATAATAATAAATAAATCTCGAACTCATTTTCATGACACAGAAATCGTCGTAATATTCTCGATAGTATAATTTAGAAGTGAAACATCTGTAAATCAAATCCTAAAGAAGCCTGCCTTACGACTTGATTCCTGTGACTACATATTTAAATTGTTTGCTGTAAATCAAATTTCTTCTATCACATTATACATCGTGTTCCCGAAAAGAAAACATGTTCCAGTATATTGCCTGCGTGTTCCTGTAAGTTTAATTAACATTATCTCAGTGACAGTGAAAAGTAACTGTAATCGTGTACTATATTTTAATATCTTAAGTAATTATTGTCAAAATAATTAATATTCTCATCGCAAATATCTTATAACTTTTAATATTACTGTGACACAATTCTTAGAATCATCTTATCATATTTTGTTATTGAATAACTTGGAGCTGTAACTTGAAACCACCTTAGTGGCCGTCCATCACATCGAATACTTTTATATAATACTTTTATTGTTTGTGAATATACTGTATTGAATAAATTAAAAATGTCTCGGGAAACTCAATTAAATTTATTACACCGTTTGATGGTACACGAGAAAAATTAAATTCCTTTCTAACAAACTGTGACAATGCGATTAGTTTAGGCTCCGAGTCTCAAAAATCAATCCTATTTAAAATATATATTATCACAACTCCAGGGCAAAGCTGAAACAGCTTGCTCAATTAAAAAAAAATGATTCTTGGGAACAACTAAATAGTTTCTTAAAAACTCAGTTCGGCGAAAAAACATTATACTCACCTACTCACCGATCTGCAGGAATGTAGACAGCTTAATAATGAACTGGTAAATCAATTTCCACTGCGCGTCGAGACTTGTCTTTCAGAGCTCTTAACAGAAATAACTTTATCTAATAAAAAGAAGACTTCACACATTTTTACTTGGGTTAAAACCTGACTTATCTAATCTAGTACGAGGCAAAAATCCGTATTCGTTAAACGAAGCTATTAACATGGCAGTGTCTGAGGAAAAAATTCTCAATTTATTTGCTAAACGCAATTTTCATACCCCATTACAGCCACGTCAAACTTCAAAATCCCAATATCCGTTTAGACCTTTTAATACAGCTGGGAATTCAAAATCTGTAGCACCGAGACAGTTTGACCGAAATAATCAAGACCAATTTTGTCGATATTGCAAAAAATCAGGACACACAATCGAAATATGTAGGAAACGTATGTATAACAATAACAAATTCAAGGTTCCCCAGACATTCCAATCTCAACAACGTCCAAATCAGGAATATCTTCCTAAGCCTTATCCTGCCCGCGTTAACTGTGTAGTTGACGAAAATATATATCAAGATCCCGAATCTCAACCAACTTATAATGCCGAAAATTATGAATATTACAATGAAGAAGATCATTTAAACGAATAATGGGCTCACGGAGGTGTCTCGTGAAGCCCACAATAACACCTATAGCTACTACCTTCAATGATAATGACACCCTATCCGAAACCAAGGACCACACGGGAAATCAGCCCCAAACAAGCGTCCAATCCTCCAAACCCAAGGACCACACGGGTAACCAGCCCCAAGCAAGCGTCCAATCTTTCAAATCTAAGGACCACACGGGTAACCAGTCCCAAGCAAGCGTCCAACCTTCCAAGTCCAAACACCACAAGGGTAATCAGCCCCAAACAAGTGACCAATATTTTAAATCCAAAGATCTTGAGAATAACCAACTCCTAAAAAGTGAACTAAAAGTATATGAAATAGCATGTATACCTAACAAAGTATTCTTACCTCATATCCTCGTTCAAATTTCTATCAATAAAAAATCTCTAACGTTATTTGTCGATACCGGATCTTCTGTGTGCCTCCTTCAGAAGTCTGCTGTTCTGGAATTCTCACTCCTGAAACTCAATAATAACATAAATAAATTAAAAGGTATAGATAGCTGTGAAGACTCGGTACCTACCCTAGGTGACTTTTGTATAAACCTAATATTTAATAAAGAATCTATTTCTTTTACCTTTCATGTAGTTGATCAAATAAACTTATGTTATGATGGAATAATAGGAAATGATTTACTTACACATTATCAATGTTCTATTGATTACAACCAACAAATACTTAATATAGATAAAAATAAAATTAAACTATTTTTTTCTGACCCCACTTACCAAATTCCAGCTCGTTCTGAAAGTACTTTGGAATGTTCAGTCATTAACCCTGAAATAAAAGAAGGTCTTATTCTTGATCAACACATAACTAAAACACTATTTATTGCTAATTGTTTAGTCCATGTAAAAAAAAATAATCGCATAAATCTTACAATCCTGAATACTTGTGAAAAACCTGTAACTTTAAATTCCAATTTACAACTTACCATAGTTCCAGTTTATTATAGATCATGCCAGTCATATAACACAAATGAAACATGTTTAGATAGAACTAATGAAGTTTTGAAACTTCTTCGCGTTACACATTTAAATTCTGAAGAAAGTGAAGCCCTTTATGATATGTGTGCTAATTACTCAGATATATTTCACTTACCTGACGATTTACTTACTTCAACTGATAGTATCCATCACGAAATTCGAATATCATCTGACCAGCCTATTAACGTGAAATCCTATAGATTTCCCGAAATACACAAACAAGAAGTGAACTCCCAAATTCAAAAGATGCTCAATCAGATAATTATCCAACCCTCCTCATCTTCTTCTTCTTCCCCAATATGGATTGTTCCAAAGAAAATAGACGCTTCTGGCCAAAAGAAATGGCGTGTGGTGATAGATTATAGAAAATTAAATGACAATACCATCGGTGAAACCTATCCTATTCCCAACATTGTAGAAATTCTTGATCAATTGGGTAATTCCAAATATTTTTCAACCCTCGACCTTACTTCCGGGTTCTACCAAATTAAGATGGTACCACAAGACGCTTGTAAAACAGCATTCAGCGTCCCTCAAGGGCATTTTGAATTTAATAGAATGCCCTTTGGCTTAAAGAATACTCCATCTACTTTTCAACGCTTAATGAATAATGTCCTTACGGGTCTCCAAGGAGAAAGGTTTTTCGTATATATAGATGACATTGTCACATATTCCCATGACCTTTCTACCCACATAAAGAATCTAACTGCAGTGTTTGAAAAACTTCGTAAATTTAATTTAAAATTACAACCCGACAAATGCGAATTCTTGCGGAAAGAAGTTGGTTACTTAGGACACGTTATCACTGAAAACGGCTTAAAACCAGATCCCAATAAAGTAAAATCCGTTCAAGAATTCCCTATCCCAAAATGTTCCAAAGATATAAAATCCTTTTTAGGCTTAATATCTTACTATAGACGTTTTATCCCAGAGTTTTCAAAATTATCCAAACCTCTTACAACACTCCTAAAAAAAATACTCCTTTTATTTGGACAAATGAACAGCAGTTAAGCTTTGAAATATTAAAAATAAACTGGTCACTGCCCCAGTTCTTATTTACCCAGACTTTACCAAAACCTTTAACCTCATTTGTGACGCATCAAACTACGCGATATTCACTATTTTTTATCAAGGCCCAGTCGGAAAATATCATTCTATAGCCTATGCATCTAGCACTTTAAATAAATGTGAAACCAACTATAGCACCACGGAAAAAGAATTATTAGCTATAGTTTGGAGTTGCAAAACTTTTAGACCATATTTGTTTGGTCGGAAGTTTGTTATTGTTAGAGATCATCGTCTATTAAAATGGCTTTTCAATCACACCGACCCAAGAAAATTACAACGTTGGCGTCTTCAACTTCAAGAATTTGAATATGAAATTATTTATCGAAAAGGTAAATTAAATTCTGCAGAAAATATAACTGATACGGACTTGATTGATCTTGGTACATTAGATATTAGCCCTTTTAATACAGAAACTCTTGATTTCAGTCCTTTAAATCTGCCAAGTATAGAAAGCTTATCTAATAATTCTAATCCTACTTCTCCTCCAGCACTCATAACTGAAGGTCCAAATCCAAATCCAGAATCAAATATCGAACCTCAACCTACCACTAGCAGCCAAATTCCTTACTTACAAGATCCAAGTCCTGAAACAAATCTTCCTATTCCAAATTTAATCGACCATGCTGATACCTACTCTAAATTTCTAAAATCTACTTCAACTATAAAATATAACACAACGATTGTGGAGCATAGTGATCTTTATTAAAAAGTCAAGATAAAAATCTAGTAATACCAACATCTCTTGACCTCGACGAATCTATAGCTTATGTTCAAGATATTCTGTTGAACTCTCCAGAATCTGAAACATTCATAAACTCGGAGAGAACCCTACTCTCATTTAAGCCATTTTTTCATAACGGTAAAAACTATCATTTCTTATTCATTAAGGTACACCACTTCGATAACTGTTCCTATAATGACATCTTTGAATCTATTAAAAATGTACGCAATCATCTTATATCTAGCAATGAAACTGTCGATAAAATAAGTATTACCGATTTTAAAAACACTTTCGATAAACACACATACATCAAAATGTATAATATGATAGGTTACCTTTTCCATAATACTGGTATTCATATTAACATTTACCGTAATAAAATATATTATCCGAGTCCTTCTGAAGTAAAAAATTCTTCGTGAAAACCACGACATCCCCATTGCCGGACACCTTGGTTCAAATAGAATGTTCAATAAGATCCGAAAACAATATTACTGGAAAAATATGCGTAGTGAAATAGAAGATTATGTAAATGATTATGTGAATGATTATGTGTGATAACTGCACTTCATGTCAAACTAATAAAGCTCTCAGGAAAATTAATAGATCCCCAATGCAAATTACTACTACTTCCTCAGCTCCTTTTGAAAGAGTATCCATTGACATAGTTGGTCTACTTCCTGAATCTGGTGCAGCCAAAATAAAATATATTCTTACCCTTCAAGATGACCTAACAAAATATTCTGTAGCATATCCTACCGCTATAGAAACTAGCGACTGCTTGATCCATTTCATCTCCTTATTCGGCATCCCTAAAATGATCCTTACTGACCAAGGTACAAATTTTACAGCAGAAATGTTTAAAGAAACCTGTAAATTTCTTAAAATAAAATAACTTTGGTCTTCTCCCTATCATCCCCAAACACAAGGTGCACTAGAGCGAAGTCATAGTACATTAAAAGAATATCTTAAATCATATATATCTGAAACCCAGGATAACTGGCCACAATATATTTACACAGCCATGTTAGCATACAATACAGCAGTTCACTCAACGACTAACTTTACCCCATATGATCTGGTTTTCGGCCACAAAGCTGTTCTTCCCAATTCAATTTATGAATTCGCCTCAAACGCTACGTATCCTGAATATATTAGAATGTTGCAGCACCGTCTTCAAATTACGAGATAAAGCCATTAAACATATAAACAAATCTAAAGCTTCTTCAAAAAATTATTACGACACTCATACTCGCACTGTAACTTATCATGCTAGCGACTACGTTTTCCTAAAAAATCATCTCCGTCTGCGTAAAGCTTTATCGCCAGTTTGAAAAGGACCTTACAAAATTATTAAAGTAAATGGTAGAAACAGTTTAACCCTGTTGATAAATAGACGACACGTGACCCATCACTTTGATAGAGTTAAATTGGCTCGTCGTCGCGATTCTTGAATATTATTCTAAATAAGTCATAAATCATTTTTTTTATTTTATTTTATTTTTACATTCAGTCTATCAATTAAAAGTATTATAAATAGATTTAAGTTAAAGTTATTATAAGAATACTCTTAATTTCGCAGTTCCTTGGCTTCTGCACAAAAAAGCTGCATCGAATCTTCAGTAAATACATCCGGCATATATTTTGATCCCGTTGGTTCATTAAAAATAATTGATGGATATCTTAATGTTCCCGTAGATATTTCATATATACAACCCCATATTAAACGATGTGATAGGCAGTTCTAAGTTTTTATGTGGACAAAGTACCCTGTATTCAAATAAAGAATGTATTAACTTACACCAATCCTTAACCATAAGATACAACGATATAATTCGTGATTATGAATCCATATCACATTTAATTGAATCTAGATCCAAAAGATCAGCCTGGTTTGGTGGAGTAGGTACTATATTCAAACATTTATTTGGTACTATGGACGAAGAAGATGCTATTCGATATAGTAATGCTATTAAACTCATTGAAAATGACCAAACTATATTATCAAAATTAGTTAAACAAAATATTCTTGTCACAACATCCACATTATTATTCTTTAGATAAACCTTAAATAAAATAACTATCAACGAACAACAGTTAGATCATGCTATTGATACTCTTTCTATTGTACAGCAAAATTTAACTATACTCCCTGATAATATGTTATTAAAGTCAAAGATTAATGGTATTCTAAATATGCTAGAGAGCAATTTGTTAACTGTCTCTTTTAAAATAGAGGACATAATAAACGGAATTATGTTTAGCAAAGCCAATATCTTATATCTCTCCATAATAACTCCAAAACAACTGTTTACAGAACTTGTTGAAAATTATAGGTTTTTAGCTGATTATCATCAATTTCCTGTAAGTCTATCTCTAGAAAATATATATACCTTAATAAATGTTTCCGAAATAGCCATTTATTATCATGATGAAAAGATTGTATTTTTATTAAGGGTACCACTTGTAAGTTCAAAAAGTTATAAATTATATCATAATATTCCTTACCCGGTTAATGTTACTAATAACACTTATGTCACTATAATTCCATCAACTAAATATATAGCAATCACTAGAGATAGATCTTATTATTGTAAGTTAGATAGTTTAATTAGTTGTAGAATAATATATATAACAATTTATAATTGCGATAATGTCTGTATTTCAGTTCCACAACTCCGATCTGTGAATCGGAAATTATCTCAAAAGTATTAACTTCTGTACCTAATATTTGTAAAACCAATTATATAAGCGGCCATTTAGAAATTTGTCAACCATTGTCTAATAATAAATGGATTTATGTTATTACAAATCCGTCTAAGTTATCTGTAGACTGCCATAAATCCACAACTACTGAAATAATAATAAAAGAAACAGGAATATTAAAATTACCTATGTATTGTGTAGCCTATTATAAAGATTCAAGGTTAATACCTAAATATTCAAAAATAATTAAACTACAACCAATTCGAGTAAACCTCAATTTAATAAATGACTCTTGCTGTAACTCTGCCTTTTTACTAAAAACTAAATCGCGTATACCTACTTTATATGTAAGTATTATTAACCTTGATTCTATAACATCTCAACAATATATTCAAACAAATAATATTATTAATGATCTAGATAACATTATTAAGAAACCGCATATTGTCCCATATGGTGAATATTATTCTTATACCACTATTGTTATTTCACTAATCATTATATTTGTAATATTAAATTTAATTTTTAAATTTGTTATATCAGGCAAGTGTCACATGTTTTCATATAAACGTAATACAATCCCTGAAACTGAAAAAGCTCTAAACTTTCATGAAAATGATATTGATTCCTCTAGCTGCTAGAGATTCAAGAAAGTTCCAGACTTTAATTGAATCCTTCTCGTCAATAACAGATCTATAAATATGGCGTCGTTCATTATCTCTACAGAGCCTGTTGCAGCGATTACGAATTTTGATATATTTTGCCTTGTTTTCCTCACTAGGTTCATTTTTATTCTAAGCTTTAGCTGCAACCTTTTTTTGCTGAAGCCTTTTTATATCATCAGTTAGCCAGGGAGCAGGAAGATGTCTCATGCGTACGGGTCGGATAGGAGCATGACCGTCATAAAGATTACTTAAATGAGAGTTAAAAATACACACTTGCTCATCCAGAGTACGTGGAGTAAGTACTTCAGACCAATCAATAACAGAGGCGTCAGTACGCAGTTGAGCTAAGTCCGTACTACCAAAGTTGTGCTGTTTGGTTTTAATTTCGGAGGTTTAATCTTATAAGATAAATAAAGAAGATCATGATAGGAAAAAGCCAGTGCAGAGCATTGGCCATGCTTTCCTACATGTTCAGAAGAGGAAACTAGGACTAGATCTAAAAGAGAGGAGTTACAGTTAGGGGCATGATGAGTAGACGATAGAGGGAGGATATGCAAGTTAATAGCATTGGCAATAGAATTAAGGCGAGCGGATCTGTGGTCTTTTTTAAGTAAACAAGTAGATGTTCAGGACCCGCATTCTGAGTTTGTGAGACATTTACAATACAAAAAGGAATGTGAGAGCGCAAATAAATTGCAACTCCACCACAACAAATAAATTGCAACTCCAACAAATTACGTATTAAGTAATATCCTGGAAGGGAGTAGGCTATTGAAGGAAGACAGGGTTTTAATCAAGATTCAGATATTAATATTGCATGAATATTATTAGAAGCAAAGGAAGATAGCAGGTCAGGGAAATGAGCAGGAATACTCTGGGCGTTAATATGAACTATGTTAAAATTTTTGGGACAGTCCATGAAATAAGAAACAAGCCTGTCGCTCAATGAAGGGATACTTTGAAAACTGTCATCAGAGTTCAACACATCAGAGGATGAAGAAATAGAGAGAAAAGATTCGTCGTTTGAGTCATCGTCATTTGACAGTACAATAAAATATATGATAAAGTATAATAATAAATAATATAAAAAACACAAAATAAAAATTTTATGTTTTAAAAATAAGATTAGATTAAAAAAAAATATATACAACAAAATTAAATGTAATATAAATTACATACCTACCAGTAAAAAAAAACAAAATAAGCACTAATTAACAAATTTTACAATGTCACCTTCATTGGAACAGCTTATACAAATTAATAAATGGGCTCAATATTTAACAAAAAATGAACTAAGTTAGAAAACGAAAACACAGAAAATGCGATAAGCATAACTATTGAGCCAATTCCTGGAATCCAAGTCAAAAAGTTTCTTTTTTAAACTGTGTAACGTTAATGACATTTGACAATCGTCTTAAATAATTTATAATGTCCAATAACATTTATAACTCCCTCCCAATTTGGCTTCCGGAAGGGCTTCAGCACAACTGACAGTTTAAGCTTACTAACAACAGACATTCGATTAGCTTTTGCTAAGGGAGAATATCTTGTAGGTATTTTTCTGTACATAGCTTCTGCATATGATAATGTCCTTCTTCCTATACTCAGGCAAAAAATGCACCAGTTGAGTATTCCATCAAGAATTGTTCGATTCATATTTAGCATGCTCTCTTGCAGATCAATATCTGTGAGACACCCATTACTTGTACTTCCTCCCAGACTTGTCTGGAAGGGTCTCCCTCAAGGCTCTGTCCTCAGCCCCTTGCTTTATAGTATTTATACAAATGATCTCGATAAGTCTGTTGAAAGTTTTTGTAACATTCTGCAATATGCAGATGATATAGTTTTATATTACCAATCTAAATCCATTGAAAATTTATCCTTTCGACTTAACTCTGCTTTGCACTATCTAGGCCAGTGGCTGTCTGTCAATGGTTTATCCTTATCGATAAACAAAAGCCAGGCAGTAACGTTCACTAGAAAAAGACAAGTCTCTGTTTTTGATTTGATTTATGAGGGTGAACATATCAGCCTAGTGGACAAGGCAAAATTTCTTGGTATTATTCTTGATTCTAAACTGAACGGATTTTCTTATATAGATTTTATCGCCAAAAAGTGTGAAAGTCACTAAATGCATTAAGAGCAGTTGCAGGTGTTTGGTGGGGTGCTCATCCCTACTGCTTAAAATTAATATATAATTCCCTTGTTCGTAGCCATATGGATTATTGTTTGTTTGTTTTAGACCCTATTAGTAAATTCCTATCACAAAAATTAGATAAAATTCAATACAAAAGCCTACGTATTATACTAGGTGCCATGAAATCATCGCCCACTAATGCCCTACGGGTTGAGTGTGTTGACCCTACTTTGCAAATCAGAAGACAATTTTTAAGCGATCGTTTTGATATTAAATCGCTGCAACTATCTTCCCATCCTCTCTGGTCTAAGCTCAACAAACTCTCCCAACTTTACAATCCAAATCGTCCACTTCCCTATATTTTAAACAGCTTTAATAAATTCTCCAACCTCCCGAATCCTCTCTTAACCTTCCTTATCCTTCCTTAAAAAAAAAAAAAACCTTCCTTATCAAACCTTTGTACTCTACTCCTTTCAAAGCCCTTTCTTATAGTGTTCCCATCATCACAGATTTGGGTCTTATAAAAGGTGATCCTGATACTAAGTTCAAATTTCAAGAAATTATTTATAAAAATTGGTCAAGGCATTATCTCATCTATACGGATGCTTCAAAACTCTCCCCATCAGGCTGTGTTGGTGCTGCTTGCTGGATTCCTAAATTCAAAATTTCTTTACAATATAAATGCCCTCCTGAAACATCTGTGTTTTCTGGTGAGGCTATTGCTATACTGGAAGCTATCCTTTTCGCCTTCTCCCATGACTTAGGTCCGACAGTTATTCTTACTGACTCACTAAGCTGTCTCTTAGCGATTAAGGAAAATCCCTTTCGTAGCAGATTGAAAATTTCTATCGTTTTTAAGATCAGGGAGGCCTCACTCTCGTGTAGTCAAAAAGGCTTGCATATCGTTCTTGTCTGGATTCCAGGTCACTCTGGAATTGCTGGAAACGAGACAGCGGATTCCTGTGCCAAAGCCGCAATTCAAACCGGTGTTCTTGACTATTTTAAAAACTCCTGTCAAGACCTCCGTTCCCTAGCCAAAATCCACATGGACAAATCCTGGAATTCATTTTGGAGTTCATCAAAATCGGTTAAGGGAAAATTTTATGCAAATATACAATCAGACATCCCCAGACGCCCTTGGTTTTTTCTCAATAAGAAAGTTAACCGCTGGGTCACTTCTAGCATCTGTCGCCTGCGTCTTGGTCATGCGTGTACACCTGTTCACCTGGCTAAAATCAGAGGTCGTGATCACTCATTGTGTGAATGTGGCCTTGACGAAGGCTCGACCTCCCACATTCTTTTTTCATGCCCCAATCTCCTCCGTCCTATATATGACATTCTTCCCTCTGAAATCCCTCGTCCTATAAATGTTCAATGTTTGTTAATGTTAGTGTTTAGTCCTTACTGTTCATTACTGTGTAAATATTTTGAAATTAATAAAATTAAGTTGTAACCATGTAAATGTCCTAGTGTAATTAGTTAATTTTAGTGTAATTGTATAGTGTAGTTTTTTAATAGTCTAACATTATACATTTGTGTTGTTTTAGATCACGGTGCAACAATGAAAGTCTGACTATTTCGTCTATTTTTCAAATTGAATTGAGACTGTTATCTCATCTTCACCGATCAATCTCTTCCGTGTGTTCTCCACCCTACGTGACATTGGCGGAATCGACCGTGCTTTTACTGGCACAACTGAAAGCCATTAAATCAATCTATCTATCTATCTAACATTTATAACTACATATTATTTATTAAGTAAAGTATTAATGTATAAAATTATTATTACTAACTATAAAGGAACTGAGTATATATAAAATAATAATAATTACGGTATGAATCAAACAGAAAACCCATGAAGGTGACAAATAGAAACAAGTACTCACTTACAAACACAGAGAAAAACACTATTTTTTATTAGTCTTTTAGATCTCTGGAATGACCTGCCGTCCGTCTTGCTGGCATCGATAGTCTTCGGCATTGGCTTCGGAGAAAATTTAGAGAGATTGTTGAGGTCAGACATATACTTAACTTTGTGTCGAGTACCATCCGGCAACAAAATATGTATGAGGCCACCCCGAGACCAGCATTTATCAACACCAAAGCGTTTGTCTGGCTTCCATAAACGTAATGTGTCTTGTTTTTGTCAAGAACTCCGACTGGGCAAACCAAACCTTGTCTCTAACAGTGAAATCTAAAAATGTTATTAAAATAGGCCTTGGTTTTTCACCTGGAGAACGCCCCAAGCGTTGAGAAGATTTGATGCTTGCAGTGGAAAAATTTGGCAAGTCAAGATGAGCAGCAAAAAGACTAGTTACCCGAGCTGTAGTTTCTTCAGATTTGTCTTCGGATACTCCATGCAACAGGATCATCTTGCGCCTTCTTCTCATTTCTTGCCTGTCCATTTCTTTGCCAATAAATTCAACTTGGCATTGCAAAGTTTGAATTGCACTTAAAATGAAAGTCCTGAAGGCCGTGAATTCCGAAGAAAGTGTTGGAACTCACTCATTTTGCTGTGAAACATATCAGTCATTGCAGCAAGAGATTCCTTAATTGATTCCATTGTGCAGAGATGTAACGGTGATTGTGTTTGAATATAAGTATTATCGTGCAGTGATAATAGTAGGAAATTTATTAAAACTGGTTGGTAGTGATCTTCACAGACTCATATTAAGGTAAATAAACTATAAAATATTGTAATATATACTTAAAAACAAAATGAAATTTACGAGATGTTGAAAAACGATGTTCACTTATTCACAAGTACCCACCAAAATAACACATCCAATTAAAAAATCCGACCTTGAGGTAGACCCATATCAACCACTTGGACTTAGTTGTCAAGCTAGCACCGTCCCTCCGCCTAGCATATCATGGTATAATGTAAAGATGCAATATTAGTAAAAATAATTAAATAAATCAGTGTCCAAAACAATTTATACCCTTTTCTAGGATGGAATAAAACTTCAGAATAATAATAATGTTGATATAATTACGGAGACCCTGAATCAAACTACTGTCAATTCATCGATCGATATAAGACAGATGCTTGATGATTATAAAGGGAAATACAAATGTGAAGCAAAAAGTCGTGACAAAATGATAACTGGCGTTTATTATGTTGCATTAAAAAATTAGAATTTGTATCAGGTGTTTTCTTTTATTAATTATTACTTGTATAATAAAACATTGTTAATGTTTCAGATAAATATCCATTCCGGTCTGCTATTTATTTAAGTATAATTGGAATTGTGGTCTTTTTGCTTGTTTTATTAATGGCTTATTTATTATGGAAGAGGAAAGAGGAGCAACAATTTAAAAGAGAACTTGCAAAAGCCGGCTTATTGTACTTTAAAGAGGGAGTTACTAGATCTCTTAATCCGGAGCTGGGCATTGATGAACAAGACGAACTGTTACCTTATAATGAACGATTTGAATTTCCATCCGAGAAACTTGAATTAGGTATGTTTATTACTAATACTTAACTATTTGTTAAACCTACATTTTATTGTTACGTTGCTAAAAAAAATGAATTATAAAAGACCTAACAGCTAACTAAGAAAAAAGGCCAGTTGCGGAAAATCGGTTATATTATATAGTATAGATAAATTTGGTAAAGGAAAAAAATAGTGACGTCATTGATTTTTTTAGGTCATCAATTAGGAGCAGGTGCGTTCGGAGTTGTTTATAAAGCAAATGCAAGAGGTATTATTAACGCTGAGGAAACTACTCCTGTCGCCGTTAAAATGGTGAAGAAAACGGCTGATAACATGTACATAAAGGCATTAGCCTTGAACTTAAAATAATGGTACACCTTGGAAAACATATTAACATCGTCAATCTATTAGGAGCATGCACTAAGAATGTTGGGAAACGTAAGTGAATTGGTTTACTCTAGTCAAAGTAGTAATATTTATCTATCCTTAATTATATTTCATTTAATTTTTAGTATAAAGTTAGTAGTAAAACGAGTAAACAGAAGGATAATAATATTTTAAGGATAAAATTAATAATTGCATTCATACTTCATACTTCATACTTAGCTACTCTGTAACTATCTTACTTGTAGGTACACGTGTCGTATTTATAAATAATAATATATTACTTTTAATAACTGCACAAACAAATTACAAATTTAAAATATTCTAAGACCAAGTTAAGTTATTTTTAATGGTACATCGTATTAAGTTATAACTATTTCGATTATTTTTACAATATAAGACGATCTGGTCATATAAATATTAATATGTATCAGTGGTATAATCTTTATATATATATTTCTTGTGTGCGTGTGTATGTCACTGAACTCCTTTGAAATTCCTTATGAAATTCTTTGTGTGTGTTCAAGGGGACTTGAGAATTGTTTAGATTCACTATTTGATCCACTGGAAAATAGTTTTTTGATTAATTTTTAATGTGTAAGTAGGTGGTGATTTTGGAATGTTTCACATTGGTTCCGACGGACTGCGTTACCATGGCAATGTCAAATATTAAATAATATTATATTTTAATTATAGTTTGCCCTGACAATTGGCGTTGTGATAGAAATGAGAAAAATATTTTAGTACTAGCGGCCCGATACGTGCTTCGCTACGTAAAAAGTAAAATTAAAAAAAAAAATTGGAACATCAAATTTTTTTTATTCAAACAAAAAATCTTTATTTACATATTCATACGGTATCGATTGGTCGAATTATGATAAATGTACATGTAATGACGTTAGATATTGTGATAATTTTTTAATATATATTTTTTTTGAAGTTTGAATTTTTTAAATTAAAGACGCGTGTACAAGACAACGTCTGTTGGGTCCGCTAGTAAATAATATTTTTCTAGTTATATTGTGTACACTATTTGTTACTAGCGAGTGTTTTAGTCATAAATAAAGTAAAACGACGGACTCATTACAGAAACACAGACAAAGAAATAAACATATTTATTAATAATTATTGAAACCTCTATAATTTAAATTGTGACTTTTTAATGTAATTCTTATTTTGGACGTATTTAAAGTTTTCAATAAAATCTTTTTTAATTAATTGACATATTATGTCAGTGCTTAATAAAACCCTCGTCTGCGCTGACTTTTAACGTCTGTTTTACATTTATTCACACGGCGTTAATAGCTCAATGACGTCACTGTTTACGTATCAGGAGAATTGATTGTGATCGTGGAATATTGTAAGTTCGGTAATATACACAACTATATGCAAAGACACCGAGAAGTATTCATAGATCAACTCACCGAAAACAAGGAAAGAAATCTCAGAAAAGTCAATATGTGTAGGTATATACAATTTTTAAATGTAGGTAATAAGTACTAAAAATATGTAATTCCCAGATGTTTTCATAATATGAACATCTAAAAGCAACGATTATAATTCATCATAAATAATTAATTTCTCATAATATGGTATGTTATCATCATTCGTGTGACTAAAATACATCATGTATTAGTTTCCCCCCATCGCATAGAAATAGTTATCTGTTTTAAATTGTATCCTTGGTTATTTCAGCATGCATTCAGACTACTTCAATTCGAACCACTCTCAAAACACTGACCACACGTTCGTGAACTCGGCCAATACAAATAGATCGGGAAGAAAAGGAAATTGAATTTGTGCCTTAAAATAAATATCCTACTTTCCTCAAGTAATCAAGTCCGTGAATGTTAAGTAGGTTAATAACAATTTTTTACAATATATTTGCATAATATATGGTGATAGAGTATTTGTTTCACTGCAGATATCTCTAAACATCAAGTGGAATTCATCGGAGGTAACAGTTTATGTGCTATTGTAATAATATTTTTATTTTCCTTGTTCACAAATATTTTATTACATATTGGAGGTAATAATAAACAATACATTTTATTAATCCTACCTACACGCACACAGGCAAAATATACCTATTTTATTTTATTCACTGTTAAGAGATCTTAAGGAATGGTTTTTGTGATTTACTGTTTATTTGTTTAAAACCACATTTTGACAGCCATTTTATCCTCTTGGAATTGATAAATGGATATTTTTATTGATATTAGAGAATACATTGTGAAATGTCCTATTTTTATTTTGTAAGAAATCTTTTAAAGAAATCAAGTGTTTAGGTTAATATTTGAATATAATTTAAAGTAATACGTTTCACTTAAGTATAATTTATATATATACCTTCGGTTGAACTGAATGTATTTAATCGTACCTTAAGTTCTATTTTATGGTAAAAACTCATTAAGTCAAAACGTTAGTAAACCTCACCCAAATTGACTAAAAATCTAATAATTAGAAACAACAATTTCATAAGAATAAATAGAATTTGATTATTGAAGTAGTTGGTTGTAGTTAGTATTATATAGTAGTATCTAATTTCTTTAACAGATCACAATCTATCTATCAGTTTAGATGCTTCTAACTGTATTCCTTTTCGTAACTCCACTTCATCAAAGGTCACTTTAAGATATTTTAAAATAATATTTAAAAACTTAAATCTCTTTTGCTTTATTTGTCGCATGTTATGATATTTGTTGTTTCGCTATATTTATTTCTAACTACACTTAGTTATTTTGGACAAAACGTATATATCGAATTATTGTCAGTCATACTATTAAAAAAATATGCAGAACCGTTGGCTTCTAATGAGCCATTGGTTCTGCCACTTTCATTATCCATTTTACACAAATTTAATTTATTATCTAATCACTTTTCTTTTACTTTACTTCAAAAACTCTTATTTTTATAACACTTCTAATTTTAACAACTAATTCTAAGTATTTATGAGGAATTTACTAAAACACCTGGCTAGAATTTCCATTTGAGTTGTAAGAGTTTTGGTTTGAAAATGGTATCATTTGAAAGGGGTTGGTCTCCCCTTTCTTTTAATACTATTCCCAGCCTGAGAAAATGCGTAGTTTCTTTTTTATATGTTTTTTTGTGTGAAATAAACTTACCGTGTTTTCACCAATATTAGCACAAAAACACAATGTTTAACACAAGAACACTTCACATCTATGCAATATGTTTATCAATTATTTATATGATATTATCAATTTTTCATTTTAATTTAACAAGAAAAACACAATTCGTAACAACTTTGTTGTTTTAGATTCCCTAATGTTAAATGGCGGCAACTTGACATATGACGTTTGTGATTTAAAATGCATTTTGAAATAATTAATATTTATATTACTTTTTTTGTCAAAACTGACTCTGTTAACCCCGACTCCACGTAGTCTTGTCTGCCCTACCCCTAGAGTGTTTTTGTAAATCCGGAGGCGCGGAAGGAGGGCAGCCCCCACCCGCCGTTACACTGAGTTGAAACCCAATCGAGCCGTAGCTACTGAGGCTGGTCGCCGAAGGCGACCAACAAGCCGAAGTGGCGAAGGCGAGCTTGGGTTTCAGTTCAGTGTTAAGCAAGGGTGAAGGGGCTGGCCATCCTGAAGCGCCGGAGACGTCACAGAAGTCTTAATTACTTACATTTTAGGTTAGTTTTTACGAAACTTCAAATCGAAATATCTCCAAAACTAAACATTTTCTCACAATAAAAATGGTGTCAGGGGATAGGGCTTCGACCCCTCTTTTCTCCCTATCCCCCTCTCCCTTCTATTCTTACAACTCAATTGGAAAGAGTTACCAAACACCTTTTTAGTTACTATACACACACTTTACTTTTAATCTCTCGTTATTACACCGAACTTATAATTAACGTTTTCACCGTCACTAGCACAATAATAATAATAATAATCCAAGACATTGTACAAAGTCTTAAATACGTTTCGGAAAGACATGTTTTCGCGCTTATTTACAATCAAGTCATTTTAGTTATTTTTACTTATTAACAACTAAGTACCAGTAACTTAATCTGTACTAGGTACATTGTTTACAAAAATAATCAAAATATTTTATCATACAATTTGCCTTAAAACAGCCTTTAAAAACATTTAAGGTTTTTGTAAAGTTTTGCTAATATTAACTTCAAGTGCTGCCATCTATCAGAACAGACTCATATTTAATTTAGTCATTATGTTTACCAATAACAATAATAATAATGACGTTCTTAAAAATAAGCTTAATGTATATTTTTGTATTTAATTAGATACTTAATACATTTTAAGCTAATCCGCACCTCCTGTTACATCCTGTTTTCAAATGATATCAAAAAAGTGTAAAATAAAATGCATTTCTAAGTGGAAACGTACAAGAAAACATAATATTAGAAACATATTGTTAATATTGTCTGTTGCGATTCCAGTATCCGAGACAGGGTACGTACAACCGGAATGGCGATCAAATTACGAAGGTGATTATAATCACGACAGTCACAGTCCTCGACCGCTCACCTCTCGAGATCTCTTGGTTTGGGCATTTCAAATCGCCAGAAGCATGGAATATTTAGCAAGCAGAAAGGTAATATTAAATACTCCTTAACTAACATCGTATTAGTACCTACTTAAACAATACATACCTAATAAATATTGTAATATATAATATTAGTTTCTCTGAACATTGCTTTTTTTTTTGGTTATTTTACGATGTACATTTTATGATTGGTTATTTTAGGTACTTCATGGTGACTTGGCAGCAAGAAATATTCTTTTGGCCGAGGATAGTATTGTGAAGATATGTGACTTCGGCTTAGCTAGAAGCATTTATAAGAACGATGAATACAAGAAGGAAGCGGATGTATGATCATTGTTTTACGGACAATTATTTATCTTACACTTTTTAATAAGTTACTCTGGACTGTTAAGTTAACTTTTTCAGTTGATCATAATATTTTATGTTTTCGCAGGGTCCGCTCCCTGTAAAATGGTTGGCCCTGGCCCTGCATTATTGATCGAATCTTCTCAATTCAATCCGATGTTTGGTCTTTTGGGATTGTTCTGTGGGAGCTGTTCTCTCTTGCCAAAACACCCTACCCTAATATCAGCCCCGCATGTCTTGTGGAATGGCTTAGCAATGGGTAAGTAAATTAAGACTAAATATAACAAAAAGCTTACCAGTGAAAAATAAACTTAGTATTTACCTACATGAGTAGTTGTAGGATCTTTATATTTTATAATATGTACGTCAAAGTAGTTATTAACTTTTTCTATGATATGCTTTAGTTTACAATATACATTTTATATAGGAAAAAAATCCAGTATACAACTTCAATCTGAGATCGTTGTCGACGAGTCTTTTGTACTATGTTTATAATAAATTATTAATATATTAATAGAAAAAAATGTAGTTTATAAATGAGGTTTACAAAATTCTGATTTTACCGTTACCGATAAACCGTTAAGAAAAGCCTTAGTACGCTGACGATAAGTTGCATGATGTTATGCTGCGCTGTTGGGAGCAGAAGCCGACAGCGAGGCCTAATTTCTCGCAGCTGCAGGAAATACTCGGTTCCTTCCTGGAAGATAATGTCCGCAATGTAAGCATTATTTATATGAGTAAAGTCGAAAGCAGATGTGCCGCCGTTTTTGTTGTCTTTAATAATTGATTAAACTAGTTTAAAGAATAGTTTCTTATCAAAACTTTACGTGAACAGTTGAATAAACTTACTAGTGAGTGTTTAGTGCAAATATTACCCGTGGATTGGTGTGATTTTGTGGATATTCATAAAATATTACGATTCCTTTTGTTACTTGTTACATAAATATCACAACCGTCATATTACTAACGACCTCGACCTCTTCGTGTAGGTCAGTGAACTCCGGTATAATAAGAGTTTTAGCTAATTATATGAGGGGCTATTTCGCTACTCGTTTCTAACGGTCGTTGGTCCAGCGGTTCCAACGGGTGAATTTGTACGAGGCGAAGCAAGTTCAAGCCCCACTAGCATTTGTGTTTATAACCATCGCACCGAGTTCAAACCGCTCTTGCAATATATAATATATACTTTTTTTATTTTTTTTTATATTATATATATATATTTTTTTTCTTATAATATTTAAATACCTATTCAATATGGACTGTGGAAAATGTTTTAAGAGCGTTTATGACAATGAAGCGATTAAATGCACATGTTGCCACACGGTGTTGCATTTCCTTTGCGCGGATCTCACAGAGGTAGAATTTAAAAAAATTCTCCCTATGAACAGAAAGAAATGGAGATGCTTGTCTTGTAAATGTAAAAAGCAAAGTGCTCCCGCATCTTCCTCCCTACCCATATCACCTAAAACAAATTTGGCAGCTTCTTTAAATATTGACACGGAGGCCCTTACCAAATACATGGACACTAAGCTATCGGATTTAAGGCAACAATGGAGAGAAGACCTGAGTACGGCTATTTCGGATGCTACTCTTGCTCTTAAAAACGACATGAATGCCCTTGAAGCTCGCATGTGTTCCTGGGAAGACCGGTTGTCGCAAGTGGAGATTCAAACAGCTAACTGCGCTTCTGTGCCAACTAACTTGCTAGAGGAGAATGTTGCGCTTCGTGCGAATCTCGACGCGTTAAGCAACAAGCTTGATGATATAGACCAAGCCGCTCGGTGTTCAAACGTTGAAATTCAAAATATACCAGAAAAGAAAGGGGAAAATCTGGTCCAAATTTGTATGATGATTAGCAAAATGTTAAATGTTGAACTGAACGATAGTGATATTAAGCATGTCCATCGCATTGCTCCTGGTACAGTTACAGACCGCCCTAAAAATATCATTTTGCACCTAACAACTCGTCGTCAGCGTGATAATTTGATTGCCGCAGCGCGTGCGCGTCGCTCGTTATCCACGGATCAATTATTTGGTACATTTGAGAAGTCCTCTGCTTTAAATAAAGGTCGTTTTTTCGTCAATGAGCACCTTACTTTAAAAAATAAAATCCTCTTCAGTAAAGCCCGCCAACTTGCAAACGAAAGGGGCTACAGATTTGCATGGGTGAAAAGTGGCTGCATTTTTGTTAGGAAATGTGAGCAATCTAAGGTTATACAACTGAGAACAGAAAAGGATTTTTCAAAAATAGCGTGACTAGATTTTGTTATATACAGTTCAGATACCGTTACTTGCCTGTATTTCTGTATTTTTGTATTTGGTCTCTGCAACGCAATTTATAAATTATGTTTAACACAATGTACCCTTTTATCATATTTTTTGCTTTTACCTTTTTTAATGTACATTGCCGTACCTTTTGTAGTTGTTTTTTGTTTATGTTCTATAATTCCATACGTTTACTCTTTTGAGGAGCACGATAACCACCTCATTAACATTTGCATAATCCTCATTCTTGACCATGGTTAATAGAAATAACTTATCCGTTTACTACCAAAACTGTGGAGGGATTAAGAGCAAACTCGAAAAACTAAAACTTAATTTAAGCTCAAGTAATTACGATGTTATTGTATTAGTGGAGACCTGGCTACTGGACTCGATTTTTGATAGCGAAATTAATTCAGATGGTTACGTAATATTTCGACGCGACAGAAATCTCTTAGTTGCAGGCAAAAAGGGGGGTGGGGGCGTATTGGTCCTAGTTAATAAAAGAATAAAAGCCGTCAGAATGACTGAACTAGAAGCACCGGACCTTGAGGAAATGTATATTCACTTTCCATCTCATTCAGATCTTTTGTTAAACGCGTGCTACTTTCCTCCTGTTAGCCCTTCTGCTTCATATAATATTTTTTTCCATAAACTTCAGGATATATACACCAACGGGCTTTTTCTTAATTACTTAATCATTGGAGATTTCAACCTGCCCTACCTTAATTGGTCATCCAGCCCTAATAGCCTATTAGAATCTGCTCACACGGAGCAAACTAAGCTACTCTTACATACGATGGCATTTATGAATTTAAAGCAGACGAATTGTGTGTATAACGACCATTCAAGGCTTTTAGATCTAATATTATCCACAATAAGTAATTGCGTTGAAATATCAGACGATCCTGTGCTTAACATTGTTCCCCACCATCCAGCTCTTGATATATTATGTGAAATTAAGATCTCCAACTTGATGACTATTAATGCCCTTCAGAAGAGAAACTTTTTTAAAGCTGACTACGCCGTAATAAACGATGTTATCAACCGACGTGACTGGTCGAAACTATTAACTCCTCTTATGTGCGATGAAGCCGTTAATGTTTTTTATGCCAATGTTAATGAAATTATTGCTACACATGTGCCGCTAATGAAAATAAAATCACGTAAATATCCTATATGGTTTAGTAACGGCTTGGTACGGGCTCTTTATCGAAAACGAAAGCTTTGGGGCCGTTGGAAAACGTACAAGAATCCCCGCGACTATCAAGAGTTTTCTCTTCTTAGGGCCCGAGTAAAAAGGCTCATAAAGCTGTGTTATGATCAATATATAGCTGGAATAGAAAGATCACTGAAGACTAATATAAAACACTTTTGGAGATACACTTCAACTTTGAAATCGGACCATTCGGGATATCCTCAAACAATGAAGTTAGGTAACACTGTATCTGATGATCCTAAAATCATTGTTGAAATGTTCTCCAAATACTTCCAGTCAGTTTTCGAACCACCAAGCGGGTCTCATAGTGTTTGTTCTTCTGTGATCAATGACATTAATATTATTGACGACTTACATGCACACATCAATCACATTTATCTCTCTAAAGCCGAAATCTCCTTAGAACTGCAAATGCTCGACACCACTAAAGGTCCTGGTCCTGATAACATCAACCCACTATTCCTGAAGCGCACTAGCCACTCCCTTTGCACTTCATTAGAAATAATTTTCAATAAATGCCTTTCTACTGGTAATTTTCCTATTTGTTGGAAATTAGCTCACATCACACCCATATTCAAGTCCGGAACAAGATGCGATGTTGAGAATTATCGTCCTATTTCTATCCTTTCTACAATACCTAGAGTACTAGAAAGGCTTGTGCACCGTCATATTTTTCCCTGTTTAAAACACGTAATCGTGGATCAGCAACATGGCTTCATCAATGGAAAATCGACAGTCACTAATCTCCTTGTCTTTACAGACTACATTTTTAATGGCTTGGATAATCAACTTCAAATTGATACAATATACACTGACTTCCGGAAGGCTTTTGATAAAGTGGATCACCTATTTTTGTTGAAAAAATTATCTTTTAACGGCATAAAGGGCAACCTGCTGCGGTGGTTCTCAGCCTATCTTCGCGATCGTACACAGTCTGTTGTCATTAACGGGCATACTTCTTCTAGGGTAACTGTAACCTCCGGCGTACCACAGGGCTCCGTTCTAGGGCCCCTGCTTTTTTCAATATATATTAATGACATTAGTAACTGTTTTGTTCATTGTAAATATCTACTGTATGCTGACGACCTTAAATTATATAAGAAGGTATCATCTCTGTCTGACTTGTCCGAAATCCAAGAAGATCTTAATAGACTAAACAAATACTGCATACGTAATAGACTTTTTTTAGCTCATGATAAATGCAAGCACATAGTTTTTACTAGAAAAATTAATATTGTACCATCTAAATTAAGTTTGGGTGGGCATATTCTCGATAGCGTTTCCAGCATCAGAGATCTTGGGGTTTATCTCGACTCCAAACTGACTCTCGATAAGCACATAGACCAAATAGTGAATAATGCTTATCGCATGCTCGGATTCAATACGCGGGCCACTAAACCATTTAAAGATAAAAGTACTTATATTTATTTGTATAAGGCACTTGTACGGTCTCAACTTGAGTAGCCAGTCCCATCTGGAACCCATTTTACAGTACATATGAACGAAGGATTGAGGCTGTTCAGAAAAAGTTTTCGCGTGTACTGGCTCTTCGTACTAGGGGGCGTGTCTGTCACTATAGTGAACTTATTAAAGATTATGGCTTATTAACTTTGACTCAACGGCGCTGTCTTTTAGACTGCCTCACAGTAAGAAAGATTTGCGTGAGCGAGATTTCATGTTCTGAGCTTCTCCAGCTTGTTAACTTCAATGTCCCTGCCAGGCCTCTACGAATCAATAAAACATTCGCGCTTAATACTCCCAGGACTAATATCGGGTTTCGTTCGCCCCTTCAAAGGATGTGCGAATCACTGAATTCCTTTAATGAGATTGATTTGTTTTCGTGCTCCTCAGCTTCCTTAAAACACAAGATAGAGAAGAAATTAATTGAATTAAACTCTAATATTTAATTTTTTAATAATTGTAATTCAAATTCTCTGATCTTTTTTATGATTTGTATACTTTTATGTTGTTATTATTCTTGTGTGTTTTCTACCGTGTTTAATATATCTTCTTTGTTCTTTGTGAAACGTCTTTTAGGCTGCATCTTTACTTCTGTAATTTCTGCTTTCAATCGCTGTATTTTTTTTAAAGATGTATCTGTTACGTTTCCTTGTGCTTTAAATAAAATAAATAAATAAATAAATGATATACAAGATGCGTTTATAATTGAAGGTTCATTAAATAATTTAGCATTATTGGACAACAGTAATATGGAACTTTCTGATGGCCGCATTGTAAGTATTATTTATTTGATATAAAAGATGCGTTTATAATTGAAGGTTCATGAATTCATTAAGCATATTTGGACAATAATAATATGGAACTTTCTGATGGCGGCAATGTAAGCATTATTTATCTTAATATATATAAATTACGTGTCACGTTGTTTGTCCGCGATGGACTCCTAAACTACTTAACCGATTTTAATCAAATTTGCACACTATGTGTAGTTTGATCCAACTTGAAACATAGGATAGCGTTTATCTTAATTTATAGTCGCACTATTATTTTATTGCAAATTATTTGTTTTCAATAATCTATTAGATCCAAAAAATTCTAACAGATGGCATTGTATCTGTTGACTACATTGAGTTAGTGTTCAACAGATGGCGTAATATTAAAAGCGCAAACATAACTTCAGAATTCATATACAATTTAACATCATAACCGCCACGCGATGCTGAGACTAAATTGTAAGTAAATTTTTAGTCGGCATTGTTATGTTCATTATAATAAATTCTTATTATAATGAACATAGTACAGTCAAATTATACCTGCTTCTTTGTCGAATCTATTTAACCAAAAATATAGTGCACCGATTAGTGCAAAATTAAATTAACTAGGTTCCGCCACAATGCGCTGCGGGAGTTGAGCTGAGAGCCCTTCCCCTTTTTTATGCTACTAAGGTCGGTCCATACCGCGCCCAAGGACTTCTAATAAAGTTGCTGGCACCGGAAAGGTTAAGAGTAACGATTGGCGAGCGGGCGCAGGTTCAGTCAAGCTTAAGTCTTTGGGAGATTCAGTTTTTTGACCATATCTTTAAAACGAAACAATATTTGTTTATTCCGTTTTTTGGAGTAGAAGCCCAGTCACGTCCTTGACCTGCGTGCCAATTTCGGTTAAAATTGGTTAAGTGTTATTGTTATGTTGCCTCAAAAAAAATATTAAAAAGCTTACGCTCAGCTCAATTAATTCGTATCAGTTATGTATTATAAACTGTAAATATTGATATTAAAAAGAACCAAACGAACAGGAACAAAATGGAGTCAGAGGATTTTTTTATCGATTCCAGGGCAGAACTGTGCTAAATATGCTGAAGATATTTTTCTAAAAGCCAATTTAGTATGATAACGACATTTTTGTATGTGATACCGACTACCGTGATTCAGAAATACGATGGACATGCACAGCGATCTCTGTTGAGATCTAGAAACTGTGAGCTTAAGTCTATGGGAAATTCAGTTTCTTTGACCATATCTTTTAAACGAAACAATATTTTTTTATTCTGTTTTTTGCAGAACAAGCCTAGTCACGTCCTTGACATGCGTGCCAATTTTGGTTAAAATTGGTTAAATGGTTTTCCTGTGATGTTGTCTCAAAAAATTTATTCCCAAACGGCTAAGAGCTTCGCTACACTCAGCTCAAAATTTAAACTATTAATAATTTAAAACAATAAATATTATTTTCATAAATTTAAAACTATCTGCCCTACCTCATTTTTAAATTTGTAATGTACTCATTTGTTAACACCTTATATAAAATAATAATAATAAAAAATAAATTAAATATGTCAACTGTACGATAATTTTGATTGAATTTGATTCAATGGATTGTGATTTTCAAATCACAATCCATTGAATTTTTACACCGGCTTTAAAGTTTTCGTCTTTTTTGGTAAATAATATTTTCATTCTTTTACCACCCCGTTGGTCGAGTGGTGGAGCGCAGACGCCTAACGTATAGCGCTATAGTGTCGTATAGTATTGTATAGTGTCGTGTACCTAAAAAAATTGAAATACTCGAATTGAATATATTTGGCATCAAAACCGAATAATTCGACCGAATACGAATTGCGAAAAAGATGCCGAATACACCGACTACCGAATACTTACCAAATATTCGGCGCATCTCTAATCATTATTATATTACTGTATCGAGGGTTAGGTACTGGTAGTAGGAAATCAGTCATAGAGGACGCCATGTTCTTTTAAAAACTGCATCTATGTAAAAAAAACATAGCGGTCCACATCATTAATGAACGAGAATTTTGACTATACGATAATATCAAAATATTGTTATTTCGTTATTTGCCTTAATAAATTTACTTGCATTTTGAATTCTTCCTTTACTTAGCGGTCGGGGGTTTTTTATTTTTTTTTTATTTCTAATACCGTTACTTCCTAAATAGTTTACTACAATGTAATAGGTATATCAAAAACCTTAGCAACCACAGCAACGAGTGGCCGGGTCTGCTAGTATGTTATAAGAACAATAAGGACTGGTTCAAAAATATTGTATATATTATGCGTAAAATAATTATAAAATAATTGCATAACATTATAAAAAGTGTATTTTCCTTTTGCCAGACCAAACAGATAATTCTGCCTTCTGACCATGTGAAACAGATTATTAACGGTAATAAAAATGATATTTGAAGGCATGGTCAATGTCACTAATTTAAAAAATATATTTTATTATATCCAGTTAATAGAACATTGTGAAGTGCGGCTAACCCCTAATCATAATATAAAACTACACCATTCATACTTGTACACACATATTTTTAATAACAAAGTGTTTTATGTTGTAGTATTAGTAGTAGCTACCTCTTTATTTTAACTGTACATATTTCCTTTATAATGCATGTTTTATATTTATGAGCTTTACACATTTTCATAAACAACATTCATAAAAATATTTGATTATATTTTCAGATGACGAAGGCTATCTGCAAATGAGTCCAGTGAACCGATTAATATTCAGTCCACGAACATCAAACACTAAATTTGATTTCGATGCACGCAAACTAAACCTAAGAGCAACTGAACCAAATAGCCAAGGCTCAGAATTAACACAGTTGTTAAGTTTGAATAACTTGCCAGCCAGAAGCGGATCAGAATCTGATCACGAGGGAAATACGTCTCCATATCTTAAAATGTGTCCACGGATCGAGGAAGAAACAGATGAAGTTTTTGAAACAAAACAGTACAATTTCATAAATTCGCAAAATATTCAAAATAGCGCCATAACTAATCCAACTTATATTAAGTTCAACCACGTTGGAGAAGAAACCTCAGAATATTTCCAATAATTACGTAAACGTCAATGTACCGAATGGACTAGTCAAATAGATTATTTTATAATAACTCCTATTAGCCGCTACTTATTTTTGTTATACTTGGGAAAACAGTAAAATTCTTCGAAGCCTTGATCTCCTTCTAATCAATTTGATTAAATGTGTTAAAAGAAATCTCAGATATATCTTTTATGTGCTATTGCTTTCTATGTCTATAAATATACATGGTTTTACTTTCTTATATGTATTTCTATCTATTATTCTGTTATTGTTAAGATAAATAAATGTTTATTTCTACAAAATATGTGGAAAATTGTATTACGTGAAGAGGATTAATTACGAAATGATGTGATATTTTGTTGTAGGAAGTGTAGGAAGGCATGATAATAAAGTTGGTACTCTCGTATACATAATGTAGTGTAGTTTTTGTAAGTATTTCTTTATCGAACCCCACCACTAAATCTTATTGTAAATACCTTTATATGTAAGTAATGTATGCATAAAAAATGCTTACTTCGTGTTAGTCGCATGCAGTTGCTATATAAAAAACTGATACTTCTATTGAATAATATATTTGTTTAAATGTAACAATGTTATTCTTAGTGCATCGTGGCTACCATGTTAAAAAATATTTACAATTGTTTCATTGATGATTGAGCTTTATATTATAAAAATATAGATGCCCAACATTTAAGAAAAATAAATGTGATATAATAATAAATTAGCATCTATTTATTTTTAAATTAAGTCTGCAATAATTATATTAAAAATATATAATACTAAGGATATTCTTAATAGTCAATGCGTTAAAGACAATGCTACAATAAATGCAACTCTGGATGTCCAATTACGTTCAAATAAAAAAAAAATAAACATTCTTCTCTCCTTATTATTGAATTGATAACAAAGTATGTCTATAGTAATTTTGAAATAAAAAGAACTGGACTTTGTTTAAATTATAATTCTAGAATAAATTTTTAATTAATGAACAAAATTTTAAAGGTGTTGTTTTGGCTTATGAGTTTTTACTCTGTCGCAGTGTGTTTGTATTTTGTTTATTTTTAACTAAACCGGTTGACAAAATTTTAAATTTGTTGCCCAACGAAGAAAGCTTCGGATATTCTAACGAATCAAGTATAGGGGTACATTGTACTTCTGGAGATACATTCGAACCTTGCTAAGGTTTTTCTAAACTAGGCACGGAAAATTAAATAATTTATGAGGTAGCGCTAAGTCTTGAAAGTAATGGACGAAGTTAAGTTATTCTTTAATTTTACTTTAAAAGAGGGCTGTAAAGAAGGTCTATATCTATACTAATATTATAAAGCTGAAGAGTTTGTTTGTTTGAACGCACTAATCTCTGGGAGCACTGGCAAGAATTTAAAAATTCTTTTTGTGTTGAATAGTCCGTTTATTGAGGAAGGCTATAGGGTATATATCATCTCGCTGTGACTAATAGAAGTTAAGCAGCAATGAAAAATGCTGCAAATTTAATATAATCTAATAGGTTCTGACTGACTTAGTTATAGCATACAGTCTACCGCAGGTCGTAGAGATAGTAAAATTGGAGGATACATTTGTTTTTCTACGTAGTGGTGTACTAAGAAAAGATTTTTAAATTCCATTCTTAAGGGTTTTAAATATCAATTTTGTATGGAACTCGGCGGCAACACTAAAAACCAAGCGGACGTAGTCGCGAGCGACCCCTAGTGATATATAAGACAAGCAATAAGACTTGTGGTGGAAATGAGTTGGTGATGGAGCTTTCAAAAGTGGAAAAGAGAATTGTAGCTTTGATGTATGGAGAGAAGTTTTTCATTGAGGATAGACAATTGGAAATTAATACACTGAAAATAAAATTAATTATTTATAGTATAAATCAATTTAGTTTGTAACTTTAATTATATACTTATTACCTGTAAAGTAATGCACTGCTATTGTGATTCATGGGGACAGAGCCGGATTAACCCTGTCTTTTGCTATCCTCGTATTGACGGCTTGATGCAGAAAAATCACACTGTAAATGTTGACATGCATTAGGATCTCTAATACACCAAAAATATTGTATTTCTTGGTTATATTTTCACGTATACCTATGTCACTCTGGTATTCTACATGTAGATGGACTACTTTTTGTTGTAGTGAATGCAAAATTAAGACATAGAAATAGTGAGTTTTTTATATAATAGTTACGAAAGAAAATTCAAGCACTACATATCCGTCGAGCTTATCATTTTAAGTTTATAGGTTAAGTTTTTAAAATACATTTATTTTATTATCTAGTTTTTAAAGTCAGTGGTTATAACAAACGAATACTCTACTCCAAGTTTTATATTTTTAAACGCAGCATTGACAATATTAAAAATTCAAAATAAGCAATTATAGAAACTGTGTCTACATTCAATACGGTGCCTACTGCACAGGGGGGGGACAGTTACCTAGTACAAGGATTTCTCCAAAATAAGCGGCATCTGTGCCCAAAATCCAGAAACATTACGATTTTAATTCTTGCTATTTATCGACAGATGGCGGCTGACTAAACATCACAACAATTCTAGATCTTTCCATTTTTTCATTTCTATTTTCTATTGTGATTTGTGGCAGGTGGCTTTGAAACTTAGCAAGCAAGGGTTCGAGTCGAGTTTCTTTTGCTTCTCCTCTTTACTATATTCGAACTGGTGTATTACAATATAATGAAAAGACATAGTTTTTGTGTTGTTTATAAGTTAAAAATGTTCTACTGGAATACGTATAAGTTGTGCTTATTTGGATGTTCCGTGTTCGCCTAGTAGTAAGACGCAGAGTACAATAAGACGTAAGTGCATTATTTTTAACTCTACCTTACTTATAATAGATCTAAATATTACTAGTATAATACTATTTTCACGACATTACGACGAATTAACAAAATATTATAATTTGAATGAATATGATATAAAAATGACATTTTCAATATTGTTTTCAGGTGTTCCTACGCATCTTTTTAAGAATCCTAGTTTCTTAAGCGAACAATGGCTTGGGTCTGTCTTGTTGGTGGATAACTGGATTAGACATCTGTCTAAGAATATTAACTATATAAATTGCAACACATGTATATTATAATAATTACTAAAAAAAGGCTTGATAAAACATGATGTTTTTCATTTTAAATACTTATTTAAATGTCGTTTGTTTAGTATTTTTATTTTTTGTTTTCTTATTGCAAAAAGTTTTTTTTTAAATAAATTAAGAAAATAACAATTATTTCAAGTAAATTTATAAGCTTTAATGGATTAGTTCGGATTTAATTTACAGAGGTCGCTCTTTCAAAATTTCCGCATAAAAATCGTCGAAGAGGGCTCTCTATATCTTTATACTTATAATACTCTATGGAACTGCATCAAACGAGTCAGGGATTTCCCGAACGGGAATGAAGTGTATATATCGCCAGCCCGCTGCGGTGTTGCGGCGAAGTCACATCTTATGAACTTAGAAAGAGGAGGTGCAACGTTTACTCTCAGACTTAAAAATTCGCATTGAATTTATTCGAAGAATAAGATTTCTTAATTTGTAGGATCTAGATTTTAAAGATTGACCATCCATTTTATTATTGTATTCTCATTTCCTAAATTTTCAATGGCAAGTCCTATATTTTTATAACAACTACAAATTACCTGCAGATATATTATATGCAGATTTAAAGGAGATCACTCTTAGAAGAGCGTTTTAATTGCAATAGGAAATAGTGCGAAATACAATGCACGCAATATATTACGAACATTACCATAGTATTACATAATACGTATGGTTTTTGAAAGAGACCCGTAGGTACGCCTCGGCGGCTGTGTTGTACAGTGGTGACTGCTGGTATCTGAGGCTGACTCCGTGCGCGCCGCATCTTAGACTCCTCCTTGCATCTTTTTCTTATACCTATATATTTAATTAATCTTATTTATTTTACATTTCACAAAATAAAATGATTTTATATAAATTATACTATACTTAAGGATGATGTAAACAAATTTCCAATAATAAGAAAAGTAAATAAAATTAAATCAGTCAATAGTCTTCCGATGATTAATCAACCTTTAAATATCAGGATCAAGACCTTCGTATTTTGTACCTAAGACTTTATACTTTGTATTTATAATTATTTATTATTTTGCGTTTTTTTCTTAACATCTATATATTTTTTTATATTTCTTTATTTAATCTTTTTGGACTGACAGTGTACTCAAAGTTCATATACCTACAATATTCAATGCAAATAATGCTTTGGACTACAAATTGTAATGTACGAGTAATCTAATTATACGCAGACCTCAAAATTGCCTGACTGTATTTTTATATGTAACATAATTAACCCTTCAAATTACTAAATGATTTTGTTATATATAAAATAACAATTGCTTCATTACTATATTACATTAAGTTAAGACCGCTACGTTAACAATGTGATGTGTCAAACTCAATTTCAATAAAGATTTAGAATTTTTGTTTGATGTAATAAATTATCTGCCTGTCTGTTGAAGTTCAATATTTTAAACATTGCTTCATAATATTTATACAAATGTAGGCATAAGAAATGGAGAGGAATGGAAGGAACCTAAATCAAGGCATAGGAAGGGGAAAAAGTTAGACTTTCAACGCTCACATTCACCTAATGAATCTGATTTATAATATGTCCGGAGAAAATCCAGCCCGTCCGATAAATGTCTTATTAGGCAACACACTCTACGTTCAAATTGGATCATATAAGTAATGACTAATGGTATTAATTATAATTTAATGACTATTTAATCTTGTATATTTCTCGTGTGATGTAAATTTTGATGTTTTAATTTTATATTATTTAGATGCTTAACTGTATAGTATATAGAAGTATTATAATATTTATTAAAATAATATTAAATAAATATGGAATAATATTGGATGCGTTAGTTTTAAAATCACTAGGTATTGGCTATAGTTAAATAATATACATTTTGAAGTATTGTTAATTGGTTATAATTGTAACTTGATTTGTAATATAATGTTTTATAATCAATAACTACAACCAAATTGAAAATGTGTGCTACTATAAAACATCGGTCTAATAAAATAGGATGTGTTCAGAACTGGATAAGGTGCGCAATTAATATCCGAATGTTTCCTAGCGGAATCGGATCTAATACGGTGACTCAAAAATATATTATTTTGTAATTAGTTTTTTTTATTTATGTTTATGGTTTATGTATGTCTATACATATACATACATAACGAGAAGCTGTGATTAACTTTTAACTCCTTTGATATTTTTCTATAAATTGTGATTGAAGTTTTTCTAAAAATTAATACTTCATAGTGATTTAGTTTATTCTATACAGAGGCAGACAGTGAGACTGTGAATCTTGTTATTCGATTCGGGCAAGAACGAGCACGAACTTCCATTCCTCCAAGAACAACGACTTCCATTATCGCAGTAACACATTGGCTTTGATACCAACCACCTACCACCTACCACCTAGATACGTAGTATTATTATTTCGAAAATTTTTCTTCGATGCAGTACCAATATGGAGAAAGAGCTACTGACAGCGGTGTTTCTAGTTCAATACGACCTCTTTTCCTCTGCAAGAAAACTTAGGCGACTTTACTTACTTGCCTTCCAGTAATCCGTATGCTTGTCTTGCTTGTCCTCCTATAAAATAAAAACAAAAGGACATAAAACCTACCTTCGAAATAATAACAACACTTTTTGCGTAGATTCAAGCCTGTTAGAATCCTCGTCTACTATGTTTGACAGACAACATATTGAAAACACCTCTAAACCAATATATTTTTTTTAATACATAATCCATTATTTTTTAATTCATAACCCAATTTTTTGAAAGAGCTGACTGAATACGGAACAACTATAGAATTGTGGACAAAATATTTATTAAAAACTATCGTACTTTATCGACAGTACGTCTATTAGGGCTAGTGATCTATAAGAACTACTATACCTTAAATAATAATAAATTTATTACTCTTTATTGTAATGTTAATTACATATAAAGTAAAGATTTTTAGTTAGTTAAGAATTTCGGCATTCTTAAAAACCTCAAGTCTAATAAAATGAAGAGCATAGGTCAGTCTATATTTTTTAACAAAGTATCTAAGAATTATAAATAATCATTGTTAGAAATTGCCAGCATTTGTAATAATTCAATTAAACTATAAATATTATTATTAATACATTCAGATTTGAGATCTTGATATGTAAAAGCAAATATACTATATTTTAAAAAATCTATTTTAATTGAGAACCAACTCTTTTTACCCTCTGTTATGTGAGATCTCGTAGCTTTGAGCTACTCCTATAATACTTAATTGTTGTAATACTTAATTTATTCCTTATTGTTGCAAAGCAAATACAGAACACTTTTCTTTTCCGTCTTTTTATCGGACAAACCCAAAAAAATATTTTATGATAAAATTGTAATATTATATAAAAAATGTACTTGTTTATCATTTCAGTCAATCTAGGGAGTGAGTAACCAAGTAACTGACTACAAAAAAGACGAGTGACTTGCAATTTGAAGCTAAGGAAAAGGTGATTAGTGACCATAGTCACTCTCAAGGAGAGCGTACATTACTACATTGTGTCCCTTTACTTATTTATGTACTTATAAAACCCACCAATACAAAGCTCATACTCTAAAGAGAAAATAGTTTTCTTTAAAAACAATGGTGAGCATGAGTAGTATGAAAAAAGCTACCAGGCCGTAAGACAGCAAATAATTAAAGGACGAAATTAACAAAAGATCTACAATTCGAGATAAAAATTAACCTACGAACTCAATCTTTAGTTCGGTTATTTAAAGTGACACGAGAAATGGGACCAGTATCGATTATTAATTTCAGCAGCAAATACCCATGTAGAAACTGTGTGGTGAATTTAGTCTGCGATCACAAATTTGTAACCGTGAACTACATTATGGTTCGCTGGGTTTTATTAATTTGGGTTCTAGCGGCTAGGAATTTAAGTAAATGTCGCCAAAAGGTAAATCGAGCTTCGTGACTAATTGAGTCCGAAGTAAATCCAATTGCAATGCACAGCTGACAGAACTCATAACGAAATGTACTGAGCCAGTGACGAAACTAGGGTAGCCAGGTTCGAAATTACAAATATTACACTTAATGATCTTGGTCTTCGTATTATATAATGTTTATTATAGGCAATCTATACATATAATAAAATGGTCACTGATCCATTTCTGTACATGGAAATATGAAAAAAAAACATCATTGGGGGTATTTATATGAGCAAGAGAACCCAAAACAATGGTTTTTCAGTTTGTCTGTTTGTCTGTATGTCTGTTCGTCTTTATGTCTGTTCGTCTGTATGTCTGTATGTTTGTGCACACTAATCTCAGAAAAGGAGTAATTGATTTGGATGCAGTTTTCTCTTGTTTGAAGGTTTATAGTTTTAACATACAAGTCGCAGGCACAACTAGTCAATTACGTTTGCGACAGACAGAGGATTGAAAAAAAACCGAAATGATTTAAGAAATTAACTATAATTAAATTTAAACTTATTACAAATTAACCCTATGAACGATGATTCCACCTCGATGTGGGAATATGGAATGATCGTTCTTACAAATAACATTAATTATTAAAACTCATGGGAATACAATGCAAATGCTTTATCGACAAATTACTTTATTAAATACTAGCTTTCCGCCCGCGGCTTCGCCCACGTGTAATTCGGTTATATATAGCGTTTTTTAATGATCTCGACAGGGCTTTTTCTTCCACAGGCTGAAATCTTGTTACAACTGGAATTAAATATAGCCTGTGTTACTCAGGGATGATGTAGCTTTCTAATGGTGAATGTTTGAAATCGATTCAGTAGTTTCGGAGTTTATCGATTACATGTGTAAACAAACAAACATATAAAAAAATAGATTGTTCCTCTTTATAATATTAGTATACATACAAATCTATATAGAAAAAGTAAAGTGAGACAAAATCATCGTCTCAAAAGAAAAAAAAAACAGGATTTATAGGACGAAGAGGCCTTACAGGATTTCCCTGTAAACAATATTTTTAGTTTTTTTATTATTTACCAGGATGAACAGGTTAGAGGGAGAGCTGACACGCGAGCAAGCAACATACAGTTGTCCATGAGAGAAACAATCTTCTCTTAAATCAACACCAGCGACTTTAAAAGTTTGCCCTTGAGACTTATTTATCGTCATCGCAAAGCAAACTTTTAGAGGAAATTGAAGGCGCTTAAATTCAAATGGAAGGTCATTGGGCATTAGAGGAATGCGCGGGACGAATACCGTTTCTCCTCGGGCACATCCTGTCAAAATAACGGCCTCAACTAAATATTTATGTAAGGCTTTGACTTGCAACCTGGTGCCGTTACACAATTTCGGTGGTTTCAGATTACGTAGCAACATTACCGGTGTACCTTTTCGCAGTGCAAGCCTATGGTATGGAAGACCAGCTGGTTTAAGTGAATTTAAGAATTCGACCGGATAATTTGTAGCGTCGTCTGCATGGCATGGTGTGTCTATGGATTTATAAATCTTTTCTTCTCCGTCGAATGACTTTAAAAGTATGTCGTTAATAAATGCAGCTTGTTCGTTCTTCGGAGTCAAAATAGCTCGTTCGCAAAACCATTCTATAGGCTTGTCTTGTATGTCGGAAATACCTGGATAAATGTGTTGTATTAGCTCCTCGATGGTATATACTAATGTACACATATCTTCAGGGATGTCAAATATACCATCCCTGGTAGGATGTTCACCATTTCCTATTTTTAGAAGACTGGTTGAAAATATACCAGCCGTCGAATCACTCCCCAGATAGGCTCTCATGTTTTTAGTTAACGTTATACTTTTTACGGAGGACCACAAAATCGATCTTTTAAGGCATGCTTGTACTTCATCAGCACGAGTTCCCTTGGGTACCACCGGTAAGGTTTGTCTAAAATCTCCAGCAAACAGCACGGTTACGCCACCCATTAAATTTTTATTACCCCGAATATCTTGTAAAGATCTGTTCAAAGCCTCAATTCCTCTTTTGTGTGCCATGGTGATTTCATCCCAGATAATAATTTTTGTATTTTTTAATACTTCAGCTAGGTGACTTTGTTTTGAAATACTGCATAAGGGTGTTTCTACGCGAGTCAAGTCGAGTGGTAACTTAAAACATGCATGCGCAGTTCGACCACCTTCCAGCAATGTGGCCGCGATCCCTGATGAGGCGACAGCCAAAGCAATATGTTTTGAGCTTCTAATTTTAGCTAAAATTAAGTTTATTAAGTAGGTTTTTCCTGTGCCACCTGGCGCGTCTAGAAAGAAAAGTTGTCCTGAATTTGTGTTAACACTATGCATAATTTTATCGTATGCTTCCGTTTGTTCTATTGTTAAAGTATTTTTATGGTCCTTGACGAATCTCTCTAGAAAATCTGTATTGTAATTAGTCTCTCTTAATAACATAATGTTCCCTAAATCGAGTGGCCTGGTTGGTTGTGGCAACCCATATTCCTTAAGTGAACGCCCACCTAATGAAAGAACGGCTTCCTCAAGAACTTGCAGGCATTTGTTGTATACTTCACTACAAATGTTATCAACATCCTCTATGTTTCTGTGGACTTGATGTTTATAATCTTCCGATAAAATATCTTTAAATTTATCCCAAAGTCCTAATGGATCTGACACTTGACAAAACACTAATAATATTACAAACAAATCCCGAATTCTAGAGGGAGATTCAGAAAGTGCAGCATCTTGTAAGGTAGCATACCAGTGCTGGTCGTCTTCAAGCAAACCCAAAGCTTTGCAAGCAGATTGAAAAGTGGGATGTACTTCACCGTTAACCGTTCTTAGAGCCTCAAATGAAGATGGCCCTTTTACTTCATGCAGAAGCATACGTAAATAGAAACACTCCGCATTATTGGGATGCACAGTATACACTCGGCCCAACGCGTTTTCTTTTTTTATATCTGGCCAGTCCTGTACGTCAGCTCCTCTTTTTCTTCTTTCAAAGTGACTATTTTTATGCCAAGTATAATACGATGGTACATCTGAATAAATCAAAGTTTTCGCAAAAATATCTACTTGACAAAGTTTAAAGAAGGCTAGAAGCGTAGTATTTGGTGGATTATTTAATCTTTCGATAATATTTTCTTGGTTAAAGTATATTCTCTGTCCGTTCTCTAAGTGTACTGCAAGATGAATAACTGGAGGAAAATGTTCATGAATCGGAAAGCCAAAAATCCGCCAAACAGCCTCCGAACTACTTATATATCTACCATTTTCGTAAGTAGTCACCTCGTCATTTTTATTTTCAAGGGCGAAAGTAGCCTGATCCGTCCCTTTATTCACATATTTGCATACATATTTAATAGAGTTTACTGAATTACAGTACTCGACGTTAATATGAGCACCAAACTTCTTGAAAGTACAGCATTGTAAGGAACAACCCATCGATTATCTAAACATACTCCTTTAATGTCAACAGTAAAGCCACCATCTTCTGGAGAACGACGCCTGTATTGTGGGTAACCGTCTTCGCCAGTTTGAGTTTCTTTAATGAGTTGTTTCGGAAATCTTTTACTGCAACTGTTTTGTTTCATGCAAGGTGACTTGAAATTAAAACTTCCACATGGACCATGCATCATGTTAGATTTAACGATTTCATACAGTTTTGGGTCTGTTTCTGGATCTGGTATTTCGGCACTAATAACTTTATCAATGAGATCTGTCGTTATGCTATTTTTAAGCCAGAGTAGTATGTGAATGTGTGGAAGGCCACGCTTTTGCCATTCGACTGAGTACATAAAACAGCATACTTCACCGAATATTTTACGTTTCGTCAGTAAGTCCATGATTTTTCTAACTTTTAAACGGAACACTCTAGCGATTAAGTCATGACGGTCGTGGGAATTTTGACCTGGTAACAAATGTTTTGTAATGTCTTCCCATTGTGGGTTACATGTAAATGTTATAAAAAGATCCGGTCGTCCAAAACGGCGAACGTAGGTCATGGCATCTTGGGTTCGCTCATGCATGTATCGAGGTCCACCTGTAAAAGAAGAAGGCAACACTACCATTTGACCAAGATCATTAGGGTCTGCGTCTTGCCTACCTATGGCATCCTTTAAATGGATATAATTTTCTGCTCTTAGTTTAGACTGATTATGACGTATATAATTGAGTCTTTCGGTCTCAATCTTAGCATATACGTCAACCAAAAATTGACTGAAGAGGGAGCGATAGTAAAGGAGATGATTGATTTGACCGTCTCTGGACATTATTCGGTAAGAATAGAAATCTGCGGCAGAAATTGTCTTTTTAAGACCCATTTTAGTTTTCGGATCGATCTGGGGTAAATGAATAGAGTAACCATCCTCACCACGACAAAAAAGCAAAGGATATTGCAAAGCGTCGTAAGATCTATGGATTTCGCTGATTCGATGCAAACCACTACTATGGCTTTCTAAGACAATGTCACGCTTTTCAAATTCTTGCCCAACAATGACTAACGCTACTTCATTTGTCGTAGGTGCATTATAACGACCTAAATGACCATCTATTGGTTTTTTTTCGGCGTTAATAACAACTTTAAATGTTTCACAATTAGCTGGAACCTTTTCGATAGCTGTTTTTAAGTCTTTTATGTATGGATTTACATCATGAAGCATTTTTTGAAGCACTTTCACTAAATTTTTCTTTACACCTGGAAAATTTGAACATCTCAAGTTTGCTTCCCTTTCGTCCTCTCCTACAAAATAAATTTGCAAAAATCGAGCATTCTGTTGATCCATAGGCAGTAAACTTCCAATCAGATGATGAACCTGGCCTTGTACCTTAAATGTCGGCATGAATCCATCTTCTGAGACCAGTTTTGCTCCAAATGAGGTCATTTGAAAACACCCATTATATTTTCGGATGTTACTCATAAAATGATTGTGATCAGGATGAAAATCCATAATTATTAAGCTATAAAGTGGCTCTGGAGGTAGTTCAAAGGCCTCAAGCAAAACCTTCCCTCCACTGCAACACATTCCAACAGTTTCTTCTTTCCACTTTAAAGCATTGCACCACTGGCATTTATGATCCATAGTTCCTATACATACATCTTTATCTGCTTCGTATGACAACTCAGGATTATACGCCAGTCCCGACAGTAATTTTGTATGCCATGTTTTTGCTTTAATATTTTTACGATATTGAGACTGAATATTTCTTCGTTCCTCCAAGTGTGTATGTTGATAATTTGCAACTTCCTGTCGATGTTCGTCAGGATGTGAAGTTCGATAAGCAGCTTGTGCTTTCCTGTGTATTTCGGGGTGTGAAGATTGGTAATCAGCTTGTGCTTTCCTATGAACTTGGGGGTAGTTTCGTTGATACACTGTAACCGCTTGCCGATGTGCTGCAGGGTTACTTCGAACTGACTTTTTTTGCTGATTTTTCCGAGTTTTATTCGTGTATCGAGCCCTACGTTTTTTGTTCACTTTTTTTATTTGTTTAGGCATTGGTTCATCGTGTTTTAATTCAGACTCAGACTCAGTCTCGGACTCACTGTTCGAAAATATGATTTCGGGAATGGGTGAAGGCGTTTCTAACCTTCGTTGAGTAATTTTTTTTGCGACCTTTGTTGCCGAAAACGATGAAACTGGAACATAAACGTCAAAATGACCACCAGAAAGCCCGCCAGTAAAGCGAAGACGTTTTACAGGAAGACCTTCAACTCCAGTTTTCACATAAAACTGGCCATCACGAAATACTTCGAAAACATATTCATATATTCGCCCAGCAGCTTCTAATTCGCACAAACTTCCATATGTAGTGGTTTTCATCATGTCGTTGTAATATTCATTTGGCGTTGAATAATTATCTCCAAGTGCAGTACACGACATAATCGAAAATTCCGTCCAGTTTTCAATAACAAAGCCGATTATGCGTTCACGTACATCCCTAGCCCTGTCTTGAGTTCCGAACATCAAAAAAGATAAAGCTCTAAATAAACAGGCTCCATCTTTTTCTATATCTACCACAGCATGAGGAATATAATTCCCATTAACAAACAAAATTTCTTGAACCATTTTAATTAGAAATTTTTTAACTAAAACTATATCTATGGAAATTAACTAAGACTAATAAAGTAACAAACAAATGAATAAAAAATGAAGAATATATTAAAAAATCAACTCACACTATAAAACTTATCCAACACTAACTAAATATACTATCAAAAATATCAAATCTAATCAACAAATCAAAAATTAACTGAAATAGAGAGTAAAATAAGTTAAATAAGTCAAGTTAAAAGTTAATGAATTAAACGTTAAATATTTGTAGTGTGTAATATGTAGTTTCGCGTATGTCCGCTAGGGGCGCTGCTAAAATTACACGATAAATTAAAATATTTTACGCTACCTAGCTAAATGACGGTAACGAAACCATAGCGCGATCTATCTCGATGCCAACGCCATCTATCGAGCATCGAGACAACTCGTGATAGTTAATAGAAAATAAAATTCGGGTGTTTTATTTATGCATACCGATTACGCCGAGATTTATGGATCGATTTACGTGATTCTTTTTTTGTTCGGTAGAGTATACTTTCAAGTTGGTCCCGTTGTTACCTAGTCAGGATCTGATGATGGTATTCCAGGGAAATCAAGGGCAAACCTCAAATTTACAGGCAATTACGTTTTTGACAATTTCATAGATCTGTTTAAGTATTTGCGTCTGATAGTCATCATCCCATGTGAATGAGCTGATGATGGATGGTACAACTCCTCAACGGTTAGGAGTTGAAAGAAAATTGTGACTTTTACTGACTAAAACCCACCTCGTTCCTTCAGTTGCCCTTTGCGTTCCGGGGCCACGGTATCTCGTTAGAACTTTCCCGCAGCCCCGGCTCAGTTTATCCCGTTTCCCCCCCTTGGGGGTTGACATTTCAAAAATCCCTTCTTAGTGCTCACTTATGTTACTAAAGGAACCTCTGTTCAAAATCTCAGACTCCTATACCGAGCGGTTTCGGCTGTGCGTTAATAAATCAGTCACCCAATCGCACCCCCTAAATCACGATTGGAGGGTAGTTTGAAAAAACTTATAATGTCAAACATATTTACTTGCCTATGTACGTGTTCATGCCAAGTTTCAAGTTTATAAACCCAAGGAATAAGATTTTTCATACAAACGTTTTTACCCCTTTTCCCCCCCTTGAGGGGTTGAATTTCCAAAAATCCTTTCTTAGTGCTCCCCTACATATCCCAAGGAACCTACATTCCAAATTTCAGCTGTCTACGACCAGTAGTTTCGACTGTGCGTTGTCTGTCAGTCAGTCACTCAGTAACGGAAGAGTTTTATATATATAGATAATATTACAGAAACTCAACGTAGGCGGTTTCCATATAGTAGTTCTATGTAACTCCTCCCCCCTAAGAAAGGCGAGTATTTCAGTACGTTCAGTGAAAATGTTGCCGGAATGGTTTCAGGGTTGCCAGATGTTTTCAGGATCTCGAGCGATGGCTGCTTTTCTTTTTGTACATTCTTGTTGTTTTTATATAGGTAACGTCGAATTGCCAAAATAATACCGAGTACGGCTGTACCTATTAGTATAGTATAAAATGGTATTGTGGTATGATACAAGGCATCTTTTCGCACTTCGTCGATTCGGATAGGAGTCTGGATCATAAGCTGGTCCTGGACATCATGTAATCCTTGAAGATCAATAGATTTTAAGTGTATGTGAGTCGCTTTGGCTGACTGCTTTAAGGTGTCATAGGGTATTTTCATTAGTTTTAGGGGTTGTCCTTTAATTTCGTTGTAATCATTTGCTATTGTGAATTGTTCCGATTTCAAACGACATCCAGCAGGAATCGTAGCTACGTAACTTCCCTGTAGCGATGTGTAGTCCTTTTGGTTACAAATCAGTTGCACTTTCGTTTGTTGAGGAAAGGACAAGGCGTAGTGCTTGTCATCGAGTTTCTCCATTGCTTCTTTAGTCAAGGTGACTGTAGTAAATTCACAGGTTTTATGTATGACTTGATTGATGATCAATTCCTGGATACAATCTGGTCTGTTGCGAATCTGATGATGAATTTCTTTCTCACAGAGATACCAGTTCTTTACCTTCGGGCATTCAGCCTCCATGTACACAAATGATATCTCGATTGTTGCTAGGAAAGGGAAAGGTGGGATAAGAGCCTGGTCGTGCTTGTTCGGTACTACTGATAATTTATAAAAATCATAAGTTTCTTTAGAATAAATTGGAAATATAAATATAAAAACTATTTGCTTATTCATAAAGTACGACCCTGGTTTAATAATATTATAATATTCCCTAAGTTCTAAATCTAATATTTGCTCTTTTGAGTAAATTGCTTTTAATTTTAAGACCATAGATTCTAATACCTCAATATCTATAATAGAATGATGTGTACTAGAAGCCTGGATAAAAGTTAAACTATTTTCTATTCTAAGTAATTCTAAAGATAAATCTTCTATGTTTTCACTAACTAACTCTAGAAGTTGAGCAAAATTTGCGTATTTTGTTAAGCTATCGTCACTTATAGCCTTATTCTGTAATAATAATTCTAAGGTATTATTTAACATAATCTGGTTATCTACTATTTGTCTAATAACGTTTCCATGTTTTAACATCCACTCCTTGCTCAGACTGATGTGACTATTAAATTCAGATAATAATTTTATTTGATTATTTTCTAATACTCTAATTGCCTCATTATATTTCAACGCATCATCGTGATCTAAATTACCGGTTAAACTTTTTATCGTAGTACCTAAACTATCTATAAGACCTCTTTTTACTCTACTAGGCTCTAAAGAATGTAGTTGTTTTAAAATATTGCCAAGCTTATTAGTAAGGTAATTAATTTGAATTTCATATAGGTTATAGGTTATATTACTCATGCGATTTTTACAGTAAAGCAGTTGAGTCTCTAATGAATGAATATTAGTCTCAATGTTATCTAAATTTATATATTGTATGAATGTATGATAGTGCGTAGTCAGTTTCATGGGTCCGAGTTTGAAAGGTAGTATTCCTGGTCCGTCGTTAAGACTCTCGAGTTTTATCTCCTGAGGTTGAGTCATTGAGAGGGTTGTTACTAGGAGGATTCTGTAACAAATTAGCTGTTTTAGGGACTCGTTTTAGTCGTGATTTGGCTATGGGGCCACGTTTTTTAGAGGTATAAATATGAATTGGTAAGTCGGCTAGTACAGTGTCATGAGTGTATCGTGGAGCAGTCTTTTGTCGACTAGCAGTTGGATTTTTTATAAAAACTGATTGTTGGGGTGCATATTCCTTTTCAGGTTCTCGATCTTTATTTCTTTTTTCTATCAATGCGGTCCGTACGTAAACGTGAAATAACGTCTTGTGTGCGAGTCTTTAATTGTTGAGTACTCGTGCACTCAGCGTTAAATAAATCCGCGTGAGCCGGACGATCGAGTGAGAATATAATATCATTCGGTGTCGGGTTTTCAATTTCTAAATAGCAACGATTATTCTTTACAGAAGTAATGCACTCATGGCTAGTGCAATTGCACAGAATTTGTTCTTTAATAAGAGCATCACCTTCTAAAATATCGACGGGAACACGAATAATTTTAGAAGTTTCCGCGGGGATAACGTCTTCGTATAGGTTTACATTACACGAGTTATACATTTTAATCGGGTTCGACGCGTTTCTTGTAAGCAATCTTCGGTCTTTTAAATCAATACGAGCTTCCCATTTACTTAATAAATCCAAACCTATTAACCCGTCGAAGTATTCATGGAAATTATATACGAATAACTTGATATTGCTGGCATCTTTGAATTCCGCGAAGCATGGCAACGTAATAGAATAATTGTTCCTACTCGTCGCGTGTATGTTGGTTACTTCAAAAGGATCAAATTGTAACGGGAACTGAGCGAAGTATTTCTCGACGGCTTCGGGACTAATAAAAGATTGATTAGCACCGGTATCTATTAAAAATTTTAAATGAGGATTTTCTATTTGTATGTACGGAAGCTGTCTCTGTGTTTGAAGATTTAATTCTATTTTTGTTTTTGTGATTTCGAAGTCTCCCGAAAATCCTGCTGGTCTTGCTCAGTTTCAGTTATTTGAATTTCAGAGTCAAAAGAATAATTGTCAGAAGTAATATTTAATTCATGAGAAAATCCGGGCGTGAAGTCAGTATCGTAATAATCACTATAGTAATTGTACTCCGGCTCATAACAATGATTGTAATATGAATCGTCATATGCCGCACATTCATTTACATTCATTTCTCGTGATTTAAAATAATTCATGGGATTATTCAAGGATAAAGGTTTTGGTGTAAAATGTTGGACACCACTCATAGGTTGAGGACCTTGAGGTGGGTTATTTCGGGGTGGTAATCTAAAAATGTTACTACGAGGTCTATAATTTGGTGGAGGTGCAGCGAACATCCTTTGTGTATTAGTAAGCATGCGTGGTTGATTATATCCGGTTACCGGGACTTTAAAGGGTTGCGGTGGAGGTCCCATAGGGCGCTGATTTAACGGAGCCGGCCAGTTAGGTACTGGGTTATTATGAGGTTTTGTATGAGTGAATGTTGCTGGTTGTAATGAATTAGTTGGTTTAGGGGTCGTCTGAATTTTATGGGAGTCGCGTTGTTGTAAATACATTACGTTAAGCTCCTCTTGAACGAACTCGAGAGCTTTCTCTATCGTATCTGGGCGCATGCATCGTATGCGCGACCCTAACGGTTCTTTTAAACCCCGTACATATGCTTGCATGGTAACTTTTTCGTAAAGCTCTCGTTTCGCTTGGACTGTGGTGGGCAAACTTTCATGCAAAGTTACGTACGTCATAATGGTGCTAAATAAAGTTTGGCAATGATTGTAAAACTCTTGCGGGGTACGATTACCTTGACTTGCTATAGAAAGGTCATTATATAATGGGGTCTCATCACGTTGATCCGAGAAGTTATTTATGAGGGCTGTTCGTATACCTAGCCAGTTTTCTGGTATACCGTTTGCATTTATAGTGCATGCGGCTGTCCCTGTTATTTTATTTAAAATTCCATTTAACAAACATAAATTGGAAAACTCGCTACTAGGATTATCATTAAGGTATTGTGTAGCCAACGAATCGCATATTTTTATAAAACGCGTAGGGATATTTGGATTTGCCTAATCCTTTTTTTTTTTTTTTTTTTTTTTTTTTTGTCTGTCTATGCTGTTAGCTCTGTTGGCTATTACAGCGTCACCGGGGGAATGGGTGGGTCAGGAGACCCACCCTTAACAAGGGGGGGCCAGATGGGCCCCCATGGGGAACGACGTCCCGAGGGCGTCTCAGATTGAGACACGGACCTCGGCTCGGGGCGTCGTTAGTCAGGAGGGAAGCTAAGGAAATTTGGACACCAGCGTCCTCCGACGGCAGAACGCCGGAGCAATGGAGCACTTACTCAGTTGGGACCTCGTCTGTACCGGTACAGACGGTGTGTGTCTGTATGTTATGTGGTGTCAATTATGCCTACGCGTACACGTTATTACCTACTGTGAACGCGTCGTCGGGGTCAACGAGTACCGACTTGGGTCTTCTTTTTCTGACTAAAGTAGTCTTACGTGGTCTATACTCTGCGGCGTCAGCCACCAGTGGGTTCGGGTGTCGCTCAGCACGTTCAAAGTACTTTTGGGAAAGCCCCTTGAAGTACTGAGCGATGGTCGGAAGGTTCAAGTCTCTATGGAGATCGATGTTGCGTACGAACCACGGCGCCCCGGTTGCAATCCGTGTAAACCTGTTCTGAATCACCTGAAGGGGTTTCAGATTAGCGTGCGCAAAAGCGGGACTCGCATAGGACATGTGCCTAATCCTACAATATCTCTATAACTATCCGTTAACTGTCTGCAGGCCTGGCGCGATTCAGGCTCCCGCGAACTAAAGGCTCTGGGGTGATAAATCTTGAAGTTTAAGATTCAAAGGAGCAACACGAGAATAATTCAAGTGTACTTACATATACAGCATTTCTGGTTTTCTCTTCGAATCGATTTTCAGATTCCTCCCCTGGTCTGCTGCAGATCCGTAGATTCAGGATATCCGGAACGGTGCTTGATAGCCAACCCGGGTGACTCACGACGCGATTATCGATGTAAGATATGGCCTTGAAGTCTCCCGCGAATATCCTACCGACTGCGCCAATTACGTTTGCGACAGACAGAGGATTGAAAAAAAACCGAAATGATTTAAGAAATTAACTTTAATTAAATTGAAACTTATTACAAATCAACCCTATGATGATTCCACCTCGATGTGGGAATATGGAATGATCGTTCTTACAAATAATATTAATTATTAAAACTCATGGGAATACAATGCAAATGCTTTATCGACAAATTACTTTATTAAATATAATATTACAGAAACTCAACGTAGGCGGTTTCCATATAGTAGTTCTATGTAACTAGTCTGAAAATATTATCATCGTTGTTTAAATGAAATAACTCACCGATTTTCGACAGTAGTTTTGTTTTGACAGTTCAATTGTTTTGTTCTGAAATATTGTGGGACACCTCTTAAACGTTTGCTAGTAATAAGTTATATGACGCCATCATTCATTCATCTTAGAGCATATAGATCCATTGTTAACTCCGGACACAAAAAGAGGGTGTTATAAGTTTGAGGAATGTTTCTGTGTATCTGTGTGTCTGTCTGTGGCCTCCTAACATCCAAACGAGTGGACGGATTTGATTATTGTTCTTTTTATTCGAAAACCTGGTCCGTCGAGAAGGATCTTAGCTATATATAATCAAAATAAAAGTAGTCATCTCTAAGCTACTGAGCTTTTATTGGTGTTGGTGAAAGATTCTTATGCAATTTTCATAGTAAATACTTAAACTAGTGAAAATAAGGGCTTTCGTAGGTTCATTTAGTAGAATATAAAAACCAGTAACATATCTTTGAAAAGCAGAAATAGAAATTAAATTAGAAATTTAAAAAACCCCTAACACAAAATGACCTCTAAAAAAGAAACAAATATGATATTATAATGTATTTATTGAAGTCGTTGCGTCGGGGGATCGTTGTACGTATGTTGACGATGGAGTCTATTTTACAAAATTTGCCAGAGACAATGCCTGCCAGAGACAATGCCAATTACAGAGCCAATGCATTAGGACTTAGAGTACACGATTTGATATTGTTGTTTCGTTATTTGCCTTGGTAACTTATTTGCATTTTGAACTCTTTCTTCCTTTAGCGGTCGCCAAACGCAACGTATCGAGGTTTTACAATTTGTAAGTGTTGGATATATTTTGAGTTGTTCAATAGAAGGGTCGTGATCTTTCATCCCTATAACACTAGACCACTGCCCAGACCTCCAAGTAGTATTACCATAACTTAATAAAATATTTGATAATGATCAACCAGTTATTAGACCATTTTCATAAAACTAAGTTGCTTTAAAATAAACAGTTTAAAAGTAATTTCTCTACTACTGATGTCGGCGTTTTTTTTATAAAGCATTTGTTTGAGGCCTGAGAGGAGTCACGTAATGATTTTCAGTTATTCTGTGATCTATCTAAGCCATTCATTTGTGTTTAGCGTGAAACAATGGTAAGAAAATTGTACCAGTATGTCCTTAAGAACTATCGTATTAATCGAGTGGAAAGACATGGAGCCACCTAACGCTCAGGCTAGCTGTCTGCTCTCGAAATTTGGAGAGCCATAATGCAAGAGGATATGATTTTAGACAAAGATAGCACATTAACAAACTTCGTAGCTTGGACCATGCCAATACTAAAATGGGTCAACGGGATTCCAGGATGTGGCAAAACCACGTGGATAATATCGCTGTTTGACGCAGAGAAGGACGCCATCGTTACAACCAAAACTGAGGCAGCCAAAGATTTAAGAGAGATGATCTCTCAGCATCTCTCCCTCGTATGATGGCCTCTGTATTAGTAAATGGATTCAAAGAATCAGAAAACTATCACCGTTTAGTGGTTAGACGAGGCTCCTATGAACCATTTTGGAGCCACAGCAATGGCTACGCGGTTGTCCGGCGCTGGTGAAATTGGCGAATTGTTGTCCTCGTCGGTGACGTAAACTAGTTACCTTACATCGATAGAGATAAGCTATTCGAGATGAGGTACTGTCGTCTCACACTGATAACGTCCGTTAGCAATTAATTACTGTGCACACATCAGAATCCCTGAGATGTTGCGTATGCCTTAGAAAAGGTCTACTCACAAGGAAGAAGCACAAGGACTCACTTTCGGCTCCGTTTTTATAAATAATACCGATTTTATAAATAATCCGTTTTTATAAATGAGTGAAAAAAATAAAAAGAACAGTAGGCCGCTACAATAGTGTTTTAGTAGGAAAGCGTTAATTATAAAATATAAGAAATGTATGTATTTTAAAAAAATAATAAATAAAAATAAAATAATAATTACTTTGCAAAGGAGAATTTCATGATTAATCTGATATATACAGTCTAAATGTGAAAAGTGAAGTAAAGTCCGTGAATAAAAGTAACAAAAAAAAAAGACCACTGGGAAACCGTCGCGTCCGCTCGCTCTACCAATTGAGTTACGGTATCGCTGTCCGTCTTGATGAATTAAGCATTTAATATGTGATATGAACATGTATGATATGAACATGTATAGCCATGTTAAGCTCATTTAGGTTTAGTCAAATATTTCTCATTGTACAAAATGCATGTCTTCCTCATTATTAAAAAGTCCAAACTTTAACTAATTATCACTAACATTTCCGCTCAACCAAACAACTTAAATTTTCTTATCCCTTGGCACTATACTGGTTTTATTTAATTTTTTTTCACAGGACAACTGTGGAATAGTCTAACTAATAAACTTCGACGTGCTCCTAATAGGCAAGTATTTAAGAAAATACATCAGAAAATATTTCCATAACATATGTTTTGTTTTTTTTTTCTACTTCTACACATATCTACCTGAAGAGTTATTACTTAAGGTGTATTTATTATAAATTTATGTACTTTTTTTTAAATTTTTATTTACATATGTATGTTTTTATTATTGTATAAATACTATATTTATTATTGTATAAGTACAGATTGTTATAGATATATAGTTTTATTTTCGGTTAACAAATTATTTACCCTTATTGTTTTCTCTTTCTGTTAGATATGTTAGCTGATTGGTAGAAAATGCTTTAGCGTCAAGCCCGCCTTATTTTGTACAATGATGTATTCTTCGTTGTTCAGAAAAGTTGATGTTACACTTATTAATAACAGCAAGGAGGTAATTTCTCCGATTTTTAAGATCAAAATGTCATCTATTGTCAGTTTAGGCCACATAGTTTATGAAAGAAAGGCAATTCTACAAAACAAACCTAAGAATTGTAAGTTAAACTTTAAAATTCCTTAAGTAATAATAAATTAACATTAAAACGGAAGAAAGGAATCTATTCTGCTTAATAATCTGTAAAAGATGATATTAAATTATCCTTAATTTATCAAATAATATCAAAAAATATATTGTATATATATGTAAATGTGCCTTTCTTTTTAATATAGAATTTACCAATAATTTTACACCTTTTTTGGCTAAACTATAATTTTAATATTAGCTATTGTTATAATGTAGCTGTTTAGTACCATGAAAAAATATATACCTTTAATCTTAATATATTTTTTCATTTTTAATTAATAAGAAATTGTATAACAGAATCAAAGTATTCTTATAAACTGTAATAAAAATGGACAAGATTTCCGTAAATATACACCTTATTATAGCAGTTAAACCTTTAATAAATATATATTTTTTAATCATAATAGTATTAGGTGCGTGGTACCTTACAATTTTCGTTCAGCGCTGGACTGCCGCGACCTATACTTTAGACTTCTTACAAAATGAGAAGCAATTTTTTTTATTTCGCTTGTTCTGTGTTATTTATTAGATTTCTAAAAAATCGTAGAACAAAGTTGTTGAAATTGATGTAGAGAGGCTGCCTGTAAGAGGTGGCCAATAAGTTACAAATAATCCCGTATGTATATATATTTTAATATATAATTAATTGATATTTAATCAGTAAATGGCGGACGTTGGGCGGATATATGTTGCGTTCAGGTTCCTTCCCCCAGCCTCACAGCAACCCTTGATTCCAGGCTCACTTCAGTTGCAGTTTTCGAGTCAACCTAACGCGTCACTTATTGATGTCATCGGTACTGATATCACTTGAATATTTAAATCTGTATTCGCTTTGAGATTGCTCGGCGTAAATGCGTGTATTTAAATTAAAAGTATATTTTAATTAAAATTATCCGAATTGTACTGAATTTTTTTAGCGCTATGAAAAGTTTAATAAGAAATTATAAAAAAGTTCCTGACACCACGGAGCTGTGCCTGGACTATGGTAAGAATAATTATTTTAAGATTTACAGCCAGATCTCGTACTATAAGATGCACAACAAACCTAGGTGTTAAATAGTTTGGAAGTTAATCTACAACATATAAAATATATATATTTTTTTAATATTACAATGATTATGATATACTTAAATTTTTTCTGTAGTTCAGATTCTCTAATCTAATATCTATCGCTGAACCCAAAAATCAGCAAGGATTTTGTTTAGTTTTTTCAAACTCTCAGATAATTAGTCTACGATATCAGAATGTAATTTATACCAAAGTATAAAAATTCCTAAGAAAATACGGTCTGTTACAGCGTACTTTAATTTTATTATTTAAATGTGTCTATATTTTTTAAAATGAATACAGATTAAAAAATAAACCTTTACAGAATTCGATCCTGCGGCCTCCGGGTAACGTTCCCGTTGCTCTGCCAATAGATGATATATCGATAATTATTTTTTTGTTTTCTTATAGGTGAATGTGACATTAAGGCCGCAGGTTCGAATATATATATATACGTTAAATTGTTTTAAGCTTTCACGATCTGTATTCATATTTTTATTCTGTAAACGGGACTTAATCGCGTACTATTTCAGAGAGTCGAGGTAAATACTTCGATTAAAATAGTATGCGATTAAGTCCCGTTTTCAGTATATGTACGTTATCTAGAAAAACTTACTGTATTATTAAGAAATTTACAGAAATGATTCCAATATCGGTTTTAAACATTTTGCCCTATTTTAATTTATTTATAGAAAAATCAACTTTATACATATAATATGTTTCGAATGATTTTTATTTACTATAGCTAGGATGCTGCAATCTCTGTAGGCGTTACCAATAAACTAATATATTAAAATGTTCCGCTTTCGGATGACATGGTTTTTCACGCTCTGTTTTCATAAACACACCGTGGAGATACAATATAGTGTAGTATATAAAAGCAATATAACGTTGTTCGGAATTTTTAACTCTTTTAATTTAGTTTGTATAAAGGAGACTATTTTGAATCTTTTAATTTATTGAATATTTATTTTCTAAAAGTTTTATTAATAAATATAAACTAGTTATACCTAAATATTTTAGAGCATAAACTTGTTGTACCTATGTTTGCTTATATTTACGATGTTTTTAAATTTATAGAAGTAAATACCAACAATAATATTATCATAGTTGTAGTATACTCTACTTATGTATGTTCAGTAATACTAGTTGTTGCCCACGACTCCGTCCACATGTTTATTGACAAACAATGTTTTTATCTTTCAAAAATATTTAAATAAGAAATATTCTATGGTACTTCTAATATGTCTAAAATATTAGTACAAAGTTTCATAATGATCGATTGAGTATTTTTCGCGTGAAAGCGTTACAAACAAACTTACATTCGGATTTATAATATTAGTAGGATATTATTTTAAGAAATTATTGGTTGTTTTTTCATTATGTAATTTTCAGACCCTTACGAATATGAGTACGTCATTATTTGAAGTAAGAAGCTTATAATATATTTATCCGCAACTTTAGGAAATAGGTTCTTTAATTTTGCAAAAATATAATTTTATAAAAGAAGCTCATTAAGTAGAAAAAAATATAAATACGTGAATATTTCGAAGACTGCACAAGCCAAACCTTATGAAACTTTGTAGGTACTATTAACTACTTATTCTTATATGATTTTAGTTTTTTCTTCAGTACATTTTTGATAAATTTAGTGAATTAATGAGTTAATACTTAACATTTTTCTCGATATATCTTACATCGTCAGAAGACAAATGTATCTTTGGACGATACATTTAATGGGTAAACAGGTTTCTTTAAGACATTATTATATTTCATATATTTGTCGATTGCAATCGTACGCAATAAAGTAATTGACTTATTTTTTATGTTATTGTTTACATACTTATGTAATTATACTTTTAATACACTTTTTTACATTATACTTTTAATACTTTTTACATACTTATGTAATTATACTTTTAATATGGGATGAGATGAGATACACGTTAGGGCAGTCGGTTAGGTTATCTAATTATGTGTCACAATATAAACCATATCAACCTGGTGCAGCAGAATATTTGAATGTAAGAGAAATAAGGAGTTAATTTCATACATGGTTGCTCTTGATTTTTATTAAGTAAACAGATAAAACTTAAAGAACGTAAAGACAGTGACTATTTCCTCATACAAAAATGACTTATTAACTTTGAAAGATATAAACATGGGGTAGTATTGTTTTCTGATGACACTTCTCTTATTTTTAAATTTAATAGACAAATAGACACCAAGATATTGACAGAGGTTGTAAAACGAGGAAATAGACAGAGTTAATTCTATAGTTAGTGCTACGTTAAATCTATCAACTTTAAATATACTTCTTATATTCATTCTAGTCACATCATCACTCTTGTATTTTAACATTGCCATATAAGGATAAAGCACTCGTCTTATATCTACTTCTTTCATAGCCCTGAATTTCGGTCCACACAATATTTTATATTGAACTATTGAAACATTATTGTCTAAAGTGGAACCTTACTGATACAGGAAAACCATCATGTGCCTTTAGCTCAACATGGATAAAAATTTTATTTTTAAATTAAATAAAAGTTGTACACACTTTAATTGTAAAAGCTACAATAGTTAAATAAAAGCAAATAAAAGGTATAGTTTAGGTTTTGCGTATTTTTTTACTTTAACTTAACGTTTGGATAAGAAAAAAGATTCCGAGACTTTATAGTTATACTAAAATGTTCAAAGATTTTTTAATCTCAACAGACCAACTACTAAAACGTATTTTTTTATATGACAAGAATAACTAAACCGAACAGAATAGAAGAAAATTATATAAACTAGATATAGTTAAATACAGTAAAATTTTATATATTTTATTCATAACATCTTCAATAATATTTGTTAACAAGATAACCATTAAACCATTATTGCTTATATCCTTAAACTTATTTTATTTTTGGGATATTTTATTAAGGACTAAAGGTATCGCTTAGGTATCTTTTATATTATGACGTATTAAGTTCGCAAAAAAAAATGAGTATTGATTTCTTCTACGCTTCGGTGATAGAACTTATTAAATTATTAATAAAACTGTAGAAAAAGAAAGCAATGGAAATAAAATAATCAACCAGATTATAATATTAAATCTTAATTGTATGAAAACAATAAAGTGTAAAGGGATTTTAAGCTCCATTTCGATAAAAAAACCGTGCATAGATATTTTACAATCAAACACAACTAAAAATATTTAAAACTTGTTACCATATGTTTTGAAATATACTTCAAAAGTAAACTTTATTATTTCTAAAAATATCTTTTTTTTTTACAAATCGTGTAAATAACGCTCAGGTGAGAATTACGCAGAAAGTGATGGTCGAACGGAGGAGTGGAAAAAGATAAACAATAATATACTTAAATATATTTAATTGTGCTCAATTCCAAAAATATTATAGTAAAAATGTTTTTTTGGCAATTATTGCACTTTTGTTTCGTATGTGTCAGATAGAAGAAGGAATTTACTTACATTAAAAAAAACCGACTTTAAAACTAAAAAGAAAAAATAATGAAGATTTAATATTTATTACATACTACCTATTATTTATATGTCCTATTTACTAACAGGTTTGAAGTCGGCGCCAAGCCATTTAGTATAGGAAGTTGGTTAAATACATTTTCGTAATTATTTATTTTTTTGTTTTTCTTTGTATCGATTCAAGCTGGTAATCATATAAAGATTTAATAGCTCTTTTATTGCTTTATTTGCGTTTCTTAATTTGTGGAAGAAGGCATTTCATAATACACATGTCCATTTAGTTTAAGAATTTTGTTGAATACATTTTCATAATTTGGTTTTTTTTTCACCCTTCTTCGTATTGATTGAGCTGCTTATAAAATTAAGATTTAATTGCTTTTTATTATGTTTATTTACTTATCTTAATTTTTAAAGTAGGTTTTTCATTGTAATAATTTGCTCGAATTCATTTAACTGGTTAAATATAATTATTTGTTTAAGACTTGGCACCGACTTCAAACCTATTAGTAAATAGGACATATAAATAATAGGTAGTATATAATAAATATTAAATCTTCATTATTTTTTACTTTTTAGTTTTAAAGTCAGTTTTTTTAACGTAGTTATTTTTATTTAATAGTTTTTAGTTTATTGCTACATTATCAATTAGACATGGGTAGACCTACAAAAGGTGCTGCGCGCCTTAAAAAATACAGATCTCAAGAAACGGGCACGGATAAAAGTAGTCGTCTCCGTAAAAGTGCTCTTCGAAACACAATTTCACGTTCTTGTGAGAATATTAAAGATCATGAAAAACGTTGGTTGGCCATGAAGGCATATATGTGATCACGATTACGTTAAGAAACTCTTGATCAGCATAATTCTAAACTTGGTAAGATCCAAGAGCGTCTTGCGAATGAATGTTTTGAGCAGAGAGCTAATAGACTTGGCCTGATAAATGAGCGTCTGGCCAACGAGTCAGCCGAGCAAAGGACTCATAGACTTGATCTCATCAATGAGCGTTTAGAGCACGAGTCGACTGAGCAGAGGGCTCAAAGTTAAGAAGTGATATGAAACCGTGCAGCAACCAAGTATGCACAGCAACGTGAGAACCGGCTAGCAGCAGCGCGTCAGACTTCACAAAGACCTAGTTCAATGAATGAGAGAAATTTTATAACCACCATAAATCAATATGCTGAAGTACCATGTACAGTCTGTAAGAAATTATTATATCCAAAACAACAGATGTCATTAGTCACAGCACGTTTCGATTTCCTTCCGGAGGAGCTAGTGCAAAATTTGCACAAAAATGGTGATAAAATAAAAACCAATGGCACCAATTCAAAACTATTCCGCATCAAAAAAAAAAATACTTAAATCGTTTCAGAAACCGCGGAGAAATCAGTGTACATACATAAAAAAATATATATACCGGCCGAATTGAGAACCTTTTTAAGAACTCGATTAAAAAACCATGATCTCTTACTTACACTTAGCATACACAGGACTTTATAAAGATATCATATTTTTAGATGAGGTACATAGGGTTTTAAGATTATTTTTTATGTATTTAATTTTCAGCAATATTTGTTTATGTAGTAACAACTAAACAAACATTGTTTACTTTTATAATTTTTTCGTTTTTGTATATTTTTGAGTGATGACGTTTAAAGATGTCGCTTAGGTCTAGGCATCTTTCAATCCTTGGACGTTGCAAATATGCAAGGTATGATTAATGTCTAGACTTCGGTGATAGAACTCACCAAAGCAAGAATGAAATAATAGAAGAATAAAAATGGAAACTAAATAATCATCCAGATATACAAATATAAATGAAATAAAATACCGTGAACTTTTACAAACATTTTGTCAAGGATATCTAATTTTTAGATGAGCGGTATGTCTAATTGTGCTAAGAGCAGTATTATTTATATTTCTGATTGAGAAGAGTATTCATTAGGTTTTCTGCGTAATTATTAGTACTATAAAAAAACGAACTTTACTACAATCATAAGTATCGTTTGTAGTTTTCGAGAAAGTTTTCTGACTTTTTAAAACTTTGTTTTTTTTTAATTATTTTTTATTTTTCTAGGAAATCATACACATAATTATTGAAGTGAAACTTCTTTATCGGGGTTGGAATAAAATTTAGTGTAACATGTTTTCGTTACGTGTGACATTTTTCCGTTACGCGCCAGCTTTTTTCGTATAGCTTCATCTCTTTTACACCATGTTGCTATGGAAATACTAAATAATCAAAATGACAAGTATGTGGATTACAAAACAGAATTTACATTAACCAAAAATAAAATTATCGGATTAGAGTTTTATAATTAAATAATGAATTGTAATTACATACTGGACAATACGATTTTATGGACTTGCTATTGAAACTAATAAATAAATTCAAGATTATAACATGAAGAAGAAATTATGAAATATAATTTATAATATTTTTAAAATACATTGATTGTCTGAAATAGAAGAAGTAAGAATGAAAAGAAATACGAGTTTTGGCTGAGAAATGGAGGTTTGGGGTCCTGATCTTTACAAGGTCTGTTTTGCTATACCTAGAACGAACAACAACTCAAAACAGTAGAAACAATGATGAAGAATAATTTTATTTGTGATATAGTGACGATCTAACATGTTAAGAAGCCTAAAGTTATTATTTTTAAAGTGGATTGTGTGCATTTGTCTGTTTTTATAGTACTTATGTGTATCTTCTATGAGAATATTATACGTCAGAAACAGTCGATTCACTTCTTACGTTTTAAATAATTAATACCCCTTAGCATCCAGCTCCATCACGCTGGACCCCGATTTAAAAAAATCCTTACTTTTTTTCGCTCATATTTAACTACAAACGATACAAATGATTGTAGTAAATTTGATTTTTTTGTAGTAATAAAAATTACGCGGCAAACGTAATACACGCTGTTCTCAACCAAAAATATAAATAATACTGTTCTAAAAACTTTTGAAATACACTCTAAATCGTTTGTAGTTTATTTTAGTAAAAAAAAAATTTTTTTAAATGTATTATTTCCGAGAAAAATAAAATATAAATAAAAAAAATAAAGTTTTAAAAAGTCAAATACCCTTTTCCAAAACTACAAACCATACTTATGATGGTAGTAAAGTTGATTTTTTTGTAGTACTAATAAATACGCGGCAAACCAAATAAACACTGTTCTCAACCAGAAATATTAATAATACTGCTCTAAAAACTTTTGAGTACACTTAAAATGGTTTGTTGTAGTGAAAAAAAATATATATGTATAAATTCGGGGAAAAAATAAAAAAAAATTAAAAAAAACAAAGTTTTAAAAAGTCAGAAAACCTTTTCGAAAACTACAAACGATACTAAAGATTGTAGTAAACCTTTTCGAAAACAACAAACGATACTTATGATTGTAGTAAAGTTGAATTTTTTGTAGTACTAATAACTACGCGGCAAACCAAATAAACACTGTTCTCAACCAGAAATATTAATAATACTGTTCTAAAAACTTTTGGAATACACTTTAAATCGTTTGTAGTTTATTTAAGTGAAAAAAAAAGTATTTAATATGTATAAATTCCGGGAAAATGAAAAAAAAAATAAAAAAAAAAACAAAGTTTTAAAAAGTCAGAAAACCTTTTCGAAAACTACAAACGATACTTATAATTGTAGTAAAGTTGATTTTTTTGTAGTACTAATAATTACGCGGAAAACCTAATAAACGCTGTTTTCAACCAAAAATGTAAATAAAACTGCTCTTAAAACTTTTAGAATACACTTAAAATCGTTTGTAGTTTATTGTAGTGAAAAAAAAAATTATATGCATAATTTCCGAGAAAAATAAAAAAAAGTAAAAAAAAACAAAGTTTTAAAAAGTCAGAAAACCTTTTCGAAAACTACAAACGATACTTATGATTGTAGTAAAGTTGATTTTTTGTAGTACTAATAATTACTCGGAAAACCTAATAAACACTGTTCTCAACCAGAAATATTAGTAATACTGCTCTAAAAACTTTTGGAATATACTCTAAATCATTTGTAGTTTATTGTAGTGAAAAAAAAAATTATATGTATAATTTCCGGGAAAAATGAAAAAAAAAAATAAAAAAAAACAAAGTTTAAAAAGTCAGAAAACCTGCTCGAAAACTAAAAACGATAGTTCCGATTGTAGTAAAGTTCATTTTTTTATAGTACTAATAATTATGCAGAAAACCTAATGAATACTGTTCTCAAGCAGAAATATAAATAATACGCTCTAAAAACTTTTGGAATACACTCTTAATTGCTTGCAGTTTATTGTAGTGAAAAAAACAATATATTTTTAGATTTTTTTTACGGAAACTTAATAGTCAACCAGATTCAAATCTTAAACTGTAAAGTGTATTAACAAACATAAACTGTAAAGTGCTTTTAAGCTGCATAACGATAAGATAAAATGTGCCAAGATTTTTTAAGCTCAACCACAACTAAAACTATTTCAAAATTCTCTACCATATGTTTTGGCATTGTTCTTTAAAATTGTGTTTTGTTACTAAAAAAAGAATTGTATTATTATTATTATGAGATACTGTATAAAAAAATCTAAATAAATAATTAAATTTATAATTTTCATTTTACGTTTAACTCGACGCGACGTTTCGAATGCTTTGCAGCAATCGTGTTCACAGTAAGACGAGATGGAAGTGTGGTTGTCAGTAAGTCAGTTAATAAGTTATCTATCATCTACGGTTCCTAAGTTTCCAGGCGTTTAGTTCACGATGCATACAAAACGCACTAACAGTATTTTGAGGTATTTCAATGCGGTCACAGACATTGGATTTAATATTTTTCAAGAGTGGGCCCCAGGTGCTAGATAGTCCCCAACCATCTTCTCTATTAAAATAAGAGTGTTTTTTAATTTCAATAGCTTCACGAACCATTGAAGGAATGTAGCGTTGTTCCTTAGCGGGGAGTTTAGGTTTTTCAAATTTGTGATTATCACGATTGTTGCTAGTCATTCGAAAGGTCGAGTTAATTTTAAAATGAACGTTTAAAATTTAACTAGTATACCCAAGTAAAATTCATAAATGTATTTACCACATTGTTGAAATTATTGTATTTAATTTTCATATGTGTCAGAGAGAAAAAGAAAATTAAAGTGAACTTTTACCTAAAATTATTATAAGCAGCACAATTTTTAGATGAGGTACATATGCCTTAGAAATTTATTTTTAATTTATATAATTTACAGTAATATTTTTTTATGTAGTAACAACCAAACAATGATTGTTTATATTCTCACGATTTATAATTTGTTTCGTTTTTGCATATTTTTGAGTGATGACGTATTAGTCCGGGAGCCAGTGACAGATTTTCATGACCAATTTCCTCCCGAGTGAAAATTTGTAAAATGCAATAGGAAGTTGTGTTATGAAGCTTCGCGATCGTCAGCTGCGACTCCGGTGGTGGAGAAGGCAGTGGCAGCCTCCCACGCACGAAGAAAAAAAAATTTTTTTTAGTCATTTCCTCCCATTCTAAAATTTCTTAAATAATAGTTTATCTAATATCTTGAAGGGAAAATAAAGTCAGCTGACCATAACATGGTGGATTATACGTCAGCTGGCCGCCCGAAAATGAAAAAAAAAAAAAAATTCAATGATTTCCTCTCAACTAAAAATTAATCTGGTGATAGTTTATATGTTACTGTGAACGAAAATTAACATCAGCTTGCTGTATCTCAGTGGAAAGTTCGTCAGCTGGTTACTTGAAATGTGTTATGTAGCTGCATTTATCACCTACTGAATCTTATCAGCTGACGACTTTTCCCTTTACTTACAGCTAGCTGATTTGTTTTATTATTTACTAGAGTATATTAACTATTCTCTTATAAATTTTCATCCAGGAGGAAATCACTTTTCTCTATTTATCTCCTTTTCTTATACAAATTAAAGTTATACATGAGCCATTTTTACATTGTAGCTAGATTGTAGATTCAAATTACCCTCTCCAGATTTTATGCTATAGCAGAGCGTCAAACACACTAACGAAATTGTAAGTTAAAATTATAATGTGACTCGAATAGAAAGTGAGAGATTCCATGTTTAAGTTGGTTAGTCGAACATAGTGTTATTATAGTAACGGATAATTAAAAATAAAAATGTCTAACGTGGTACCTTTTGTAAAAAAAACTAATGTTCTTTTAAAATTATTTAGGGAAGATAATTTAAATAAGTGTAGATCTATATTAACAATACGAAAAATTAATAATCTAACCGGTCAAAATAATGTGCTTCCTACACAACTTAACCATTTTCAGTTGTATTACAGTGAGTGTTATCGACGTTATACTGCTTTGCCGCAAAAATATCGGAAAATAAGAACGACATCAGAAGAGACACCTTCAACATTAACGTAAATATATGGGTAGAATGTTATTTCTTTCTACTATTTCGATTATAATTTTTTAACAATTCATTGTAAGAAAAAGTATAATTTAGTGTAATGCATTATTTGCCTCATGTTTTCCAACTAGGGAATTACACTATTGAGAACTTCTACAGTAAGCATATACATTATATATATATGGGTGTTTCTCTACTAACGGGAAAATTGATGTCCCAAGCAATTTGCACATTGTTTTGGATATTTTTATTTAAGAAAATATTTAAAACTATAGTACATTTCAGTATCTTTGAGGCTACCTACTTGTTGACCATATGAATGTTTTATATCTTTTTTTCTTTTAATCCCAACCTGTCAAAACACAGTCCTCTGGCGCCCCAGAATCTTCATTTTAAATCCAATTTTAAAATAATATTTATGTGCGTGTAACAAATTTAAAGTATATTATAAAACTAAATATACTGAAAATGATATATGTTGAACAAACACTACGTAAATGTAATAATAATTATTCGAAATTACCGCCTGAATGTTGTCCTAAATATTTGAACACAATCCTCTGGTTAATTTGAAAAAAATAAAACAAAATTATATAGTCTATGATAACGACTCAATTTTCTGTTGAATGAATCGCTGACAGTGTGAAGTCTTCTAAAATTGAAAACAGCAGAGTAATCTTCCAGCCTTTTATAGACTTGAAAATCGCTTGTTATTAGCTTTCATTCTATATATTTAAAACCCTATTTTAAAACAAAAAGTGAGCAGGACAAATTTCATGCAAAACTTTCCCGTTAGTAGAGAAACACCCATATACAATTTTTACTTAAGCAATATGTGTATATGTGCGCTGTTATCTAAAGTAATATTAATATAAATTACAAATAATTAATTATTAATTAATTAATTAATTAATTAATTATTATATATGGTCGCAGCGGAGGGTGCAAAAGGAAATAAGACATACTTAAAATTAATGTATTTTATAATTAAATTACATTCTGTATGATTCTAAAACTGCGCCGATGCGACTCAAGTCAAAGCGAGAGCGAAAATGAATAACCGTTGTTAGTATTTTTATTCATAATATTAAAATAAAATTTCATTAATTTATAAAATTATGCTTCAATAAATTATTGATTAATTAAACTTTAGTTATAACTATATTTCCTTCATTATTAAACTGCATATTTATTATCAAATCAAATATACTGCCAAACAACCTGAGAAAAGTGATTTCCTCCTGTATGAAAATTTATAAGAGAATAGTTAATATACTCTAGTAAATAATAAAACAAATCAGCTAGCTGTAAGTAAAGGGAAAAGTCGTCAGCTGATAAGATTCAGTAGGTGATAAATGCAGCTACATAACACATTTCAAGTAACCAGCTGACGAACTTTCCACTGAGATACAGCAAGCTGATGTTAATTTTCGTTTACAGTAACATATAAACTATCACCAGATTAATTTTTAGTTGAGAGGAAATCATTGAATTTTTTTAATTTTTTTTCATATTCGGGCGGCCAGCTGACGTATAATCCACCATGTTATGGTCAGCTGACTTTATTTTCCCTTCAAGATATTAGATAAACTATTATTCAAGAAATTTTAGAATGGAAGGAAATGACTAAAAAAAATTTTTTTTTCTTCGTGCGTGGGAGGGTGCCACTGCCTTCTCCACCACCGGAGTCGCAGCTGACGATCGCGAAACTTCATAACACAACTTCCTATTGCATTTTACAAATTTTCACTCGGGAGGAAATTCATGATGAAAATTGGTCGCTGGCTCCCGGACTATATAAAGATGTCAGTTAGATCTAGCAATCTTTCAATTCTTGGACGTTGCAAAGTCGCAAGGTATGATTGATATCTAGACTTTGGTGATAGAACTCACCAAACCAAGAATGAAAGAATAGAAGAAGAAAGAAATAGGAACTAAATAATCACCCAGATATCAATGTTAAACTGTAAACTGTATAAGAAAAATGAAGTGCAAAGTGTGTTATAAGACTCTTGTTGAGTAGTGTAGTGGACTGTATAAATGATTACGCAGATTGGTTGAGATACAAGTTTTAATGTGACTGCACAGTGGTATTAATACAGGAAGAATGGCGGAGCCTCAGAGGGCAAAGACTCGGAGCCCGCACGGCCGCCCCTTGCCCGCTGTCCGCAATCCAGTTTTGATGAAGACCGAACACTCTATAACAATAAGATAGAATGTGCAAAGTTTTGTTCAAGATCAATCACAAGGATCAATTTTAAAAATTCACTTTAATATGTTTTGAAATGTATTTTAAAACTGTATTTTGGTACTAAAAAAAATAATTGTTTTCCTTTAAAAAATACCATAGCACGTGATGGTTCAAGAGAGGAATAAAAAAAACTAAATTATATATATATATATTCATCACATAGTAGTTAAAACTATTGGAACGTAGTTTCTTATCGCGCGTTGTGAAAGGGGGCTAGACGGTAAAAATTCTTACCAAAAGTTGTCACGACATGTTTTGTTATCTCTCTCTCTCTTATAGACAGCAAGCGAGATATATTCATTTCTATCATTATTATTTTTTGTATTATATTAATTGCTTAGTAGTTCTTTATTATTTATTTGATATTGGAGTTTGTTCTTTTAGAATCAATTTGCAAATAAGACAGTTTAAATGAAAGTAATAATACAAATTTGTGATCAAATATACTCATAATGTCTTGTAACAACGCCATCTATTTATACCTTAGAGAAACATAACTATATCTGTTATATAAACATATCTGTACAAAGTGAAACCGCTAGGTGGCGGGACAAAAAGTCATGGGTTTATTGATTAACACTTTTTAATTTAGTTATTCATTTAACTTACATTTATTATAAATTATCGCCGAAATATCATACAAAAACAGTATACAAATATTATTCATTAGTATATTAGCTTATATTAATAATTTAATATTTTTTTTATTACAATAGGCAATATTCATGTTTTTTTTACGTAAATTGATCATTTACCTCTGTATATTGTAGAAAAAATATAAATAGACTTGAAAAGAATCTAGTTTTTTTTCAAAGTGAAAATTAAAACATTGAGTAAATTTGAGCCGTTCAAACGCCGTCATTTTGCGCGCGCCCTGCCGGACGTCAAATGACACGTCCAGTTAATGTTTGCTATGAATTTTTATCTACTTCATACATATTTTAAGTTTTAAGTGCTTTACAAGTCATGGAAGAAGATAAAAACCATCTTACAACTATTGTATAGTACCGGAGTACAAAAATAGTATTAGAAAAAAACCCGACAAAGTGTTTTTTATATTCCAAGAGTTGCGAAAATACAAAAACAATGGTCTATGGTAATTAAAAGTAATAATATATGTCTTAAATTGTGTGTATATTCTTGTGAAGATCAATTTAACGTAAGTATACTTTATTTATAATAAGTTTAATTTCATAGTTTAAATTTATAGTAAGTTGCATTAGCTATTGAACATTAGAAAATTTGAGTTTAAAATTAACCTAGTTCACAAAACTTCAATAAAACTTTCTATAAAAACCGTATTCTTTTTTTGGTTTCACGAAATATTTATGGTTGTCGATTTATTTTAGGTTAAGGAAGATACCGCTAATAATATGGAATATAATTTGTATAAAGAAACAACAAGTAGGAAAATTTGATCTAAGTTTGAAGAAAAAAGTTTTTCTTCATATATTTTTGTGGCAAAAACACCAGCTGATAGAATAAGAATGTGCGTAGTCAAAAGGCAAAGATTGACATCGGTTAATGAAGCCTTTTCAGAGTTAGCTATCAAAAGTAGTGTTTAAAAAAATTGGTGATCTTTACAAAGAAGTGATATAGTAAGTAAGTCCTAGTACTGCCCATACATAAATGTCTGTGATATTATTCAGCCTAGACGATACTAAATGTGAGCACAAGGCAGAGCCTTGCTTTTCGCATATTAACGATAAATTATCAAACGATTAAGCTGTGCAAGTTAATATTAAACCGAAGTACAGAAGTAAAGGTGTCAATGCAAATATACCTGCTGAAAAACAAAATGTAGCATTGTTACCATTTTCTCATTCAACACACAATACTTTTACTTTACCAGTAAAACTAACTATTTTACATAGTTTTACTTTACCAGTAAAACTATGTTTTAAAAAGAAAATTGTTTACTGAAAACACAGCTGATAATCTATAGCATCTTATATCTTCTATATCTGCTGATTATCAACAAAGTTATTTATCTAAGTCAAGTCAAGTGAAAAATGATGATCTAAGCAATCGTAATTTTTAATAAAATCTTTAAGCACGAAAATATAGATATAAATTATTTATTTTTCTCAGTAACACTAATACCACAGTGTGAACTTCGACGCCGATAATTTGAATGACGTGTCAAATGGCGTCACAATTCCTTTCGACCAATGGTGGCGCGTTTTGGTAGTTTGAATTTTACTCCCTTAATTTACACTTTTCACAAATTATTTTAGGGCCTTTAAATGATTAGTAAATAAATAATATGTTTTTATATATAATATAATGAGATGATAATAAGTATCCGAAAAAAAAGTATTTGAGACTATTTTAAATTTTATGCATATTCCCTATTCCTTTAAAAATTAATCGAAAGGAACTTCGTTCCATCTATGTGTCCCTTGATACCTCTTAGTTTTGTGTTTTCGTTTCGTTTCGAACCCGAGTCTCATTGCCGCGCTCCTTCTAGAAAATTCATGACGGATCAGATTCGAATCGAATGTTAATGGGAACTGAAATTGTCTCCGAATCGGTATTATGTTTTACAGTGACTGCTTATCCGTTTTCGGTTTCTTTTATCGTACCACTTGACATGACTTTTTTTATCGACTTTATACTTCTCAGCAAAATGACTTTAACACAGAATAAAGGTTTAAGAAGAACTTTTCGCTTATAAACATGTTTATTATAATTGCCAATAAGACAGACTGCTATATGGTTTCAAGTTCTTTCGACGTATTTTCTCGTGTATAAAGTTTACTAAGCTTTGTGAAATCGAAATAAAAGGTAGGTTTGTGTTATTTAATCATATATAATATGAAGACAAGGGGTTGCTTAACGAGCAATTAGATAATTATATTTTTAAAAACGAACAAAAACCATTCACTCATTTCTTTTAAGCATGGATTGTATCGCAAAACAGTTATAAATGTAAAACATAAATACATAGAATCAGAAATAAACTACAAAGTACAAAAAAGTGGTTGTTATATCTAAAAGGTTGTCTTAATTATTTCTATTATTACCAAAATTATAGTTTGGTCATAAACGAATTTATTTCCAATATCTAAAACTATCTAGGTATTGCTTATAGTTTCATATTTTGTAATTAAAAATATAACCTCACAATAGTTTGTCACTTAATTACAAAATATAATCTTATGGCTGTAATAAAATACCTATTTTTATGAAAATAAATTTTGATTATTTTGAATTAAATTGTTTAACTAATATATAAAAATTGTGAAATTATGCTTTTATGTTGATGGTGTAAATTTATGTAAGGTAAAGATGCAATCATATTTTCAATTATTTTTATGAATTTGTAAATTACCCTCACCTAAATATTATAGTGTTAAAATATTATACAACGACTTGTAAGGCTATTGAAAGGATATTGAACATTGAAGTTCAAGTACTGTGTATTACTGAAACAAGTCCTAACACTAAATAAATAGACTTCTATAATATACTTTACTTTGTATAAAATAGCGGTTATTTCATAGTTATAAACTTCGTACGGGAAATGTATGAATGAAAATTAAAATGAAGAATCAACTTGCTCAATAAAATATCACAATTAAATATTAGAGAAGTTATTTTGTGTATACTTCAAAGAAAATTTTGCACTCATTACAACATACCTTGTAAAATAAACCTAAATCGATTCAATTGATTAAAAAACTATTGTAGTTCAAAGAGACCGGTTCAATAACTAATTAACTACGATCCGGTTGCCCTAAAACAATATCAGAACCCAAAACGTAAAACTAGACGTTCTTACACGCTTTATATAAGCGGTCTAACGATTTAAGTGTGCCCAGATCATCTTTGATTCGTATGCTTTACAAATATTTACAATGTATCCGTACAAAATCAATGATACAGGAATCAGAGCCTCAAGACCACGCATCCAGGCCTCAATTGGAAAAAAAATGTGAGAGTGTTCAACTTTACCAACAAGTTCCCTCACACGAGGCCCATTTCCATTTAGATAGTCAAGTGAATAGGCAAAATTGCGGGTATTGGAGTGAAACTAATCCTGCATTAAAGCATCTAAAAGAGCCTTTATTCTTCCATACTTTATTGTAAACCTTGGATCACCCCAAATGTTACAACGAAAACAGAGTGGATAGGGTAACATGCCACACTTCCAACAACACTTTATGTGCTGTTTGCGAAATTTTAGGAGAAAAAGTAATATCCAAAACATGTGAAACTAAATGGACATCTCATAACCAGATCTTATACCCAGTGGACTTCTACCTTCACGGATACCTAACATAAAAAGTGTTCAACAGAACATATTTCACGAAACACTCGAAACACGAAGCCGTCATTGAAAGTTTCCGCTCCGGGTTCCGTTGTCAAATTAGTCAAGGATCGCATCTTTGTAATGTGATTTAATAACAATAATACCCGATTTGTGTTCATAATCATAAATTTAAAAAATATCTCTAATAACTAGTTTCTTTTAAATCATCATTCTAAATATAAGCGAACTCTTGGGCCCAATAAAGTAACAAGATTTTCAACGCAACACAGAGAGCGCCCGGCATCTATGTAGTGTTATAATAACATTTTGAGAAAGAAAAATATGTGCACAGATTTCGCAGTGACTGCCTGTCGCCAGGTTTTCCTTTTATTTTGAAATTCAGAGCAGAACCCTTGCAGGAGTGTTTTTTTTAAGAGTTGAACTTACTTTTAGCCCATCAGTAAACTGGAAATAAAACGACAACAATTATTATGTCCCATTTGATTATTTAATTGTCCATTTCGTTTTCGAGTTATTTCAACGTGATCAGCTATCAGTTCATTTACTACAATATAATAAATGAAACCAGACCAGAAATTAATTTAAATATTGAACAATTACCCGAAAACGTGTAATTATATATTCCATTTTAGGTTTAAAGAACTTTATTTTCTCAAGAACACTACAGTTCACTTATGAGCAAAGTATAGCATGCAACTATTTTATTAAAAATGCAACAAATAACTCGACCTTATCTATTTAGGAAGGTAATGACTCAAAAAAAAAAGGAATGGTAGCAATAAACAATCAAGTAATTTATAATTTTAACTTTTTGGACACGAGTATTATTAGTTTATAATGGTATGATGCTTTTTTTTTAATCATTATTATTGACTTTTATATTTATAAATTTACGTTATTAATTATTTTTACACCTTATATTTCAAGTATATATTGTTTTAATTTAGACTTAAATATAGAAACTCTTCACTCATTTTAATATTATTTGGTAGTTTATTATACCTTAGGACACCATCAAATAAAATGTTTCTTTTACCGTACCCTGTTCTTGGCGTAATGAGTGTCAGTTTGTTTGTATTTCTTAAACTGTGTGTAGGGATATTCGCGAGTAGTACCTAAGAGAAGTCTGCATATGAATGTGCCCGGATAACATTATTTTTGCCCGGATAACATTATTTTTATTAATACACATACGTTTACAGTGTAAATTTGCTCCAGATTTAGTATTTTTGTGGTTTGTAAAGCATAAAAGTTAGTTTGGGATATTGGAACAATACTTTTATAGATTTTTTTTGTGCACGTTGCAGTGGCATAATATTAGTTTTGGCCACGCAGCCCCAGACCTCTATTAAATAGGTAAGTTTAAATTTTATAAACGAATTGTACAACATATATCCTATCTTAGGTGGTACACAAGAGGACATTCTCCGTAGTGATCCAATGAATTGTGTAAGTTTATTTTTCACGTGTTCTATGTGGGTTCGCCATGTCAATCTATAGTCTAAAATTAAGCCAAGGTACTTTTCCTGATGTGATCTACGCAGTGGATTCTCGTTAATAACATAACCTTTATATAACAATATAACCCAAAACAAAGCTTTTCATTTCGTCTGCATGTTTGTGCACGCTAATCTCAGAAACGGATTAACCGGTTTGAGTGAAGTTTTCGGGAATATATTGTCCTGAGCTTCATTTTACATATAGTGTTTTTTTATATAAATCGGTCATCAAATAAAGTTAATAATCTTTTTTTCGTACCATTGCGGTAAGACATTTTTTAAAAACTGAAATAGTGGTCCTCACCTCAGAGAATAAATTATTATTAGGGTAATAATAAAGGGTATTAACCCTTTACAATGAAAAAATATCTGTGATTAAAATTAAACAAAGATATAAATATAAACTAGAAATACACGCAAAAACTACTTGACGGAGTTTAATGAAACTTTAAAGGGTTATAGTATACATTGGTAGGTACAAATGGTACGTTTTATCGAAAACGGAATCTACTCGTACAAAATCGCAGGCATAGCTAGTTAAATAATATAACTGATTTAAGTTGTAAATATATAGCAAATGCAGCAAACTTATATAATAAACACATTTCAGCGGGTTAGCACTCCGTTTTATAGTTGGATATATCTACTTGGATGAATACCTTTCCATTAAATTTGATTTTTTTTGCTTATACTTTTATACTGATAAGATGCGATTTCTACCATATATAACTATTCTTTCATCTGTAAAGAGAAAAAAAACATGAAAAAATAATAAAATTTCAATGACACAGGACGAAATCCCGTTTTTTAACTATTTATTAACTTCCGTAAATACATCAAACATATATATATTTTAATTTGTGCATCCGATAAATATAAACATAGTGGATGTTGTTACTTTTTTAGAGCACATGTATTAGAGCTCTCTTACCACAAAGAATCGCCAACGACAGTCGTTCTATTCTTTAAAGCACTTTATAACGCTGTTTACAAATACACTAAACTGTTTACTATTTAAACTCTTAACTATCACTGTTACACAACTTAGTCTCTCGATCACACACTCAGCGGTTTATTATAACTGTTACACTTTTATCACAATAGCACCACGACACAACTTGTACTCCCAATTTCACAATGCCTTCTCTTAACCGTGCTGCGATTTAATTGTTTTAGACAAATCAACAACTTATATTTTTATTTTAGTGAAAACCAAACTACCACGTGTATAAAAGCTAACACATGTCACCATAAATGTAGCATAATTATCAAAAAAAAACATGGCCAGCCTAATCATTATGTTTGGAATCTAATTCCACCACTCCACATATAATGTCATTACTATCTTTGTCATGGGTGTGTCACGGCTTTAGTCTCACATTGTCAAACATTGTCGAACAGTATTTCGTTTCCGTGTTTTTTTTAGATTTACCAACTACAATGTTAAAGTTAATTCTTTATAAAAATATGTAACCTATAGTGTATGAACCTAGTTTCGAGTGCAAACGTCATGACTCATGATGGAGTGAGTTACTAGTTAGTTGACGCTGACCAGCGAACGAGACGGACGTGTCGGGCGACGTAGCGAAGTGTTTGTTGACGAGCCAGGTTATTACAGGTTATACTGCCACATTACAGAACCTACTACAATAGACTGATAGCCCTAAAAAGTACAATGTCAAAAGTACTTTTTTATCTTATTCACAAACAAAAATTACACAATTCATAGTTAAATAGTAGATATTTCAGGCCTTATCATCAAAAAGGGTTTTTGTCCGGAATTTCTGGATGGTTGGAACATACCTAATTCGATAATATCGGAAAGCCTTAAAGATGTTACAACTAGTAAAGACAAATTACAGTTTGTTGAATAGACTTAGAGAACGCCTTTGGGTCGGTACGACATGAACTGATGATGTTCGGTCTATATCATTGTATCAAAATTAAAATTATCCATACACAGTAAATTTTTTTAGCCCTTAAATTACGGGCGCATTGAGGACAAAACCAAGTAAATGCTTTAGTCTGTATCTGGGTAAATAAAATACCAATTGAACCTCTTACAATCCGAGTTTTAAAATAGGCGGTCAATGAGTTAGTACGGGGACGACAGCAGATCTTTCTCTGTCACAAACAGAGGAAGTCTCATTGTACCTATTAAAAGCCCGGAGCACAAACATTTGACTAATATCAAGTGTATGAGTTTTAATTTTTAAAAATAGCATTTGGTTACATACCTAGTTTGTGTAATGCAATCACAGCGATTCTGTTCTCTTTATCAGCCCACTCAATTTTAATATAGCAAAATATTGTACAATGTATTGGCGCCAAAATGAAAAAACACAACGAACGATTGTATAAAAATGACAGATTCCAAATTCAAATGTAATATTTTTTTTATTTTTAATTCTAACAGTATTTATGGCCCGAGTAAAAGTAGATAGAGGTAAATAATTGCGTCCTCACGATAAGGTGTTAAAAATCATATTGTAAAAAGATTTAATATAATTTCTAATATTTATCGTGGCGTGGTAAAAGTCACCACCAAACGGTCTGTAGAGTTCGTAAAAGAAGGCTCCTTCAGAAAATCAAAAACCAATGTCTAATGTGTTCTAAAATAGATGATAAAGATAATATACCAGGTGTTTACTATTACTTGTTATAATATTACTTGTGGCCCAGTTGTGCCATTGTGAATTCTTTGATAACGTTCTTTAATTTTTTTTTTACGAAAGTTCCCATTCTTCTCGTCTTCTTTGGTTTCATTAATGCTTTGGTGAGTTCTATCACCGAGGTCTAGGCAACAATCTTATTTTCGAAATTAACACGATTAAATAAAAAAGCATCCTAGCCCAGAGCGATAGCTTTTATCTTCATTGATATAAAATCTAGCATAATAAAATAAATTATAAAAGGTGAAAATGAAAACAACATTTGATTAGTCGTTACAACGTAGACCATTATGTTAAAGATAATAATTATTAAAGATAACTCATATAAAAAGTTAATAATTTCATTAAGGTGTTGTGTATACTAAATATTTATTTAAACGGACGGTAATTTATTTCTCAAAACTGACACGTAAGAAAAATACATTTATTACGATTATATAAAAGATACATACATTTTAGATATAATTTATTAATTGAAATAAAATTTGATATATTTAATTGCATCTTTTTTTATTCCTTTTTCTACTCTTATAATGTAAGTTCATGTAAGTCTTGCAATAGTATGTTATTTTCTTAAGTTCTACTAAATTTTCTACCAACAGTAATTAACATCCTTAGAGATAAAGTAATACATTTTCCTTTTAGTACTACTAAAACACCTTTTAAAAATAATAATCACAAAAATAAGATAGTGAATTTTCAAATATATATATTATATATAATTATTTACCTCTATCTACTTTTACTCGGGCCATAAATACTGTTAGAAATAAAAATAAAAAAAATATTACATTTGAATTTGGAATCTGTCATTTTTATACAATCGTTCATTGTGTTTTTTCATTTTGGCGCCAATACATTGTACAATATTTTGCTATATTAAAATTGAGTGGGCTGATAAAGAGAACAGAATCGTTGATAAGATAATTTATTGATGTTTACAATTCAATATATTATAACATCCTTTTTATTCCTTTTTCCACCCCTTCGTTCTTCATCACGTGAGTCTTTCTTTAGTAAGTAATATTCTTAAGTTCTACTTAAATCTTTTCTAACCGTAAGTTACATAGTTGGAACTAAAATAATACTTTTCCCTTTTAGTAGTAAACTAGTTTTTAGTTTAACAGATTACTATTTTAAGGAGTTTAATTGTATTTAGTAGGATCTACTAAATACTATATTATTATTATTAACGAGTTTAATAGTATTTTTTACATTTTAATATTTCATACAATTTACAGTTTAAGTTTGGAATCTATTTGATTATTTATTGCTCATTCTTATCTTCTTCTATGGTTTCTTACTCTGGTGAGTTCTATCACCGAAGTCTATGCAACAGTCTTACTTTGAGCAATTAACACGTCCAAATAAAAAGTATTATTAAGAGACTGCGTAAATTAAATGTATATTAAAATGGACAGTAATTTACTTCTTATAAGAAAAAAGACATTAAATCACTTCCAATGATTCGAACGACAGTGAAAAGATTCTGCTTGCTAGTCGTAAAAATGCTACAAAATCTGCGATCTGCGATATCCCCATCCTTACTAATCTCCGAATGTCCATTAAGACATTCAAGAGGTATTGTAGCTACACATTTATTTATATCTGAAACAAAACTGTTAGTGTTAGTGTCAAAACTGTTAAGTTTTGATACTAACACTAATGTTAGTAACTTTTATAATTTGGCTAATGGTAACTATTACCTATCTTCATATATATTAAAAAACAGGTAGCTTTATCGCCATTATATTTTTTTTACTATCATAGCCAAGAATACAGATTACAGACTACAAATATTTCTATTGAATAGCGTTCAGATACTTGTATAAGTAAACCAGTTTGGAAATATTTTCAACTAGTAATAATGGTATTAGTAGTAGTTTAATATAGACATTAAGACTAGCCTCTAGCCGAATAATTAAGATATGAAATATTAATAATAATGATTATTATAGAAATACAAAAATATTTTAAAATAAATAAAAAAAATAAGTAGATAGAAATCGAATTGTTTTATTATACATTTGATATTAATTATTTTTTGTGTCAGTGAGCATTGAGCAAACAAAATATTTAAAAGTTAAGAAAAATTGGGATTTACATTAAATTAATACAAAAATTAAAAAATAGCTATGTTAAAAAAACCGACTTTAAAAATAAAAAAAAATGAGGATTCAATATTTACTATATACTGTGCCAAGCCATTTACTATAGGAATTCGGTTGAATACATTTTCGTAATTATTTATTTTTTTGTTTTGCTTCGTATCGATTCAAGCTATTAATCATATTAAGATTTCATTGTTCTTTTATAGTTTTATTTACATATCTTTATTTATTTTAAGAATTCTGTTGAATACATTTTCATAATTTCGGTTTTTCTTTTCACTATTCTTCGTATTGATTGAGCTGCTTATAATAATAACATTTAATTGCTTTTTATTATGTTTATTTACGCATCTTAATCATTAAAGTAGGCATTTCATTGTATTAATTTGCTCGTATTCATTTAAGTGGTTAAATATAATTATTTGTTTAATGCTTGGCACCGACTTCAAACCTATTAGTAAATAGGACATATAAATAATAGGTAGTATATAATAAATATTAAATCTTCATTCTTTATTACTTTTTAGTTTGAAAGTCGATTTTTTTACACGTAGTTATTTTTATTTATTAGTTTATTGCTACAGCCATTTTATTTATTAGTTTATTGCTATTGCCATGGGCAGACCTACAAAAGGTGCTGCGCGCCTTAAAAAATACAGATCTCAAGAAGCGGGAACGGATAAAAGTAGTCGTCTCCGTAAAATGCTCTTCGAAACACAATTTAACGTTCTTGTGAGACTATTAAACTATTAAAGACCGTAAAAAACGTTGGTTGCCCATGAAGGCATATATGAAATCAAGATTACGTCAAGAAACTCTTGATCACCATAATTCTAGACTCGGTAAGATCCAAGAATGTCTTGCGAATGAGTATTTTGAGCAGAGAGCTAATAAACTTGGCTTCATTAATGAGCGTTTAGAGAACGAGTCGACTGAGCAGAGGGCTCATAGATTAGAAGTGATACGAAACCGTCCATCAACAGAGTCTGCTCAGCAACGTCAGAACCGGCTAGCAACAGTGCGTCAGGCTTTTTTATATCCAAAACAAAAGATGTCATTAGTCACAGCACATTTTGATTTCCTTTCGGACGTTTCCGATAGTTCAAAAGTTGGACAAAAATGCTGATAAAATAAAAACTAATGGGCTTACCTGAATTATTTTTTTATGGGACCTATTCGAAACTATTCTGCATCTAACAAAAAAAAAATACGTTAATCGGTTCAGAAACCTCGGAAAAATCGGTGTACATACATAAAAAAATATATATATACCGGCCAAATTGAGAACCTCCTCCTTTTTGAAGAAGTCGATTAGAAATAGACTTGCTATGCCCAACACTAGGCTCCATAAAATAGGTAAATCCTTTAATATTAATTGTATACATTTTCATAACAAGCTCCCAAATGAAACCTTAAGTTTATCATTAAATAAATTTAAATTATATTATATAAAAAATAATTTGATAGAAAAATCCTACTATAGTGTACAGGATTACATCAAAGAGGTATGGCCTGCGAATCGATTGTAATAGATCGAATCGATTGATTGAATAAATAGTAATCTCCGCAATTTGTTTTTTGTTGTAGATTAATTTTGTTCGTTAGATGGAGAGAGTCGTTAGATGGTGATGACTGGCTCTTGCGTTATGTTCGTGAACGGGTTCTGCTAGCGTTGACTGGTTTAGTTTTTTACCATTATTTTTATTTTTTTCATTTTCTTTGCCTGAAATCATTAGGTTCCAATGCCGCTTATGCCGATATAGGTGGTGGAAATCGATTAATTATATCTCAAACCGAAAAAAATATTATGTAAATTATTATGACGGTTTTAACAATGTATCACAAAAGTATTATCTATATATTCATACATGTAATAAAATTGTCACTAATCTATTTTTATACATGGAAAATAAAAAAAAATACGTAATGGGGGACCTTAATATAAGCAAGAAAACCCAAAACAATGGTTTTTCATTTTATCTGTTTGTCTGCATGTCTGTACGTTTGTGCACGCTAATCTCAGAAACGGCTAAACCAGATTGCAGATTTAAAAAATATATAGTCACAGTCTTCACTTAACATTTAGTTTTTATTGCATTGAAATCGGTTAAGAAATGCTAAAGTTATGTCAATTACGTAATAGGTACCATGCCAATCTTCTTTTTCTATATCTATACATGTAATAATTCTGTAGAGGAATTGTATCTGTACATTGAAATATTAAATAAAAATTATACATAAAAATTGAGCGTCACTCTGAATAATATTTAGTTTTTCACTTTCATTGCCCACTATTCACTCCATCAAAAAATATATGTATTTAAAGTGTTCAAGACATGTATATATCTAATTTATACATATAATGGAACTATAACTGATCGCCGTCTGTACTTCAAAAATATTTCCAAAAAATCGTAATACCTTTATACATACAAGATATCGTCTGAATGTTTATGTTTGTGCACACTAATCTCAAACCAGTTAATCCCTATTAACCGGTTTGGGTGCAGTTCTCGGGAATATTTTGCTAGGGACTTCACTTTAAATATATTGTATTTTTTTTATTAAAATTGGTCAAATAAAGAAATTATTAATCTCTTATTTTGGTACCATTGCGGTAAGATATTTTTTTAAAACTGCAATAGTGGTCCTCATCCCAGGGAAGACCCTTTACAATAGAATAAATAGTGTGTAAAATTTTAAAAATAATATATAAATATAAAGTAGAAATACGTCTACACGCAAAAACTACTTAATGGAGTTTGATGAAACTTTGAAGGCTTATAGTTTATACATTGGTATGTACAAAAGGTACGTTTTATCGAAAACGAAATCTACGTGTACGAATTTACAGGCACAGCTAGTAATAAATATAAGCGCTATAAAAATATAAACTAGAATTGACATAATTTCTTTCATTTGAACTACTTATTGTAAAATTATTCATTTTTTTTTTACTTTTCACTTTGAACTAAATCTTGTATGCTTCAAAACACTAGTTAGGATTCAATTTATAGCAACGAGTTCTAAATATTCGCATAAAATTATGGAACCTCTTCAATTTCCTAATATTATATGCTGAAAATAAATATTTGTTGTAAATTTTCACATCATTTGACATCGAGTTATGAAAGTCAGAGAACTTCAAAAAGTATTGAAGAAAGAGAACTTTCATTTGTTTATTTAATATTCTATTTACCATTCTTTATGGATCGGTTGTTGTCACACCAAAACAAGTTTTCGGTCAATGTATGGGCAGGTGTCATTGGAAAAGACCTCGTAGGACCCCATTATCTCCCAGATAAACTAAATGGCGAAAATTACCTGGCATTTTTAATCAATGACTTACCGGAATCAATGAACCACCTGCCAATTTTTGAAGATGACCGGGCAATCATATTTCAGAATGACGGCTGCCCAGCACACAATCTACTGAGACATCCGGCGATAGATAGTTTGCAGCTGAACTATGGGTCGGCTGCTAAGATCAGGGTACTACGGGACCCCGGTACCTAAGCCCTCCGGCAGCGATGCATACGCTTGCGTGTGTAAACTGCCGGGTTACCAGTTTTGGTGTTGGATTCGTAGTAGTAATGTGGTTAACTGCAGAGATTCGGCGCTGTTCGTCTGGGTCCCCACAGTTGTCGGGGGCTCGTTGGATCTTGTGCGCAGCGAGAGGTGATTGACCAGCCTAAGGCTAAGGGCTGCTGCGATCTTTTATTTCGGGGCTTGGAACGGCCCTTAAGCAGAGATCCTTTCGGGGGTCACTGCAGTTCAGGTAGCCCCCTGCTTAGAGGTTAGATGGATGTGCTAGCATCTATCCGGTCACCCGACTGTATCGTAGGGTAGGCTTGCGGCCTGACTGCCTGTCGGGAAGTGAGCGTGCCTTACAGCTCCGGCGCCAGCTGGAAACTGGTAGTTAGACTCTCTGACGTTCTTAGCAAGTGAATTGCAAGTGCGAGAAATCACACGGGAAGTGAGCGTAAGCGTGTAAGGCACAGCTCCGGAACCTTTTATGGAGAAAAGATAGCTTGGTGGTCGCGATTGGACTTGTCTATGACCGATAGCCTTGCGAACTTACTAGTCTTATAGTGCCGTTGTCGGACGACTTCGGAGGTCAGACCTGCCGTATAAGGATCCATGTGACAGGGGTAAACCTTGACCACATGAATAGTGGCTCAATCCTTTATAACCAGAGGGTTAACAAGGTTGAGATGCTATATACATAAGTATTAGGAGAGAAGGAGGCGAGGGCGGTGTCCTTGGTCGTCTTTCAGTTGGTGAGGCTAGCGACGGGGGTACCAGACGTAGTAGGCCATAAAGCCAATTGCCTAGACCTTCTGCTGACAACTAATCCGGACAGGTATCGTGTAGAGGTCACCTCCCCCTTGGGAACCTCCACCTCCACCAAATTTTAAACCTCATAGTGTTAGGCGAGTATGGAAATAGAAGTCAGCAGATTGGGATGAGATGCGGGACTGCTTTTGCGTCTTATCCTTTTCGCCAGGTCTGCTTCTCTTTTTAGGATCCGTTGAGTTGCGCAGATGCTATAACCAATGTGGTGCATTAGGCGATGGAGTATTTTATTCCTTTTGCTAACGTACCCACCGGTGGCATAGCTCGCTCATGGTTTAATGCCAAATGTGGTCATGCTCAAGACCGACAACATTCGGCATACCTCATTTGGGCCGATGCTGAAAGCCGCAAAGAACTGGGTGTCAGTTCAAAGAAGAGAGCTATTAACCAAGCTACCAAGTCCTACAAAAAGGCATTGCGGGAGGCTTGTCTCGATCAAATCGCCAATAATGGCGAAAAGCTCTCTGTCGGACCAACTGGTAGTCGAGCTTTCTGGTCTCTTGCCAAAGCGATCGAATCGAACTTCTGCAAAACCTCACTGCCTGCTCTGCTGAAGCCCGATGGATCCACGGCTTAAACAGCAACAGAGAAAGCGAACGTATTTGCTTCTCCGTTTGCTGATAATTCGCATCTAGACACTAGCAATGCTTCTCCAATACATCTTCCTCACTGCGGTATTTCGATGCCTGAAATCCGCATCACAAACAAAGAGGTATGTAGAACATTGTGTCGTTTGTATGTTAATAAAGCCAGTGGTCCTGATGGTACACCAGCCATTCTGCTCAAGACATGACTGAGTTGTTTCCTGTACTGACACGTCTGTATTGCCTCTCTTTCATGACTGGAATAGTGCCGAAATCCTGGAAGCTTGCTAATGTGCAACCCGTGCCCAAAAAAGACAGCCGTGCCGACCCTGTCAATTACAGACCGATTTCAATCACCTCCATACTCTGCAAGATTATGGAGCGTGTATTGAACTCGCGGCTTCTTGCGTAACTAGGAGGTAACGATCTCCTTAGTAACCAACAGTGTGGGTCTCGCTGTAATAGGTCCGCTAAGAACCTTCTAGCGCTGCTACACACATTTTAGACGAGGCCATCGAGAAGAGCCGAGAAACGGTCTGGCTTTTAACGTATGGTATATCTCCTGGTCTAATTAGCTGGATAACGGACTTTCTGAGTCAGAGATCTCTCTCAGTAGTTATTGACAGGTGTTCTTCGGAACCCTTGACAATAAACGGTGGAGTGCCGTTCTCTCTGCTACTCTTTTTCTGTAGCACATTAACGATCTGCTGAAGCCTTTCTAGGTCTATATTTATCTAGATCTATGGGTATGCAGACGACAGCACAATTGTAGGAAGATATCTGCCAAGTACCCGCATGGGGCAATGCCAATCTTGTCAAATTTAACGCCGCCAAAATGTAGGCGTATTTGTTCACCGCCAGAAGAACACCTTTCACCTTGGTTACTACTTTCCGGAATGTTTCCTTGAAATACAGTGACCGGCTTCAGTTGTTAGACTTAGATATTTCCTCGAACCTCAACTTTGGTCGGTATATTGAATCCAGAGCAAGAGAAGCTGCAGTACTTTACACCGCGACAGCTACTTGTATTATAAAAAGCACAGATCCGGTCGTTTGTGGAGTGCTGTGGTCACATATTTGCTCGTGCCACAAAGACTCATCTTGCGGTTCTGGACTCGAGCAAGAGGCGAGCAAAGAGGATTATTGGCGACAAGCGTAAAATTGCTAGCCTCTCAGTATTCTATTATATTCTATTTTGATGAGTACGCGCAGGAATTACACGATTTAATTCCCTCGTCCCCGTTCCATCATTGGACGTCGCGACGCACGGCAGGTATCCATCCTTACGTTGTGGATACTCCACCTGTCCGAACGAAGCGCTATGCTTCATCTTTTTTAGTGCGCACAGCGAAGGACTGGAATAACTTGCCTGCATCGGTATTTCCGGTCAAATACAATGTCAGCGTATTCAAGAGAAGAGTGAATAGGTTGCTAGGTTAATTCGCCTCACCACCTATGACTACATCTCCACTCTCCATCAGGTAGAATGTAATCAAGCATTAACCTAGTTTTATATAAAAAAAAAGTTGCAATTTGTTTCTAATATAGAGGCAAATACATTGTACCTTTTATTATCCGAAACCTATTATAAATAAATTTATGTCGGTATATCAGATTATACAATGAGTATAAGAAATATATTTAGAAAATCAAAATTGTAAATTGTATTTTGGAATTTTATATTATTTTATTATACTTTGTTTTATTTAAACGTTGCTCTTCGGCTGAACCTGGCATTTATAGACACTTTGTTTTATAACGAATAAAAAAAGTATTCCCTTCCTGGTCTACATCTGTTCTGTTATTCTCTTATCCTCTTTCTTCCTCTTCTAGATATTTTATCATAAATTGCCGATTGTGTGTTCTATTTTAAGAATAAAATTTGTATACCGGATTTTTTGTATGACTAGTTTTATTTTTAAGTAGTTTTTTTAGGGACAATGACTATTTTAGTTTGTTTGCATATCTGGTAAGGCTTTTCGGTAGGACTCCTATAACTATTTGATTGGGTTTGTGTCATCTACAGTCGCCTAAATTCAGTTTTTGAAAAACAGTATTATTTATATATTTTGTAAATTTTTTGGGCTCTAACTTGTTGTGTGAAAGTACATCGAATGGAAATAGAGAAAGGAAACTGATGAAGGTACTATCAAAAGATGAAAAAGAGAAAAACTAGCTGATTACCACAGGTTCTTTACATTGTTAATATATGATATGAAACTATTATTACCCTAATGTGTATTAATTATTCTACCTAACCTACAGATAGAAAAAACTACTGATTTTCTACTGCTTACTTAAGGAAGGAGGATTTGTTTATTAACAGGTAAAGCCCAATAAAAGTATTTTTAAAATAACGGCTAGCACTACCTAACTTAAATTGCAAAAGTATTGTATGTTTTGATATTGTATTTAAATGTTTGCTGCTAAATGACAGTATATGCTAGAGCATATATTGTCAATTAACAGCATTTATAGGTACATCTCATGACGCTACATTTTGATGATTATATTGAAGTTGGCAGAAGGCTGACGCATTTTATACAGAATAGTGTTTTTTTATGCCTGGACCGGCTGGGCACGAACAAACATTTTAACTTTAAATTTTCAAAAATTTAATTTGATTTTCGACATTTTAATAAAAAGATAATCTATAACCTATTTTGTTGTAATGGTATTGTTTTTTTATTGTTTATTTCAATTATATCTACCGCTGCTTATTATTTTGTATATTTCCATAGTTTTATAGAGTACTTTTGTCATTGTCTTTAGACAGAGCTGTTATCTAACATTTTATTTTAACTATAACATTTTATATTCAATAAGAAGTTGAAAAAAAGATAAAGTAGGAATATAAAATAGTTACATCTTAGTTATATCTAAAATTAGATATAAAAGTGATAAAAAATTTAATAATTTTAATATATAATATATTATTAAGAGTTGACGGTATTCCTAAGGATCTTCCTAGTCTAGCCATAAGTTCTGTTACAAAGAAAATATCCGATAATTTCTAAAAAATATTTTTAATTTAAAATTTTATATGTGATTATGTAGAGGGGAGTAAGGGGAGAAACCAAGATCTTATCCGACCCAAATGTCAACCTCACCTGCTCGCGCCGGATGGCGGCGGCGACCAAAGCGGTTGCCGTGGTGCTCCCTGCTAGACAACAGACGAGGCTCTGGCGACCGAGTATCTGGCGGGTTAACCAGACATCACTACACACGGGCTTAGATACCTGTGCATCGGAACACATCCTATCCGAGGGTTTTCCTATGGTTTTTGTGCATCAGACGGCCGTCGGCACTGGAATAATAAACCCAAAATCGCCACTTACCACAGAAAAGTATTATGGAAAGTCAGGTTTTGTTGAGAGCATGTGTAATAGACACAAAACGACGCGCAGACACATCGCCCTACATCTGCGACAAATATGCGAGGGCTACCGAGTCAAGGACGGGCTCGGCCAAAGACGCTAGTCCCAGAACAAAACTTGAAAGTCCGCTTCGCAACACTAAATGTTGGCTCACTAACAGGAAGGACGACAGAACTCGCGGAACTATTTAAAAGAAGGAGAGTTGACATTGCGTGTCTGCAAGAGACGAAATGGAGAGGCTCTAAATCGCGTAATATTGGCGAGGGATACAAAATGATGTATACTGGATCAGCAGGTGGACGAAATGGCGTAGCAATAGCAGTCAGTGAAAAACACACAGATAACATCATCGGAGTCAAGCGCATAAATGACCGCTTAATGTACATAAGAGTTCTAATTGAAGGCGAAACAGTGAACATCTTATCTGCATATGCACCCCAAACTGGGTGCAGGGACAGTGAAAAAGAGGCCTTCTGGACAGCATACGAAGCTGTTCTTCAGCAGATGCCAAATGGCGAAACATGTTGTTGCGGATCTAAACGGACACATAGGCACAAGAAGTCACGCATACGCCCAGGTGCATGGAGGATTTGGTTACGGTTCGTTGAACGATGCTGGCAGTACTATTCTATCTAGCGCTATGGCTCATGATTTAGCTATTGTAAACAGTTTCTTTAAAAAAGCGCCTGAGCATCTGATCACGTACAAAAGTGGCCCTCATAGTACGCAGATAGACTACTTATTAACAAACAGGGTGAACATTGGTCGAGTAAAGAACTGTAAAGTGATCCCAGGAGAGTGTGCTGTTTCCCAACACCGTATTGTGGTCATGGACATGACCTTCCGTAAAAAATCTGAACAGAAACCAGAAAGGGTACCTGAAATCACTAGGTGGTGGTTACTCAAAGGCGACAAGGAAGAAGAATTTAGACAGGAACTTGAAGGTTTGACTATAAATATGGAGGATGATGTCAACACCATGTGGAAACTACTATTCTCAGACATTATGAAGGCAGCAAATAAGATCCTAGGGCGCACGAAACCCGGTAGACGAACATCTAAGGAAACGTTGTGGTGGAATGTCGATGTCCAAGCAGCTCTGAAAGCAAAGAAAGAAGCTTCTAAGGAATGGCAGACCACCGGCACAAATGAGGATAGAGATTGCTATAAAGCCCAGAAGAGGAATGCAAAGAAAGTTGTAGCCATCGAGTGTCATAAGTCTACGGGAGATCTTTACTCGGCCCTCGAGAGTCGTGAAGGACAAAAGGAGATTTACAAGTTATCTAAAGCTCGGAGTAAGGCATCACAGGATCCAGTGAAGACCAGGGTTGTAAAAGGCACGGACGGTACGATACTTTATAAAAACAAAGAAGTTTTGGGAGTGTGGCATGCTTACTTTGAACAACTTTTGAGCACAACCACTAGGACGGTTACTCTCCCTGAAATAAGCAGTAACCTTGGTCTCGTACCACTAATAACACCACAGGAAGTCAAGTCGGCGCTCAAAAAGATGGCTAACAAGAAATCGCTGGGGCCAGATGGAATCCCTATAGAAGTCTGGAAATGTCTCAGAGAGAAGGGTATTTATTTCCTTACACACCTCTTCCTTAAAGTCATGGAAACATCGAAAATACCGGATGCGTGGAGACTGAGCACAATAATTCCTCTCTACAAGGGTAAAGGTTGCAGATACGAGTGCAACAAATATCGCGGCATAAAACTGATGAGTCACACAATGAAACTCTACGAGAGAATCATTGATGCCCGGTTGAGATCGGAGAGTTCTCTATCTGCAAACCAATATGGCTTTGTTCCTGGCTTATCCACAATCGACCCGATGTTTGCAATCAGCATGATAGGACAGGAGTATCGAGCTAATAATAAGCCATTATACTTGGCGTTTTTAGACATGGAAAAGGCATTCGACCGCGTACCTCGTCCCACAATCTGGTGGAGCCTTCGCAAGAAAAATATCCCAGAAAGGTACGTTGACATCATAGCTGACATGTACAAAGACGTCAAGTCAGTAATAAGAACCACGGTGGGGCAGATAAAACCAATAGCAAAAGGTCCGGAGAAGGGGAAGACCAAAGACCAGGTGGTTAAATGTTATCCGAAAGGATATGAGTTCTTGCGACGTGACTGAGGAAGGTACGTCCAATAGAGCGAAGTGGAGAGAGAAGACGAGAAAGGCAGACCCCACCATCATATGGGAATAATAATTGCCAAGGAGAGAGAGAGATATGTGATTATGTAGAGTGAAAAAGATATGTAAACGTACTAAACTAGTTATTCAAAGTGTCCATCCTTAGCTTTAACGCAGGCTTTTAAACGGTCGGGCCATTCGTCGATGGATTTACGAACGGGTTCCATTGGAAACTTGTTCACTGCTGCCTCCAAAGATTTCTTGAGCGACCCAACATTTGCAAATATTTGCACATACTCTAGCACAGATCTGAATTTCTCGTCCAAAGGATTAGCCGAAAGCCAATTATCAGAGTTTTTGAAGTCTGAAATATTTTGCTCAAGCCAAATTTAGGTAGTGGGCGCCTTATAACCCGGGGCTGGATCCTGTTAGAATTTCCACACTTCGTCTTTGAATAAGGCGTTGATGAGAGGTGAAACCTCTAACAAGGTATCTTGATACGCTTTGGCTTAACTATTCATTCCTTTTTCGCAAAAATGTAGATTCGTAGCTCCTTGGTAGGAGACCAAACCACGACGTATGCTGGATGATGGTTTTGCTGTACTTTGGCCACTTCCTCGGAATCTTCATTAGAGCTGTGTGCATATATTCGATCATTTTGTTTGTTGTAGTTCTTCTCGATTGTACATATTTTTTCATCGGTAAAGATTTTTTTGTGTTTTTCATCAGCTGTTTTGATCTTTCGACTCTCTTTTCTCCGTCCGCGATCGGACGTTATGTCGGATTGACAAACATAATCCTAATCCTGGTAATCCCTAGCTTTTTCAATGTATCAAAAATGTCGGCTGCCTCCTTACCTACTTTTTACAGTGCAATTACTGCAATCCTTAGTGTCCCTAATCTTTAGTATCCCACTCCATTTTCCAAACAAATAATTTTTAGACAAAAAAAATACAATAATGGCGGGAGGGAAGTCTATTTTTTAAACACTGAAGCTAATTTTCGAAATTCAAATTAATGGTTTTTTCTGTACATGGAACAGTCAGTACCAGAATTTATGGCTATGCTATTTAATAGGAACACAAGTATCCAGCTTATATATTATTGTGTCATGCTCATTCGAGAGTGGAGGCTCTTTAGGTATGAACACTGATTGACGGAGTGATCTTAAATTAGCTGTCTTTGAGTATCTTAATCTAGTATTATTTAACTTGGTCAGATTGAAAATTTTAATCCATAGTTTAACTATTTTTTATTTCATTAAATCCTCATTATTAGATTATGTGTATAAAATCCTTTCTTATTAAACTTTTTTTTTTACTCAGCTGCCTGTTCCCCTGTAAGCGATAAAGAAACCTAGGGAAGTGGGAGCCTAGAAGGTAAGTGCAGCTTCAGATGTGTTCTTCTACCCAGGTCAAACCATTCATGCTGCAGACAATTGCCTACAGATCGGCGTTACCAGTCTAAAACACTAACTAACAAACAAGGCAAAACCTGAAAGATTAACCTTCGAGGGATAAATAAATATATTTTTTTCAAGTATCTACTCCAAAGATGTTCAAATATGAATTTATAGGATTAAAATGGCTCGTACTTTTTATGAAATATATTTTATTGTATTCATAAAAGGCCGATCAAGGTAAAGGACTCGTAAATTATTTATTTCTGGTCATTATCTGGTTGATTAGGAGTTTGCCATTCTTATCTTCTTTTAAGATTTCATTCTTGCTTTGGTGAGTTTCTGTCACTGAAGTCTACGCAGCAATCGTATTTTGAAAAATTAACACGTCAAAATACTAAAGCAACGGTAGACCACAGTGACAGACAAAGTGTTTATTTTCATCACTAAAAAATCTAACAAAATTAAATAAATTATTAAAGGTGCGGATAAAAATAATAATTGATTAGTTATTATGATGTAAACAATAATAATTGAATATCTTATTTAATAAAATAAATCTCAAAATTATATGAACCTCATCTAATAAGTTGATATTTTCATTAAGGGGCTGTGTATACTAAATGTATATTATAGCGGACGGTAATTTATTTATTATAAATGACACATAAAAAAAATAATTACTATTATATGACGGACATATACTTTTTTGAGATAATATTATTGATTTGAGTACAATTACATATATCTTTATTTAATTATTCCCTTTTTATATCTTTTTTGCTACTCCTTCGTTCTTCATCACGTGAGCCTGGCTTTAGTGAGTTATATTCTTAAATTGTACTTAAATCCTTACCAAGTGTTATTTACATGGTTAGAAAAAATATAATACATTTCTCTTTTAGTACAAAAACACTCTTTATCCAAAAAAAGGATAGTACATTTTTTGTTTATTTCGTTGTGGTCAAGCATAAATTTTTTTGAACATATAATCTCTATGTTGTTATGGAGTTTAATAGAACTTTACACATTTTAATATTAATACAATTTAAAGTTTAAGTTTGTTATTTGGATGATTATAAGATTGCCATTTTTATCCTCTTTTATGATTTCGTTCTTGCTTTGGTGAGTTCTATCACCAAAGTCTAGGCAGCAATCTTATTTTGAAAATTTAACACTTCAAAATAGGAAAGCTCGACCAGACCAGAGCGATAACTTTTATCTGCATCGGTAAAAATGTAATTAGTTGTTATCATGTAAATAATAATTATTGGAGATCTAATTATAGACTTCATTTATAGACCTTTTAATAAAACATTAAATAAATATCACACGATTACTTGTAGGTAACAAACTGACTTCTTAATTTATATCAGTCCTTTACTGACAATTGTTTACAATTTACCCACATCTTAATATACTATTATACCTTGACCCTTATTATTTCCTTATACATATCTGTATACGAGGTCCGTTCAAAAAGTATCGCGAGTTTTGAAATTCCGCGGGCTATGGATATTTAATTTAAGATTTTTTGTTGTTCTTGTGTAGTTACTTGTCGTGGTTGCAATCGTATTTTGAGAAATTAACACGTTAAAATCCGAAGGCGGCCTTAGACCATAGTAAAAGACACAGTTTTTATCTTTATCACTAAAAATATCTAACAAAATAAAAGAAGTGATGATGAAAGGTAAGGATAAAAAAAATAATTGAAATGTTGTTATCATGTAAACAATAATTAAGAAGATTTAATTATTTTCTGGTAGTTCACTGCACTAGCTCTCCTTTGAAAATAAATTAATGAAATTTTAACAAAAAGTAAAATTCGTTTTGCAGATCTTACATTACAATATAGGTTTACTCTTAAAATATCTTCGTATATTAAAGATCTATTTAAGTTTTGGTGATCAGCAAAGCGGAATCCAATGCTTACTTCTTATCTTTTTGCCAAGCTTCACACATGGTTTTTACTAACATATTTGTGTTAGTAGAAAAAGAAAAAGTGCATTAAATTATTCTTTTTAACGATATTTAGTGCTTGCTCAATAATATTTTCATTTTCTGTTTCAGGCCCATCATGTAATTGAAAAAATGTTTATTCTAGATTTCATTTCAAAACCATCAAAATATATATGTAAAAGGAATTATAGGATAATATATATATATCAAAGGAATAGTTTTATTTTAATACTTAGTGATGGTAGGATATATAAAAATACCAGGTAGTTATCAAAAATGGTAATTCGTGTGAGTAATTTAGGATTTTTCTATCACCAACGAAGTGTCAACAGAAAAGAAAAGTCTCGACGACAATCTCATTTTGCGAAATTTAAATTTAATATTCTTTAATTTTTAACATATATTTAATTAAAGTTTGTTCGTATATTAAAGACATATCTATCCAGATTATACAATTATTTATCTATAAAATAAATGAGTTAAGGTATTTTAATGTTAAATCTTAACATTAAATCTCTGATAATAATAATTTATTTACCCCGTAAGTCTTGGTTTGATAGTTTATACAAATTTTCAAACGAGGAGATATTACAACATTACAGATGACTCTTAAAATGAAGATGACGTTCAAACTGATGACTAATCTAAGACTTATTTAAAAAGTGTTTAAGGCAGTAATACGGACTGCCGTGTTGAGGTGATCAGAATTCGGGTCTATGAAAGTTATATATATATAAGCATTTTTTACTTTGTCAATTACTGATTAATGCTTATTATTTAAAATAATTAGAGAAGTATCTTCATTAAATAGTAGTATCCCTTGTTTTTCCCTATGATATCTATCTATCTATGATAAGTTATTTATATAAAAGGAACAAGAAAGGTGTTACTTTAGAACAATTGCCTGGACCTTCTGCTGACAACTGATCCAGACAGGTATCGTGTAGAGGTCACCTCCCCCTTAGGAACCTCCGATCACTGTCTGGTGAAATCTGTATTTACATATTCCCCACCAGCTTTCGAACCACATGGTGTTAGGCGAGTATGGAAATACAAGTCAGCAGATTGGGATGAGATGCGGCACTTTTTGCGTCTTATCCTTGGCGGCAGGTCTGCTTCTCTTCTTTGGATCCGTCAGATGCTATAACCGATGCGGTGCATCAGGCAATGGAGTATTTTTTCCTTTTGCTAACGTACCCATCGGTGGAAAAGCTCGCCCATGATTTAATGCCGAATGTCATCATGCTCAAGACTGAAAACATTCGGCATACCTCATTTAGGCTGATGCTCGAAGCCGCAAAACTCCGGATGTAAGTACAAAGAAGAGAGCCTTTAACCAAGCGCCAATTCCTATAAAAAGGCATTGCGGTAGGCTCGTCTGGATCGAATCGCTTAGAATGGTGAAAAGCTCTCTGTCAGACCACCTGGTAGTCGAGCTTTCTGGTCTCTTGCCAAAGCGATCGAGTCGAACTTCTGCCAACCCTCACTGCCTGATCTGCTGAAGCCGGATGGATCCCTGGCCCACCCACACAGCAATAGAGAAAGCGAATGTATTTGTTTCTCTGTTTGCTGAGAATTCGCATCTAGACACTAGCAATGCTTTTCCAGCACATCTTCCTCACTGCGGTATTTCGATGCCTGAAATCCGCATCACAAACAAAGAGGTATGGAGATCATTGTGTCGTTTAGATGTGAATAAACCCAGTGGCCCTGATGGTATACTAGCCATTCTGCTGAAGACATGCGCAGCTGATTTGTCTCCTGTATTGACACGTCTGTATTGCCTCTCTTTTAAGACTGGAATAGTGTCGATATCCTAGAAGCTTGCTAACGTGCAACCCGTGCCCAAAAAAGGCAGCCGTGCCGATCCTGCTAATTATAGACCAATTTCAATCACCTCCATACTCTGCAAGATTAGGAGCGTGTATTGAACTCGCGCCTTCTAGCGTACCTAGAAGGTAACGACCTCCTCAGTGACCGACAGTACGGTTTTCGCCGAAATAGCTCCAGTAGGGACATTCTAGCCTACGTTACACAAATTATAACGGAGAAGCGGTTGCCGTCTCTTTGGGCGTCTCAAAGTCTTGCATGCGAGCCTTATAAGCAAGCTTTCAGCGTACTGTCTATATCTCCTGGTCTGATCGGCTGGGTAACGGACTTTCTGAGGCAGAGATCTCTTCGAGTAGTTGTCGACGGGTGTTCCTCTGAAACCTTGACAATAAATTAAGGAGTGCCTCAGGGATCCGTTCATTCTGCAACTCTTTTTCTGCTGCACATTAACGATTTGCTGGAGCTATCTATGGAGCTATCTATGGACACGCAGACAACAGCACAGTTGTAGAAAGATATCTGCCGAGTACTTGGGCTAGTAGAGTTTAAGTACAGTCTGAAAGAGAAGGCATGGTGCAACGTTTGAATGACAAACTTCAGGCAGTCTCCGCATGGGGCAATGCCAATCTTGTCAAATTCAACGCCACCAAAACGCAGACGTGTCTATTCACCGCCAAAAGGGGCCCTTTCATCCTGGCTCCTATTTTCCAGAATGTATCCTTGGAATATAGTGACCGGCTTCAGTTGTTAGGCTTAGAGATTTTTGCAAACCTCAACTTTCGTCGATACATTGATTCCAGAGCAAGAGCAGCTGCAGGAAAGCTTGCTATTCCTGCGAAGGTCTGACAGTACTTTACACCGGGACAGCTACTTGTATTATACAAAGCGCTGATCCGGTCGTGTGTGGAGTAATGTGGTCACATATTTGCTGGTGCCGCAAAGTCACATCTTGCCTTTCTGGACTCTATTGAGAGGCGAGTAAAGAGGCTTATAGGCGATCCCGAATTGGTCGAAGCCGACCTCCAAAGCCTTGAAAACAAGCGTAGAATTGCTAGCCTCTCAGTATTATATAGTATACATTTTGGTGAGTGTGCGCAGGAATTACACTATCTAATTCCCCCGGCCCCATTCCATCACCGGACGTTCCGATGCACGGCAGGTATCCATCCTTACGTTGTGGACACTCCACCTGTCCGAACAAAGTGCTATGTCTCGTCATTTTTAGTGCGTTTAGCGAAGGATTGGAACAGCTTGCCTGCGTCGGTATTTCCGGCCAAATACAATGTGGGTGTCTTCAAGAGAAGAGTGAATAGGTTATTAAGATAATGAGTGTAGTGTAGAGTGTAGTCAAGCATTAACCTTTTTTTTTTCGTTGGATAAATGCGTTTCCGCATCGTCACACCGGCCAGGAAGGCGATGGCCAGGCAGCATAGGAAACGCTGCCATTTTTAAGAGGCACCCCACTAAAAAAGCAACGGCTGCCCTCATCGCTGCATTGGGACGCCACGGGATCGCTTTCGCACTCACCGTGACGTCCCGGCGGAACCCCCCCCTACGATAAAGATACCCCGGGCAACCAGTGTACCCCTACGTCGAAGACCTAGTGCAATGGTAAGAGAGGTCGCCCCCTCCCCCCCCCCCCTCTCACCTAGGCCTACGGCTGGGAAGGTACGGGCTGAACCCTTCTCCTTCCCAACCTCCCCCGCTGAAAGTCAAGCATTAACCTAGTTTTGTATAAAAAAAAAAAAGAATATAACCTTGATGATTCTCATAAAAAGATGAAGTTCAAGGTGGTAAAAGCATCCGATGGTAGTTTAGCATTTCTAGACGTAATGGTACAAGATTGACTTAAATGCCGTTTAGTAACTAAGGTGTATAAAAAGTCTGCACACACCGACCATTACATACATGCACACTCACACCACCATACGGACTACGTTGCTCACGTTAAAAAGCACGTCACTGCAGCCAATGTCAGAATTAATAAATACTTTTCTTGCTAATTTTTACTGTGCCTGAATGCGTATTCTCCTACCACGAATTGTAATATATGAACAAGGTGGCTAGGAGTTTTATATTTAAAGTTCTCTCTTAAGTCAGGGGAACGTTAGTGTATAAGGGTTTTTAAATTTTTTATATTTTTTTTCTGCTTTTTAAAGTTATGTTACTGGCTTCTGAATTGTACTAAATGAACCTACAGACACACAAAATTTTCAATTGTTTAAGTACCTATTATATTAATCTATCCTAATATTATAAAGAGGAAATATTTGTTTGTTTCTTTGAATTGAATAGGCTCCGAAAATACGCGACCGATTTTTTAAAAAATCTTTTAGCATTAAAATTCTACAGGATGATGCATAAAGGTCATATTTAATACGAAAAATATATATACTATATTTAATAAAATAAGGGTCCACGTGAAAGATTCGACAATGTAATAAATTATAAATGTATTAAGTAACATGATTCAAGACTTTTTCATATGGGCAGGTAGATAGGTAGGTTTCATATATACGAATATTAATAAATATAAACATTTAGAGTTAAAATGATTTACAATCACTTATAACACTATGATGAAGGGATTTATATTATCACTAGCTGTTGTCCGTGCCATATAATTATATTATAAAAATATAATTATATAAGCCATATAATTATATTTTTACAGTCTACGTGGACGCAGACACGGGCAACAGCTATCCCTAATATAGTTATTTTGGCCTTCATAAAAAGGCTTTTATCCTATATAGCGCAGGCGAAGCCCATGGGAACAGCTAATTATTGCATAAGAACCTCTCCCCCGCACGATTAAATCATCAATATCTTATATCAATACACAGATACACACATATACAGATACACAGATACACAGATCGACAGGTCAAACTTATAACAACCCTCTTTTTAGTCGGGGGTTAAAAAAGAAACTTTCTTTTCAGTTTTCTACGCAAAAAGTGCAAAAGCCGTAAGATATTTCTTGTACAAAAGAAATTTTCTTTTTTAAATTCATTCTCTTCTTGCTTTTGAACTATCGGTTCAGTAGGCTTAAAGCTCGAAATAAGATCTTTAAATATATTGTCAATACTAATAGCACTAATGGCGATGATTTTTGTAGACTATAAACATGTGTGAAAGATTATGTCAAGTAAATAAATTTTAAAACTTTACACATATTGCATTATTTACTAGAATGTTTGTATTAAAACTTCAACAAATAATTTACTGTTTACTTAAATTTGATACTTTTATTAAAACCTCGTCCAATTTTTTTTCAATTTGTTCAAAGTAAGATGACGATGGCAAATAAACACTAACAATAACTGGAACAAGCTTACGATAATTATGAATTTCTATAATTCTACTGATGCTTTTTCAACAGAAAGGCTCACTACTTCTTTAGATTCTTTTGAATTTTATCGGTTAATTTAATAGAATCAAAGAGTTAACCGCTCCGTTGGTCGAGTTGTTTGCGAAGACGCCTAACGTAAGGCGACACAATAGGGCTCCGGTTCCATCCGCGACAGGGAAAGGCATGTATGTGATGAGCATAGATGTCTGTATTTCTGGGTTTGGTAGTTTATTAAATATATTCTCAGTATTTAAGACAACCCACTTTTCATGGGCATCTATTAAAAGGGCTTAATTTGCAGAATATAACACATTATAAAAAAATTTTAATCCAAAATGGCCGCCAGTACAAAATGGCGGATCAGGTACGGTACGGTACGTACTTGATGTTACGGTAAATACTTTGATGTTAGGTAATGAGGCAGAAGATATCCATAAAATCCGGGTACGTAACTTAGCGACACAAACTCGTCGAGTTTTATTTGTCTTGATGGTTGTGGAATGCAGGTAACTACTGCAGACTCCGCTGTTATTTATCTCGATTCCAGTTTTTGCTACAGGTCAAACTTGTGTGACATTAAGTAGAGTCTTTGGCGGGTCTTTAAATCGAAGAAGTAGACTGTTCCAAGTTGACTTCGAAGAAACCTTGTAGCACTGGCGCATTAAAAGAAATGGATACAGTGAGAAATGTTACAAGTACAACTTACCACTAATTACTATTATAACTAATTGTATGAGTTATATAAAATATATACAGATTTAAGTTCTCAAAACAACGAAACATAACCGAAAAACACAATAATAAACAGTAAAAAATAAAACCCAAAGAGAAAAAAATAGATAAAAACAAACATTTATTACTTGTTAATAAAAAAGAACTAAAAAGTTAAAAATATTTTAATCCGATATATTAAAACCCCGAGGCCTTCGATCTTCAGCAAGACCACAGTCGGAAATAGCCATGGACGAGATTAGAGCTTTTAGCCATAGCCTTTTTACCATTTTCATAGAACCACGACGCTGACTGGCATTTAAGTTTTTCTGTATGAAATGGGGACGTATTAGTCCAAAAGGGCGAGGATGTGTGTGGTTAAAAAAAAACATTTTGTCGATTGAAGATCCTTTATCACACCCAATTTATGGCGAAAGAATCCGTAACTAAAACACTATTATCAATATTTGTACAGTTTCTAAGCTTTATAAGTTTAATTTGTATTTTGGGTATTTTTACCTTGTAAGAAGTATATAAAAGGTCATGGTATGAAAATGCAGGTGCTGGTAACTGACCATACTTAATTATGTAAGAAGTCTCTAGGCACATAATTAGGTCCAGCAAAGTAGAAGAAGTGTGGTGTGAAAGGTCTAGAGCTAATATTTCTATATTAAGAGAGTAAGCAAGACAACGTAATTGATTTGCTGCTCTGGAGTCATGTTTTAACAAGCAAGTATTAAAGTCTTCCATGACTATGAGATGCTTACTGTTGTTTAAGATTTTCGGAAAAAGTCCTTTTTAAAAAACAATATTTAATTGACAAAACACTTTATTTAAATTAAATACAATATATGAGCTAAATTAAAAGAGCAAGAGTCACGCGCGGAATATGGATTCGAACTGAACTATTATCTTATTAAAAGAAATCAAAAAGACTGACTAGGTGAATGTATTAGGGATGTTAGGCATTATTATTATCCTAAATGGTTAGGGATGTTCGGAGTGTAGCTATTGGTATGCTAGAAGAATAAATATTATTTCGAAGAAAGTCTTGTTCTTTTTCAATTTCAGGGATTATATTTCGTTTATATGAAAACATGTTATAGTTGCCCAATTGAACAAATTTAAAATTAGTATTACAAAAAATTAGGTACAGAAGTTAATGCTTTGGAGATAATTTCCGATTCACAGATCGGAATTGCGGAACTGAAATACACATTTATATTATCGCTAATATTAGTATTAGTATTATATATAATTTTACAACTATTTAAACTATCCAACTTACAATAACAAGATCTATCTAGTGATGGCTACATATTTAGTTGATAGAATTATAGTGGCATAAGTATAATTGGTAACACCAACAAGATAAGAAATATTAGGAATATTATAATGTTATTAATATTTTTTTAACTAACAAGTTGGTACTTAAAACAAATACAATTTTTTCACAATTATAATATTTATTAAGGAATATATTTTTTTTAGAAATAGACTTACGTTCAACCGATGCTAATCAGTTAGAAACCTTTAGTTTTCATCAAGTACTGTAAACAATTATTCGGAATTATTATGAAGGGATAAAAAGTATTGACCTTGCTAAACATAATTCCATTTATTATGTTTTATATTAAAAAAAAAGAGTTAACAAATTGCTCTCTAGAACATTTAGAATTTACACATTTACACATTTTAATATTTCATAAATTTTACAGTTTAAGTTTAATATCTGGTTGATTAGGAGTTTGCCATTCTTATCTTCTTTTAAGATTTCATTCTTGCTTTGGTGAGTTTCTGTCACTGAAGTCTACGCAGCAATCGTATTTTGAGAAATTAACACGTCAAAATACTAAAGCAACGGTAGACCACAGTGACAGACAAAGTGTTTATTTTCATCACTAAAAAATCTAACAAAATTAAATAAATTATTAAAGGTACGGATAAAAATAATAATTGATTAGTTATTATGATGTAAACAATAATATTTGAATATCTTATTTAATAAAATAAATCTCAAAATTATATTAACCTCATCTAATAAGTTGATATTTTCATTAAGGGGCTGTGTATACTAAATGTATATTATAGTAATTATTATTAATTAATAATTAATTAATTTATTTATTTATAAATGACACATAAAAAAAAATAATTACTATTATATGACGGACATATACTTTTTTGAGATAATATTATTGATTTGAGTACAATTAAATATATAACTCCTTTTTTATATCTTTTTTGCTACTCCTTCGTTCTTCATCACGTGAGCCTGGCTTTAGTGAGTTATATTCTTAAATTGTACTTAAATCCTTACCAAGTGTTATTTACATGGTTAGAAAAAAAATAATACATTTCTCTTTTAGTACAAAAACACTCTTTATCCAAAAAAAGGATAGTACATTTTTTGTTTATTTCGTTGTGGTCAAGCATAAATTTTTTTGAACATATAATCTCTATGTTGTTATGGAGTTTAATAGAACTTTACACATTTTAATATTAATACAATTTAAAGTTTAAGTTTTGTTATTTGGATGATTATAAGTTTGCCATTTTTATCCTCTTTTATGATTTCGTTCTTGCTTTGGTGAGTTCTATCACCAAAGTCTTATTTTGAAAATTTAACACTTCAAAATAGGAAAGCTCGACCAGACCAGAGCGATAACTTTTATCTGCATCGGTAAAAATGTAATTAGTTGTTATCATGTAAATAATAATTATTGGAGATCTAATTATAGACTTCATTTATAGACCTTTTAATAAAACATTAAATAAATATCACACGATTACTTGTAGGTAACAAACTGATTTCTTAAGTTATATCAGTCCTTTACTGACAATTGTTTACAATTTACCCACATCTTAATATACTATAATACCTTGACCCTTATTATTTCCTTATACATATCTGTATACGAGGTCTGTTCAAAAAGTATCGCGAATTTTGAAATTCCGCGGGCTATGGATATTTAATTTAAGATTTTTTGTTGTTCTTGTGTAGTTACTTATCGTGGTTGCAATCGTATTTTGAGAAATTAACACGTTAAAATCCGAAGGCGGCCTTAGACCATAGTAAAAGACACAGTTTTTATCTTTATCACTAAAAATATCTAACAAAATAAAAGAAGTGATGATGAAAGGTAAGGATAAAAAAAATAATTGAAATGTTGTTATCATGTAAACAATAATTAAGAAGATTTAATTATTTTCTGGTAGTTCACTGCACTAGCTCTCCTTTGAAAATAAATTAATGAAATTTTAACAAAAAGTAAAATTCGTTTTGCAGATCTTACATTACAAGAAGATGACGTTCAAACTGATGACTAATCTAAGACTTATTTAAAAAGTGTTTAAGGCAGTAATACGGACTGCCGTGTTGAGGTGATCAGAATTCGGGTCTATGAAAGTTATATATATATAAGCATTTTTTACTTTGTCAATTACTGATTAATGCTTATTATTTAAAATAATTAGAGAAGTATCTTCATTAAATAGTAGTATCCCTTGTTTTTCCCTATGATATCTATCTATCTATGATAAGTTATTTATATAAAAGGAACAAGAAAGGTGTTACTTTAGAACAATTGCCTGGACCTTCTGCTGACAACTGATCCAGACAGGTATCGTGTAGAGGTCACCTCCCCCTTAGGAACCTCCGATCACTGTCTGGTGAAATCTGTATTTACATATTCCCCACCAGCTTTCGAACCACATGGTGTTAGGCGAGTATGGAAATACAAGTCAGCAGATTGGGATGAGATGCGGCACTTTTTGCGTCTTATCCTTGGCGGCAGGTCTGCTTCTCTTCTTTGGATCCGTCAGATGCTATAACCGATGCGGTGCATCAGGCAATGGAGTATTTTTTCCTTTTGCTAACGTACCCATCGGTGGAAAAGCTCGCCCATGATTTAATGCCGAATGTCATCATGCTCAAGACTGAAAACATTCGGCATACCTCATTTAGGCTGATGCTCGAAGCCGCAAAACTCCGGATGTAAGTACAAAGAAGAGAGCCTTTAACCAAGCGCCAATTCCTATAAAAAGGCATTGCGGTAGGCTCGTCTGGATCGAATCGCTTAGAATGGTGAAAAGCTCTCTGTCAGACCACCTGGTAGTCGAGCTTTCTGGTCTCTTGCCAAAGCGATCGAGTCGAACTTCTGCCAACCCTCACTGCCTGATCTGCTGAAGCCGGATGGATCCCTGGCCCACCCACACAGCAATAGAGAAAGCGAATGTATTTGTTTCTCTGTTTGCTGAGAATTCGCATCTAGACACTAGCAATGCTTTTCCAGCACATCTTCCTCACTGCGGTATTTCGATGCCTGAAATCCGCATCACAAACAAAGAGGTATGGAGATCATTGTGTCGTTTAGATGTGAATAAACCCAGTGGCCCTGATGGTATACTAGCCATTCTGCTGAAGACATGCGCAGCTGATTTGTCTCCTGTATTGACACGTCTGTATTGCCTCTCTTTTAAGACTGGAATAGTGTCGATATCCTAGAAGCTTGCTAACGTGCAACCCGTGCCCAAAAAAGGCAGCCGTGCCGATCCTGCTAATTATAGACCAATTTCAATCACCTCCATACTCTGCAAGATTAGGAGCGTGTATTGAACTCGCGCCTTCTAGCGTACCTAGAAGGTAACGACCTCCTCAGTGACCGACAGTACGGTTTTCGCCGAAATAGCTCCAGTAGGGACATTCTAGCCTACGTTACACAAATTATAACGGAGAAGCGGTTGCCGTCTCTTTGGGCGTCTCAAAGTCTTGCATGCGAGCCTTATAAGCAAGCTTTCAGCGTACTGTCTATATCTCCTGGTCTGATCGGCTGGGTAACGGACTTTCTGAGGCAGAGATCTCTTCGAGTAGTTGTCGACGGGTGTTCCTCTGAAACCTTGACAATAAATTAAGGAGTGCCTCAGGGATCCGTTCATTCTGCAACTCTTTTTCTGCTGCACATTAACGATTTGCTGGAGCTATCTATGGAGCTATCTATGGACACGCAGACAACAGCACAGTTGTAGAAAGATATCTGCCGAGTACTTGGGCTAGTAGAGTTTAAGTACAGTCTGAAAGAGAAGGCATGGTGCAACGTTTGAATGACAAACTTCAGGCAGTCTCCGCATGGGGCAATGCCAATCTTGTCAAATTCAACGCCACCAAAACGCAGACGTGTCTATTCACCGCCAAAAGGGGCCCTTTCATCCTGGCTCCTATTTTCCAGAATGTATCCTTGGAATATAGTGACCGGCTTCAGTTGTTAGGCTTAGAGATTTTTGCGAACCTCAACTTTCGTCGATACATTGATTCCAGAGCAAGAGCAGCTGCAGGAAAGCTTGCTATTCCTGCGAAGGTCTGACAGTACTTTACACCGGGACAGCTACTTGTATTATACAAAGCGCTGATCCGGTCGTGTGTGGAGTAATGTGGTCACATATTTGCTGGTGCCGCAAAGTCACATCTTGCCTTTCTGGACTCTATTGAGAGGCGAGTAAAGAGGCTTATAGGCGATCCCGAATTGGTCGAAGCCGACCTCCAAAGCCTTGAAAACAAGCGTAGAATTGCTAGCCTCTCAGTATTATATAGTATACATTTTGGTGAGTGTGCGCAGGAATTACACTATCTAATTCCCCCGGCCCCATTCCATCACCGGACGTTCCGATGCACGGCAGGTATCCATCCTTACGTTGTGGACACTCCACCTGTCCGAACAAAGTGCTATGTCTCGTCATTTTTAGTGCGTTTAGCGAAGGATTGGAACAGCTTGCCTGCGTCGGTATTTCCGGCCAAATACAATGTGGGTGTCTTCAAGAGAAGAGTGAATAGGTTATTAAGATAATGAGTGTAGTGTAGAGTGTAGTCAAGCATTAACCTTTTTTTTTTCGTTGGATAAATGCGTTTCCGCATCGTCACACCGGCCAGGAAGGCGATGGCCAGGGAGCATAGGAAACGCTGCCATTTTTAAGAGGCACCCCACTAAAAAAGCAACGGCTGCCCTCATCGCTGCATTGGGACGCCACGGGATCGCTTTCGCACTCACCGTGACGTCCCGGCGGAACCCCCCCCTACGATAAAGGTACCCCGGGCAACCAGTGTACCCCTACGTCGAAGACCTAGTGCAATGGTAAGAGAGGTCGCCCCCTCCCCCCCCCCCTCTCACCTAGGCCTACGGCTGGGAAGGTACGGGCTGAACCCTTCTCCTTCCCAACCTCCCCCGCTGAAAGTCAAGCATTAACCTAGTTTTGTATAAAAAAAAAAAAGAATATAACCTTGATGATTCTCATAAAAAGATGAAGTTCAAGGTGGTAAAAGCATCCGATGGTAGTTTAGCATTTCTAGACGTAATGGTACAAGATTGACTTAAATGCCGTTTAGTAACTAAGGTGTATAAAAAGTCTGCACACACCGACCATTACATACATGCACACTCACACCACCATACGGACTACGTTGCTCACGTTAAAAAGCACGTCACTGCAGCCAATGTCAGAATTAATAAATACTTTTCTTGCTAATTTTTACTGTGCCTGAATGCGTATTCTCCTACCACGAATTGTAATATATGAACAAGGTGGCTAGGAGTTTTATATTTAAAGTTCTCTCTTAAGTCAGGGGAACGTTAGTGTATAAGGGTTTTTAAATTTTTTATATTTTTTTTCTGCTTTTTAAAGTTATGTTACTGGCTTCTGAATTGTACTAAATGAACCTACAGACACACAAAATTTTCAATTGTTTAAGTACCTATTATATTAATCTATCCTAATATTATAAAGAGGAAATATTTGTTTGTTTCTTTGAATTGAATAGGCTCCGAAAATACGCGACCGATTTTTTAAAAAATCTTTTAGCATTAGAATTCTACAGGATGATGCATAAAGGTCATATTTAATACGAAAAATATATATACTATATTTAATAAAATAAGGGTCCACGTGAAAGATTCGACAATGTAATAAATTATAAATGTATTAAGTAACATGATTCAAGACTTTTTCATATGGGCAGGTAGATAGGTAGGTTTCATATATACGAATATTAATAAATATAAACATTTAGAGTTAAAATGATTTACAATCACTTATAACACTATGATGAAGGGATTTATATTATCACTAGCTGTTGTCCGTGCCATATAATTATATTATAAAAATATAATTATATAAGCCATATAATTATATTTTTACAGTCTACGTGGACGCAGACACGGGCAACAGCTATCCCTAATATAGTTATTTTGGACTTCATAAAAAGGCTTTTATCCTATATAGCGCAGGCGAAGCCCATGGGAACAGCTAATTATTGCATAAGAACCTCTCCCCCGCACGATTAAATCATCAATATCTTATATCAATACACAGATACACACATATACAGATACACAGATACACAGATCGACAGGTCAAACTTATAACAACCCTCTTTTTAGTCGGGGGTTAAAAAAGAAACTTTCTTTTCAGTTTTCTACGCAAAAAGTGCAAAAGCCGTAAGATATTTCTTGTACAAAAGAAATTTTCTTTTTTAAATTCATTCTCTTCTTGCTTTTGAACTATCGGTTCAGTAGGCTTAAAGCTCGAAATAAGATCTTTAAATATATTGTCAATACTAATAGCACTAATGGCGATGATTTTTGTAGACTATAAACATGTGTGAAAGATTATGTCAAGTAAATAAATTTTAAAACTTTACACATATTGCATTATTTACTAGAATGTTTGTATTAAAACTTCAACAAATAATTTACTGTTTACTTAAATTTGATACTTTTATTAAAACCTCGTCCAATTTTTTTTCAATTTGTTCAAAGTAAGATGACGATGGCAAATAAACACTAACAATAACTGGAACAAGCTTACGATAATTATGAATTTCTATAATTCTACTGATGCTTTTTCAACAGAAAGGCTCACTACTTCTTTAGATTCTTTTGAATTTTATCGGTTAATTTAATAGAATCAAAGAGTTAACCGCTCCGTTGGTCGAGTTGTTTGCGAAGACGCCTAACGTAAGGCGACACAATAGGGCTCCGGTTCCATCCGCGACAGGGAAAGGCATGTATGTGATGAGCATAGATGTCTGTATTTCTGGGTTTGGTAGTTTATTAAATATATTCTCAGTATTTAAGACAACCCACTTTTCATGGGCATCTATTAAAAGGGCTTAATTTGCAGAATATAACACATTATAAAAAATTTTAATCCAAAATGGCCGCCAGTACAAAATGGCGGATCAGGTACGGTACGGTACGTACTTGATGTTACGGTAAATACTTTGATGTTAGGTAATGAGGCAGAAGATATCCATAAAATCCGGGTACGTAACTTAGCGACACAAACTCGTCGAGTTTTATTTGTCTTGATGGTTGTGGAATGCAGGTAACTACTGCAGACTCCGCTGTTATTTATCTCGATTCCAGTTTTTGCTACAGGTCAAACTTGTGTGACATTAAGTAGAGTCTTTGGCGGGTCTTTAAATCGAAGAAGTAGACTGTTCCAAGTTGACTTCGAAGAAACCTTGTAGCACTGGCGCATTAAAAGAAATGGATACAGTGAGAAATGTTACAAGTACAACTTACCACTAATTACTATTATAACTAATTGTATGAGTTATATAAAATATATACAGATTTAAGTTCTCAAAACAACGAAACATAACCGAAAAACACAATAATAAACAGTAAAAAATAAAACCCAAAGAGAAAAAAATAGATAAAAACAAACATTTATTACTTGTTAATAAAAAAGAACTAAAAAGTTAAAAATATTTTAATCCGATATATTAAAACCCCGAGGCCTTCGATCTTCAGCAAGACCACAGTCGGAAATAGCCATGGACGAGATTAGAGCTTTTAGCCATAGCCTTTTTACCATTTTCATAGAACCACGACGCTGACTGGCATTTAAGTTTTTCTGTATGAAATGGGGACGTATTAGTCCAAAAGGGCGAGGATGTGTGTGGTTAAAAAAAAACATTTTGTCGATTGAAGATCCTTTATCACACCCAATTTATGGCGAAAGAATCCGTAACTAAAACACTATTATCAATATTTGTACAGTTTCTAAGCTTTATAAGTTTAATTTGTATTTTGGGTATTTTTACCTTGTAAGAAGTATATAAAAGGTCATGGTATGAAAATGCAGGTGCTGGTAACTGACCATACTTAATTATGTAAGAAGTCTCTAGGCACATAATTAGGTCCAGCAAAGTAGAAGAAGTGTGGTGTGAAAGGTCTAGAGCTAATATTTCTATATTAAGAGAGTAAGCAAGACAACGTAATTGATTTGCTGCTCTGGAGTCATGTTTTAACAAGCAAGTATTAAAGTCTTCCATGACTATGAGATGCTTACTGTTGTTTAAGATTTTCGGAAAAAGTCCTTTTTAAAAAACAATATTTAATTGACAAAACACTTTATTTAAATTAAATACAATATATGAGCTAAATTAAAAGAGCAAGAGTCACGCGCGGAATATGGATTCGAACTGAACTATTATCTTATTAAAAGAAATCAAAAAGACTGACTAGGTGAATGTATTAGGGATGTTAGGCATTATTATTATCCTAAATGGTTAGGGATGTTCGGAGTGTAGCTATTGGTATGCTAGAAGAATAAATATTATTTCGAAGAAAGTCTTGTTCTTTTTCAATTTCAGGGATTATATTTCGTTTATATGAAAACATGTTATAGTTGCCCAATTGAACAAATTTAAAATTAGTATTACAAAAAATTAGGTACAGAAGTTAATGCTTTGGAGATAATTTCCGATTCACAGATCGGAATTGCGGAACTGAAATACACATTTATATTATCGCTAATATTAGTATTAGTATTATATATAATTTTACAACTATTTAAACTATCCAACTTACAATAACAAGATCTATCTAGTGATGGCTACATATTTAGTTGATAGAATTATAGTGGCATAAGTATAATTGGTAACACCAACAAGATAAGAAATATTAGGAATATTATAATGTTATTAATATTTTTTTAACTAACAAGTTGGTACTTAAAACAAATACAATTTTTTCACAATTATAATATTTATTAAGGAATATATTTTTTTTAGAAATAGACTTACGTTCAACCGATGCTAATCAGTTAGAAACCTTTAGTTTTCATCAAGTACTGTAAACAATTATTCGGAATTATTATGAAGGGATAAAAAGTGTTGACTTTGCTAAACATAAACTTATTCTTATATTTAAAGAAAGAGTTAACAAATTGCTCTCTAGCATATTTAGAATATCAATAATTTTTTATTTTAATACCATATTATCAGAGAGTATAGTTAATTTTTGCTGTCCAATAGTAAGAGTATCGATAGCGTGATTAAAGTTTTTTTTTTTAAAGATTTACCTGTTGCTCTTTGACAGTTATTTTATTGGAGGTTTCTCTAAAGGAACAGGACATTTAGTCTCTATATTGTTTTGGAGTTTAAAACCAAATTTACAGTTTAAGTTTAATATCTGGTTGATTAGGAGTTTGCCATTCTTATCTTCTTTTAAGAATCCATTCTTGCTTTGGTGAGTTTCTGTCACCGAAGTCTAGGCAGCAATCGTATTTTGAGAAATTAACACGTCAAAATAAGAAAGCGGCTGTAGACCACAGTGTTAGACAGTGTTTATTTTCATTACTGAAAAATCTAACAAAACTAAATAAATTATGAAAGGTGAAGATAAAAATTATAATTGATTAGTTGTTATGATGTAAACAATAATTATTGAAGATCTTATTTAATAAAATAAATCTCAAAATCATATTAACCTCATCTAATAAGTTGATATTTTCGTTAAGGGGCTGTGTATACTAAATGTATATTATAGCGAACGTTAATTTACTTTTTATAACTGACAGATAAAAAAAAAAACATTAATTACTATTGTATGATGGACAAATACTTTTTTGAGATAATTTATTGATTTGAGTACAATTAAATATATAACATCCTTTTTTTATCTTTTTTGCTACTCCATTGTTCTTCATCACGTGAGCCTGGCTTTAGTAAGTTATATTCTTTAATTGTACTTAAATCCTTACCAAGCGTTATTTACATGGTTAGAAATAAAATAATACATTTCCCTTTTGGTACAAAAAACTATTTATCAAAAAATAGGATAGCAATTTTTTTAGTTATTTCATTGTGGTTAAGCTTAAAATTTTTTGAACATATAATCTCTATGTTGTTAATGAGTTTAATAGCACGTGCACATTTTAATATTAATACAATTTAAAGTTTAAGTTTGATCTTTGGTTGATTATAAACTTCCCATTCTTATCCTCTTTTATGGTTCCGTTCTTCCTTTGGTGAGTTCTATCACCAAAGTCAAAATTGAACACTTTAAAATACGAAAGCTCGACTAGACCAGAGCGATAACTTTTATTTGCATCGCTAAAAATGTAATAAGCTCTTATCACGTAAACAATAATTATTGGAGATCTAATTATAGACTTCTTTTATAGACCTTTTAATACAATTTTAAATAAATATCACACGTTTACTTAAAGGTAACAAACTGACTGCTTAAGTTATATCAGTCCGTTATCGACAATTTACCCACATCTTAATATACTATTATACCTTGACCCTTATTATACCCTCCTTTCAAATCAAAATTTAACACTTCAAAATACGAAAGCTCGACTAGACAAGAGCGATAATTTTTATCTGCATCACTAAAAATATAATTAGTTTTATTATGTAAATAATGATTATTAGAGATCTAATTATAGACTTCATTTTTAGACCTTTTAATAAAGCTTTAAATAAATATCACACGTTTACTTGTAGGTAACAAACTGACTTCTTAAGTTATGTCAGTCCGTTGTCGACAGTTGTTTACAATTTACCCATATCTTAATATACTATTATACCTTGACCCTTATTATTTCCTTATATATCTATATACGAGGTCTGTTCAATAAGTATCGCGAATTTCGAAATTCCGCGGACTATAGATATTTAATTTAAGATTTTTTGTTGTTCTTGTGTAGTTACTTATCGTGGTTGCAATCGTATTTTGAGAAATTAACACGTCAAAATCCGAAGACGGCCTTAGACCATAGTAAAAGACACAGTTTTTATCTTCATCACTAAAAAAATGTAACAAAATAAAAGAAATGATGACGTTCATCATCATTTCTTTTATTGAGGATAAAAAAAAATATTGAATAGTTGTTATCATGTAAACAATAATTATTGAAGATTTAATTATTTTCTGGTAGTTCACTGTACCAGCGCTCCTTTGAATATAAATTAATTACATTTTAACAAAAAGTATAATTTGTTTTGCAGATCGTACAATATAATATAGGATTACTTTTAATATATATTGTTAAAAATATCTTCGTATATTAAAGACCTATTTAAGATTTGGAGATCAGCAAAGCGGAATCCGATGCTTACTTTTTATCCTTTTGCCAAACTTTATACATGGTTTTTACTGACATATTTGTATTAGTAGAAAAATGCACTTAATTATTCTTTTTAACTAAAAAGAGGGGCGTTATAAGTTTGACCTGTCGATCTGTGTATCTGTGTATCTGTGTATATGTGTATCTGTGTATCTGTCTGTGGCAAATTTCCGGCCAAACGCGTGGACGGATTTGGATGCGGTTTTTTTTAATCGAAAGCTGTGCTCGTCGAGGTGGTTCTTATTTATGTTTGATTGAAATAGAAATAGTCGTCTTCAAGATATTGACGTTTTATTCGTGCGGGGGAGAGGATCTTATGCAATAATTAGCTGTTTGCGGCCAAACGCGTGGACGCATTTGAATGCGGTTTTTTTAAATCGAAAGCTATGCTTGTCGAGATGTTTCTTATCCATGTTTGATTGAAATAGAAATAGTCCTCTTCGAGATATTGACGTTTTATTCGTGCGGGGGAGAGGATCTTATGCAATAATTAGCTGTTTGCGGCCAAACGCGTGGACGCATTTGAATGCGGTTTTTTTAAATCGAAAGCTATGCTTGTCGAGATGTTTCTTATCTATGTTTGATTGAAATAGAAATAGTCCTCTTTGAGATATTGACGTTTTATTCGTGCGGGGGAGAGGTTCTTTTGCAATAATTAGCTATTTGCGGCCAAACGCGTGGACGCATTTGAATGCGGTTTTTTTTTCATCGAAAGGTATGCTCGTCAAGATGTTTTTTATCCATGTTTGATTGAAATAAAAGTAGTCGTCGTCAAGATATTGACGTTTTATTCATGCGGGGGAGAGGTTCTTATGCAATAATTAGCTGTTCCCAGCTGTTTCGCCCGCTATGTAGAAAAAAAAGCCTTGTTATGAAGGCCAAAAGGTTTTTACACTTACTCAGGTAAAGTACTTTATTAGGGATAGCTGTTGCCCGTGACTGCAACCATGTAGACTGTAAAAATATATTTATATGGTTTATGATCGTAGTCAGCAGAAACTAGACAATTAAAAAGCAGAAAAAAAATAAATTAAAAATTTAAAAACCCCCGATACAAAAAGACCTCTAAAAACGCAACGACTTCAATAAGTACATAATAATATTATTTTTATTCTTTGTAGAGGTCTTTTTGTATCGGGGGTTTTTTAAATTTTTAATTTAATTTTTAACGATATTTATTGCTCGCTCAAAAATATTTTTATTTTCTGTTACAGGCCCATAATATAATTGAAGAAATGCTTATTCGAGACTTAATTTCAAAATCATCAAATTATTATAGGATAATATATATATATATATATATAGAATAATATGTATATGAAATGATTAGTTTTATTTTAATATTTAGTGACGGTAAGATATTTAAAAATACCAGGTAGTTATCAAAAATGCTAATGAGTAATTTAGGATTTTTCTATCACCAACGAAGTGACAACAGAAAAGACAAGTCTCGACGATAATCTCATTTTTCGAAATTTAAATTTAATGTTCTTTAACTTTTAAAATATATTTCATTAAAGTTTGTTCGTATTTTAAAGTGTTAGCTTTTATACATGTTGTAGTTTGGTTTTGACTAAAAATAAAGATATAAGTTGTTGATTTGACTAAAACAATTGAATCTCTGTATAGAAGTTTAATTGATAAAATAAATGTAATATTGGATACTGATTTGACTAAGAATAAGAAGTATATAAATCGCAGCTTGGTTAAGAGAAGGCATTGTGAAATTGGGAGTACAAGTTGTGGGGTGGTACTATTGTGATAAAATAATAACAGTTATAATAAACCGCTGAGTGTGAGATCGGAAGACTAAGTTGTGTAACAGTGGTAGTTAAGAGTTTAAATGGTAAATAGTTTAGTGTATTTGTGCACAGTGTCATAAAGTGCTTTAAAGAATAGAACGACTGTCGTTGGCGATTCTTTGCGGTAAGAGAGATCTAATATTTCAGAAGTGGGATTGTTCCGCGGCATCAAGAAAAATAGTGTAACGTGCAATGAAGAAAATACAATTGGAACTGCATTCATCTGTGATCACGGGTTGTTTTTGCGGAGTCTTCGTCTCCAAAAGGAAATGTGGTAACTTAGCTATTATATGTGCTTATTTATTTATTAATTCAATATATTTAATATGTAGAATATACTAAGATGATAAAAGTAATTACTTTGAATAGTTTTATAGAAATATAGAATGAATAAAAATAACTAGATACGTTAAAAATAACCGACTTTAAAACTAAAAAGTCATAACTAATGAAGATTTAATATTTATTATATACTACCTATTATTTATATGTCCTATTTACTAAAAGGTTTGAAGTCGGTGCCAAGCCATTTAGTAGGTATTAGAAATCGGTTGAATACATTTCCGTAATTATATATTTTTTTGTTTTTCTTCGTATCGATTCAAACTAGTAATCATATGAAGATTGAGCTGCTTTTAATAATAACGTTTAATTTCTATTTATTGTGTTTATTTACGTATCTTAATCATTAAAGTAGGCATTTCATTATATTAATTTGCTCGTATTCATTTAAGTGGTTAAATATAATTATTTGTTTAATGCCTGGCTCCGACTTCAAAGCTATTAGTAAATAGGACATATCAATAATAGGTAGTATATAATCTATACCAATATTATAAAGCTGAAGAGTTTGTTTGTTTGAACGCACTAATCTCTGGGACTACTGGCCCGAATTGAAAAAATCTTTTTGTGTTGAATAGTCCGTTTATTGAGGAAAGCTATAGGGTATATATCATCTCGCTGTGACTAATAGAAGTTAAGCAGCAATGAAAAATGCTGCAAATTTAATATAATCTAATAGGTTCTGACTGACTTAGTTATAGCATACAGTTTAAACCGCAGGTCGTAGAGATAGTAAAATTGGAGGAAATATTTGTTTTTCTACGTAGTGGTGTACTAAGAAAAGATTTTTGAATTCCACCCTTAAGGGTTTTAAATGTCAATTTTGTATGGAACTCGGCGGCAACACTAAAAACCACGCGGACGAAGTCGCGAGCGACTCCTAGTAAATATTAAATCTTTATTATTTATGACTTTTTAGTTTTAAAGTCCGTTTTTTTTAACGTAGTTATTTTTATTTAATACTTTTGAGTTTATTTCTACATTATCAATTAGCCATTGGTAGACCTACAAAAGGTGCAGCGCGCCTTAAAAAATTTTGATCTTAAGAAACGGGAACGGATAAAAGTAGTCTTCTCAATAAAAAATCTCTTTGAAACACAATTTCACGTTCATTAGTCACAGCACGTTTTGATTTCTTTCCAGAGTAGTTAGTTCAAAACTTGGACTAAAATGCTCATAAAATAAAAACTAATGGGCCTACCTTAATCAATTTTTTATGGGACCAATTCGAAACTATTCCGCATCAAACAAAAAAAGAATGACGTAAATCGGTTCAGAAACCGCGGAGAAATCGGTGTAAATACATTAAAAAAAAATCGGCCAAATTGAGAACCTCCTCCTTTTTGAAGAAGTCGGTTAAAAATAAACCGATACGGCTTATTTTTCATTCTATATTTCTATAAATTTAAATAAGCTTAACATGGCTATATATGTTTATAGATATTTTCAAACATTACTTTGTTTTGAATAGTTTTCTAAAAAGTATTTTATGTGGATGAGGGTTTTGTTATCTGATTACTAACATGAAGCCGATAAGTCGATCTATGGTTACAGTGTTTGAGACAGTAAGAACATCAAATGCTCACATGTGGCCGATAAGCCAAATGATGAGTTTAGCATTTGAGGTACAGGGACATCAAGTGCTCACATGAGGCCGATAAGCCAATTTATGAGTAGCGTTTGAGAAGATGAAATACTCACATGAGGCCGATAAGCCAAGTTCTGAGTAGTATTTGGTACATTGAGGAAATTGAACTGACTATGACTATGACTATAGCATTTGAGGTGTAGGGACATCAAATGCTCACATGAGGCCGATAAGCCAAATGATGAGTGTAGCATTTGAGGTATAGGAACATCAAATACTCACATGAGGCCGATAAGCCAAGTTCTGAGTAGTATTTGGTACTTTGAGGATATTGAACTGACTATGACTATGACTATAATTATGATTTATGAGGCATAAATTTTGCGTCCAGTAGATAATTCGAATGAGGCTGCTGAGCCAGATTGAACACGTAATCAGATAACTTATACCAATTGATTATTATAGTTGAAATTGTTAAGTCTATAAATTTCAAAACATTGTCTTTTTTTTTTTTTTCTTTATATTATCTAGGGCAATGCTTGACTACATTCCACCTGATGGTAAGTGGAATGTAGTCTTAGGTGGTAAGGAGCATTACCCTAGCAACCTATTCACTCTTCTCTTAAAAGTGACCACATTGTATTCGGTCGGAAATACCGACGCAGGCAAGCTGTTCCAATCCTTTGCTGTACGCAGTAAAAATGAGGAAGCAAAGCGCTTCGTTCGAACAGGTGGAATGTCCACAACAAAAGGATGAAAACCTGCCGTGCGTCGGGACGTCCGGTGATGGAAGGGGGACGGGGGAATTAAATTGTGTAATTCCAGCGCACACTCACCAAAATGTATCCTATAGAATACTGAGAGGCTAGGAATTCTACGCCTGTGCTCAAGGCTTTGGAGGTCGGCTCCGACCAATTCGGGATCGCCTATAAGCCTCTTTGCTCGCCTCTCAATTGAGTCCAGAACCGCAAGATGAGACTTTGCGGCACCAGCAAATATGTGGCCACAGTACTCTACACACGACCGGATCTGTGCTTTGTATAAAACAAGAAGCTGTCCCGGTGTAAAGTACTGCCAAACCTTCGCAAGAACGGCAAGCTTTGCTGCAGCTGCTCTTGCTCTGGACTCAATGAACCGACCAAAGTTGACGTTCGAGGAAATCTCTAAGCCTAACAACTGAAGCCGGTCACTGTATTCCAAGGATACATTCTGGAAAGTAGGAGCCAAGGTGAAAGGGCTCCTTTTGGCGGTGAATAGACACGTCTGCGTTTTAGTGGCGTTGAATTTGACAAGATTGGCATTGCTGCATGCGGAGACTGCCTGAAGTTTGTCATTCAAACGTTGCACCATGGCTTCTCTTTCAGACTGTACTTGATCTCGACTAGCCCGAGTACTCGGCAGATATCTTTCTACAACTGTGCTATCGTCTGCATACCCATAGATACCGGGCTTCAACAGATCATTAATGTGCAGCAGAAACAGAGTTGCAGAAAGAACGGACCCCTGAGGCACTCCGGCATTTATTGTCAAGGGTTCCGAGGAACACCCGTCGACAACTACTCGGAGAGATCTCTGGCTCAGAAAGTCCGTTACCCAGCCGATCAGACCAGGAGATATACCGTACGCTGAAAGCTTGCTTATAAGGCTCGCATGCCAGACCCTGTCAAATGCCCTCGAGACGTCCAGAGAGACGGCGACCGTTTCTCCGTTCTTCTCGATGGCCTCGTCTAGAATGTGTGTAGCATACACTAGGAGGTCCCCAGTAGACCTATTACGGCGAAACCCGTACTGTCGGTCACTGAGGAGATCGTTACCTTCTAGGTATGCTAGTAGGCGCGAGTTCAATACACGCTCCATAATCTTGCAGAGTATGGAGGTGATTGAAATCGGTCTGTAATTGACAGGGTCGGCACGGCTGCCTTTTTTGGGCACGGGTTGCACATTAGCAAGCTTCCAGGATTTCGGCACTATTCCAGTCATGAAAGAGAGACAATACAGACGTGTCAGTACAGGAGACAACTCAGCTGCGCATGTCTTGAGCAGAATGGCTGGTATACCATCAGGACCACTGGCTTTATTCACATCTAAACGACACAATGTCCTCCATACCTCTTTGTTAGTGATGCGGATTTCAGGCATCGAAATACCGCAGTGAGGAAGATGTGCTGGAGAAGCATTGCCAGTGTCTAGATCCGAATTATCAGCAAACAGAGAAGCAAGTACATTCGCTTTCTCTGTTGCTGTGTGGGCCAGGGATCCATCCGGCTTCAGCAGAGCAGGCAGTGAGGGTTGGCAGAAATTCGACTCGATCGCTTTCGCAAGAGACCAGAAAGCTCAACTGCCAGTTGGTCTGACAGAGAGCTTTTCGCCATTCTTAGCGATTCGATCGAGACGAGCCATCCGCAATGCCTTTTTGTAGGACTTGGCAGCTTGGTTAAAGGCTCTCTTCTTCGAACTTACATCCGGAGTTTTGCGGCTTAGAGCATCAGCCCAAATGAGATATGCCGAATGTTTTCGGTCTTGAGCATGACCACATTCGGCATTAAACCATGGGCGAGCTTTGCCACCGATGGGTACGTCAGCAAAAGGGATAAAATACTCCATTGCTTGATGCACCACATCGGTTATAGCATCCGAGCAACTCGACGGATCCAAAGAAGAGAAGCAGACCTCCCGCCAAGGATAAGACGCAAAAAAGTGCCGCATCTCATCCCAATCTGCTGACTTGTATTTCCATACTCGCCTAACACCATGAGGTTCGAAAGCTGGTGGGGAATATGTAAACACAGATTTCACCAGACAGTGATCGGAGGTTCCCAAGGGAGAGGTAACCTCTACACGATACCTGTCCGGATCAGTTGTCAGCAGAAGGTCCAGGCAATTGGCCGTATGGCCTACCACATCTGGTACCCTTGTCGCTTGCTTCACCAGCTGAAAGAGGTCCAAGGACAACGCAAAGTTCCGCGCTTCTCTTCCAAAATGGTCGGTTTTCTGGTACGGGAACAGCCAATCCTGATGACAAGCATTAAAATCCCCCAGAAAGACGAGCTGCGCTGAAGGGAACTGATGCAGAGCCATATCAGCAGCCTCACCGAGATACTCGAATAATCTAGTTGTCTAAATTGGAGTACCAATTATTTATATATAATGGCCGAAAAATGTATAAATATTAATTGTCGCGGTCGGGGGCTGCGGTCTTAAAAGACCGGAGCGGCGTTACGCTGAGGTCGCTAGATTGGACCTCAGCTACCGCACCCTTCCGCTTTTGTAGGGCGAAACGAACCCTGTCCGCAGGAGTGACGTCAAGTCGGGTGACTAATGATCACTCCTAACGGGCGCCGGTGATTCGTCTCTCATGGATATAGGGGTCTCGACTCGAAGGGGTAATTAAAACGAGAATGTACGAACACTCAGTTAACCCAGTCACGAGTAGCTTTTCGATCGGGCTCTTCTACGATCCTCCCGCACAATATTAGGGCTCTTCTTCGATAATCCCTCACAATGTTGCTATTCAGGGCTCTTCTACGATATTTCCCTGTTCTTCTTTCTTCAATGTTGCGGTCCGAGGCGAATGGAATGCCTCATCCCCATACTAGCCGTTTATTAACCGGCCAGCTATACCGTAAAGAGAGCCGCTGAATAGCAACGCATTTTACGCGTATTTTTATCTATGCCCCCGTGACTGAGTTTAACATATCTTTATTTGCTTTATGTACACAGATATTACAATATAATATTCAAAAAGGTTACAAAATTATCTTCACATACACATATAATGGTTAATGAAGGTTATACAAATACAAAAGTTATGAGGAATAAAATAGTAAAAATATAAGAAATTCTATACAATATAAACAGTTTCATAGTCTTATTTCTTATAAACTATCATTCTCCCTTATAAAGTGTAATACCATATTATGTTCGCCCCGTTATATACTATGTATTTAATTTACTATTAACAAGTTTTATCTAATTTTACATTACTTCGGGGTATATCGAGAGCGAAAGAGATAGCCTTCGAATGCTATCTCTCTCTTTCTTATTGTTGCACAAAAGAATGCTCTGTAGCAAGTGCGACAAATGCTTACTATTTAATGTTTCTAAGTGATTTTAATTTAATAACAAGTTATATGAAAATAATCAAATAATGAATTATGATGATCAAACAATTAAATACTAATAATATTAATGTCGAGAATTGTCGCCGACATTAATGTATTCTAATATATAGACTTTAGATTAGATTTTGTGACTTTACAATTATAATATTTAGATTTACAAATTACTTCAGAATTAATATTGTAAGTAAATGGTTTTTGATAACGAGTGGACTCGTAATGTTTAGGATGGACGAGCTGTTAGCTTTTATACATGTAGTAGTTTGGTTTTGACTAAAAATAAATATATAAGTTATTGATTTGACTAAAACAATTGAATCTCTGTATAGAAGTTTAATTGATAAAATAAATGTAATATTGGATACTAATTTGACTAAGAATAAGAAGTATATAAATAGCAGCTCGGTTAAGAGAAGGCATTGTGAAAATGGGAGTACAAGTTGTGGGGTGGTACTATTGTGATAAAAGTGTAACAGTTATAATAAACCGCTGAGTGTGAGATCGGAAGTCTAAGTTGTGTAACAGTGATGGTAAAGAGTTTAAATGGTAAATAGTTTAGTGTATTTGTGAACAGTGTCATAAAGTGCTTTAAAGAATAGAACGACTGTCGTTGGCGATTCTTTGCGGTAAGAGAGATCTAATAAAAAGCATATTTATCCAGATTATAGATATATTTATCTATAGAATATTAAAGTTAAGGTATTTTAATGTTATATCTTAACATTAAATCTATGATAATAATAATTTGTTTACCCCGTAAGTCTTGGTTTGATAGTTTATACAAATTTTCAAAGGAAGAGATCTACCAACATCATAAATGACACTTAAAATGGAGATGACGATGAACGAGAACTGATGACTAATCTAGGACTTATTTAGAAAATCTTTTAGGCAGTAATACGGACTCCCGTGTTGAGGTGATCAGAATTTGGGGCTATAAAAGTTATAGATATAAGCATTTTTTACATTGTCTTTTACTGATTAATGGTTATTATTTAAACAATTAGAGAATTATCCTCATCAAAAAATTGTATCCCATGTTTGTTCCTCACAATCTATGATAAGTTATTTATATAAATGAAACAAGAAAGGCCTTACTTTAGAATCGTGTGTTTAGCCCTTTTTGACAACCGGACCAAGGGAACGCTTTCCATTCATGACAACTTTCTGATTTTTATTAATATAATAAGAAGAAACAGATAAGAAATGAACTAATCAAATCAAAGCAATATTTTTAACTTCATAATGCTGTAACTTTATTATTACAGTTACATGATGTGCGCACTCAAAAGTCTTTGAAAATGCACCCAAAATTCGAAGCGTTTATTGTGATTTTTCGCTGGTTTTAAAATGTTCAGCAATAACCACTATTTCACGAGCAACCAGGAGTGAAACCGAATGGTTTTTAGGTACGAAGTCTATTTATATTAAATGTATAAGATTAATTTAAAAACTTTTACTATTTCTTTTGCATTATTTTTTTTAACTAAAAATAAATTGTCTATTTTTCTGTGTTGTCCGTGAGTAACGTCAAATCAGCAGCGGATAAAAAGTTTGAAGATTTATTAGTGGTAACTGGAATATCAGTAAATAAAGTTTCAAAAAGCAGTTGCAACCTCAAGTTTAGAAGTAACATGTTCATTATTATATTTAATTTAATGTCCTTTCTCTGAGATTTAGTTCTTCCACTTTCTTTTCTTTATTTTATTATTTATGAAATCGGGAATTGATGGGTCCAGAATAGGTATCACATACCTTTTATTTGCCTGACGTTTTGACCAGGTTGCACCAGCCGTGGTCACAGGCTGATTCACAGGTCACAAGGAAATATTCTATTTTATTATTTCCTTTTCTTCCATTCCTTTTTTAAGTTTTTAACTTCCTTTTTTAAGTTATATAAGATAACTTTATATTATTTTTAACCTCTTTATTACTATTTAATTGGTCTTGTTTATAAAGTTGTTTATTTTATCTACTTTTAACAGTAAACGGTAAACTAAGACATTTTTATTATTTTATTTATACGGTCAGCGTTTATTTGTACAAAAGTAATATTCTTTTTTAAATTCATTCTCTTCTCGAATGCCGTTTAGTGACTAAGGTGTATAAAAAGTCTGCACACACCGACCATTACATACATGCACACTCACACCACCATCCGGACTACTTAGCAGCGTTACCTCGTATCTTAATAAATAGTACCTTAGTAGAGCTTTACAACCATGCGACCTTAAATACGTGTGTGACGAACTGAATGACGTTTGAAAAGTATTAGAAAGAAATGGATACAATTGGTGTCGCAGCCTAAGACTCGTAAATGGCAGAACTTACTATATTATATTTCATTATATATTATTATTATTGAATAATCATCATGGTTCAAAAGTTTTAACATACAAAGTTTCGTATACTTTAGCTGTGCTTTCTTTGAAATATTCACGATTTTAGGTTGAAGAGCTACTTCTGTAAACTTATAATTTTGCATTTTGGCTCGTATATAATTTAAAAATACTAAGGCTACATATTTTTTACACAAATCTTATCACTGATGTTGCCGTTTTCTCAGTGTTGCTCACGTTAAAAAGCACGTCATTGCAGCCAATGTCAGAATTAATAAATACTTTTCTTGCTATTTCTCACTGTGTCTGAGTGCGTATTCTCCTACCACGAATTATAATATGTGCACAGGGTGGCTAGGACTTTCATATTTAACGTTATCTCTTAAGTCCTTTGTAGAACCTTCGAAGATCACCATTCCGAACATGTAACATTATATTAAAAAAAATACTTTATTAAAATTTCTTTTAAATTTTATACGCAATGTGCAAAAGTCGTAAGAAATTTGCTAATTTCATTAAAAACTTTAGCGTTTTGTAAGCTCTAATAGTAATTAAATTTCTAAGGAGCTAGTTCACATATTGTCCAACATTTATTTTTACGTAAGAACCTTTATAATCAAACTGTTTAGCCAGAAAATCGATCTAGGATGTAAACAAACAATGGCCACTGACGTAAATTATTATGAACTAGTCACAGATTCCTTCATTGTGATATAATTTAAAATATATAAGGTATTCACAAATAGGTTCATCTAACCTATAAAAATAATTATTAATATGATATTTACAGATTTCCGTCGTAAACTTAAGTAGCTCCCTCTCATCCTACGCTGCAATATGCACATCTTATTTGTATGAGCGTTTCCAATTCCCATTACCCAGTAGCCACCCTAAACATTCCTGCGTCTTAGCGAAAACTGTTGATATTCCTTCTTACAGATCTAACTTTTGTTCAAAATCTTTTTCCGTACAAGCAGCTAAGTTATGGAATTCCCTAAGTAGCCATATTACATCCTACCATAATGATACATAAACGTAGACTGAAAAGTTATTATTCGTCACAAACATAAGTTATATTTATTTTTAATAAATATGTATTTGTATATATTGTAATTATATATATTTTTGTGATTATGTAGATATAAATGTATATATTATATTTTATATTTTATATTTTTTTTGTTTTTGTTATATGTTAAATATTATAATAATGTCACTCCTATCTCTGCCCTCGATAACCTCGTCTCCAACAATCATGGGTAGCTTTAAGAAATAGCTCTGAAGAGATAAGCTCATGCCATGTGTATTAGTATTGTATTCTTTATAAATAATTTTGATACATGAATTAAATAAGGAAATTTAATAGTTACTACAAAGTCGGCTCCTAAGGCAAGTGGAAGACCATAGGTACCATAATAACAATAATTTAAAGGACCTTATTTTAAGTTAAAATTTGGTTTTAATTTAGTCACCAATTTTTAAAAAGGTACTTTTATGGATCCCCATAATTGAACATAAGTAACTATAGAGTTATAAAGGAACTATCATAGAAACTTTGCTAATAATCGTATTTATTAAAAAAACGGTTATTATAAGGAATGTAAACTATAATTGTTGCAAAGAATGTAAGCTATTATTAAATTTGATAATACTTTTAAATTCAATAATTATAAATGAATAAATAAACACCAAATAAATAGTTTTCAATAGAAACCTACCAGAACGTATCAACGTTTTGTAGACGTGCGAGCTTAAAGCCCATAACACACGATAACGTGGTTATTACAATTTACATTGGCATAGTGATTACGATTCCAAGAACATTTTACGAAAATATCGTAACGCGGTACGGAACGTGTCCGTCTGGTCATAGCGAATAAGGGCCCTGTATGGAAAGTCATATAATTGTCTCATTTATACCACACATTAAGCGTAACACTTATATATCATGTCAAATATGTAGCGCGCTTATTGCGATGGGCATCAATCTTACACACATTTTTTACCGGATTAATAAATTTGAAACCTTTCAAAACATCTTAAATATAATATCATTAAATATAATAATGGTACAACTTGTTTATTAATGAAAACTTTAGATAATAAATAGTTTAAATAGATGTTTCATTAAGAAAATGAGTTATAGAACACATTTAAAAAATAAACATTGTCTTATTCATACAAATTTATTTCAAACAATGTGATCATTTAATTCTCTACGTAATTCGACGGGGTGTGCTATGAATACAGAGCGTAGAAAAACCATGTCATCCGTGAGCACAAATTTCCAATATATCAGTTTATTGGTAACGCCTACAGAGACTGTAGCGTCCTATCTACAATCTGTAGTACCTACTATTCATTGGAAACGTATTATATATGTCGATAAAGATGTTTTTTATAAAACGAAACAATATACTACATACATACTAGAAACAAATACTAGAAACAACACAAAAAATATCTATAAATGTATTCATAAACACGGAAACAGTAGCGCAATTTGTAGAACGACGGGAAAATTTCAACAAGTAGACGCAACAAGTAATCGATGTTATTCTGACTCGCACTCGGCAACAATTTTGTTTTTACATTTAAATATTTAAAGTATATTAAAATTTAAAAATAAAAAATGTAAAAAAAAGTCATCTTTGAAAAGATCGAGGCCCTTAGTCAATGAACAGTTTGTTCTATATATATATACACTATCTAAGGATGTACACTAAAGAATATTATTATTGGATATTGTATATACAGGGTTATTTGTAATTAGTTGAGCACCTTTTGCAGGCAGCCCCTCTACATCAATCCTAACAACATTTGTTCTACGACTTTTTAAAATTAGTAGTTTTAAAAATTTAGTTTTTCCCATACAAAATTTATTTATTGCCTCTGAACGTGCATTAAACTTGAGCAAAGAGAGGCCACGCAACTTGTCAAAATATGTGCCAACCCACGTGTATCGGGGCGCGGGGTGGCGGGGTGACGGGGTGACGCAGCGGCGGCTATGCACGTTAGAACTTGATCTTTTTCTAAGGTGTAATAAAAAATAGCATCGTTTTCCACTTTTATTTATTAAAATATTTTCTACAATAGTCGAAACACATATTGTCTAACTGTTTAAGAATCTAATGAAAAAACAAAATCTCCAATAGAAGTTGTCCACAAGTTAAATGTCTCAATATTTTTATTTGGTTTATGAAATAAGGGCACTGTAACGAAACCAAATAAATATTATTTTTACATAACAATAACTTCTCTTTAACTTACTTTATACATATCATATTATCTCGTTTGTTAATATTTATATCATGACAATAAAACAATAAGTTACTTACGAATTTCTTTAAGATGGCGCGTAACAGAAAAACGTCATAATTTTCATTAATATTAATTAATTAAAACGTAAGAAGTGAATCGACTGTTTCTGACGTATAATATTCTCATAGAAGAAACACATAGGTAAGTACCATAAAAACAGACAAATGTACACAATCCACTTTAAAAATAATAACTTTAGGCTTCCTAACATGTTGGATCGTCACTATATCACAAATAAAATTATTCTTCATCATGGTTTCTGCTGTTTCGAGTTGCTGTTCGTTCTAGGTATAGCAAAACAGACCTTGTAAAGATCAGGACCCCAATGCTCCATTTCTCAGCCAAAACTCGTATTTCTTTTCATTCTTACTTCTTCTATTTCAGACAATCAATGTATTTTAAAAATATTATAAATTACATTTCATAATTTCTTCTTCATGTTATAATCTTGAATTTATTTATTAGTTTTAATAGCAAGTCCATAAAATCGTATTGTCCAGTATGTAATAAAATTCATTATTTAATTATAAAACTCTAATCCGATAATTTTATTTTTGGTTAATGTAAATTGTGTTTTGTAATCTACATACTTGTCATTTTGATTATTTAGTATTTCCATAGCAACATGGTGTAAAAGAGATGAAGCTATACGAAAAAAGCTGGCGCGCGCATTTAACAGTTTCTGACTTTCGCTAGCCTGCCGCGACCTATACTTTAGACTGCTTACAAAATACAGAGTAATAAATAATCGAGGGAGCAAAAATTTTTTTTGTTCGTTTATTCTGAGTTATTTATCAAGATTTTTTAAAAGTCGTAGAACAAATGTTGTTGGGATTGATGTAGAGAGGCTGCCTGCAAAAGGTGCTCAACTAATTAAAAATAACCCTGTATATATAGGGATTATATAATATATACACTGTATATGTACATGTACTTAATTCATTCCCGTCCTATAACGATTGAGAAGTTACTGTTAAAAAAGATACTTTGGGGTCACATCCATAGATTTTTTTATAATATCTGTACGGTCACACCCCGTCTTAAGGCCAAATTCGTAATTCGAATTTTTCAATCTATATTTATTTAAAAAAATGAAAATACAGTAATGTATAATTTAAGGGAAGTAAGGTGTACCGAATTTATGCTTTAGATCATACATTTGCCATTAATATGACTATAAGTTTTTATTAAGATATAAAAATTAAATTAATTAAATTAAATAAACTTTATTTGGACATCACACACATTATTATATAACAATACAAAATACAAAAGCATTAAAACAAAGTAAATGAAATGAAGTAAAAAACAAATAGAAAGAATAAATATTTACTGCGACATCCAAAACGGATGACCACTCAGCTGTTGCTGGAATACCTAATTGACTCCAGCGCTGATTTTCGGTGGCCGCCGTACCATGACGTAACTAACACTAGTGACAATTAATTAACCTAACAAAATTACTTAAAACAACATGTACAATTTAAAAAAAAAATACATAACATCAATATTCTATATAATCACATATGAAATAAAATTTACAATAAAACAAGAAATTAACCAAATAATAATATAACAAATCATTCCTAAGTTCACCCTATTCAAAGAAAGAGTGGGATGGATGATGTGACCTTGCGATATGTTTCAGTCGTACCCTTACACGTGTGATGTGGCTGAGACAAACGCTACTTAACTCACTAAACAGTAAACTATTAGACATTACACATGATAAGGATAAATATACAAAAAGGTGATAAATGATTCATGACGTGACTTATATAATATTGAAAATAACATAAAAATCAATTGGAAAACAAATAAGTACAAAGAATTCTTGATTAATATCATAATTTAGTTACCTGCAATAGTGATTTCGTCAACATGTGTTAATGGCTGCGAAGATATCAGGTAAGTCACCTATTTGTAATGTATTTAAAAGAATATTATGAGTAACTAAGGTAGTAACAGTCAATTATAAAAACTATAACGAAATAAGATGTATAAATATATTATTGTATACCTTCTATAACATTACTACAAGATAGTTTTACATGCTGATACATGTATTAAGTGACATATATTTATTTCATTTATTCTGTTACAGACACACTAATTCGATAATGTAGAATATTGAAGAATGGTAATTAAAAGGAATCAAAAATAAATAATAGTAAAACAATAAAGCATCAATGAGACCACTGATAATAGTTAAAGGTATATTGATATTGAGCCACTGATGATATGCAATGAGTTAAATGTTAAATAAATATATTAATATATATATATATATATATATATACACATATACACACACACACATACATATACGCACACACACACCCACACACATATACATATACATATATATATATATATATATATATATATATATATATATATATATATACATATACATACACACATACATACATATACGCACACACACACACCCACACACATATACAAACATACACATATACACACACACCCACACACATATACATACATACACATATACACACACACATACATACATATACATATATATATAGTACTGAATATTTAGAATTATATAAATAATTACATTATTGTAATAACTTTTCAAAATTGATACTAATAAAAGAAATAATTGATTGTGTTGGTAAATATAAATGTACTCATGTGTCTATAATTTTATAAATTAAATAGAATAGTGTATTCACCTACAATGAAGATGCATTAACTGCTGTTTTTTTGCATGTTCAACAGATTTTTTTTATATTTTGATTTAAATATCGTTTCTGATTTCAGGACACGCAAAGGGGGAGGGAGGTTATTCCAGCAGCTGGAGGCTGCATATTTAAAACTCCCTCAGAATGCAGCAGTTTTGTGCAAGGGAATACACAGCATGTTATTAGAAGCCCTTGTTTTATGAATAGGATTATAGTCACTTAACCATTTTAACTCATTATATAGATATACTGGGATTTTATATTTTATCACCCCAAAAAGCAGGCACGCCAAATGTAGTTGTCTTCTGTAGTCCATATTTAATATGTTTGCGGAATTAAGAAAAGGAGTAACATGGATACGCGGCGGTATGTTAAAACAAAACCTAGCACAGGCGTTTTGAACACGCTGGACAATCATTTTACTGCTTGCAAGTAATCTGGGACCTATCACGATGTCAGCATAATTTAACAAGGATAAGACAATCGCTTCACAAAATCTGATGCGTGTGTTGGTAGTTAAGTATTTCAGTATACGATATAGCAGCTTTAGTCGATAAAAACAGTTACGAACAGTATTAGTAATGTATTTTTGAAATCGTAAAGTCTCATCCATTACTACTCCTAAATTTCTTGCCTCTGAAACGCGTTCGATACGTGAATTTTGTATCAATATATATATATTTTTTTTATATTATCTAGGGCAATGCTTGACTACATTCCACCTGATGGTAAGTGGAATGTAGTCTAAGGTGGTAAGGCGCATTACCCTAGCAGCCTATTCACTCTTCTCTTGAATGTATCCACATTGTATTCTTTCGGAAATACCGACGCAGGCAAGCTGTTCCAATCCTTTGCTGTACGCAGTAAAAAAGACGAAGAAAAGCGCTTCGTTCGGACAGGTGGAATGTCCACAACAAAAGGATGGATTCCTGCCGTGCGTCAGAAAGTCCGATGATGGAAGGGGGCCGGGGGAATTAGATCGTGTAATTCCTGCGCACACTCACCAAAATGTATCCTATAGAATACTGAGAGGCTAGCAATTCTACGCCAGTGTTCAAGGCTTTGGAGGTCGGCTTCGACCAATTCGGGATCGCTTATGAGCCTCTTTGCTCGCCTCTAAATTGAGTCCAGAACCGCAAGATGAGACTTTGCGGCACCAGCAAAAATGTGGGCACAGTACTCTACACACGACCGGATCTGTGCTTTGTATAAAACAAGAAGCTGTCCCGGTGTAAAGTACTGCCGAAACTTCGCAAGAACGGCAAGCTTTGCTGCTGCTGCTCTTGCTCTGGACTCAATGCACCGACCAAAGTTGAGGTTCGAGGAAATCTCTAAGCCTAAAAATTGAAGCCGGTCACTGTATTCCAAGGATACATTCTGGAAAGTAGGAGCCAAGGTGAAAGGGCGCCTTTTGGCGGTGAACAGACACGTCTGCGTTTTGGTGGCGTTGAATTTGACAAGATTGGCATTGCTCCATGCAGAGACTGCCTGAAGTTTGTCATTCAAACGCAGCACCATGGCTTCTCTTTCAGACTGTACTTGATCTCGACTAGCCCGAGTACTCGGCAGATATCTTTCTACAACTGTGCTGTCGTCTGCGTACCCATAGATACCGGGCTTCAACAGATCGTTAATGTGCAGCAGAAAAAGAGTTGCAGAAAGAACGGACCCCTGAGGCACTCGGCGAAACCCGTACAGTCGGTCACTGAGGAGATCGTTACCTTCTAGGTATGCTAGAAGGCGCGAGTTCAATACACGCTCCTAATATTGCAGAGTATGGAGGTGATTGAAATCGGTCTGTAGTTGACAGGATCAGCACGGCTGCCTTTTTTGGGCACGGGTTGCACGTTGGCAAGCTTCCAGGATTTCGGCACTATTCCAGTCTTGAAAGAGAGGCGATACAGACGTGTCAGTATAGGAGACAACTCAGCTGCACATGTCTTGAGCAGAATGGCTGGTATACCATCAGGACCACTGGCTTTATTCACATCTAAACGACACAATGTTCTCCATACCTCTTTGTTAGTGATGCGGATTTCAGGCATCGAAATACCGCAGTGAGGAAGATGTGCTGGAGAAGCATTGCCAGTGTCTAGATCCGAATTATCAGCAAACAGAGAAGCAAGTACATTCGCTTTCTCTGTTGTTGTGTGGGCCAGGGATCCATCCGGCTTCAGCAGAGCAGGCAGTGAGGGTTGGCAGAAATTCGACTCGATCGCTTTCGCAAGAGACCAGAAAGCTCGACTGCCAGTTAGTTTGACAGAGAGCTATTCGCCATTCTTAGCGATTCGATCGAGACGAGCCTTCCGCAATGCCTTTTTGTAGGACTTGGCAGCTAGGTTAAAGGCTCTCTTCTTTGTACTTACATCCGGAGTTTTGCGGCTTCGAGCATCAGCCCAAATGTGGTATGCCGAATGTTTTCGGTCTTGAGCATGACCACATTCGGCATTAAACCATGGGCGAGCTTTGCCACCGACGGGAACTTCAGCAAAAGGAATAAAATACTCCATTGCCAGATGCACCACATCGGTTATAGCATCCGCGCAACTCGACGGATCCAAAGAAGAGAAGCAGACCTGCCGCCAAGGATAAGATGCAAAGAAGTGCCGCATCTCATCCCAATCTGCTGACTTGTATTTCCATACTCGCCTAACACCATGTGGTTCGAGAGCTGGTGGGGAATATGTAAATAAAGATTTCACCAGACAGTGATCGGAGATTCCCAAGGGGGAGGTGACCTCAACACGATACCTGTCCGGATCAGTTGTCAGCAGAAGGTCCAGGCAATTGGCTGTATGGCCTACCACATCGTGTACCCTTGTCGCTTGCCTCACCAGCTGAAAGAGGTCCAAGGACAACGCAAAGTTCCGCGCTTCTCTTCCAGCATGGTCGGTTTTCTGGTACGGGAACAGCCAGTCTTGATGACAAGCATTAAAGTCCCCCAGAAGAACAAGCTGCGCTGAAGGGTACTGACGCAAAGCCATATCAGCAGCCTCACCGAGATACTCAAATAATTTAGTTGTCTCCTGGTCACCGCTGTGCGAACGGTAGACACAGGAATACAGGAGTTTTTCGTTTCCTGTGTCTACTAAAACCCATATAGAAGAAAAAGTGGGGTCTTCAAGGTGACGGAGACGCTGGATAAAGAGGTCGTTCCGCGCGTACACGCAGACTCCGGCACGTGAGCGAAAATTGTGCTCTAACGTGTATCCGGGATAATGCAGGTGCGCAGCGCTCAAAGGACATTGTATCTCGTCTCCGTCATAAAGACGAGGTGCGGCTGCTCTGTCTCCAGGTGGTGATGGACAGCTAGGATATTAGAGTGCAAACCCCTGATATTAGTGAGGTGCATTTTAAATGAGGAGGAGTGCAACCGCTGTAAAAACATTTTCTTTTTTTTAACTTTCCTCATAAAAAAAAATAAAATAAAAGTGAATAGGGATGGGAAATAGCAGTTGAACGAGGCGGTACGTATCGAACCCGACGTCGAAATTGGTGATGTCTTGCCACTGGGAGGTTAGTCTGGAGACTGCGGGGACGCCCGAACCCCCCCAGGGATCGCCATCGGGCCTCCTCGTCTGGTCGCCAACCTGCACGATGGAGCCACCCTGGGATTTTTCGCAGCTGGCGGGGCAGCCTTTCGTGGGTGGCTAACCCACTCATTGGGCCCCCAACTATCTGCGGGCGGCCAGCGGAAAGCCGTTGCTTCGGATCCCGCTACCCTCCTCGACTAGACACCCGACAAAACAAACACCAACTCGACGTCAAACCGGTTCACCAACGCACCGCAGCTGTTCAGACCCATTTCCCATTAACGGCTTCATCGAGCAACGTGCCGGAACACGACTAGGTCGCTTTGCGGCACGACTTTGTCCGATGGGTGGTAACTTTGCCGGCGACCCGATGTTATGGTCTACCACCAAGAAAAATATATTTGGGATCTCTGTGCCAAATTTTTGTATTTGCATTTTTGTACCAAGTACTAGAAATTTGGTTTTACTAGGGTTTAGCATCAGATTATTAGATATCCACCAAGTATGTATACTATTTAAATCCTCATTAATCATATTAACTGCTAATGATATGTCTTTGGGCTTACAGGACACATATAATTGTATATTATCAGCATAAATATGATAATTACAATGTTTAATGGAATTGATAATGTCTGCACAATATAAAGAAAAAAGAATAGGTCCCAAGATGGAGCCCTGTGGGACGCCTCTCGCAACAATCTTACTTACTGATTTGGATCTTGAGCCATCCTCATTTATAATTTCCACCGCTTGAGTTCGGTTAGTGAGGTAACTTTCAAACCAATTGATAGTTGAAGAACTAAAGTTGTAGAAATGCAGCTTAGCAAGGAGCAGTGATATATCTATTGAGTCGAAAGCTCGGGAGAAATCCAACAAGACTAGGATTGTGACCTGGCCTGGCCTAAGTCTTGCGCACTCAAAAGAAGCACTACAACAGCATTTATCAATGCTGTTGTAGTGCTTCTTTTCCTCCGAAATCCTGACTGAACACAAGGTAATATATTATTCTTCTCAACAAAGTCTGACATCTGGTCATAAACAATTCTTTCTATAACCTTAGAAAGTCAGGGCAAGATGCTGATGGGACGCAAGTCGCGTATTGTTTTTGAGTTATCATTTTTTGGTATAGGCCTGACAAGAGCTTTTTGCCAACATTTTGGATAATGATCGGAAGTTATAGAGAAATTGATAATGTGCGTTATAGGTTCTATAATGTAATTAACGGATAATAATAACATCGACAGAGATATACCATCTGAGCCAACAGCATTTGACTTAATAGTACCTAATATTTTAGTAACCCTTTGTGCATTAACTGGGACCAAATTAAAGTTACATGAAAGGGTCGTGTGGGATTTGAAAAATTCTATTAGCGGAGGAGATATGGCCGTAGGGCACGGAAAATTTAAGAATTCTGAATTAATTACATTAGGATTATTGAGATGACAGGGGAGACAGAAATCTTTATTTGATTTGTACGATATATTTCGTTGTAGCAGCTTCCATGTTCTTAAGTTATTGAAATTATTGTTTATATAAGTCGAAAAGTAAACGCTTTTTTCGCTATGGATTGCTGTCTCTACTGTAGCCTTTAAATCCTTGTAGTAGTTAATATGTATAGCATTTTTAGTCTGCCTAGCTCTAATATGTGCCTTATCTCTGATTTTTATCATTTTATTAATGTTGTATGTTATCCATGGTAGTTTGTGCTTTTTGAAAAATCCGCTTTTAAGTGGTGCTAATATGTCAAACACGGTAAGTAAATAGTTATTAAATTCTGAGACAATATCATTTATATTTCGGTGCTCTGAAAGTTTGTGCCAGTCAATTGATTCCAAAGTTCTCTGGAGTGCATGAGATTCTATCGCGTCGTAATGTCTATAGGGCTTGAGAACTCTTTTTAATTTAACCTTGAATGTTTTAAGTTCAAAGGTTAGAAAAGCATGACTACTAAGATTAGGGATATAATCGATGTCAACATTATTGATATAATTATATCTGAACATACTAAATCAAGAAGGGATTAAGTAAGCTTTGCCTATTATGATTTTTTTTCCTTTAATACTGAAACTAAGCCACATTTGCTCAACAGTTGCAGTTTCAGTGTGGGTAAGGATATGTACTGAAATGCCTCTTCGGATATAAAAGCCTACACCACAACCGCGAGAACGTACTTCTTCAGGCCGAGGTTTATGTCGTAGACCAGTGGTCGGCAAACTTATTAGCCAAAGAGCCAAATATAAACATTACAACAATTAAAAAAAAATTAGGAGCCATATCTGCTTGTTTAGTAAACGTTTATTAAACTAAATAGTAGTACACTAAATAAAACTAAATTTCATACTTAATAAATATTTATTAATGTGAACAATGGGCTTATATCTCTTTGGAAAGTTTGAGTAAGTCAGGTTTGTATTGTGTAATTTTTATTTTTAAGAATGATTCCAAGTTCTTATTAATAAGACGACTTCTCAGTTTACTCTTTATAATATTCATACTTGAAAAAGCTTGTTCGCATATATATGTAGAACCGAAAAGGGAAAGAACAGCAAACGCGAGCTTTTTCAGCTGATCCTAAGATTCAGAAATAGTATTCCAAGCGTTGAAAATGATCATAACTTTCTTCTCCAGGTCAATCAAAGCGAACCACCTGCGTTGTGAACTAAGATTACATTTTTTTCTTCTCCAATATTTCCAATTCAAAACAAAGACGTTCGAAGTTAGAGCGCCATATTTCCTTACTTTTTAAATCCAGCAGTTGTATTTCAAAAGTACCAATATCAATTTCAAAAGAGAAAATTTCAACTCGGTTATCGTAGTAGTAATACAGGAAATATTTTCTTGGCAATACTTCAGCAGGCTCGGCAAGTGAAACAATTTTTCTCTTTCAAAATCCTGAGCAAAAATGGATAGTTTGTTTTTGAATGTTAATACTTCTTCTAACAGCGAAAAAATTAAGTTTCCTTTATCTTGAAGATTACCATTAAGCTGATTTAGATGAGACGTAACGTCTACCATGAAATAAAAGTTTTCGTCTGTTAGTTCTGGTTAGTGAATGCCCTTCTCAAAGAGAAACGCTTTAATTTCCGGAAAAGGGAACGCAAAACGTTTTAAGACGGTCCCTCTTCATAACCAACAAGGTACGTTGGTATGAAGCAGAAGATCAGCGTACTCCCTTTCCATTTCTAATAAAAATTCTTTGAATTGGCGGTGATTAAGAGCTTTAGCTAAAATGGAGTTGATAATGGTAATCACTAATTCCATAACTTTACAAATTTCGTTCGGAAATGTTTGCGCACAAAGCGCTTCTTGGTGAATGATACAATGGTAAACAAGTAGCTCGTGATTTTTTTTTTCTTTCAAAATAGCCATAAACCCTTTTCTTACACCGGGCATATTTTGGGTTTTTGCCATCTATACAATCAATAACAGCATTAGCAATATCTTTTCCACGCGTGAGTGGTAATAAACCTAAAAGTTCTTCGTTGGGGCCTGAATGAGACATAAATCTTACAAAAAATGATACTTGCGTATCATTTATTTATCACAATACTCGTCAACTGCTATTGATAAAGCTGAAACCAATTTCAGATCTTCGATATAATGGTAACTCTTTAATTCTTTTCAGAATATCTGCTTTGTTCTTAAAATCCCGAAATAGCTCTTCGGATTCATTTATAAAACATTTTTTTTATGTATTCGCCATCTGTGTACGGTTTCCCTCTCTTAGCATTCTCTTGACTAAAAACAAAACTTGCCTTATTAATATTTCTAGAAGATTGTATCCAGTTATTAAACATAAAAGTCGACGACACCTGGTTTTTCTGAAGTTAACCTACTGCTTTCTTCCTTGCATTACCGGGAGGTTAGTACTAAATGACGCCTCCTTTTTTGTAAAGTGTTGTATTGTTAAAAAAAAAAAATTAATTTAAAAATTAAAAATGTATGAATGATGTAATGTAAAGTTAAGTTAAGACAAAAATAAACAAAATACCTAAATGAGTGTGTGAGCTTGCCGAGGTGGTGTTGGCTATGGTTCTCAAAATAAACTAAATAAGTCAAATAAAAAAAAAAAACAAACAAACAAACTAACGAACAAATATAATCGGGCGCCAGAGAACCAGTGCTTCAGAATCACTCAGAATAGTCTGCCGGATAGACCATTGAACTATTAATCTCAAGGCGGGCATTGGTGTGCATTTTTGGTGCGTTGACAGAGAGCCAAAGAAAAGAAAACTAACCATTTAACAATATATTTCAAACAATACAACAAAACAAATTCTTGTAACAAGTTACATTACAATTACAGTTATCTAGACTTTAAATTAAAAAAATATAGTACTTACAGTTTTGATAAATTAATAACCTAAATAATAATTATAAAGTACTCTGGTTTGCTAAAACATTCCTTCCACAGCTAGCAATGTAGGTTCAGCCGCAGCACATCCTCAGTAATTCATTTTACTTGGCGTTCTTTACTGGCAAGCGGGTTGTAAAAGCAGGTCAGCGTTAAGCTCTAATGCTTCAGGCAATAATATTATGATGCAAAAATTGTAGCCATGTGCAGGAATGTACAAAATAGGAACCAGGTAAAATGAGAACCCCAAACCAAAATGGTTCTATTAGAATGGACAAAATGTAAAATGACAAGTTCCAAATTCCAAAGATAACAAATAAATAGAAGATATCAAAATTGAAGATATCGAAGATATCGAATTAATTGAAGGTACTGAAGAGCTGTAAAAAAAATAAAAGCAATTGATAATTCATACACTTAAATAAAATTTGGAAAAGAGAAGGTGTATGATATGACACTTACCGCGTAGGCACGCGCTCTTCAAATTAAATAAACTAATGTGCACTTACAATAAAGAATGCACTAGCAAATAAGCGAGAAAATACTGTAAATAAAGAAAACAAATTGATATTAAGGATGTTTGAAAATTGGGAAAAATATACGCGAGCAAATGGCGTCTGCGCATATGTAAGAAAAAATATCAAAATATCAAAACTTACCAAAATTGCAGCAACAAAGAAATTAACATTTATCACGCTTATATGCGTTTATATTTAAATGTTAATCATGATATTTTAATAGATTGACCAATATTATGGACAAAAAACTAGAGATTCAAAAATAACGTGTTCACCGAACAAAATCCAAGAGAAAGGTGAAAACGTCAAAGTCAATAGACTACAAAATAAAAACAACCGGAAGACAACAAATCGAACTGCCAAGTAAAAATGAATTTAAGAAAAACTATTAACTAATACAATTTGATTTTGTTTTCCAAATTATTTATAAATAATAAAAATATTACAAAAAAAATGTGGTTTTCATTTTTATTTTAAATTATAAATTAAAGTATGTCAAACTAACCACCATTTAAGCAACACTAAATATCTGTTTTATAACCTTTGAATTCTTTGTGTTATCTGTGCAATAGAATGTGTAATGAATGTGAAGCTAACTGTCAAATTTTCAAGTGACAAATGACAACTAATATGTAAACAAACCTTTTGTTTTGTTGTATTTAAAGTAAAATATCCCCAAAAAATTTAATATATTTAGTTATGTAACGGATTCCAAGATACCACGTTACAATTCCCCCCTTGTAGCAATTAAAAAAAAATATCAGAACTAAATGTTCTGGATTTTTTTTTTCTTTAAAAGAAAATAAGTAAATGCAAAAAACAATGTAAATTATCAAATAAAGAAATGAAACAACAAATGTATTTCATTAAAATAACAAACCAAAATAAATAACTAATACATATAACTAGTACATAGCTATTTAAATAACTAATAGTGATGTTAGGTTTCAGAACTGGTCATATTCGAAATACAAGCACTAACTCTTCGAACAGATTAAACCTTTCATAAAGTATCACTAAAGTTAAATAAAACTACTAACAAATTAAAACTTACTTGAACTAGAGTATAGTATACTACTGGTTTATCTATAAGCACTAACGCCTCGAATAAACAAACTAACCCATAGTCAAATAACAATAAATATTCTAATAACTAACTAAATGTTTTGGTATGGTATACTACTGGTACAATGTGGTCGGCACCTACGCCCCACACTGACAAACCTATCCAAAAACATTGGAAAAAATATCTGACACAAGTCAAACAACAATAGCTGACAGATGTCAAACTAACAAACCAATAGCTGACAGATGTCAAACTAACAAACAAGTGCTTTGGTATGGTATACTACTGGTACAATATGGTCGGCACCCTCGCCCCAAATTGACAAACCTCCCAAAAGCAAATCCAAAAGAATTGGAAAAGAACACAAAATGTAACAACTAACTAGACTAGTATTGGGTTTGGTATACTACTGGTACAATGTGGTCGGCACCCTCGCCCCAAATTGACAAACCAATCCACAAACAAGCTAGAAAACAAATAAAACAAATGTCTACATATGACACACCTAAGACCTAGAGTATGGTATACTACTGGTACAATACAATGAGCACCATCGCCTTGTATTGACAAACCAACCCTGAAGTCCTTTGTATATCTATATAAGAGACAGCAAAATACAAAACAAAATCCAAATAGGATATGTGAATCCAAATAGATCACACAAGTAGTTGTGAGTACTAAGACTACACAAAGTCTAATCCAAGAGTATAAATAGGTATTCTAGATAAGCAATGCTCAATATACATAAGCATGACCCAACATAGAATAAGTCATGTCCAGGTTATACTAACTTAACCTAAAACAGACACAAAAAAAAAACAAAAACAAAATATAATTAGAACAAAATACAAAAAAAAAAATAACTAATAGTTCTTATAGAGTTGCGCACTCATATTTCTCTAATGTTGACCTAAAATATAGTATTGTATAGCATTGTTAAAAGTATCAAGTATTTAACATGATTTCCTCATCCTTCACCATTCATGGGTACCAATCCTCACCTAACATACATCTTCTACATCCTTCATCAACCAAGGTTATGGTCATGCTAAAACTAATAAACAAGATATTAAATTGCTATAAGCAACACAAACCAGTTAAATAACCAAAATAACTAAATTTTAAGAATATCTTTAATATGAAACTTGCCAGTAGTATTTTTAACTAAATCCTTTAACAAATAAATGTTATCAGATATTTTATCAATAATTTTACATTTAACAAATTTAGGAGCTAATTTAGCAGAAAAAAAATGAGTTGCATTGGACTGTATAAAACTTCTCCTCCATACAATATCTCCAACACTATAAGAAATGACCTTTCTTTTTAAATTATAATAAGTTGCATTTCTTTTATAAGATTTAGCTAAATTATCAACAGTTTGATTATAAATATTCTCCAAAGTAGAAAGAGACTCCGAATAACTAGAACGACTACCAATAATTAAATCTGTAGGATCCTCAATAGAAACAAATTTATGTAAAGAACCCTCTAAATGAACTTCTCTACCAAACATAAGAAAATTAGGAGTATATCCAGTAACCAAGTTAATAGTATTATTTATAGCAGTTTGAACATGAGGTAAAAATCTAGACCATGTTCTATGATCTGTATCAACATAACATGAAATACAAGTTACAATTGTTTTATTAAATCTTTCAATGGGATTATTTTGAGGAGTATATAAGGCATTATAAAATAATTTAGGTATATTATAACTTTTAATAAAATCTCTAAACGATTTAGATGTAAACTGTGTTCCATTATCACAAATAATAACTTTAGGACAACCAAATTTTAAAAATATATCCTTCTCTAAAAATTTAATTATAGATTGAGTAGTTGCATTATACAAAGAACTAATCCAGCAATATTTAGTAAAAACATCTACTATAGACAATATATAAGTATGACCTGAGTAAGATTTTGGTAAAGGACCAACAAGATCAATGGAAATCATATTCATAGGGCGATTTACTAACTTAGGATTGGTCATAAAACCTAAAGGAGATGAATTTGAATGTTTATAGGCTTTACATACTTCACAGCTATTAATATACTCTTTAACACTTTTAAACATCTTAGGCCAGAAATAATGAACTTTAAGCTTCTCTATAGTTTTATGAATACCAAAATGACCAGAATTAATACTATCATGATTATTTTTTATAGTTTCCAACACATTTTCATGAGGAATAACTATCTTCCAAGCCAAAATTTCACTAAGACTATTTTTAGGTTTAACATATTTATACAAAACATTATTTTCAACTTTAAAGAATCTAAATTTAGAAGGATATTTTTGACAATCTATATACATCTTAGTATACCAAGTATCATGAATATCATCAGGACAAGAACAAATAACAGAAACTTCAGGTCTTGATAAAGCATCAGGAACAGTATGACTACTACCTTTCTTATGAATTATATTACATTTATATTGAGACAATCGTGCTGCCCATCTGGCTAGTCGTCCAGAAGGATTAGATAAATTCATTAACCATTTCAAACAAGCATGATCCGAAACTACAGTAAACTCTGCGCCTTCAATATAAGGTCTGAAATGTTCTATAGATAAAAGTACAGCTAATAATTCTCTCTCAGTAACACTATAATTTTGTTCAGCTTTAGACAATAATTTAGAAAAATAAGCAATAGGATGAGAATCACCAGAGTCATCATCTTGCATTAAAACACTACCAACAGCATAACCACTAGCATCACAATGAACTGAAAAAGATTTTTCAAAATTAGGACATTTTAAAACAGGAGCAGTAATTAGAGCAGTTTTCAAACTATTAAAAGACTTTTCAGCCATATCATTCCAAGTAAATTTAATTTTCATGTTTCTTTTACCACCAGTTAATTTAGTCAAAGGAGAAACTAGTTCTGAAAAATTTGGTATAAATCTTCTATAATATGAACACATACCAATGAAACTACGAACACTTTTAACAGATTTAGGAGTTGAAAAGTTTTTAATTGCCTCTAATTTATCAGGATCAGTATGTAATCCATCTTTATCAACAACATAACCCAAATATTTCAGTCTATCTTTACAAAATTCTGATTTAGTCAAATTAATAGTAAGTCCAGATTCTTTTAATCTATTATATACTTTCTCTAATAACACTAAATGGCTTTCAAAATCTTTAGAAATTAAGATCAGATCATCTAAGAAACAGAACAATTTGTCATCAAACTCTGGTCCAAACAGTCTATCTGATAACCTTTGCAATTCAGCTGGAGCATTTGTTACACCAAATGGCATCCGAACGAATTCAAACAGACCCCTACCAGGAACAACAAAAGCAGTCTTTTCACGAGAAGATTTTTCTAAAGCAATTTGATAGAAAGCTTTAGAGAGATCGATAGAGGACAAATACCGAGCATCTCTAAGATTAACTAAAATTCTAGATATATAAGGAAGTGGATAAGAATCTTTAACAGTAACAGAATTAAGTTTACGAGAATCTAAACAAACTCTTAAACTACCATCTTTCTTAGTAACTAAAACAAGAGGACTACTCCAAGGAGATTTAGAAGGTTGTATTACTCCTTCAGCTAACATTTTATCAATTTCTATATTTAATTCTTTTAATCTAGCAGGACTCAACGGATAATATCTTTGTTTAATAGGTTCTCCAGTAGTAACAATTTTATGTTTCACTAAATTAGTTTGACCCAATCCTTTGTGTTCATAAGAAATATCTTCAAATAATTTTGTTAATCTATTTAATTTTTGTCTTTCATTCCACGTTAAACTAGCAGCTGAAACGATGGAAGAAATTTCAAATGGTTCACCGCTAGCATTCACAAAAGAAACTTCCTGAGATAATTTTGAAAATATGTCAAAATTTAACCAAAAATCCATACCGAGTACAACATTATTTCTAATTGAGGGTATCACATTAAACCTAAACACTCTAACACGCTTAGCACATCTCACAGGTAACTCCATATATCCAATAATTTGTTGTGGTCTACCATCAGCAGTTGCAGCATGTTCAGAAGAATTATGAACAAAAAATCCTAATTTTTCAAAATGTAAATGTGAATTGTTCCCTAAAACACTAATTTCAGCACCACTATCTAACAATCCTAAAAATTCATGCCCTTTCACTGAGAATAACAAATGAGGCCTAATATCTAAATGATGATTCTTCAAATTATCTTTTAAGTCAATGTCAAAATTATTTTTGAAAATATTATTATCCGTTGTGTTCCGATTACTTTTTTGATCAAGAAGTTGGGCACAATGGATGCTTACTCGTTTTTTGAATTAGAATTATCCATTAAAGCAGGTTTTCTTAATTTAGGGTTACAGTTAGGACACTGTTTATTCAAAACATTAGCTAGTCCACATGAAAAACATTTAATTCCCTTAACTCTCTTACAATCCCTATACAAATGACCAAAACTATTGCACTTTAAACAAATAACTGAATTATGTTTCCTAGAAGTATTAGGTATCTCAGATTTAAAGTTATTTTCAACAGCAGTATTCCGAATCCTAGGCATTAAAGACTCAATCTCCTTACTCAAGTGAATAAGTTCATTAAGAGATATAATAGATCTTCCAATCAAGTGATAAGAATAGTCAGGTAGCATATTATGTCTTACAATTTCCAATAAAGTAGGTTCAGACAAAGGTATATATAATTTAGCTGACAAATCCATTAAACCTATAATAAACTCCGATAAAGTTTCAGAAGGTTGTTGCTTTGTAGTACGTATCCTATATTCAAGACTATAATTATAATCGCTAGGTGTAAAATAATCTATAAGTTCTTGTTTAAATTGAGACCAATTCAACATGTCAACTTTCCTACCCCGGTACCATTTCAACGCAATATCTGACAATAAAACAGGCAAAGCTGAGAAACATTGATGGTCTGTATAACCTTTGACCGGTTTTAATTCCTCAATTCTATTCAAAAATTCTATTGGACAAGATTTACCATTAAATGTTAAGTTAAGTTTAGAAAAGTCAAAATGTTTTTGATAATAAATATTTTGTGTGGCAGGTTGTGATAAAGAATTCAAATTTGTTAAATTAAGTTGCTCTGAATGTGGTGTGTTAGTTACAACATTTCCAGAAATATTTTCTAAGTCTATCATACTCATACTGTGAGAATGCAAATTATCTTTATTCTGAGTCTGAGTATCAGTACTAATATTATTCAAAGGTTCTGAAGTATTACTAATATTATTATTCATAGCACTAGGCTTAGAACAAGGTACAATATTATCCATAATTATCAAACAATTACAGTAAAACTTTAAATTGAAAGTTATATGTAAAAAAAATCTTACAATGTTAAGTATATTAAGTTTAATTCAGAATAACTATATATTCCTATTTCCAATATGAACAAATTACCAAATTGTTAAATATATTTAAATCTAAATTACTTAGGTAATATGATACTAATGCACTGTTAAAAGCAAAATATGATTATGAAATGTTATAAAATATTCAGCAAATGTATGTGATTATGAAATGCAAAGTAAATTTATTCAAGAAATGTTTGTAAAATTCAACAAAAAATTTGAATAATATTCAAAAGTAATTAAGCAGAATTCAGCTGATTATAAGTTTAGCTAAGTATCCAAATTATTTATAACTCCTCTTATAACACAAGATTTAAGCTTATATATAACAAAGTACTTACCTTAAGCACATTGACACAAAGGTATTAAAAATAAAATAATACAGTACTAAATGTTTACTTCCTAATTTCTTATGTTTACCAAAAACTAAAACAAGTTACAAGTTTAACTCTGTCAAATCACCAAAAGGTAAAAATAAATATCTAACAAAACAAATCTAAGAAAAATGCACTTTCAAGTCCCTGTTCGGGCGCCAAAATGTATTGTTAAAAAAAAAAAATAATTTAAAAATTAAAAATGTATGAATGATGTAATGTAAAGTTAAGTTAAGACAAAAATAAACAAAATACCTAAATGAGTGTGTGAGCTTGCCGAGGTGGTGTTGGCTATGGTTCTCAAAATAAACTAAATAAGTCAAATAAAAAAAAAAACAAACAAACAAACTAACGAACAAATATAATCGGGCGCCAGAGAACCAGTGCTTCAGAATCACTCAGAATAGTCTGCCGGATAGACCATTGAACTATTAATCTCAAGGCGGGCATTGGTGTGCATTTTTGGTGCGTTGACAGAGAGCCAAAGAAAAGAAAACTAACCATTTAACAATATATTTCAAACAATACAACAAAACAAATTCTTGTAACAAGTTACATTACAATTACAGTTATCTAGACTTTAAATTAAAAAAATATAGTACTTACAGTTTTGATAAATTAATAACCTAAATAATAATTATAAAGTACTCTGGTTTGCTAAAACATTCCTTCCACAGCTAGCAATGTAGGTTCAGCCGCAGCACATCCTCAGTAATTCATTTTACTTGGCGTTCTTTACTGGCAAGCGGGTTGTAAAAGCAGGTCAGCGTTAAGCTCTAATGCTTCAGGCAATAATATTATGATGCAAAAATTGTAGCCATGTGCAGGAATGTACAAAATAGGAACCAGGTAAAATGAGAACCCCAAACCAAAATGGTTCTATTAGAATGGACAAAATGTAAAATGACAAGTTCCAAATTCCAAAGATAACAAATAAATAGAAGATATCAAAATTGAAGATATCGAAGATATCGAATTAATTGAAGGTACTGAAGAGCTGTAAAAAAAATAAAAGCAATTGATAATTCATACACTTAAATAAAATTTGGAAAAGAGAAGGTGTATGATATGACACTTACCGCGTAGGCACGCGCTCTTCAAATTAAATAAACTAATGTGCACTTACAATAAAGAATGCACTAGCAAATAAGCGAGAAAATACTGTAAATAAAGAAAACAAATTGATATTAAGGATGTTTGAAAATTGGGAAAAATATACGCGAGCAAATGGCGTCTGCGCATATGTAAGAAAAAATATCAAAATATCAAAACTTACCAAAATTGCAGCAACAAAGAAATTAACATTTATCACGCTTATATGCGTTTATATTTAAATGTTAATCATGATATTTTAATAGATTGACCAATATTATGGACAAAAAACTAGAGATTCAAAAATAACGTGTTCACCGAACAAAATCCAAGAGAAAGGTGAAAACGTCAAAGTCAATAGACTACAAAATAAAAACAACCGGAAGACAACAAATCGAACTGCCAAGTAAAAATGAATTTAAGAAAAACTATTAACTAATACAATTTGATTTTGTTTTCCAAATTATTTATAAATAATAAAAATATTACAAAAAAAATGTGGTTTTCATTTTTATTTTAAATTATAAATTAAAGTATGTCAAACTAACCACCATTTAAGCAACACTAAATATCTGTTTTATAACCTTTGAATTCTTTGTGTTATCTGTGCAATAGAATGTGTAATGAATGTGAAGCTAACTGTCAAATTTTCAAGTGACAAATGACAACTAATATGTAAACAAACCTTTTGTTTTGTTGTATTTAAAGTAAAATATCCCCAAAAAATTTAATATATTTAGTTATGTAACGGATTCCAAGATACCACGTTACAGTGTCTCTCTAAATTTGACTTCTTGTTATGGGCGAAATTCTCCTTCCAAATAAGACATGTCGGAAGTTCATTCAAGTTTTGAAAAAATGCAAACTTCTCCGTCCACTCAACTTTAAATTCGCAGTTTTCATCTTCCGTTTTTCTTTGCTTTTTTGGTAGCCATGTTAATTGAGGAACCTTTAAAAATATTCCAAAAAATATTGAAAATTACAACAACTTTTTAATAAGACAGGATAACGGCAGACACGGTAGTTAAGACAAAACTGTTTACACTGCAACTGCTGGTCTGTGAAAACATACGATACTTAAACGCAAACCATATTACGTATATGGTACATGGTTTGCGTTTAAGTTTACGAAAACTGTTACTGAATTTAAACTCAATGTTCGTTACATATTTTTAGAACAATATGAAATTTTAATTACCTTTCTATCTTTTAACTTGAACAAAAAAATATACATGTTCTCGATTTCTAGAAGAATTTCAATTTACCAAAATAAGGTGTAATTTTTTTCTTACAAAGTTTTTTTTATTTGAAAATATTATTGCGTCTTCTGTAGATATTTGTGCCAGAGCCGCACTTAAGGAGCCAAAGAGCCGCATGCGGCTCTGGAGCCGCACTTTGCCGACCACTGTCGTAGACGATACCCAGGCACATTTGGAGCACGATCATCTTCCCCCTTCCTTAGCCAGGTTTCGTTCAGTGCCATGATGTCTACATTATGTCGTTCCATTGCTATCATAAATTCGTCATGACCTGTTCCTAAAGAACAGGGGTTAATAAATCCAATTTTCAGTGTGCGTAGTCCTAACATATATAGTAATTACATTTCATCATATCACTACACGTATTTTTTTCGAAATTAGTGGTCCTTATATTATAAGTGTATTGTTGAGAATTGTAGATTTGTTTTATTAATAATGACTTAAATTTGAGTATGAAAATAAATAGTATGATAATTTGGTATATTTTTAAATATTTAAATATATATATATTATTATTATGTTTTATGTAAAGAAAGTAGCATAGTTTATTACCTAACATAAAATCTTGATAAACACGGATGGCAAATATATAGGTCACAGTTCTATCTAATAAAGTAAAAAATACTAATATGAGGTTTACAAAAGTATAACAAATGTATTTAAAAACTAACTTAATCCTAAGAAATTGCAATATAAAAAAGACTAAATAGAATGACCGGAAAAAACCCGAGCAATATCACCTTCCGAACGGATGCGGTAAACAGTAGTATCAGGAGCCCGTCTTGCAAAAATCTTACCACCTTTGGTCCAAACGTACCCCCAGCTTTTAATTTTTCCCTCTTCTCGCGCTTTATAAAGAAGATGACGGTTTATTGAAGTCAGATGCTCGTTGATATAGAACCGCCGGGCCTCACCATCCAGTATACCCGTGGAATCAACATTGCGTCGTACCCGAGCAGCACGCAGAACGTCATCCCGTACGCTCCGACGTGCCAGCCGGATAACAATTTTGCGTGGCTTGTCGCCTTGCAGTTGTCTCGGACCCGTACGCTCGGCGCTCACAATATCCCTGCTATCAATATCTACACCGATCTTAGTGCCAATTAAATGCACAATATTTATAATATTCTCTCCTGGTTTTTCTAGAAGACCGGAGACTTCAATATCATTAAGAAGATAGTTTTGATCTCTGTCGTTTAATTCTTATCTTAAATTTGAGATAAGGTCAGCTGTAGAACCAGGTCCGTTCTTGTCCTTTTCGTTTAATGCTTCTAATTGGGTTAATCTACTTTCTAAGGAATTAGTTCGTTTATTCAAATTATCTACAGTTGTATTAAGACGTAATAGCTCTTCCCTAAATGAATACATTTCTTTGGATATATCTGTAGATATATTACAAGAAACTTCGTCTAGTGTACGTTTATTAAATTTGTTTAAATCTTTTAACTTACTGAACGTCTTTTTTGAACCTACTCGTATTACTAGTATTTCCGCGACTTGTATTGATAATGTGTTCTGTCGCTGTAACATTTATGAAGAAACAGTAATGACGAATTTAAGTTCAGACCACTGTGGTCTAAAATTTTCTCTATTAATTAATCACGAAAGTGAAAAGCCCCAAAAGTTTACTTGTAGACCAATTACAAAAAACCGGGTCCTAACATTTAAGAATACTGTTCAGCAAAAAGTGGGTAAAGTAGACATGAGCGATGATAATCCAAATAATTTATATAATAACATTTTCGGTTTTTTGTTACAAGAATTTAATAATGTTTTTAAGCCAAAAACTATGACTAAATACCTAAAACTTAAATTTAGTGATTGGGCTACCGTGGGAATATATAAAAGTAGAGATAAGTTATATGATTTATATAGTGAGAGGCAATGGAATCAAGATCCGATATTCTTGAATAAAGTTAGGATTTTTTCTAAAATATTTAAGACCGTTTGCATACAAGCTAAGTCGATTTACATAAGAAATAAAATCTTAAACTCAGAAAATAAAATAAAGGCAACTTAGGATGTTTTATCTAGTGTTTCTGGGAAAAATAGGGCTGCTAATGGACCTATTAAGTTAAAAATTGATAATATTGAAATTAATTCAAATTCAACTGTGGCGGCTATTTTTGAGACTTTTTTTAAAGAAATTCGTTTAACAGTCACGCGTAATTTAAATTCTTCACCATGTGATGCAATCGTCGAATTGACGAATAACGTAAGAGTCAGTAATAAATGTTTTGTTTTTAAACCTGTTACATCATATGAAATTGTTAAAACTTTTAGAAATCTAAATATGAAAAAAACCGGTGATCTTTGGGGTGACATACCCCAAAGATCACCGGTTTTTTTTAGTAAAATTACTAATAAGTATTATAAATGATATTGCTCCACAATTATCCTTAATCTTTAACAAATGTATTGAAACCGGTACTTTCCCAGATTTAATGAAAAATAGTAAAGTAGTTCCTTTGTTCAAAAGTGGCGATAGACTTGAACCGGGAAATTATAGACCTATCTCTATTTTACCTATTTTAAGTAAAGTCTTCGAAAAAATTATACTAAACCAAATGTCAGAATTTGTTTATAGCAATGAAATCATGCATAGTGAACAATATGGTTTCACCAAAGGCAAATCTGAAGGTATATTATTAAATAAATTTTACTATAACATTCAAGAGTTTTTGGTTGATCGAAATGTGTGGAACTTGGGTCATTGACTCATTTGCAGGGTTGATGTTATAATTTATAAGTCAAACATAGTTAAATTTTATTTAAAAAGAGCAACTGTTGAGTTTCTGGCCAGCTCTTCTCAGCAGAACAGCATTCCGAGCTGGTGGTAGCTTACTCACAGACGGACTATACTGACCAATTTAATGTAATTGACGATTCAAAAGTGCGTGTAAATGCCTACTTGAATAAAGATATTTTGAATTTGAATTTGAATTTGGAAACCATAGCCATCTCCTGTCTTAACACTCGTATTTCATAAATAAGAGTATAATTATTTTCATTTATTATATTCAAATTATCATTACTTGCATCCTCGACGGCAGAAGAGGGACTGTCTTCAGATGGCTTGACTGGGGTGCAAAGCTTTGTGGTCTTAACTACCTTACATTCCTGACATTGCCATTTAGCAGATATCCGAGTATCTGGACTTATGTTCACACAAGGCCGATGGTAACGATGTAAGTAAGCACTTTGAGCACTTAGTGCCCTCTGTTGCGCTAAAAAATTTACCACAATGATTGCACTTGAAAGCCATATCTATGTAGTCAATATAGATGTAGAGATATTGGAAGTGGACAATAGATGGCTCCTTATGCAATTATGTATTTATTAAAAAATAAACTCTGTAGGTCTTACAAGGATGTGTATTTAGTTTAATAAATTTATTCACATAAAGAATACTGTGGTTTATTTTATATAAGGCACTGAAACTGAATTTCAACTCGAATAATTCAAAAGTAAATTACGGGGGTATATGAACAGCTGACTGTTACACAAAACAATCCCTGAAATATCACTGCAACACATAAAAACGAAAACTATTAGCTTGAATGTTAAAGCACTCCACAAATTATCATTTAGTATCACAGATGTCTATTTACGAAAGTTATAAAAAGAATTTATCAATTATTATTATCGAGCAAGAAAAAACCGTCACTAGCGTTAGCAGCGCCACACACAACGATGAAAATTGGTACACTTTTTGAAAATCGTATTTAAGCATAGAGAAAATTCTTAAAGTAATCTGCAATAATGCTCCAGTTTTATTTATATCAATAACTTGTTATCAAGTAAAAAAATATATAAAAGGAAAAATCTCTTAAACAGGCTATATTTTCTAAGGGGTTCTTAACACTTTCATCTAAATTACATACTAAATTACAACACTGAGCTAATTATATGATATCGTAAATTCATTATCAGAGAGTTTGAAAAAAAAAACAAGCAAACTAAATTTGCTCTTGTTTAGGTTAATCGAGGGAAATTACATTAAAGAATGTGAACTATCGAAAATTTATAATCTGTCATAATCTTGAAAATTGAATTATTTTGCTAAAAGATTTTATCAAATGTTGTAGATCTACTTCCAAACTATCTTACTTAAACCTATTTAATGATAAACATGATTTATAATGATAAATATTAAGCCAAAACTTATTATTATTCTGTAATATTTGTATGAATTCAAAACATAAATAAAATAAAACTGATCAATAACTTAAAATAATTATTCTTACCACAGACCGGGCATAACTTTGCGTTGACAGGAACTTTTCCATAGTATTTTCTAAGATTTTCACGAGTACTACACATTGAAATAAAACGTCGCGTTAAATTTAAAATGTTAATTTAAAATTTAATTAATTATATGTGAAATTCATGAAATAGTTTAATTTTAACTTTTAAGTAGTTTCAAACATAACTTTTTACAGCGCTAAAAAATATTTAAGTAGAACTTTGATACTTCTAATTGAATACACTTTTACGCCGAGCAACCTCAAAGCGAATACAGATTTAAAAATTCAAGATTTATCAGTACCGAAAACAATAAAAAGTGACGCGTTAGGTCGACTTGAAAAATGCGACTAAAGTGAGCCTAGAGTCAAGGGTTGCTGGGAGGCTAGAGGGAGGAACTCCAATGCAACATTCATCTGCTCAACATCCGCCACTTATTGAGTAAATAAAATTTGATTTACATGAATTCAAATGTTTATTTATTCTATTTTTTATTTATTCTAGGTTTAACCGCTACTAGCTTGATATTTATGTATTTTATATAAGCTTGTAAATATTTTATTCTCCTGGCTAGTATATTAATTATGCTTAATACCTACTACTATAATAAAATTATAATTGTGCAAAATGTGGGTCAAAAAAAAAAATATAAATAAAAACAATTCTTAATAAAAATAACAACTTTAAAAAAAACTTAAAGTAAAAAAATATAAAGATTTATTTTTTTTATAACTATCTATTATTTATATGTCCTATTTACTATAGGAATACGTCCTATAGAAAACGTCCTATAGGAATTCGGTTGAATACATTCTCGTAATATTTTTTTTAACCCCTGATTAAAAATAGGTGTGTTATAATTTTGATCTGTCGATCTGTGTATCTGTGTAACTGTGTGTTTGTCTGTGTCAAATTTGCGACCAAACGCGTGGACAGATTTGAATGCGGTTTTTTTAAATCAAAAGCTACACTACCGTCTACCGTCTACTAGGTACTACACGTCGAGATGATTCTGATCCATGTTTGGTCGAAATAGAAATAGTCGTCTCCAAGATATTGACGGTTTATTCGTGAGAGGTTCTTATGCAATAATTAGCTGTTCCCCGTGGATAGTGGACATGTCAATTATGAAATGCCTACTTCAAAAATAAGATACGTAATTAAAGCTATAAAAGAGAAATTAAATCTTAAAGCTTGAATCAATACGAAGAAAAACAAATTAATTAAAAATTTTAAGAACCCCCGATACAAAAAGACCTCTGAAAAGAATAAAAATAATATTATTATGTACTTATTGAATTCGTTGCGCCGGGGGACCGTTTAATAAAGAAGGAAATTAAAATTCAGGTTAACAAGGCAAATAAAGAATTACGATATCGAATCGTATAGTCTAACTCCTCAATGATTAACTTCGTAAAATAGGCACCATCGTTAACGTACGTACAACGGTTCCCTGACGCAACGACTTCAAAAAGTACATAATAATATTATTTTAGAGGTCTTTTTGTATCGGGGGTTTTTTAAAGTGCAACAGCTGCGTGGACTAAGAAAATGTTTTGGGAAATATTGGTAGAGAAAACATAAAAAAATATAAAAAAACCACCTAAAAAAATATAAAAATTAGCTGCGATTTTACAAAGAAAAAAATATATTGATTTAGATATGGATGGGCAATCGTTATCTTATACATATAATATTGGACATATATTTATATTAGATCCAGGATGTTACGTATTAGTAGAGTAGGAAAATCATTTAGAAAAAAATACCAGAAACACTCGTTATTTTATTAGTGAAAACCTCTCGTTCAGTTGATACCTGTTGTTTCGTTTTGCTTTAGTTTGATAATTTTATATAATGTTATGTCAAATATTCATTTGTTTGTAGTTTTAGGTTTCCAGATAACCTTGTAATTATACTTTTTACATAAAATCATGTCTTTGATTGGCGGCTTTTGTATAAATTAGTTCCTTTTACTTTCCTGGTAGTCTATTACTGGATTTTCAATGTTGATAACTGGGATTCTTAATAAATTTAGTATTTAATTAATATTTAAATAACGTTTTAACTATAATTACCAATATGCAACTTATATTATTAACATATTATTACTCAAGCGTTTTTGCAATACTCAATTGTTCTCGCGATTATATAATTTGAGTAAATACTATTATTCGTTTTACATAATACTCTTGCATTATATCTCTATCAGAACAAAATAATAAGAAAGTTCAAACCTGAACCGAACTACCAACTGTAAATTAAAGGTAACAAAAGGACAGCTAAATCCAGTCGAATCACCCGCCACTACTGGAGTTATTAAAGATTTTTTTTTATAAATTTTTAAGACACCGCCGTCGACCACATTCCACTGGTAAGTCTTTAGACAAATAGATTCCTTTAATCTCGTCTGTATTTAAAATATCACGGAATTCAATATTTCAACATAAATATATCCAAAATCTAAATAAATATAAATACAGTAAAAAAGGACAAACAATATAACTTATCTACAAAATAAATTAAGTAACATTAATAATAAGCAACCAAACAAACAATATTTCAGCAGAATATACTATAATATGCTTGCCTATATAATAATATCGTAAATGGGTTTTATTATACATCCTAATATAATAAATGGAAAAAACTTAGTAAAAAAAAATGATAATTTTTAAACAAAATTATCTTTCTATCCAATCTAGGAAATAGATGTTGATACAACAGATAATATAGAAAAAAACTGTGGTCAAGACCTGTAGTATATAGCATATACTTAATTCCCTCTGTTAATTTTAATACATGTAAGTTTGTCATTATCTATTCCACTCCTGATAAGAAAAACCTTACAATAATTCCCAAATACAAAAACACCTTGTACTTTAAAGCGTACTCTTATCTTAATGATGATGTCGCAATCTCTGAGAAGAACCTTCTGTTCAGTCAATTAGATAAAGTATCTACGAAGCTTATGGACATCAAACTTTCTTAAGTTTGCGTATTATATTATATATACAGAATTTGGACAGAATTCGTAACCTGGTTAATTAAGCTCTGAAAACGATAACTTTTGTCATTTTTGTCACAGCTTTAGTTGAGAAATAAAGCTTTAATAATATTGTAATATTATATAAATTATTAAATATTTATTTATTTATTTATTTAATTCTTTATTGCACAATATACAATATAAAGCACAAAAGGCGGGCTTAATGCCACAAAGATATTCTCTACCAGCCAACCTTACGAAGTACAGGAGAGGATGTTGGTAGGCGTGCAAAACATAAAAAGTAAAAGAAAAGAAAAAAAAGAATATTATAAGACTATCTATATATCTAAATCTACATATAAAAAATAATAAAAATAATAATATAAAAGACATATAATACATACGATGTATCCGACATAATATTTAATACATATGAGATATATAACAAAAAATGTAGTATACGTATAAATATTTATTATTTGAGATAGTGTTCTTTTACTTGGCGTTTGAACGACTCACGACTTGTGGCTTTTCTTATATGTTCCGGTAAGTCGTTCCATTGTCTGACAGCGGTTACACTAAATGATTTGGACAAGAAACCAGTGTGATGAAGGGGTGTATGGAGCAATAGGTTGCTGGAAGAACGAAACAATCTGTCATGTACATCCGCTAAAAATGAAAAAAAACGTTTTAAATAAACAGGAGTGGAAGGATTAAACAAAATAGAGTAAAGTAAACAAAGAGTCCGTAAGTTTCTTCGTTTACGAATGAGCAACCATTTTAGCTTTGACCTATAGTCGGAGATGTGGTCAAACTTACGTAGTCCGGAAATAAAGCGGATACAGGTATTAAGTAGACGATCTAATTTATTTAGGAGAACTTCATTAGCGTCGATATAGCACACATCAGCATAGTCAAGGATAGGTAGCAGTAACAGGTTAACCAATTGTAGTTTGGCCCGATGGGGCAGGAAGTGTTTAAGTTTTAATAGAGAGTGAAAAGTACTATAAAATTTACGTGACAGTTCCTTTAGTTGGTATTGCCAATTAAGAGAACTGTCAAGAAATATTCCTAAATTTTTTACTTGAGAAGAAAAGGGTAGTTATTATTTCATATAATTCATTTATAAGAAACTTTTTTCTTATCGTTTCAACATAACTCCGATAACAGAAATATTTGTTTTTTATAAAAATACTCGAAGCTTTAATATAAAATTGAGGTGTTTTTAAAAATACTTTACGTAATCCTGGCATAATAGAATTATGTGACGATGCTGGTGTCTGAGTTAGTAGGGTTGACAGTAATAAATTTCATCGAAAATAATATTTTAACACTAAATAAACAATTGACATGTAACATATAGGTATTAATGTATTTAATAAGTATTGAAAGTGATCTTCATAGAATATTCTTCGTATGCCACCTACCTATCTTAGCAAAAAAGTAATATATTCTGACAATAGTAAACGACTATAAAGTATTGCTTTATTTTTTTAATTTATCAGAATATAGCTCACGGCTATACATTTTTTATAGCTGACTAAACCTAACACCCAGTTTCCACGTCGGATGAGAGTATTTCAGCCTACAAAACTAATTCCCATGTCAGTTTAAATACCTCGAACTAAGGATTGAGTTCGTAGAAAGGAATCTAAACAAATTTCAATCTCTGATTGTAGATCTCTTATTCGTTTTGGCGGTTACTTACTTGTCATTTTAAGGCCGGGCGACTTTTGTCATACCATTTTCTTTAAAGTATTATTTTATAATTTAACACTTGTACCATTGATTACGATTTACAAACATATAGATAAGGCACAATATACACATTCAACACACATATACAGGGTTATTTGTAATTAGTTGACCACCTCTTGCAGGCAGCCTCTCTACATCAATCCCAACAACATTTGTTTTACGAATAGGTTAAGAAATTTACATTTTTAATTAGTGATAAACAAGTTTTGGTTAATTATAGTTACAAAAGTAAATTATTAAATTTATTGAATACAATAATAGGAAAACGTAGCAATAAAATCTTATTCTCTCACCATAGTGTTTTTTTTTATATATGATCTAGGGCAGTGCTTGACTATGTAGTCAAAACACGTATGTACGTGTTAATGACTATTCTTTCAAAAATAATTACATTTTTACTTTTAGATAAACAAGCACCATACTTTATTTTATGCTGTAGTGTAACTTGGCTTAAAATTAGTGAATGATATATGATTTTTATTTTATTTAACTTTACGTTTTTTCGAATGCTCGAATTTCAATTAAAATTTCTTTGTTTTTCCACATAATTTTATTTGCGACCTAATACACGTGTAATTAAACATAAAACATAACAATGTACAACAGTAAATTTATTATAATTGAAGATAAAATAGTCCTAGACATACTGTCGATCAAAAACGATAGTTTTGCTCACCTAACTATCTATCTGTTCCTTATTCAGGTAGTTGTGTGAAACATATTAGTTGCCATCCCCATAGGGGCCCATCTGGCCCCCCCTTTTTAAGGGTGGGTCTCCTGACCCACCCGCTCCCCCGGTGACGCTGTAATAGCCAACAGGGCTAACAGTATAGACATACAAACAAAAAAAATATATATATATTAGTTGCCATCTAGCAAGTTACTTTATAATGTCTTTAATGTATCTAAATTTGTTTAGAGGTGTTTACATTGTGTTGTCTGTCAAACAAAGTATAATAATAAGTAAGAATTTTCTTTCTTGATTTCATTATAGAAATTCAGAAGATACACCATTATTATTATTAATAATAATATTTTGTCAGTTGGGAACTAATTAACAGTAAATTTACAAAGGACACTAAATTTTTACAGAACATTTTAGTACATTTCGTACTTTTAATAAAAATTAAAAAATTATATGGATATTGATTTTTATTAGGATTCGACTTTACTTTTTTTATTGGAATTTTGAAGAATTTCCCTATTACCGTGTGTCTACCTATTACCATTAATCTATTTTACTTTTTAATAATGAAATGATTATAGTTTATTATAATAGTAGAATTATTTTAAAACGTTTATTCATCATTTTTAACTTTTAAATTTTACTAACATATTCAATATTTCGTAATAAGAAACCAAAATTAGCCACAGATTTATTTTCTATTTTAAGCGGTAACTTTTATTTTTATTATTCAATTTATAAATAATATAATAATAAATAAATAAAGAATAAGTAATCAGTAACCATCAAATAATAATAAAAGTAAGGGAAGAACAGCTACCTAGCTCTACCAATGACGCTACAGTAGCTCAATTGGTAGAGCGACGGGACGATTTTCCAGGTCGCGAGTTCGAATCCCTGCCCGTATCGGTTTATTCATCATTTTATATTTATTTAAATTTTAAATAAGTTTAACATGACATACATGTTTAAAAATATTTTCAAACATTGAAATTATTAAATTCGACAAGAAACATATTATTTGCGGATATTTTTTGCACACCATCCATCCAATAAGAAGAAATCTACAGTGTCAGTCAGCGTCTTATAGATATAACTGGGTTTCCTAAGGTGGGTGTGAGCGCCGGATGTCCAACCTTTTTGCCTTCCTATGTCTTGACCTCATTCACTTCCGCTCCTCCCAATTTCTTAAGGTCATACCTATATTTGTATATAACATCAGGCAACAATTTGCTGCCGAGTAGATATGTATATTATATATTATACTAAATATTTTACTAGATCAATAAAATCCAAAATCTTTTATTGATCTAGTAAAATATTTGGTATTTTTGTCTGATGTTATATACAAATTGAAGATTGCTTCTTCTTCTGATGAAAAGTCTTATATATAAAGTTTTATACAAAACATTATTAGGGCTACCTAACTCTCGGAAAATTAATTGCCAAATACTAAAAAAGAATTGTTGACAGAAACTGAACAGTTTTAAGATATTACACTTATCCTAATGAAATAAAGCAAATGATAACCTTTCACTAGATGTATTATAGAGACATTTGGCCATTTAAAGTCCTAATTTAATATAAATGCATACAGGCAATTTCAAAATCTTAATCTTTTAGGATTTACGTTATTTACAATCAAGATAATTTTTGAAATTATAATTGTTCCATTTAGCATTATTTTCAAAAATATATGAAATAATTATAAATACAAAATATGAATGCCCAGGTACAATGTCCGAATATCCTGATCCTGATATTCAAAGATTGATTTATCATCGGAATACTATTGACTAATTTAAATTAACCTTATCTTATTTATGATTGCTAATGTTCATATTATCGCGTCGTTAAGTATAGTATATAATATAATTTTATTTGTGAGATGTGAAATCAATGAGTTAAATTTAATATTTATATAAGAGAAAAGCAGGCAGGCAGGCAGCGAGGAGCCTAAGGTACGGCACCCGGCCCGCACGGAGTAAGCTTCAGTTATCAGTACTCATCAGTGTACAGCGCCAAGCGGCCGCGGAGGCATAGGCATAGGATCTCCTTGAAATAACAACACCTACTATGTAATACTATGGTAATAATATATTTGTTATTGCGCATTCATTTTTGTTGTATCTTAAACGCTCTTACAAGAAATCTTAAATTATCTTAAAAGAAATCTATAAATCAGCATATATCCATCTCAACATCTCTTCTCTCAATGTTGCCAGCACAAATAAACGTATTGATGTTTCAATAAACATCTACAAGTACAATTACTATACCCAAGTATTTTATAGTGTAAACTCCAGACATTATTGTAAGGTATTAGTTAGTGGTTCAACGACCCCGTTGGTCGAGTGGTTAGCGTAGTAACTTTGTTTTTTTATGTGATAGGAGGTAAACGAGCAAACGGGTCACCTGCTTGTAAGCAACATCCGTCGCCCATGAACGCCTGCAACTCAGGAGTTACAAACGCGTTGCCGGCCTTTTAAAAATCGTTTTTAAAAGTCGTACCGGAAATACCTCGGAAGACAATTTATTCCACAGATTGGCTGTGCGAGGTAAAAACCTTCTAGAGAAGGGCACAGTGGTGGAACGCCAGCCATTCAGGTGATGGGGATGGTGGTGGTTCTGTGACGATGGACGATGGCGAAAATCTGTGGGTGGTATTAATCCGAACAACTCTTCAGAGCACTCCCCATGGTATAAGCGATAGATGGTATAAGGTATATGTATAAGCTAATAATAATAATGGTATAAGGGACCTTAGCTTCGATTCCCAACAGTGACTTTGATCCCCAACCGTGACTTCGATTCCTTTATTTCTGGGTTTGGTCGTTTATTAAATATATTCAAATTATTTATAATGTGTATTTCTATGTATTTGTATTGTTGTCTAACATTTATAAGCACAAGCAAATAACTTGCTTACTTGGGTGCTAGAACAATTTGTGAAAGATAGTCATTGTCATGAGTCATGAAAGACATAAATAAATTAGAAAATAAAACTTATCTCATCGACGTCACTGTACCATCCGACTACAACATAGGTGCAAAAGAAATTGAAAAACTTAACAAATATCATTTACTCAGAAAAGAAATCATAAGATTATGGAAAACTAAAGCAGAAACAATACCAATAGTCATAGGAGCCACGGGAGTAGTTGCGAAGAGCCTTCAGCGTTATATTAACCTTTTAGTTGCAAATATAGACTCACATATTCTACAAAAACAAGCAAGCATACACACAACAACAATTTTGAGCAAAGTTTTAGGGAATACAGCATATACAGAAACTAATCAGGACTAAACCTCCCCTTCCTTGAGGGTCTCAAGGCGGGTGGTCAGCAAATACCAGCCAACGGCTGTGCAGACTCAAAGTCAACAAATTAATAATATAATATTTTATTCTGTAGGTAGTGTAAGCAAGTATCTCTTTAGCCTTGATTTAAATAATGTAATACTAGGGAAATCTTTATAAATGTAGGAAGGAAGTGAATTTCATAGATGAGCAGCACCAACAGAAAATGACTTGTACTTGAAAAAGTTGTATTGTACTTTGGCACATCGAGATATTTTGATGTCACACAAGAGCGCTCAGGTCTAGAGGCACAGAATTGAAACCGTTCCTGAAGGTAATTTGGACAGTTATTACGTAATATTTTGTATAAAAGTGTGAAGACATGCATATTCCGACGAAAACGAATGGGAAGCCACTTTAATTCCCGATGGAATTCGGAGACGTGTTCGTATTAGCGCAAGCCGAGAATGAAGCGGGTGCACACATTCTGTAGTCGATCTAGTATATCCAGTATGTTAGTAACAAAATGTTTATAAAATGTTTGTGAACTGAACAAACCAATGGACTTGATTGATATAAAGACCCTCTACTTAATAAACAATAGTTATATAATGCAAATATTTCGTTTATTTTTAAATTGTTTTTTGCCTTTACATTGTGGAATTTCCCACAAGATTTTAAACGAAATAAACAAAAATATTTTCCAATAAATTTTTAAATTTCTTCTTATAAAATATTGGAAATTGCAACGTTGAAGCAATTTCGAACTTGTGTTCGAATTCAATTTTTAGATCTTGCCACGCTTTCTTAATTTCCGCATTGAATCATGGAACAGAAACATATTTCCTTCTACTCTATGCTGAAGATAAATATTTGATGTACATTTTCAGATTATTTGACATTTCACTTTGAAATCAAGTGATGAAAAAACGTGGGCTAACACAATTGTTCCGAGACGAAGCTTCTTAGCATTCTATGGATTTATCCTGCATGTGCCGGCCCATGGTGTTGCATGAAAATAAGTGTTATATTATTGTAATATTGCTACGTATAAGATTGTTATTATATAGTTATTTGGTATGTAGGTAATATAAGGATATTATTATTTATGTAACTACATAATTCCGTTCACAATAAATGTGTCAAATATTGTTGTCGCAATTGGATTTAAGAACTTAGAACAATTTCTGACTATGTATGTACCATTGTTATTACTGGTTTACAAACTATTATATATATACATAATAGTTATATAATTAATCAAGATATTCAATGAATAATAAATTAATAATGTGTTTACTACCTGCAGTAATCTAGGACTGCTTTTTCAAGTTGTATGAGATTAATCTTACCAGCCGCAACCCAAACTATAATACAGTAAATGATGACCAATTGGGGCAAAGCAAAGTAAGCAGTTCTTAATGTGGTTTACCCAATTTGTCAAGTCTAAGCGATGAGATTGTTGGTGTCTAAGGAATTCATCAGTCTGTTGTTTAAAAGTTTTTAAAAAAAAATTTACAGGACATGTAAAACACATATGGGTCTGTAGTTATTGATACTGCATCTGTCTCCACTCTTGTATATTGGATGGATTTACACTTTTAAATACTTTTTTTCCTGTGTCTAATGCAGCGAAGCAGGCTAGGTATGATCCAAGATTTAATTATTTTCTGCCTACTGGAAATAAAACTCTAAAACTCATTATTTTCAATTACTGTGGACACAATTTCTGTTAATCGAGATGTTGCGTATTTTGCGTTTCGACTGTTTGAGATGTTTCGACATCAGAGAGGTTTGTTGGTTTAAGTTTTGTCACACAGACTTGTTTATCAATTCTTTTCGTAATTTGACTCATGGGCAGACAAACTTTTTCACTAAATGAGCTGGAAAAGAAACAGGATTAGAATTACTGAGCTGTTATGACCTTTAAGTATGACATGATCAATGCAGTTATTAATTTCGAGTTGTTTCATATAATGAAAGGCTAACAAGTTGAATGTGAAAGGGAGCTTAGGTCCGTACTATCTGGTGCTATGTTAATATTTATGTCGCCAATTAAAGCAATTGTTTCAAAAGATCTAATTGAAGATAAAATAGTATCCAGTGCGTTAAAATTCTATGTTTTTACAGGACGGTGAATGATACATGGCAAGTATGACGATATAATTAGATAGTTGAATAGTTAGACAGTTAGCATCAATAATAGGAGGTTCATCAACTTTATATATTAGCCGCATTATAAACAAGGACTCCATAGTTTTGAATGAATACAATGTTTTGTGCTATGCACTTGATAGCCATGTAATTTAGGAATATATAAACATTTTTGTAGCCAACACTCTGAAACCATAATTATATCTATGTCAAGATTGTTTTAGTAGAATTTCAAGATTTGCAAAATTTGTGGTGGTACCAATGCTTTTTACATTAACATAAAATATTTTAAGATGAGATTGTGAGTATATTTAATGTTATATATTTTATAAATATATTTTAATGTATTTAATGTTATATATTTTATGGGTATTTCGTCATAATGAGTTACTAGTGATTGTGTCTACACAGTAGGTACACAGTAATATCTATATTACTGTTTTTAATATTTCCATGTAAAAGTCATATTGTCATATTTAATGTATTATTTGTTTAGTTCTCTCTTTTCTTTACATTTATCCAGATATTTAATTAATTACTTTATTTATTTACAAAACCCACAGGGTGTACATACGGTTTTATTAAATAGCACACAACAAATAATATACCCAATAACAGGATTCACTAAAGGCTGTGTCTATTCAGCCGATATTGGCTAAGTAGAACAAAATACTATATATAAATATATAAATAAGTGAATAAAACAAAAAATTTAAATAAACTAAAATAGTTCGAAGTACGTAAGGTAAACTCCTTTTTATACACAACATAGATTTAAGAAAGATCTCTGACAATGTCAGGGGAAAAACACACAACACCCCGAAATGGCGGGTGCTTTTAAAAAAAAAAAAAAACCTAAAATATAGGTGAACAACCCAACATTACACGTGAGCAAAAACTACCTTCTGATTGGTTCACGATTTTTCGGCCAAATAGAATTGCGATCTATTCGACCTCAATATTTCGGCTGATTAGACACTCCGTTCACTAAAATTACATATTGTTATTATAGATATATAGTTGAAAAAAAAACAAACAAAACAATAGTAACAATAAGTACATATCGATACACAAAAATACCTACAACAATTTTTTTATGTCGAGACACTTAAAATATATATTGTTGGAATACTTAGTTAGAATTTGCTGGCTGAATAGAATTGCCGCGTGACAATTTGTTAAAAAAAGGAAGTAAAAAAGGCGCGTCGAGTGACGTTCGCGCGTTGTGTCTAGCATTATAGGACGCTCTATTATTTATTGTGTTTCGGTGTAAAATGCCCGGCTATCTGTGTTGTAGATTAATAATAAGTTTATTAAAATTGTGACAGTAGATTTCGTGGTTACGTGTTAGTTTATTTATATATATATATATATATCTTTTGTTTGCATATATTATATATACTCGTAAAATGTTTTGAAATATTGCTAAATCTACAAAAATGCCGATGACACGTGTCTAATTAGTGCTGACAAAAGTATATAAATAGCGATGGAAAATTTACAAATTGATTTTATACCATTAACCATGTGGTCTCATGAGCTGGATTAGTATTAAATGCTGATAAAACATTAAATAAAATGAATAAATTAAAAAAAAAAAGCATGTGAGGTCTGCCTACAACATTCAAGGAGTAGAAAATATTAAATTAATATCGCACAATCACTCTTGCCTGCATAGAAGCTACAGAAAGCTATGTGATGGCGGTTGTGATAGCATTGAGCAAGTCGGCAAAGCTATATATTTTTGGAATGATTATAGATGATAGACTGAACTGGGCCCAGCACATAGACATGATTTGTGATAAGTTACGAATTTTATTATCCAAAATACGTTTACTTAACATTTGTTCTACGACTTTTAAAAATAAATAATTTTTTAAATTTAAATTTCTCCATACAAAATTTATTTGTAGACAACAAAACTGAACGAGCATTAACTCTGAGCGTCGGTATGGCATCCGAGCGTTGACCTTTTAAGTACTTCTTACAAATAAGAGACTAGTAAGGAAAAGAGGAAGCGAAATATTTTTGTTTCAATTTTTTGTGTTGTTTATCACTTTTTTTTAAACTTGTAAAACAAATGTTGTTGGGATTGACGTTGAGAGGCTGACTGTACGTTTAGCACGAAAATGGGAAACATGGTCGTATTATATCATTGTAATGGTATTACATTGTATAACAATCAGGCACTCGTCTTAGACGATAGTGCGCGTATTTGTATGTTCGATGAGAGTTCAATGCTTTTAACATATGTCACCATCAAGTAACTCGGCCACTTGTAATGGACCCTCGAATTTAGGTTTCAACTTAGTTTTATTACGTTCGTGGTTTAATCTATTAAAACATAGTCGCCTAGTTCAAAGTTATTTACTTTGGTTTTGCCTCTATAGAACCTAGCTTTCTCGATAGTGGCATTCGTGCTTATGGCCAGAGCCGCTTGCTCTCTAATCGTACTTAAGTGAATGTCGATATCTTCCGTGTCTTAAGTCATTAACTGCAATGACCTAGCAACCTTTCCTATCAAAAGTTCGAGAGGACTACCCTAGTGGTGGGATTAAAAGTACAATTGATGGCTAACTGTATTTCAGGCAACGCTGCTTGCCACGACTTTTGATTTCCTGTTTCTACAGCAGTAAGCATATTTTTTAAAGTTGACATAACACGTTCAACCTGTCCATTGGCGCAACTATTGCCAGTTGTAATAAGATGTAGGTAGACGTTGTGGGTCGTACTAAAGTTTTTGATCTCTTTGGCGGCCAAACGTCTACCTGGATCTGCTAAAATGCGTGTGGGGGCACAGAACAAAGAAAAACACGACTGTAGAGCTATTGTGGTACTTTTACTGTCAATCTTTAAGGAATGATGCAAGATCACATATTCAGTAAATGCGTATATTGTTACAAATACGTAGTCCTTAGTGTCCTTTTGTGTAAATCATCTATGTAAATAGTATGCAAGAGAGTAGTTAAATTTAGGATCGGATGTAATTTATTGCGATTGAATTGCAATCGCTATTGCGTTTTAGACAACCCAATGTACCCCAACAACAAATAAATCAACCCCAGAAAGTTTCAGACGTAAGTATGAGATCTGTAAATAAACCAGAGAAACCACAGTTTGTCTCTGAAGAGCTTTTTTACACCGAGAGGATTATTATCAGGTAACGCCTTATGAAAATAGCGAAGAACAAAATTTCGAGGAACAACAACCTTCTGACGACATTGGTAATACATGTGAAAATCAAATGATTAATGAAAATAAGGAGCAGGATTTTCACAATGTGAAACTCAAAGAAATAGACAAAAATATAGTAAAACTTAATTATCATTACAAAGATCATTTACCTTATATTGAAGTACCCGAATATAAAGGTAAGTTTCTTATAGATAAAGGAGCATCTCGCTGTATGATTTCTTCCGATGCTATTATCATACCCATAAAAATTTGGCGTTCGAAGAAAATCTTTTGAGCAGGAGAAGAAAGGACTGTGTGACTGAGTCATACCAAGTACGTACGAATTTTGCCCAAAGACAGTACATCTGTCAATCAACATATATGTACAAAAAGATAAACCGAATATTAGAAATATACCCCAAACAGCTACACATGTACAAAAGAAACAGGACGTTGCTAAACCGGAGCTGGATGAGCTGCTGAAGGAAGTCAGGTCGGTGCGTCAAATGATATCATTTGACGTCGCCTGCCTGGTGTTTCTTAATATTTTATTTTGTCGGATATCTGAATGAAGTTTATGCTTGGGATCACAAGATGGAGCCATTTTAAATACTGTTACTATTTTACGGTGATGTTTTTAATTAATGGTAACACCAACAGTTGGTGTCAGTACCAAGTGTCCAAACTCCAAAGTTATTCTAATTTGTTATTGTTATCTTTGTTATTTGATAATTGATATTTCATTTGTCTCGTGAGATTTATGGTGATGAAAGTGTGTAGTATTACTGATATTTTATATTAACTACCTGGATTGTTTCTGTATACCGACTCTTCTATTTGTGACTGACTGCAATTTCTAGGAACTTCGTAAAGAAATTCGTAAGTAACTTATCGTTTTATTGTCATGATATAAATATTAACAAACGAGATAATATGATATGAATAAAGTAAGTTAAAGAGAAGTTATTGTTTTGTAAAAATAATATTTATTTGGTTTCTTATCGAATTCTCAAAGAAAATACGCTATATTAATTACTATTCAAAATAATTATGGGATCAAACAAGTTGCATACATTTTAAAGTATTCTTAAATTACTACAGTGATAGTATAGTTATGTCTTTAGTGAATATAAATAAATATAAATTTAATCAAGTATTACAAATTTTCTAAACATAGAAAAGTAGTTCTTATTACTAGGTGGGAAACTTTTTAATAATAACGTAAATATTTGCAGGATCAGAAAAAGTTACAGTGCCCTTATTTCATAAACCAAATAAAAATATTGAGACATTCAACTTGTGGACAACATCTATTGGAGATTTTGTTTTTTCATTAGATTCTTAAACAGTTAGACAATATTTCAATAAATTTATTCCTTTTTAATAGGTGTAAATATTGTAATTAGATGATAAATGCTTATTTTGTAAAAATATGTGTTTCGACTTTTGTAGAAAATATTTTAATAAATAAAAGTGGAAAACGATGCTATTTTTTATTACACCTTAGAAAATGATCAAGTTCTAACTTGCATAGCCGCCGCTGCGTCACCCCGCGCCCCGATGCACGTGGCCTTGGCACATATTTTGACAAGTTGCGTGGCCTCTCTTTGCTCAAGTTTAATGCACGTTCAGAGGCAATAAATAAATTTTGTATGGGAAAAACTAAATTTTTAAAACTATTAATTTTAAAAAGTCGTAGAACAAATGTTGTTAGGATTGATGTAGAGGGGCTGCCTGCAAAAGGTGCTCAACTAATTACAAATAACCCTGTATATTGTTTAATTTGCACTTACGCGTATATTTTTAGGTATTTTTAGTAATACAAGCAATACATACATGCTGAAAGCTATGGTCCACTGCCAGGTGAAGCCTTCTTATACCGTGATCTAATATTCCTTTCATATAAAGTCCATCCTCCCAAGTTTAAGCTATATGTGGTTATGCGTCGTAGTTTTAAACATTTTAATAATAATGCGTTATACACGAGCTTAATGATATCGACTGGGATACGATTTGAACGTTTGAAGGAAAGTTAGATCTTTTTAAATCCTTCCTAACTCATCTTTTTGACAAGCACGCTTCGTTCCGTCCCATCAAGCTGAAACGTTTTCCTGCACCATGGCTGACCCAGGATATTAAAAATCTAATGTTAAAATCCAATAACTCTTAAACTATATACAAATTAAAAACCACAGTTGACAATCTCAAACAATACAAACAAATGCGTACCCATTGCAATAAGGTATGCAAAAACGCTCAGCGGCAGTACTTACATAGTACTATCATGAACAGTAATTCTGCTAGAAATTAGAGACTAATGAAATCTATATGAATATAGAATGAAAAATAAACCGAAACGGGCAGGGATTCGAACCCAGGGAATGAACGAATCAAGCATTCTATATGTGATCATTACTGAATAGGATTAGTTTACCTACTCCTACCTAACAAAAATTATCAACCAGCCCCTGACGTCATTTTAAATTTAACTTGCTAATCACGTATAAACTCTGGCAATAACATAGAAGCAATATTATGTTATATATAATAGAGCTATTATATTTTAATTTGGCAAAATAACAACATAGTTCCTTATAGATTTATAGGCATAATCACAAAAAAAATTACGAAAGAAATACTTACTGAGACCAAAAACACAACATCTGATCTTACTCCTAAACACCTCCCGACAGTAGCGGCTGATGAAAATTCCGTGATAGTGGCAACTTATCGTTGATTAATCTACCTATATTATTAATAATATATACGTGGAAAGTAATTACCATCTTTGTTGGTTGTGGAAGTAGAGGGCTTTTGGCAATAATTAGTTCCGTCAATAGATGACGTGTCAGCAGTTGATGGAAACTGCTAAACTGGAATAGAAACATTAAAATAATATTAATTTATGACACTGAGTTACTGTACCTCCCAGGTGTTTTATTGTTCTTCTAACATGTGCAGCTTTGGAAAAAAAAAGTAAAATGTTAAAGAAGGCTAGACAGCTATCGTATTTCGAGAAATGAACACGTCAAAATTTGAAACCTACCCTAGACCAGAGCGACAACTTTTATCTTCATCGCTAAAAAATCTAACTAAATAAAATAAATGATAAGAGGAAAGGATAAAAACATTAATCGATTATTTGTTTCCATGTAAATAATAATTATTGAAGATCTAATACAATAAAAATAATTTCAAAAGCGTATTAACCTCAACTAAATTGTTGATATTTTCATTAAGACGTTTTGTTTACTAAAAATGTTTATTAAAGCGACCGGTACTTATTAACTTTAGTTATTGCGCCATCAGGCTTGCATGTCCATGTTCCATTTGTACAAGATTTGTAAATGATGATGTATAATTGTATATGTTCTATTCAGTTCTATGTTTTATTGTCAGGTTCAGGTTTTCGTCAAAGTATTCTTTATATGCGTTTCAATTACTTTTCGTGAATTGTCCATCTTTAGCTGGTCTAAAAAGTAAGGTGGTATTTATTGTACCTATTACCTGTGTGTGAACTGTTGATATTCAAGTACTGGGGGTCCGACAATCCTTCGTAAGCAAGGAAATCTAGCAAGTCTGGTACTAATTAATTTGAGTCAGTATGCCAGTTTAAAGGTTAGCCTCTACTTAGTACATTTAATTTGTTTTTAAACTTGTGTTAGGAGTCGAGGGTGTTTATAAATAATTAGTAGCCATCAAATCCTTTTTTTTTTTAGCGTTGGAAAAATGCGTTACGCATCATCCCAGCGGCCAGGAAGGTGATGGCCGTGGGGGTATGTGGGACTACCCGGCAGCATAGAGGACGCTGCCATTTTTATGGCTACCCACTAAAAAACCAACGGTTGACCTCATCGCCTTACTGGGACGCCACGGGATCGCTTTCGCACTCACCGTGACGCCCCGGCGGAACCCCTTGCGAGGGGCCCCGATCAACTTAGGGACACCCTCACCTCGTAGGACTGTAATGGGCGGGAGAAGTCACCCCCCTCTCCCATCAAGGCACTACAGCTGGGAAAGGAGGTGCGGGCGTAATCTCGCCTCTTTCGACCCAGCCTACCCCGACGGAGCTTCAGAGGAGGCTGCCTCTCTGTCCCGCTCCGCGGCCTTCTTCGCGGCAATTACATGCTCGCAGAAGGAGGCCATAGTGACCCAGGACCTCTCGCTGTCGAGCATCGCGGAATCAACGCTCGGCAAAGAGAGGTCACTGCCAACCACGGCTATCAGCTCAGTACGCTGACGGTCCCAGGCAGCGCACTCCGCCAAGGTGTGATGAGCCCGTGGACACGGCTGTGACGAGCACAGTGGAGGCAGGAGGGGGCCGCCTCTCTGAGTGCAATCTTGTGCAGGTACTTACCGAAGCACCCATGCCCCATGAGCACCTGCACAAGACGGAACGTTAGAGTCCCGTGCCGCCGGCCCATCCAACGATCGAGGTGGGGGGAAACAGCCCCCATCGTCGCAAGACCGACCGACGGGATTCTAAGTCCCTACTCCACTGTCGGATCAGGGCTCGGTGAGCTAAAGCCCTGATCCGATCCGCCTCGAGCCTAACCCGCCCGACCCTGGCTTTCGCCCGGTGCCAATACACTCCGGCGAGGACCCGCGCCTGTAGCTCCCGGGGCGGATGGACCCGGTCTGAGAGACCCGGACCCACCTCCTCGAGATGTTGGACGAGACGGAGCCATCAAGTCCTATAAATTAGTAAACAAGTGTTATGTTTATGAATTATTGTGTCACACTCGTTTGAGAGCGGAAGCTCTGTAGGTGTGAATAGTTATTGTCGATGTGATCTTTGAGTACCTTATCTAGTCTTTTATTACTGTGCTTGATTGGTCGTGTGTCTTGGTTTTGTTACTAAATTAGTTTTAACGTTGTAACCTTAGAATTATATTTCGTGTTATATTATTATGTGAAATATGTAAATGTTGTAATGACTTTGAATCCTTTTTTTTTTAAAAAATCTATATGCTTTATAAAACTTGCCTATTTTTATTTCTGAACCTCAGCCTCCATTGGAAGATTTTGGGATTTCAATCATCTCCACATAGGAATCTATTACCAATGCTTTTAAATATTTTGTGAACAGTGCTTTCTTTAACGTGTGTTTTGGTGGGCAGTTAACGGCCGGTAATGTTATTAGTTATTAGTACCTTATTTGTCTGGTACGGTTATTGTACCTACTCACGGTCGCTTCTCAATACATTTTTAATAACAAATTATATATACGCCAAAATTTAATTACTGATATAATAATCAGCGACAGACATACCATAAATACAAGAAATAAAGATGAACTCGTAACGCCTTAATTTCGAGTTTTAAAAGTTAACAAATCCTTCATGGGCCTAACAATATAAAGAAGTTCCACAAGATATCTTAGACTTTACTTTTTTCAGTTTTGAATCTAAAATTAAAAGTATATTATTAAATAAATCTTATTACAACATTCAAGAGTTTCTGGTTGATCGAAATGTGGAACTTGGTTTATAGACTTATTTGCGGGAATGATGTGATAATGTATAAGCCAAACATTGTTAAATTTCATTTAAAAGAGCAACTGTTGAGTTTTTTGGTCAGCTCTTCTCAGCAGCATTTCGAGCTGGTGGTATCTTGCTTACTGACTGACTCTACTGACCAATTTATTGCAATCATTCACGATTTAAAAGTGCATGTAAATGCCTACTTGAATAAAGATATTTTTTTGGAATTTGAATTCAATAACATAAAATATATCAATGCAACAGGAAGAAGTCCCCTTTTAATAACTTCCGTAACTACATCAAATATATATTTATTTTTTTAAATTGTGCTTTCTAACATCTACAGAAAAATAAAAACATCGCTGCTTTAGCCGCCTATGTATAGTACCTCTCACCATAAATGCCAATACCGTCAGCATTTCTTCGATCGTGATTTCGTATCTTATTTCACCAATCCACATATCCTATCATAATGTTTGTCATAGGTTATTTTCTAATTTCCAATGTTCTATACCTAAATGTTAAAGTTATTTGATTATAAATAATAGATGGAACAATAAGACTGACAATAAAATAAAATAAAAAAATACTTGGTATTAATTGCCTTAAATATATTAGGGACTATGACTCTGATTCTACATTTAGCTTGTACTTGCTACACTATGCTGTAAGTCATTTTGTTAAGTGTTCTTTAGTGTAGGGAGAAGAAGAAGAAGAATGAAAATTTATGGAATTTATAACTCCTTTGGTTTGGTTTCATAATTGCAAGGGCAACATTTTTTTCGACAACAGTCATCCATTTTATTCATCTAGTACACTGTTTTATTTGCATTTCTAGATTCACGGTCGTTTTTGGTTATTAATCGTTATGTTAACTATTTCATTCTAATATGTATATAAAATGTTATTAGTTTAGAAATCACCACACTTATAGGAGTTATTGGAGGATCGTCACGATGAGTGTGAAAGCGATCCCGTGGCGTCCCATTGTAGCGTCGTGGGCAGCCGTTGGTTTTTTAATAGGGTGCCTTAAAAATGGCAGTCGCCGGGTGCCGCACATACCGCCCGGCCATCGCCTTCCTGGCCTGGGTGACGATGCGGAAACGCATTTTTCCAACGATAAAAAAAAAAGGAGTTATTGGAGGATAAATATGACGTGGAGTTGTATAATGAGGAATACAAACATCAAAATATAAACAGAAAAGTCGGTAAATATTTTAATATATATGACGGCGCAGCTAATGACATTTAATATGACGGCGCAGCTAATGACATGTAATATTCTCAGTCCTTGACGTCGGCAACAGGATGACATCTTGACAAATAAGAGCTGTCATTCTAGCGGAACGTCAGACAAGTGGCAGCGGGGCGGCCATCTTACACTTTTGAGGTGGCAACCGCCGGCGCACCACGTTCACGACGAATCGCTGGTTACCGACGCAATCCTTATTCGTTATTATTCGTATTTATGCTTGTTTGATTATTAGTACTCTTAGAAAGTTAATTCAGTGATTATTTTGTGAATCAAGAATTGCAAAGTGTAATTAAATAACATACAATCGTTTTAAGACTTTTTGTTAAATTACCCACATAAAATAACAAAGACAAAGAGTTATTGCAATATGGAGAATTCTGATAAGGGCTATCCTGATCCTATATCAGAAGTGGGATCGAACGAATATCAATCGGAGAACACACAATCAGCAGACGGTCTCGCAGCAACAAAATTACTTTCAAATATGGAGGAAATGTTATCCCGAATACTTGCGATGTCGCAACCGTCTACCGCTGTAAGCACTAATACTTTTAAACTTATTGAATTTGATCCTGATGATCTAGAGGCAGATATTGAGGGCTGGTGTAATGTCACCGAGATGATAGTGCAAGAAAAACGTCTTGAGGGTGTGGATTTGCTTATGGCACTGACGAAAGCGCTTAAGGGCCACGCTGCGACTTTCTTAACTAAAATAAACCTCAAAGAACTAAAATGGAGTGCTGTTAAAGAGACTTTGTTGGCAAGATTTGCTAAGCCCAAACTCATACAAGACCATTTTGATGACATTTTAAAATTTCAAATCAGTATTAAAGAAACCGCGTCCGAGTCTGCGTTGAGTTTATGGAACTTGATTGAACGTATACCAAAAGTTGAACTACCCGAAGAAGTTATTACAGGATTTGTAATATCTGTGTTATGCCAAAAGGACTATGTTATACGCAGAGAGTTGAATACACATGTGATTGATACTCGCGCTCAATTATTTCGGATTCTTGGTGGTATATCACTGAAGCGACGGTCAGATGTTAGTTTTGGAAATCAAGAACCTGACATAAAGCGGTCTCGGGTTGACCCGAGATTTCCTGGTAAGTGCCATTGGTGTGGGTTGTCTGGTCATAGACAAGCCGACTGTAGAAAACGAAAAGAAGATATCAACACTGCGAAAACCCAGGGTCAATCAAGCTCTGCACCTGCACGTAGTCAAGATAATGCAACTATTTCCTGTTACACGTGTGAAAAGCGTGGTCACGTTTCTACACTCTGTCCAGAAAAGAAGATCGGGGACAGGATTGAACGAAGGGAAGTCAATCTTTGCGAACATGGGCTTTCAAGATCTACCTTAGAGACATCTACCGGTGAGAAATTTCCATTTTTATTTGATAGTGGATCGTCGTGTTCTCTCTTGACTGATAGTGTCCGCGATCGGTTTCCGGGTATTGTACGCAATAATTTCGTTTATCTTACCGGGATAGGACGTAACGAAGTACAATGTACATCACAAGTATTGAGTACAGTAAAAATCGGTGATATCTCGGTTGACCTGGTATTCCATATCATACCTGATTCAGTCATTTCTATGCCAGTTGTTGTAGGTAGAGATATTTTAAATAAGGGTTTTTGCGTAACAATAGATGATGATAAACTTATATTCAGGACCAAAGAGCGCACGAACTTTTGCGAAACTAAGGCGGCAGGTTTTGATTTTTCTCTAATAGATACCGATTTGGAAAGAGAGGACAAAATGTTGCTTTTAAAAATAATTAGTAAATATTCAGAATATTTTATCGACAGTCAACCTACTAGGCGCGTTAAAACGGGGCAGTTAGAGATTAAATTGATAGATCCTCATAAAGTAGTTCGTAGATCGCCTTATCGCCTAGCCCCCGTAGAGAAAGAAATAGTCCGCGAAAAAGTACGACAACTGTTAGACGCAGGTATCGTTCGTGAGAGTTCTTCCCCTTTCGCTAGCCCAATACTCCTTGTGAAGAAAAAAGATAATACGAATAGAATGTGCTTCGACTACCGTGAGCTTAATTCAAACACACAACCAGAACATTATCCTTTGCCGCGCATTGAGGAGCAAATAGATCTACTAACTGGCGCTAATTATTTTTCTTCACTAGATATGGCCAGTGGGTTTCACCAAATTTTAATTCACCCTGATTCAATTCATATGACTGCATTCGTGACTCCGGAGGGCCAATACGAGTATCTCGCAATGCCCTTTGGCTTACGTAATGCACCATCAGTTTATCAGAGATACATCACAAAAGCACTTCATGACCTTAGTGATAGGCCCCTCATTTATATGGATGATGTTTTGTCTTATTCTCCTAATATCTCGCAAGGTTTAGAGCGTCTAGATAAAACGTTGAATGCACTTACTTCAACAGGTTTTTCATTTAATCTTCAAAAGTGTAAACTAATGAAACAGAAAATAGAGTATTTAGGTTATTCTTTGCAGTCTGACGAAATACGACCAAACCGTAAAATTCAGGCATTAATTGAGGCACCCCCACCAAGTACAGCCACACAAGTTCGTCAATTTCTAGGATTAGCGTCGTATTTTAGAAAAATTATATCCGGATTCACTAATATCGTTGGACCATTATATCCATTAACCAAAATAAAAGGACCTATTAATTGGACTGCCAAATGTGAAGAAATCCGTAGGAATGTAGTAAAAATATTAACTTCGAAACCAGTTCTTACGATTTTTAATCCAGAATTGCCTGTAGAGTTGCACACCGATGCTAGCGCTGAGGGTTACGGGGCTATACTAATACAAAGGAAAGATAACTCACCTCACGTCGTAGAGTACTTTGGTCGGCGTACATCTGAGGTCAAATCTCGCTACCACTCATACGAATTAGAGACCTTGGCTGTTGTACGGGCGGTGGAACATTTTCGTCATTATTTGTACGGCCGACGTTTTGTAGTTTACACAGATTGCAACTCGCTTAAAGCATCTAAGTCTAAGGTCGATCTGACGCCCCGTGTGCATTGTTGGTGGGCATTTCTACAAGCCTACGACTTTGATATTGTCTATCGCGAGGGTCGTAGTATGGAACATGCCGATTACTTTTCCCGTAATATTCAGCCAGATTTATCCGCATCTTCATCCAAAACACACGCCGTAAAATGTGTCCAGTTTGTTGAATTGCATCGAGGATGGCTGTCGGTTGAACAACAACGCGACAGCGAAATCCAAGATTTAATTAATAAGCATGGGAACAATGAATTCCCGGACTCCGTAGCACAAACGTACGATGTTAGGAACGGTATTTTATATAGGAAAGTTGAGCGCAACAAAACCACTTCTTGGTTACCGGTTGTTCCACGTTCTTTAATTTGGACACTTATTAACCACGTCCATAACGAAATTCAACACCTTGGCAGTGACAAAACTTTAGACAAACTGTATGAACAACACTGGTTTCCGCAAATGTCAAAATGCGTTCGTAAATTCATTGAGTCATGCATAGTTTGTAAAGCATCCAAGGGACCGTCGGGCGCGCAACCCATTCGGTTACATTCAATCCCGAAACTATCTACTCCATGGCACACCCTTCACATAGATTTCACCGGAAAACTTAGTGGTAAGACCGACCGGAAAGAGTATTGTTCAGTGATAATAGACGGGTTTACTAAATTTGTCCTGCTAGAACACACACTATCATTAAATGCTAATAGCGCAGTGCAAGCCCTATCAAAAGCCGTGCACCTTTTCGGGGCTCCTAAACGCATTATTGCTGATCAGGGTAGATGTTATGTTAGTAGTGAATTTAAAAACTTTTGTAATAATCATAAAATCGACCTGCATTTTATAGCAACTGGCATAAGTAGGGCAAACGGACAGGTTGAACGCGTAATGCAAACGCTAAAAACCTTGCTTATAATAGTCGAAAATGACCCAAATAAAACGTGGCGCGATGAGTTAGGAAGTATTCAGTTAGCACTCAATAGTACAAAATCAGCTATAACTAAGTACTCATGTTCGGCATACGTGCAAACTCTTTAGGTATATCTGAAATATCATACTCTGATCAACACCATACTCCAATAGATTTAGAGTGTGTTCGAAAAAATGCCTCGGATAATATAACAAAGGCAGCGGTAAGCTGACACTTTAAGATTTAATCGTGGTCGTTCCAACATTATACCATTCGCTCAGGGAGATTATGTTTTTATTAAAAATTGCGAAAGAAATCAAACGAAGTTAGATAGAAAGTTTAGGGGTCCGTTCGTTATAGCCTCCGTGTTGGGAACTGACCGATATGAACTTAAAAGTATAAGTGGTTCGCACCGCACTTACAAATACGCACATGAGTTTTTACGATCAGTACCTAAGGGGCACGCCGGGTTACTGGAAATCACTACGAGTCTATTGAATGATGACGAGGCCGAGACGGCGGCGGAAGATAGTCAACAAAATGATAAAAGTGATAACTTAGATATTAGAGATGAAACATTGGGTGTAGACTCCGCCACTGTCTCGGCTAATTCTACCACCCTAACCGCTGGTTCGGATACGCTCAGTGTGTATTCTGATCCTGAAACGTTAGATGTACAATGTGAGGTCGAAATTCATTCTCAAAATTGTTCATAACTAATAGGTATGTATGCTCTACTGTGGTGAGTTTTATCTTAAATAAATAATGTATGGAACTGGTCGAAAGGATAGTGTAGTCCGGTCCATGTCGTTTTTACGGCTGATCGAAGGAACACTCTCGTCCGGTCCATGTCTCCGATTATTGGGGTTGTACATTTAATTGGTCAAAGATATAGTGTCGTCCGGTCCTTGCTTGTGAGGCTGGTCGAAGGGACACACTTGTCAAATTTGAATTGTGTGAAATATGAGTAAAAAGACGTCATCCGGTCCTTTGCTGCAAAGGTCGAAGGGATACGTGCTTTCAAAACGTCATTTGTTCTGCTCTTATGATAATCTACTTTTTGTCAGGTTGAACGAGCAGAATAAAAACCAAGGAATAAAATTGCCTGTTTCAGAATAACGCCCGAGGACGGTCGAATGTCAGTCCGGCCGTGACGGCGCAGCTAATGACATTAAATATGACGGCGCAGCTAATGACATTTAATATTCTCAGTCCTTGACGTCGGCAACAGGATGACATCTTGACAAATAAGAGCTGTCATTCTAGCGGAACGTCAGACAAGTGGCAGCGGGGCGGCCATCTTACACTTTTGAGGTGGCAACCGCCGGCGAACCACGTTCACGACGAATCGCTAATTACCGACGCAATCCTTATTCGTTATTATTCGTATTTATGCTTGTTTGATTATTAGTACTCTTAGAAAGTTAATTCAGTGATTATTTTGTGAATCAAGAATTGCAAAGTGTAATTAAATAACATACAATCGTTTTAAGACTTTTTGTTAAATTACCCACATAAAATAACAAAGACAAAGAGTTATTGCAATATGAAGAATTCTGATAAGGGCTATCCTGATCCTATATATACAAATAAAGATAACTCGCCTGTTTTTACAATAGCCATAGTTAACAATAAAAATATATTAATAATTATATATACTTGAAAGTAATTACCTTCTTTGTTGGTAGTGGAAGAAGATGACATTTGGCAATAATTAGTTCCGTCAATGGATGATGTGTCAAAAGTTGATAAAAACTGGTAATCTGGAATAGAAATGTTAAAATAATATTAATTTATGCTATTGAGTTACTGCACCTTCCAGGTGTTTTATTGTTCTACTAACATGTGCAGCATTGTGTATATTTTATAAAATAGTCTATTGAAACAAAAGTAATATGTTCAATAAAATAGAAAACAAAGATATTATACCAGATGATTTATTGCTTCTTGCCGAGTTGCGCCGTTGTGAGTTCTTTGATAAAGTTCTTTAAGAATTTATTTACTGACGTTCCCAAAATGGGAATGGGAATTTCTTCTTCTTTGGTTTCATTTTTGCTTTGATGCGTTTTATCACCGAAGTCTAGGCAGGAATCGTATTTTGAGAAATTAACACGTCAAAATTAGAAACCAGACCCTAGACCAGAGCGATAGCTTTTATCTTTATCGCTGTAAAATCTAATAAAATAAAATAAATGATAAAAGGTGAGGATAAAAACAATAATAGATTAGTTGTTATTATGTAAACAATAATTATAGCAGATCTAATATACTAAAATTAATCTGAAAAGCGTGGTAATCTGATCTAAATTATTGATATTTTTATTGAGTGGAGTGGTGTATATTGAATGTATATTAAAGCGGACAGCTATTTACTTCTCATATCTAATACATTTGAAAAAAAATACAATCGTTATATGACAGATACTAAATATTTTTTGGAGATCATTTATTGATTTTAGTAAAATAAAATATATATAAAAACATCATTTTTATACTTGTTTCTACTCTTTTGTTATTCAACTTATGAACATCACTTACTAAAGCAAGACTCACGGTCTTCCTTTAGTAAGTTATATTCTTAAGTTCTACTTAAATATCTAGTGAGCGTAATATACATGTTTAGAAATAAAATAATACATTTTCTTTTTAGTACAAAACGCTTTTTTAAAGTGAATATAAAAAAAAATAGGATAGTGATTTTTGAAATACATTTCGTTGTAGTCGAGCTTGAATTTTTTTTGCACATTTCTATGTTGTTGTGGCTTAATAGGACTTTGCACATTTTAATATTTCATAAAATTTACAGTTTAAGTTTGATATTTGGTCAATTATGAATTTCCCACTCTTATCTTCCTTTATGGTTTTATTCTTGCATTGGTAAGTTCTATCACTGAGGTCTAGGCAACAATCGTACTTTAAGAAATGGAAACGTCAAAATACAAGACTTGCCGGACCACAGTGATATTTTTTATCTTCATCCCTAAAAAATATAACAAAGTATAAGGTGAGGATAGAAAGATTAATCGATTAGTTGTTATTATGTTGTACCGACTATAATAAAAGGAAAACGTATTATAGTCGATACGGTATACAGGCCACCATGGCTTAGTCCCTGAATTTTCTTCGATGCTCTTTTGGACACCTTTTGTTCTTTGACTAGCTATAACAATATATCCTTATTAGTTGATTTTAATATTAATGTTTTAGATAGATAAATTTCAAACTCAAAGTTCCCGAACGAATTTTTAACAGTTATGCAATAATATGAACGTTCTCCGACTTAATTTACCAATGGCAGTGAGAATTTAATAGATTTAATCTGCACGAATTTTCAAGGTATTGTAGTACAGGTGGACTACATTTGTACACTTAGTGACCACGCAATGCTCTCCTGTAGTATTGGTGTTAAAAAAAAAACAATACATATAGTAACAGAATACATTTTAGACAAACAAAAAACATTAAAACAAATGAATTTAATGAACTTATGAATAGGATCAGGTGGGATGAAATAGAAATTAGACATACTACTGACGAAATTGTTTATGACTTAAATTCTAATATTATGACGACCTTTGACACATTATCTCCGTTAAAAATAGCAAGTAACATACAACGTAAAGCTCATGATGAAAAGCGAGACGAGGCTCATATGAAAGCACGTAAAACAAAGCTGAATGGTCGTACCAGATTCAATTCAATTCAATAGAAAGCGCTATCTATAGGGAAAAGTGTGTATATTTCAAAGTATATATTAATAATAACTTAAATAATTCAATTTATTTTTGGAAAAATCTTAAACGTTACGTGACAGTTAGTAATAAAAAGAATTAGTTGCTACTTACCACTTAATCTCAGAAATGCCGAAATACAAAATGATTATTTTTTAAACGTACAATAAAATCCATTCATTCTGTTCCAACCTTAATTATAACTTGAATTATTGTAATAAATCGCTAATAAAAAATCACATTGAAGTCATATTAATAATATTGAAATTTGGTGAATTTACTTATTTAAATTAAAACTCTCATATCGGTCTTCTAAATCAGATTTATCTGAATCAAAGAGAATCAAAGTTCCTACATTGAAAGAAACTGCTAACCTAGAATAGAAACATTAAAATAATATTAATTTATGACACTGAGTTACTGTACCTTCCAGGTGTTTTATTATTCTTCTAACATGTGCAGCTTTGGAAAAAAAAGTAAAATGTTAAAGGAGGCTAGACAGCTATCGTATTTCGAAAAATGAACACGTCAAAATTTGAAACCTACCCTAGACCAGAACGACAAAATTTTATCTTCATCGCTTAAAAATCTAACTAAATAAAATAAATGATAAGAGGAGAGGATAAAAACAATAATCGATTATTTGTTACCATGTAAATAATAATTAGTGAAGATCTAATATAATAAAAATAATTTCAAAAGCGTATTAACCTCAACTAAATTGTTGATATTTTCATTAAGACGTTTTGTATACTAAAAATGTTTATTAAAGCGGCCGGTACTTATTAACTTTAGTTATTGCGCCGTCAGGCTTGCATGCGCATGTTCCATTTGTACAAGATTTGTAAATGACGATGTATAATTGAACATGTTATTTAGTTCTATGTTTTATCTATCTGTTCTGTCTATCTTTAGCTGGTCTAACAAGTATGGTGGTATTTATTATACCTATTACCTGTGTGTGTGTGTACTGTAGATATTCAAGTACTGGGGGTCCGACAATCCTTCGTAAGCAAGGAAATCTAGCAAGTCTGGTACTAATTAATTTGAGTCAGTATCCCAGTTTAAAGGTTAGCCTCTACTTAGTACATTTAATTTGTTTTTAAACTTGTGTTAGGAGTCGAGGGTGTTTATAAATAATTAGTAGCCATCAAGTCCTATAAATTAGTAAACAAGTGTTATGTTTATGAATTATTGTGTCACACTCGTTTGAGAGCGGAAGCTCTGTAGGTGTGAATAGTTATTGTCGATGTGATCTTTGAGTACCTTATCTGGTCTTTTATTACTATGCTTGATTGGTCGTTTTGTGTCTTAGTTTTGTTACTAAATTAGTTTTAACATTGTAACCTTAGAATTATATTTACTGTTATTAAATTATGTGAAATATGTAAATGTTGTAATGACTTTGAATCCTTTATTTAATAAAATTTCTATATGCTTTATAAAACTTGCTTATTTTTATTTCTGAACCTCAGCCTCCCTTGGAAGATTTTGAGATTTCAATCACCTCCACATACGAATCTATTACCAATGGTTTAAAAATACATTGTGAACAGTGCTTTCTTTAATGTGTGTTTTGGTGGGCAGTTAACGGCCGGTGATGTTAATAGTTATTAGTACCTTATTTGTCTGGTACGGTTATGTACCTACTTACGGTCGCTACTCAATACATTTTTAATAACAAATTATATATACGCCAAAATTTAATTACTGTTATAATAATCAGCGACAGACATACTATAAATACAAGAAATAAAGATGAACTCGTAACGCCTTAATTTCGACAAGTACAACATTCAAGAGTTTCTGGTTGATCGAAATGTAAAACTTGGTTTATAGACTTATTTGCGGGGATGATGTGATAATGTATAAGCCAAACATTGTTAAATTTCATTTAAAAGAGCAACTGTTGAGTTTTTTGGTTAGCTCCTTTCGGTAGAGCAGCATTTCGAGCTGGTGGTAGCTTGTTTACTGACTATCTCTACTAACCAATTTATTGCAATCATTCACGATTTAAAAGTGCATGTAAATGCCTACTTGAATAAAGATATTTTTTAGGAATTTGAATTCAATTACATAAAATATATCAATACAACAGGAAAAGGAACTTCCGTAACTACATCAAATATAAATTTATTTTTTTAAATTGTGCATTTTTAGCACCTACAGAAAAATAAAAACATCGCTGCTTTAGCCGCCTATGTATAGTACCTCTCACCATAAATGCCAATACCGTCAGTAGTTCGTCGATCGTGATTTCGTATCTTATTCATATATATAATGATAGGATTATCATAATGTTTGTCATAGGGTATTTTCTAATTTCCAATGTTCTATCTCTAAATGTCAAAGTTATTTCATTATAAATAATAGATGGAACCGTGAGATTGACAATAAAATAAAATAAAAAAAATACTTGGTATTAATTGCCTTAAATATATTAGAGACTATGACTCTGATTCTACATTTAGCTTGTACTTGCTACACTATGCTATAAGTCATCTTGTTAAGTGTTCTTTAGTGTAGGGAGAAGAAGAAGAAGAATGAAAAATTATGGAATTTATAACTCCTTTGGTTTTGTTTCATAATTGCAAGGCCAAAATTTTTTTCGACAACAGTCATCCATTTTATTCATCTAGTACACTGTTTTATTGCATTTCTAGATTCACGGTCGTTTTTGGTTATTAATCGTTATGTTAAATATATCATTCTAATATATAAAATGTTATTAGTTTAGAAATCACCACACTTATAGGAGTTATTGGAGGATAAATATGACGTGGAGTTGTATAATGAGGAATACAAACATAAAAATATAAACAGAAAAGTCAGTAAATATTTCAATATATACAAATAAAGATAACTCGCCTGTTTTTACAATAGCCATTGTTAACAATAAAAATATATTAATTAATTAAAAAAATATATATACTTGGAAAGTAATTACCTTCTTTGTTGGTAGTGGAAGAAGATGGCATTTGGCAATAATTAGTTCCGTCAATGGATGATGTGTCAAAAGTTGATAAAAACTGGTAATCTGGAATAGAAATGTTAAAATAATATTAATTTATGCTATTGAGTTACTGCACCTTCCAGGTGTTTTATTGTTCTACTAACATGTGCAGCATTGTGTATATTTTATAAAAGAGTCTATTGAAACAAAAGTAATATGTTCAATAAAATAGAAAACAAAGATATTATACCAGATGATTTATTGCTTCTTGCCGAGTTGCGCCGTTGTGAGTTCTTTGATAAAGTTCTTTAAGAATTTGTTTACTGACGTTCCCAAAATGGGAATGGGAATTTCTTCTTCTTTGGTTTCATTTTTGCTTTGATGCGTTTTATCACCGAAGTCTAGGCAGGAATCGTATTTTGAGAAATTAACACGTCAAAATTAGGAACCAGACCCTAGACCAGAGCGATAGCTTTTATCTTTATCGCTGTAAAATCTAATAAAATAAAATAAATGATAAAAGGTGAGGATAAAAACAATAATAGATTAGTTGTTATTATGTAAACAATAATTATAGCAGATCTAATATACTAAAATTAATCTGAAAAGCGTGTTAATCTGATCTAAATTATTGATATTTTTATTGAGTGGAGTGGTGTATATTGAATGTATATTAAAGCGGACAGCTATTTACTTCTCATATCTAATACATTTGAAAAAAAATACAATCGTTATATGACAGATACTAAATATTTTTTGGAGATCATTTATTGATTTTAGTAAAATAAAATATATATAAAAACATCATTTTTATACTTGTTTCTACTCTTTTGTTATTCAACTTATGAACATCACTTACTAAAGCAAGACTCACGGTCTTCCTTTAGTAAGTTATATTCTTAAGTTCTACTTAAATATCTAGTGAGCGTAATATACATGTTTAGAAATAAAATAATACATTTTCTTTTTAGTACAAAACACTTTTTTAAAGTGAATATAAAAAAAAATAGGATAGTGATTTTTGAAATACATTTCGTTGTAGTCGAGCTTGAATTTTTTTTGCACATTTCTATGTTGTTGTGGCTTAATAGGACTTTGCACATTTTAATATTTCATAAAATTTACAGTTTAAGTTTGATATTTGGTCAATTATGAATTTCCCACTCTTATCTTCCTTTATGGTTTTATTCTTGCATTGGTAAGTTCTATCACTGAGGTCTAGGCAACAATCGTACTTTAAGAAATGGAAACGTCAAAATACAAGACTTGCCGGACCACAGTGATATTTTTTATCTTCATCCCTAAAAAATATAACAAAGTATAAGGTGAGGATAGAAAGATTAATCGATTAGTTGTTATTATGTTGTACCGACTATAATAAAAGGAAAACGTATTATAGTCGATACGGTATACAGGCCACCATGGCTTAGTCCCTGAATTTTCTTCGATGCTCTTTTGGACACCTTTTGTTCTTTGACTAGCTATAACAATATATCCTTATTAGTTGATTTTAATATTAATGTTTTAGATAGATAAATTTCAAACTCAAAGTTCCCGAACGAATTTTTAACAGTTATGCAATAATATGAACGTTCTCCGACTTAATTTACCAATGGCAGTGAGAATTTAATAGATTTAATCTGCACGAATTTTCAAGGTATTGTAGTACAGGTGGACTACATTTGTACACTTAGTGACCACGCAATGCTCTCCTGTAGTATTGGTGTTAAAAAAAAAACAATACATATAGTAACAGAATACATTTTAGACAAACAAAAAACATTAAAACAAATGAATTTAATGAACTTATGAATAGGATCAGGTGGGATGAAATAGAAATTAGACATACTACTGACGAAATTGTTTATGACTTAAATTCTAATATTATGACGACCTTTGACACATTATCTCCGTTAAAAATAGCAAGTAACATACAACGTAAAGCTCATGATAAAAAGCGAGACGAGGCTCATATGAAAGCACGTAAAACAAAGCTGAATGGTCGTACCAGATTCAATTCAATTCAATAGAAAGCGCTATCTATAGGGAAAAGTGTGTATATTTCAAAGTATATATTAATAATAACTTAAATAATTCAATTTATTTTGGGAAAAATCTTAAACGTTACGTGACAGTTAGTAATAAAAAGAATTAGTTGCTACTTACCACTTAATCTCAGAAATGCCGAAATACAAAATGATTATTTTTTAAACGTACAATAAAATCCATTCATTCTGTTCCAACCTTAATTATAACTTGAATTATTGTAATAAATCGCTAATAAAAAATCACATTGAAGTCATATTAATAATATTGAAATTTGGTGAATTTACTTATTTAAATTAAAACTCTCATATCGGTCTTCTAAATCAGATTTATCTGAATCAAAGAGAATCAAAGTTCCTACATTGAAAGAAACTGCTAACCTAGAATAGAAACATTAAAATAATATTAATTTATGACACTGAGTTACTGTACCTTCCAGGTGTTTTATTATTCTTCTAACATGTGCAGCTTTGGAAAAAAAAGTAAAATGTTAGAGGAGGCTAGACAGCTATCGTATTTCGAAAAATGAACACGTCAAAATTTGAAACCTACCCTAGACCAGAGCGACAAAATTTTATCTTCATCGCTTAAAAATCTAACTAAATAAAATAAATGATAAGAGGAGAGGATAAAAACAATAATCGATTATTTGTTACCATGTAAATAATAATTAGTGAAGATCTAATATAATAAAAATAATTTCAAAAGCGTATTAACCTCAACTAAATTGTTGATATTTTCATTAAGACGTTTTGTATACTAAAAATGTTTATTAAAGCGGCCGGTACTTATTAACTTTAGTTATTGCGCCGTCAGGCTTGCATGCGCATGTTCCATTTGTACAAGATTTGTAAATGACGATGTATAATTGAACATGTTATTTAGTTCTATGTTTTATCTATCTGTTCTGTCTATCTTTAGCTGGTCTAACAAGTATGGTGGTATTTATTATACCTATTACCTGTGTGTGTGTGTACTGTAGATATTCAAGTACTGGGGGTCCGACAATCCTTCGTAAGCAAGGAAATCTAGCAAGTCTGGTACTAATTAATTTGAGTCAGTATCCCAGTTTAAAGGTTAGCCTCTACTTAGTACATTTAATTTGTTTTTAAACTTGTGTTAGGAGTCGAGGGTGTTTATAAATAATTAGTAGCCATCAAGTCCTATAAATTAGTAAACAAGTGTTATGTTTATGAATTATTGTGTCACACTCGTTTGAGAGCGGAAGCTCTGTAGGTGTGAATAGTTATTGTCGATGTGATCTTTGAGTACCTTATCTGGTCTTTTATTACTATGCTTGATTGGTCGTTTTGTGTCTTAGTTTTGTTACTAAATTAGTTTTAACATTGTAACCTTAGAATTATATTTACTGTTATTAAATTATGTGAAATATGTAAATGTTGTAATGACTTTGAATCCTTTATTTAATAAAATTTCTATATGCTTTATAAAACTTGCTTATTTTTATTTCTGAACCTCAGCCTCCCTTGGAAGATTTTGAGATTTCAATCACCTCCACATACGAATCTATTACCAATGGTTTAAAAATACATTGTGAACAGTGCTTTCTTTAATGTGTGTTTTGGTGGGCAGTTAACGGCCGGTGATGTTAATAGTTATTAGTACCTTATTTGTCTGGTACGGTTATGTACCTACTTACGGTCGCTACTCAATACATTTTTAATAACAAATTATATATACGCCAAAATTTAATTACTGTTATAATAATCAGCGACAGACATACTATAAATACAAGAAATAAAGATGAACTCGTAACGCCTTAATTTCGACAAGTACAACATTCAAGAGTTTCTGGTTGATCGAAATGTAAAACTTGGTTTATAGACTTATTTGCGGGGATGATGTGATAATGTATAAGCCAAACATTGTTAAATTTCATTTAAAAGAGCAACTGTTGAGTTTTTTGGTTAGCTCCTTTCGGTAGAGCAGCATTTCGAGCTGGTGGTAGCTTGCTTACTGACTATCTCTACTAACCAATTTATTGCAATCATTCACGATTTAAAAGTGCATGTAAATGCCTACTTGAATAAAGATATTTTTTAGGAATTTGAATTCAATTACATAAAATATATCAATACAACAGGAAAAGGAACTTCCGTAACTACATCAAATATAAATTTATTTTTTTAAATTGTGCATTTTTAGCACCTACAGAAAAATAAAAACATCGCTGCTTTAGCCGCCTATGTATAGTACCTCTCACCATAAATGCCAATACCGTCAGTAGTTCGTCGATCGTGATTTCGTATCTTATTCATATATATAATGATAGGATTATCATAATGTTTGTCATAGGGTATTTTCTAATTTCCAATGTTCTATCTCTAAATGTCAAAGTTATTTCATTATAAATAATAGATGGAACCGTGAGATTGACAATAAAATAAAATAAAAAAAATACTTGGTATTAATTGCCTTAAATATATTAGAGACTATGACTCTGATTCTACATTTAGCTTGTACTTGCTACACTATGCTATAAGTCATCTTGTTAAGTGTTCTTTAGTGTAGGGAGAAGAAGAAGAAGAATGAAAAATTATGGAATTTATAACTCCTTTGGTTTTGTTTCATAATTGCAAGGCCAAAATTTTTTTCGACAACAGTCATCCATTTTATTCATCTAGTACACTGTTTTATTGCATTTCTAGATTCACGGTCGTTTTTGGTTATTAATCGTTATGTTAAATATATCATTCTAATATATAAAATGTTATTAGTTTAGAAATCACCACACTTATAGGAGTTATTGGAGGATAAATATGACGTGGAGTTGTATAATGAGGAATACAAACATAAAAATATAAACAGAAAAGTCGGTAAATATTTCAATATATACAAATAAAGATAACTCGCCTGTTTTTACAATAGCCATTGTTAACAATAAAAATATATTAATTAATTAAAAAAATATATATACTTGGAAAGTAATTACCTTCTTTGTTGGTAGTGGAAGAAGATGGCATTTGGCAATAATTAGTTCCGTCAATGGATGATGTGTCAAAAGTTGATAAAAACTGGTAATCTGGAATAGAAATGTTAAAATAATATTAATTTATGCTATTGAGTTACTGCACCTTCCAGGTGTTTTATTGTTCTACTAACATGTGCAGCATTGTGTATATTTTATAAAATAGTCTATTGAAACAAAAGTAATATGTTCAATAAAATAGAAAACAAAGATATTATACCAGATGATTTATTGCTTCTTGCCGAGTTGCGCCGTTGTGAGTTCTTTGATAAAGTTCTTTAAGAATTTATTTACTGACGTTCCCAAAATGGGAATGGGAATTTCTTCTTCTTTGGTTTCATTTTTGCTTTGATGCGTTTTATCACCGAAGTCTAGGCAGGAATCGTATTTTGAGAAATTAACACGTCAAAATTAGAAACCAGACCCTAGACCAGAGCGATAGCTTTTATCTTTATCGCTGTAAAATCTAATAAAATAAAATAAATGATAAAAGGTGAGGATAAAAACAATAATAGATTAGTTGTTATTATGTAAACAATAATTATAGCAGATCTAATATACTAAAATTAATCTGAAAAGCGTGTTAATCTGATCTAAATTATTGATATTTTTATTGAGTGGAGTGGTGTATATTGAATGTATATTAAAGCGGACAGCTATTTACTTCTCATATCTAATACATTTGAAAAAAAATACAATCGTTATATGACAGATACTAAATATTTTTTGGAGATCATTTATTGATTTTAGTAAAATAAAATATATATAAAAACATCATTTTTATACTTGTTTCTACTCTTTTGTTATTCAACTTATGAACATCACTTACTAAAGCAAGACTCACGGTCTTCCTTTAGTAAGTTATATTCTTAAGTTCTACTTAAATATCTAGTGAGCGTAATATACATGTTTAGAAATAAAATAATACATTTTCTTTTTAGTACAAAACACTTTTTTAAAGTGAATATAAAAAAAAATAGGATAGTGATTTTTGAAATACATTTCGTTGTAGTCGAGCTTGAATTTTTTTTGCACATTTCTATGTTGTTGTGGCTTAATAGGACTTTGCACATTTTAATATTTCATAAAATTTACAGTTTAAGTTTGATATTTGGTCAATTATGAATTTCCCACTCTTATCTTCCTTTATGGTTTTATTCTTGCATTGGTAAGTTCTATCACTGAGGTCTAGGCAACAATCGTACTTTAAGAAATGGAAACGTCAAAATACAAGACTTGCCGGACCACAGTGATATTTTTTATCTTCATCCCTAAAAAATATAACAAAGTATAAGGTGAGGATAGAAAGATTAATCGATTAGTTGTTATTATGTTGTACCGACTATAATAAAAGGAAAACGTATTATAGTCGATACGGTATACAGGCCACCATGGCTTAGTCCCTGAATTTTCTTCGATGCTCTTTTGGACACCTTTTGTTCTTTGACTAGCTATAACAATATATCCTTATTAGTTGATTTTAATATTAATGTTTTAGATAGATAAATTTCAAACTCAAAGTTCCCGAACGAATTTTTAACAGTTATGCAATAATATGAACGTTCTCCGACTTAATTTACCAATGGCAGTGAGAATTTAATAGATTTAATCTGCACGAATTTTCAAGGTATTGTAGTACAGGTGGACTACATTTGTACACTTAGTGACCACGCAATGCTCTCCTGTAGTATTGGTGTTAAAAAAAAAACAATACATATAGTAACAGAATACATTTTAGACAAACAAAAAACATTAAAACAAATGAATTTAATGAACTTATGAATAGGATCAGGTGGGATGAAATAGAAATTAGACATACTACTGACGAAATTGTTTATGACTTAAATTCTAATATTATGACGACCTTTGACACATTATCTCCGTTAAAAATAGCAAGTAACATACAACGTAAAGCTCATGATGAAAAGCGAGACGAGGCTCATATGAAAGCACGTAAAACAAAGCTGAATGGTCGTACCAGATTCAATTCAATTCAATAGAAAGCGCTATCTATAGGGAAAAGTGTGTATATTTCAAAGTATATATTAATAATAACTTAAATAATTCAATTTATTTTTGGAAAAATCTTAAACGTTACGTGACAGTTAGTAATAAAAAGAATTAGTTGCTACTTACCACTTAATCTCAGAAATGCCGAAATACAAAATGATTATTTTTTAAACGTACAATAAAATCCATTCATTCTGTTCCAACCTTAATTATAACTTGAATTATTGTAATAAATCGCTAATAAAAAATCACATTGAAGTCATATTAATAATATTGAAATTTGGTGAATTTACTTATTTAAATTAAAACTCTCATATCGGTCTTCTAAATCAGATTTATCTGAATCAAAGAGAATCAAAGTTCCTACATTGAAAGAAACTGCTAACCTAGAATAGAAACATTAAAATAATATTAATTTATGACACTGAGTTACTGTACCTTCCAGGTGTTTTATTATTCTTCTAACATGTGCAGCTTTGGAAAAAAAAGTAAAATGTTAGAGGAGGCTAGACAGCTATCGTATTTCGAAAAATGAACACGTCAAAATTTGAAACCTACCCTAGACCAGAGCGACAAAATTTTATCTTCATCGCTTAAAAATCTAACTAAATAAAATAAATGATAAGAGGAGAGGATAAAAACAATAATCGATTATTTGTTACCATGTAAATAATAATTAGTGAAGATCTAATATAATAAAAATAATTTCAAAAGCGTATTAACCTCAACTAAATTGTTGATATTTTCATTAAGACGTTTTGTATACTAAAAATGTTTATTAAAGCGGCCGGTACTTATTAACTTTAGTTATTGCGCCGTCAGGCTTGCATGCGCATGTTCCATTTGTACAAGATTTGTAAATGACGATGTATAATTGAACATGTTATTTAGTTCTATGTTTTATCTATCTGTTCTGTCTATCTTTAGCTGGTCTAACAAGTATGGTGGTATTTATTATACCTATTACCTGTGTGTGTGTGTACTGTAGATATTCAAGTACTGGGGGTCCGACAATCCTTCGTAAGCAAGGAAATCTAGCAAGTCTGGTACTAATTAATTTGAGTCAGTATCCCAGTTTAAAGGTTAGCCTCTACTTAGTACATTTAATTTGTTTTTAAACTTGTGTTAGGAGTCGAGGGTGTTTATAAATAATTAGTAGCCATCAAGTCCTATAAATTAGTAAACAAGTGTTATGTTTATGAATTATTGTGTCACACTCGTTTGAGAGCGGAAGCTCTGTAGGTGTGAATAGTTATTGTCGATGTGATCTTTGAGTACCTTATCTGGTCTTTTATTACTATGCTTGATTGGTCGTTTTGTGTCTTAGTTTTGTTACTAAATTAGTTTTAACATTGTAACCTTAGAATTATATTTACTGTTATTAAATTATGTGAAATATGTAAATGTTGTAATGACTTTGAATCCTTTATTTAATAAAATTTCTATATGCTTTATAAAACTTGCTTATTTTTATTTCTGAACCTCAGCCTCCCTTGGAAGATTTTGAGATTTCAATCACCTCCACATACGAATCTATTACCAATGGTTTAAAAATACATTGTGAACAGTGCTTTCTTTAATGTGTGTTTTGGTGGGCAGTTAACGGCCGGTGATGTTAATAGTTATTAGTACCTTATTTGTCTGGTACGGTTATGTACCTACTTACGGTCGCTACTCAATACATTTTTAATAACAAATTATATATACGCCAAAATTTAATTACTGTTATAATAATCAGCGACAGACATACTATAAATACAAGAAATAAAGATGAACTCGTAACGCCTTAATTTCGACAAGTACAACATTCAAGAGTTTCTGGTTGATCGAAATGTAAAACTTGGTTTATAGACTTATTTGCGGGGATGATGTGATAATGTATAAGCCAAACATTGTTAAATTTCATTTAAAAGAGCAACTGTTGAGTTTTTTGGTTAGCTCCTTTCGGTAGAGCAGCATTTCGAGCTGGTGGTAGCTTGTTTACTGACTATCTCTACTAACCAATTTATTGCAATCATTCACGATTTAAAAGTGCGTGTAAATGCCTACTTGAATAAAGATATTTTTTAGGAATTTGAATTCAATTACATAAAATATATCAATACAACAGGAAAAGGAACTTCCGTAACTACATCAAATATAAATTTATTTTTTTAAATTGTGCATTTTTAGCACCTACAGAAAAATAAAAACATCGCTGCTTTAGCCGCCTATGTATAGTACCTCTCACCATAAATGCCAATACCGTCAGTAGTTCGTCGATCGTGATTTCGTATCTTATTCATATATATAATGATAGGATTATCATAATGTTTGTCATAGGGTATTTTCTAATTTCCAATGTTCTATCTCTAAATGTCAAAGTTATTTCATTATAAATAATAGATGGAACCGTGAGATTGACAATAAAATAAAATAAAAAAAATACTTGGTATTAATTGCCTTAAATATATTAGAGACTATGACTCTGATTCTACATTTAGCTTGTACTTGCTACACTATGCTATAAGTCATCTTGTTAAGTGTTCTTTAGTGTAGGGAGAAGAAGAAGAAGAATGAAAATCTTTTTCCCTAAAAAATATAACAAAGTATAAGGTGAGGATAGAAAGATTAATCGATTAGTTGTTATTATGTTGTACCGACTATAATAAAAGGAAAACGTATTATAATCGGTACGGCATACAGGCCACCATGGCTTAGTCCCTGAATTTTCTTCGATGCTTTTTTGGACACCTTTTGTTCTTTGACTAGCTATAACAATATATTCTTATTAGGTGATTTTAATATTAATGTTTTAGATAGATAAATTTCAAACTCAAAGTTCCCAAACGAATTTTTAACAGTTATGCAATAATATGAACGTTCTCCGACTTACTTTACCAATGACAGTGAGAATTTAATAGATTTAATCTGCATGAATTTTCAAGGTATTGCTGTACAGGTGGACTACATTTGTACACTTAGTGACCACGCAATGCTCTCCTGTAGTATTAGTGATGCAAAAAAAACAATACATACAGTAACAGAATACATTTTAGACAAACAAAAAACATTAAAACGAATGAATTTATCGAACTTATGAACGTCAAACGTGTGAAAGGTCAGGTGGGATGAAATAGAAAGTAGACGAAATTGTTTATGACTTAAATTCTAATATTATGACGATCTTTGACACATTATCTCCGTTAAAAGTACGATCATTTAAATACATCGGATACTCGTGGATAACATATAACGTAAAGCTCATGATGAAAAGCGAGACGAGGCTCATATGAAAGCACGTAAAACAAAGCTGAATGATCATATCAGATTTTATAGAAACTTGAAACGTTCAATAGAAAGCGCTATCTATAGGGAAAAGTGTGTATATTTCCAAATATATATTAATAATAACTTAAATAATAATTCAATTTATTTTTGGAAAAATCTTAAACCTTACGTGAAAGTTAATAATAAAAAGAATCAGTTGAAATGCCGAAACACTAAATGGTTATTTTATAAACGTACCGACATAAACAGAAGCTTCTATAATATCACATTCCATGAGTCCAATTGAAAATTTGCTACTTAATTTAAAATAAAATTAAATATTATTATCGTCTCAACTATGTTTAAGGAATTGAAGTCCAATGCCATAGGGTGTAATGGTATTACCCTGGAAATGTTGTCAACATCACTTCCTTACATATTAGATACCACGACCACCTTAATTAATAAATCTATACAGAACAACACGTTTCTAACTATGTGGAAAAAAGCGATAGTTCGTCCTATTTCAAAAGTAGACAATCCATTATTTCTAAAAGATCTGAGACCTGTAAATAAACTGCCATGTATGTCCAAAGTTTTAGAAAGAATAGTATATAAAATAGTATAGCTAGCAAATTATATTGAGGCTAATAAATTTGTACCAGACAAACAATCCGGGTTTCGTAAGTATGATGGTACCGTAACATCGCTTATGGACATAGTAGATGACATACTATGTTTTTAGAAAAAGGTGAAGGTACAATTCTAATACTATTAGATTACTCGAGAGCATTTGAAACGATAAATATAAAATTGATGCTTTCCAAATTTCATTAATATGGACTTCCCGCAGATACTATAAAATGGTTTGACAGTTAGTTAAATGGTAGATCACAAATAGTTGAGACTCGAAACCAAGACAGACCTGTTATCAATCAAAATCTCATCTAGCTAACGGAGATGTACCCAAGTGATCGATATTAGGACGATTATTATTTATATTCTACTAGTATACCCAGCCTGCCTTGCTGGGCTTAATTTAAAGATATATTTAATCGAAATACTTAAACAAAAATATATTACCTACATAAATGTAACCACTACAACAATAATAACTGTTGTAGTTATAACTGAGCTCAAATACATCTTACATAATTATGCGCTCAATTAATCTAAAGATTGTCTGAAATTTCCATTCATTGAAATCAAAACATACAAACAAAACTGAAAACTCAAAACTCAGTCATGTGACATATTATTGAAATATGTTGTACATAAAGGAACTGGGAGTTACAATTTATTTTTTATTACTCTCCAATTATTTGATTAGTTATATTAAAAGACCACCTATTATCTTCAAATGCTTTATCAGCAAAACTGTATGGCTTTATTAAACTGAATTCTTTCGACATTGTAATTATTACTAGTTTCAATTTAATATTATTATTATTACTAAAATCACTTTGGGTATAAATATTATAAAAAGTTGAAAAGATAAAATTTAATTTTAAAATAATATTTAGCGACTCCTACCACAATAAAGTCCTTTCCAAAAGCATAATATGAGAAAATTTAATTGTTATTTTTTATAATTAATTAAAAAGATAAAATAATTGTTAGTGACAAATATAAATGATAGATAGACTATTATTATTATAATATAAAATTGACTTGATATTTAATTAATATTAAGTTAAACTCATTTTTTCAGCTGTAAAAAACCGATTGAACTCTTTTGTTTTAATTGACTAATAAAAATGACAAAAATAGGTTACGTCGATAGAGCTTAGAGGCTATTAAATATGTTATGTACAGTATCGGTTATTAATACAAATTATTTATACGGTTATTTAGAAGTAATCTTACTTATGAATTATTATATATAAAATTTAATTTAGTTAATTAAAAATATATTAACTCACAATAAAAACAAAATAAAATGACAAATACGACTTATTTCGTCAAAAAAGCCACATACAATAGTCCGTCTGAAAAAGATGAATTTTGTAAATTCAACGATTGACCTTGTGATTTGTTGATTGTTGTTGCAAAGGCAAGACGCAAAGGAAACTAGAGTCGTTTGAATTCGTAGGGTGAATCATAAGAGATCATCGTTTTCGTGGAATCAGTACGTCCTCACCTTTGAATCTTCTACCGATAATTGTCGTTTCGATTAAATTTGGTGACAATTTTTTAATCGTCAATCCAGTTCTGTTGTATAACTTAAGTTAATTTAAGTTTTGAATGCGCATTATCGGTGACCAAATTTTCAATTTTAATAAGTGCGATGACATTCCGGACGGTTCTAAAGAATTTAAAAATTCAACTGGATTATTGACAGATTGTTCTTCGTCCATTATGGTATCGATGGCAATTTTAATTTATTCGTTCATTAAGTTTCTTAACATCATCAGTTTTTCTGCTAATATTGCACGTGCGTACAGCCAGGCCGGATTTTTATAGTAAGTTGCTAAATTTGGAAGTACCTTGACGACAATAGCTTCAATGTTTGGTAGCATTTGACAGAAGTTCTGTGGATCTCATTTGTCACCTTATCGATTCGATTCGATCGATTTTGCCATTGCCTATGTCTATAAGTTGTTGCCTTTCCCCATGCCATAATTTTTGCTAATATTGCAAGTTGGTGTTTCGGTTTGATTCAAATATAATGGAAGTTTAAGTACTGAATGTGCAGTGTGTCCACCGTCCAGGAGTGTTGATGCGATGATGCCACTGCGAGTGCAATCTCATTCTGCATTCGAACAGATGCCAATATCAAACTAATGAGGCATGTTTTGCCTGTTCCGCCTGGTGCGTCGAGGAAAAAAAGGCCGCCTGTGTTTTTGGTAACATGTTGCATGATTTTGTTGTAAGCATTTTATGGATCAGCGATCTATAATTTTACATGAGTTTTCACGTAATGTTGTTTTTTTTCCACATGGAAGTGATATTCCGTATTGAGATTACTGTCTTTGATAATGTTCCTTATCAATGCTGGCATTCCTAGTTGACTAAGGACTATTATTGGATATACATATATCCTCAATCAGCAGTAAAGCTTGATTGAAAATATCGTCGGAGTACTTCTGGTTAGAATCAGTTACACGTGATTGCCTCAGAATATCTTCACTGAGATTAACCCGATGTGTATTCCACAGTTCTTGTGGATTCGACGGCGTGCAGGTTGTTAAAATGATCGCAAACAAAGTGCAAATTTGTTTCGGGTATCTCATAAGTGTATGCCTCGGTAAGTGTTGTGTTCCAATGCTGATCATTTTCAAGCAGGCCTAATCTGAAACACGCTTCCCGATAAGTCTCGCATTCATTACAATTGATGGTTTTCAAAGCCGTAAATTATGTTGGGCCTTTAATTGTATGCAATAAGAATCGTAAATAAAAACATTCAGTATTATTTGGATGGACAGTGTAGACACGCCCTAGAGCATGAGAGGAACGAATACCAGCATACTCTGGAAAAATTGTGACATTATTTCTCCTCATGAACTCCTCCTCTTTTTGGATGCGTTCCATATGTAATATTTGGGAACTTCCGGATATAATAAAGTCATGGCGAATGTGTCGGTGAAACATAATTCGAAAAAAGCGGTGAGAGTAGTGTGCGACGATTGCTCAGCTCTAACTTCTGCCGTTGATCGGTAAAATAAACACGCTGAATCGCTGAATCTAAATGAACCGCCAAATATTGAACTATTGGAAATCATGAATGCTAAATGAAAATATGCGCCAAACCGCTTCATTGCTGCTGATATAGCGTTCCATCTGATATTAATCAATTACGTTTTATTAGCAAGCCCAAATACTGACATGTCACTCACTGCCTTTGTTGACGTATTTGCAAATATATTTGCATGACTACAGTATTACAGCACTCAACATTGATGTGAGCATCGAACATCTGTGAAAGTAGCGGTGAATAGGGCACAATCCACCTGTTGTCGATGACAACAATTACGTTGCGTATTTTTAGCGTAGTAGTGAGTCCACCGTCTTCGGGCTTTCTTCGCATGTATACAGGATATCCATCACCTCCAGTTTGAGTTTCTTGGATCATATTACGTGGGTAGCGTTTTATACACTTACCAACTTTCAGGCATGGGGAATTTCCGTTAAGTTCGCCGCAAGGCCCATGGACCATGTGCTTTCGTATTGTTTCAAATATAACTACATCTTCTTTAGGATTCGGTAGCTCAGCGGAAATCACATCATCCTTTTTAGTAAGCGCAATTTTTTGTTTTATGAGCTTGTGGCAGGCCTCTCTTTTGCCATTCAATTGAAAACAACCATTGAGTTTCGCCAAATACATAATTTTTGGTAATGACATCTATTAATTTTATTAATTTGTGTTTAAATACTCGCGCGAGTAGATTGTGTCTATGTGTAGAATTTTGTCCGGGTTTTAACTGGTCAGTGATATCTTTCCATGTTGGATTACACGTGAAAGTAATAAATAGGTCCGGTCGTTCATACTTGCGCACGTAAGTCATGGTATCTTGAGCATACTCGTTCATATGTCGAGGACTGCCCGTATATGATGCTCGTAAAAACACCATTTGGCCAATATTTGCAGCATTCTCATCATTAGCAATTGCATCACGTAATTGAATATATTCCTCGGCGCGTAACTTTAATTGACTAATCGGAATAAAAGGGAGACGTTCACTTTCAATTTTAGCGTACATGTCAACTATAAATGATGTAAAGGTTCTAATCCTTATTGTAATTGTTTAATTACAATAAGGATTAGAATTAAGATTATATATATATATATATATATATATATATATATATATATATATATATATATATATATATATATATATATTTTTTTTTTTTTTTTTTTTAAGCCGAATGATACCTTCGATGCAGTGAAGTAGATCAACATCGATCCTTAAAATATATTTACATGGTCGGAGGACGATTGTCTTGCACTTAATCCGAATAAAACTAAATAAAAATCAAGTAAAAAGCCAGGGATTAAAATTTATAACGTGAAAATAGAACGGGTTAGGGAAGCCGAAAATCTTGGTATTGTAATGGACGAAAATCTTAGATTCGATTCGAATCTCACATTTTGAAATCGGTCCAAATTGTGGATGTTTTAAATAAGCAGCCACTAAAGTCTGGAAAGATACTCCACGGCTCCACTAATAATTTTAGTATTTATTTATACTTTGTATAAACACATTCCTCTCACAAAACAAAAAATAACTACGTTAAAAAAACCGACTTTAAAACTAAAAACTAAAAAAAAATATGAAGATTTAATATTTTTTACATACTATCTATTATTTATATGTCCTATTTACTAATAGGTTTGAAGTCGGTGCCAAGCCTTAAACAAATAATAATATTTAACCGCTTAAATGAATAGGAGCAAATTAATACAATGAAATGCCTACTTTAATGATTAAGATACGTAAATAAACATAATAGAAAGCAATTAAATCTTAATATTATAAGCAGTTCAATCAATACGAAGAATAGTGAAAAAAAAACAAAATTATAGTAGTAGTCTCTGTAAAAATACTCTTCGAAGCACAATTTCACGTTCTTGTGAGACTATTAAAGATCATGAAAAACGTTGGTTGGCCATGAAGGCATATATGAGAACGCGATTACGTCAAGAAACTCTTCATCAGCTTAATTCTAGACTCGGTAAGATCCAAGAACGTCTTGCGAATGAGTGTTTTGAGTAGAGAATTAATAGACTTGGCTTCTTTAATGAGCGTCTGGCCAACGAGTCAGCCGAGCAGAGGACTCATAGACTTGGTCTCCTTAATGAGCGCTTAGAGAACGAGTCGACTGATCAGAGGGCTCAAAGATAAGAAGTGATAGGAAAACGTACAGCAACCAAGTCCGCTCAGCAACGTTCAATGAATGAGTGTAGTTTTATAACCACCATAAATCAATATGTTGAAGTGCCATGTACAGTCTGTAAGAAATTATCCTACTTATTACTTTTGAATATGTAAAATTAGTGGGTATAATTTAAAAAAATGATGAACCGTTGGATTCCAATAAACGCTCATTCTACATTTTTTAGTATCCATTCAACATTTTATTACAAATTTTGAAATTAAACAAATTATTAAACTTACTTGATATTTTTGTTTGTGGCTGCACTATTGCTGCAATGTACACATGGACGGTCACTGATAATCGGCGATGGATTTCGGTGGACGCTAGGCGTCCTTCGGTTTCAGCATAGGCTGAACTCAGTTCTTCCTTTTTGTGTCCGTACACTGCTGTGTGAAAGGTTATTGTTATATATATATATATATATATATATATATATATATATATATATTATTTTCACATTTTTTTATACATATAACTAACAATTACAATTACATAAAACTTACAATTATGTATATATATATATATATATATATATGTTGTATTTAATAAAATAATCTCTTACCCCGGTCTGCGTTCGATTTACTTTGTGACCTTAACAAAAAAGTTAGTCACTAATGCTATATATAGTAACATAGTCCTCAGTCGTATTCAATATCTTCACTGGTATTTTACCGTATACTGGTTCTACTAACGAACACGCTAAGTTAACTCCATCTTTTAACTCTGCGAATGAAATAATATATATATATATATATATATATATATATATATATATATATATATATATATATATATATATATATATATATATATATATATATATATATATAATTGTAAGTTTTATGTAATTGTAATTGTTAGTTATATGTATAAAAAAATGTGAAAATAATGTCATATTTGAAAAAATTGGGATCCTTATTCAATGAACACTTGTTCTGATTATAAAAATTGGTACACTTTTTGAAATTTTTATTTAAGTAAAAACCAAAGATCTTAAAAATTATTTTTATCAGTCCCTTGTAATAATAATAAGAACAATCTCCTAAACAGACTTTATTTTTTTATGCATTCTAACACTTTGAGCTGAACAACAATCTGATATGATAGACTAATTATCTGAGAGTTTGAACAAACCCTACTTATAAATATTCGCTCATTTTTAAGCTCAGCGATAGAAATTAGATTAAAGGAATGATTGAAGTAAGAACTACCGACAATTTAAAAATTTAAAAACGTAATATTTTACTAAAATATTTTTTATATGTTGTACTTTCACTTCCAAACTATCTCACCTAAGCCTATCTTAACCTAGGTAGGTTTGTCGTGCTTCTTAAGGTCATCGAGAATAAATATTTTTTTCAAAGAAAGTTATATTCTTCAAAAATGAAAAACAGCAATTTTGAAACGATTTTATTTGGCTCTTTTTTATCTAAGTATCCCTTATTAAAACCTAAGAAAAATCTTATTTTTTTTCTGCAATTTTTGTATGATTTGAAGACAAAAAAAAAATGATTGTATTAAAATAATTATTCTTACCACAGTCCAGTTTACTTTGCTTGGCCTTTTCCATAGTTTCAAACAGAACTTTTTATAGCGCCAAAAAATATTTAATTAGAACTTTGATACTTCTAATTGAATACATTCTTAAGTCGAGCAATCTCAAAACGAATATATATATATATATATATATATATATATATATATATATATATATATACATATATATTTTAGATTTATTAGTACCGATCACAATAATAAGTGACGCGTTAGATCGACCTGAAAACTGCTACTGAAGTGAGCCTGGAGTCTAGGGTTGCTGGGAGGCTAGGGGGAGGAACGCAAATGCAACTTGTATCCGCCCAATTTCCGCCACTTAGTGATTAAATATCATTTGATTATATATTAATATGTTTATTTATTCTGTTGAATTTTTTCCTTTTATTTATTCTAGGTTTAACGGCTACTAGCAGGTTGATATTTATGTATTTTATATAAGCTTGTAAATATTTAATTTTCCTGGCAGTTTCATCTCTTATGCTAAATACCTACTATAATAAGATGATAAGACGAAGCTTCTTAGCAATCCATGGATTCACCGTGCGGGTGCCGGGCCCATCGTGTTGCAAGGAGAGGAGTGCAAACAGTGCCTGGGACTTGCGACCCAGGAGTAGGTTTAAGGGGCCCCTTGTGCGCAGAAACGCTCACCTTCACCCTCCACACTCCTCTCCCTACCTAACCAAATTTGGAAAGAACCTACTAATGCCGCCTTTGAAATACGTTCTAGAAATGAACCGATGCTTGTTCTCAAAAGGCCAAGGTCTTTAAGTAGGCTATAGAGAGATTTTGCTGTTATACCTCTCGCTCCCATTTCTACCTCGTACAAACTAACTATAAATTTATTCCTGATCAGTTCGTTGGTTAGTTCGTAATACTTATTGAGCTTGAATGTGTGATCCCTTGGGATGTTTGTTTCCCAAGGAACAGTAAGCTCCACAAGTATCACGCGCCTCAGATGTTTCGAATACAAGAATAAGTCCGGTCTGGATGACGAAACACCAACATCCCCAGGGATTTTGTAATGCTTTTCATACGTGACCATCATGAGAATCCAATCAGGAGCCGCGCCTAATATTGAATAAGGCTTCGCTTTTGATTTTTTGGAGGAGAAGGCTCCTTCCTTTTACGAATTCTATAGATCGTTTGGTGGTTGTTATACCCTTCCGCGCTCTTGCTACTGAAAGACTAACCGCTTCCCGTACAATTTCTAATACCTTGTCGTGGCGACGCGAGTATTGACCTTTATCTAGAAGTACCCTACACCCTACTAATAGGTGTTTCGCGGTTCCTATTGCCTCCTCACAGATGTTGCAAGACTTTTCGGTGGCTTTGCCCCATCTTACTAAATTACTTTGATCTGGGAGAGTCATTTGGAATGCATTAAGATAGAATTTTAATAATGCTGGGGACCAATCATAAATTAAGGTGCGCCACTTCAAAGCTAGTGGAATACAAAAATCTCCTATGGTCGCCCATTCGTTTTGAATTTCTAGTCTCATCGCGTGGAGTCGGTAATTATCGTTTTCGACTTGTCGAATAAAAGATTTTGTTATGTCTAAGTATTGAACTTTCCTACTTGATCCTAACCCTACTTTATTTGTTTGAGCACCTATCATAATTTTTTTATGGAATCGAAGTCGTGACTCGAGCTCTGAGGCAACTTTGTCTTTTGGGAGAGAAGTTACAGTATCATCTTTAGATTTTCCGATGATATGTCTTTTGGTAACTCTTAGATGTTTTTTTTTTTTTTTTTTTTATATATAATCTAGGGCAATGCTTGACTACATTCCACCTGATGGTAAGTGGAATGTAGTCTAAGGTGGTAAGGCGCATTACCCTAGCAGCCTATTCACTCTTCTCTTGAATGTATCCACATTGTATTCTTTCGGAAATACCGACGCAGGCAAGCTGTTCCAATCCTTTGCTGTACGCAGTAAAAAAGACGAAGCAAAGCGCTTCGTTCGGACAGGTGGAATGTCCACAACAAAAGGATGGATTCCTGCCGTGCGTCGGAAAGTCCGATGATGGAAGGGGGCCGGGGGAATTAGATCGTGTAATTCCGATCGTCTCGTGTGTTTGTAGAGCTCCGATGGTTTCTTTAATTTTAATCCAAAATTGTTTCAGTCTCTAAATAAGGTTGAAGAGTCCGCTGAGTGCGCTAACCCGAGCCATAACTTTAATGTCTTTATGACGCTTGCAACTAACTTTAACAAAAGGGTTTTATTAATATCATAAACGAGGAAAGGCCAATTTAGACGTGATGTTAAAAAATTATCGTAAGTCCAAGATTTTTTGACGTTACTTATTGGTTGGTTGTCTACCTTTTTGAGATCATTTAAAAAGCTATCGACTATTACATCCAACGATGGAGTAAGGCCTTGGTAATCGATTTTTTACCTAAAAATTTAAACGGAGCTGCTTCCGTAACCGTACTAACGCACTGACCGCCTATTATAAGACCCGGATCGTAAGAGGTATATTTGGTATTCTGTCTGCCCAGACACAGACTAAAACATTTACTTGGTTTTGTCCTCAATCCGCCCGTCCACGTACAGAAATCCTCAACTACATTTAAAAGTACCTGACATTTTGTTTCGGATTGCGAGATCATCTGCTAGCTTTTGCTAGTATGGATTCTGTGTATTTGTTCTTTAACTTAAACCGATATCCCCACTTTTTTTAATTTCTAATTAATTTGTCTATTAAAATATTAATAACTATAATTATAATTGTGCCAAATCTATGTAATTTTTTTTTATTATATAAAAAAGTAAAAAATCTTTAAAATTATATGATGATAGTTAAAAATTATATTATTTCTTTACATTTGTATTATAATATCATTGTTTTACTACAAAATTTTTGATACAATTTTGTATAAATAAATATAATAAAAATAAAAATTTGGTATATGGACTACATATTAACATAACATTTTTTTGAGCTATGTTTTCCATCTTTTTTTGGGTCTTCCATTTTTACGTGCGTTATTGTTACAAGCTGCTAGTCATTTTCTTATTTAGCTCAAAGTTTATTTTTGTTGAGGTTTGTATTCCTCGTTTGTAAAAGATAATAATCTGGGACATAAATAGTTCTTTAACTATCAATCTCTTTAGATTATATTTTTAAAACGATTCTCTTACTTATCGTAAGAACAATGCTATAATAGCTACTTTTGTATTTTTTGCTGATGATACCTGGCTTTTTTAAAGTTTGCTCCTTAAGTGTTTGTTATAACTGACTGACTCAACCATTTTCTTAGATATAACTTGAGAAAAAAATCTCCAGTGGATTTCCCATCTTTCAACACTTGCAGGCAAACTGAACTCGGACGTCTTTGTAATTAAAAAAAGAAAGACAATCCACAGACCATATATATGCGGCCCGACTCAAATATATATGAGCTATTTTGTCTTACAGTATTTTACAATGACGTGCTGTCGAAATTAACTCCAATTTTATTTTTCATTTATGTTTATTTATGTAGAGTTATGCAGGCTATTTATGACTTGAAAGGTAGGGATTCCCTGAGAGATGTTTTTAAAGAATTTTTTATTCTTACGGTCGCTTCTCTATACATTTTAATAACGCCAAAATTTTAATACTTATATAAAAAACAGCGACAGACAAAACAGACAAGACAGATAAATATAAGAAATAAAGACATATAAGTAACACCTTCATTTAAGACTTTAAAAGTTAACAATTCTTTTATGAATGTGAGCATACATATAAAGTATTATAAAGTTCAACAAGATGTTTTAGATCTTCCTTTTCATAGTTTTAAATCTAAAATTAAAAGTTTTTCATTAAATAAACCTTATTATAACATTCAAGAGTTTCTGGTTGATCGAATTGTGGAATTTGGGTTATTGAACCATTTGCAGGGATGAGGTGATAACGTTTAAGTCAAACATTGTTAAATATCATTTAAAAGAGCAACTGTTGCGTTTCTGGCCACCTCTTCTCAGCAGAACAGCATGCTGTGCTGGTAGTAGCTTACTTACGGACTGACTCTTCTGAACAATTTATTGCAGTCATTGACGATTCAAAAATGCGTGTAACTTAACCTACTTGAATAAAGATAATTTGAATTTGTAAATTTTGCCTACCAAAAGATTGCCGAGTTCTGCTAAGTAGTCTAGAAAATTGGCCAACAGTTCTGTCCAATAGTTATTATGGAGTGTATTGAAAATTAAGGTAAATATTGTAAGAACCCTAAAATTATACATTATTTGCAAACCCGCCCCGATGTTGTAACTTTATACTTACAATCTAGAAGAAGATATGTTCTAGATCAGAACTGTCAATCACAAAAAGTCATGATATATGTATAGATAGATCTAAAGCATAAATAATAAAAAGAATAAATTATAAAATATTTGAGACACCACATGCGATTTAAACCCGACAAGAAACATATTGTTTGCGGATATTGTTTGCGGATATTATTCGCGGATATTATTCATCCTGTAAGAGGAAATCTAAAATTCACACATCCTAGTTTATTACCCCAATGTTCTGAATAAGCTTTGGTGTTTACAAATTTTCAATTCAGTTGTAGGTACAAGTTATAAAATATTACAGCATAGAAAAATATAATGTTCTTAATAATTATGTAAGATATCTAATTAATTTAGAATTAGATATCATCAATAAATAATACTTCTAAATGTATAGTAATTTAAATAATTAAGTTTAGTAAATACCTAATGATTTTAAAAATAACATATCTAATATCTATTATTCAAAATGTATTTGAATTAATTTTGATATTATATTATGTCGAACAATAAATATAAATTAAGCATCTGACTAATATATAATCACAACTTCGAACTTTACGTGATACACGAATTATAAGAGACTAAATAGTTTTTAACTCCTTAATTCTGACAATAATTTAGTTGCTGAAGGTATAACTGAATTTCGTAAGGTGGGTGTGGGCGCCGGATGCCCAACCTTTTTCCCTTTCTATGTCTTGACCTAATTCACTTGTGTTCCTCCCACTTCCTTAAGGACGCGTTTACAAAACTGATAGGTAGCAACTGTAAATGTAAATGAAACAACTTTGATACTTTCGATATATAATTATTTATATATATACCATTTATAAATATAATAAATTGCTACTCGTATATAGCAATTTATTATATTTATAAATAATATATGTATATGTATATATATATATGTATACATATATTATTTATAAAAATTTAAATGGTAAATACATCGGAATTCACATGTTTTAATTCATAAGTTTTTAAACATACAACAGTAACGCCACCTACGTAATTAATTATAGAATGTTATTTAGTATATACTGTTAAATGTTTTAAGAATTAGAAGCCATAGGATATATTAACATAATGTTTAATCTTTTATTAAATATTAGAACTTATTATAAGGTATAAATAATACCGTCTGTAAGTTGGTTATGAAATTGTAAATTACCCTCACCTAAATATTATAGTGTTAAAATAAATATTATAGTGTTAAAATATTATAAAACGAGTTGTATGGGGTGCTCTTGTCCATTATATAACAAGTTATTGGATATTAAACATTGAAGTGCAAGTGCTGTGTACCTATTAATGAAACAAGTCCTAACAAGTCAGAAGTGTTCGATAGTTGTAGTATTGCGCGCCGCGTGTCGGAATCCACCGTTCTGTCTAAGAATGCTGAGGAAAATAGAGCGCTGCCACTGCCGATGAACGCCACGAAAATGAGAGACAACGTTAAAGTTACTATGGGCCTTCTATGAGTTCTGCTGTATTAATCTCAAGCTACAAGGTGTAGATTTAAAATAATATAGCAGGTAGTTATGTATTGGCAAACAACGAAGTTATTAAAAAAATATTTATTTATTAAAAATACAAGTTTACTGGATTAAATCTACAACAAGACTGATTTAATTATTATAATTAATTATAATTACAAACAATGATAAATGCCGACTCAGGAGACTGATGCAATCGGGAATCACTGCTTATGCTGTGATAACTCCTCCGTCCTTCAGAGAGAAGCTGATCTTACAGCTTCCACTAGTGTCCTCACTAGTTGGTGTCGCCTGCGGGTATTCCTTTTTTTTTCTGGTGGCTGTTATATATTGATACAGCTCCCATGATGCTGCGCTGATCAGGAACAGATACAGGATGATAATCGTCCAGCTTGGGGTTGACATAAGTGTGGGCCAGTCTCTGCCGGGGCGTCACGGTGAGTGCGAAAGCGATCCCCTGGCGTCCCATTGTAGCGATGAGGGCAGCCGTTGGTTTTTAGTGGGGTGCCTTAAAAATGGCAGTCGCCAAGTGCCGCACATACCGCCCGGCCATCGCCTTTCTGGCCTGGGTGACGATGCGGAAACGCATTTTTCCAAAGATTAAAAAAAAAAAGTGTGGGCCAGTCTGCGACGTCATCTTTTTTTTTTTATATGATCTAGGGCAATGCTTGACTACATTCCACCTGATGGTAAGTGGAATGTAGTCTTAGGTGGTAAGGCGCATTCCCCTAGCAACCTATTCACTCTTCTCCTGAATGTGACCACATTGTATTCGGTCGGAAATACCGACGCAGGCAAGCTGTTCCAATCCTTTGCTGTACGCAGTAAAAATGAGGAAGCAAAGCGCTTCGTTCGAACAGGTGGAATGTCCACAACAAAAGGATGAAAACCTGCCGTGCGTCGGGACGTCCGGTGATGGAAGAGGGACGGGGGAATTAAATTGTGTAATGCCTGCGCACACTCACCAAAATGTATCCTATAGAATACTGAGAGGCTAGCAATTCTACGCCTGTGCTCAAGGCTTTGGAGGTCAGCTTCGACCAATTCGTGATCGCCTATAAGCCTCTTTGCTCGCCTCTCAATTGAGTCTAGAACCGCAAGATGAGACTTTGCGGCACCAGCAAATATGTGGCCACAGTACTCTACACACGACCGGATCTATGCTTTGTATAAAACAAGAAGCTGTCCCGGTCTAAAGTGCTGCCGAACCTTCGCAAGAACGGCAAGCTTTGCTGCTGCTGCTCTTGCTCTGGACTCAATGAACCGACCCAAGTTGAGGTTCGAGGAAATCTCTAAGCCTAACAACTGAAGCCGGTCACTGTATTCCAAGGATACATTCTGGAAAGTAGGAGCCAATGTGAAAGGGCTCCTTTTGGCGGTGAATAGACACGTCTGCGTTTTGGTGGCGTTGAACTTGACAAGATTGGCATTGCTCCATGCGGAGACTGCCTGAAGTTTGTCATTCAAACGTTGCATCATGGCTTCTCTTTCAGACTGTACTTGATCTCGACTAGCCCGAGTACTCGGCAGATATCTTTCTACAACTGTGCTGTCGTCTGCATACCCATAGATACCGGGCTTCAACAGATCATTAATGTGCAGCAGAAAAAGAGTTGCAGAAAGAACGGACCCCTGAGGCACTCCGGCATTTATTGTCAAGGGTTCCGAGGAACACCCGTCGACAACTACTCGGAGATCTCTGGCTCAGAAAGTCCGTTACCCAGCCGATCAGACCAGGAGATATACCGTACGCTGAAAGCTTGCTTATAAGGCTCGCATGCCAGACCCTGTCAAATGCTCTCGAGACGTCCAGAGAGACCGCGACCGCTTCTCCGTTCTTCTCGATGGCCTCGCCTAAAATGTGAGTAGCATACACTAGGAGGTCCCCAGCAGACCTATTACGGCGAAACCCGTACTGTCGGTCACCGAGGAGATCGTTACCTTCTAGATATGCTAGTAGGCGCGAGTTCAATACACGCTCCATAATCTTGCAGATTATGGAGGTGATTGAAATCGGTCTGTAATTGACAGGGTCGGCACGGCTGCCTTTTTTGGGCACGGGTTGCACATTAGCAAGCTTCCAGGATTTCGGCACTATTCCAGTCATGAAAGAGAGGCGATACAGACGTGTCAGTACAGGAGACAACTCAGCTGCGCATGTCTTGAGCAGAATGGCTGGTATAACATCAGGACCACTGACTTTATTCACATCTAAACGACACAATGTTCTCCATACCTCTTTGTTAGTGATGCGGATTTCAGGCATCGAAATACCGCAGTGAGGAAGATGTGCTGGAGAAGCATTGCCAGTGTCTAGATGCGAATTATCAGCAAACAGAGAAGCAAGTACATTCGCTTTCTCTGTTGCTGTGTGGGCCAGGGATCCATCCGGCTTCAGCAGAGCAGGCAGTGAGGGTTGGCAGAAATTCGACTCGATCGCTTTCGCAAGAGACCAGAAAGCTCGACTGCCTGTTGGTCTGACAGAAAGCTTTTCGCCATTCTTAGCGATTCGATCGAGACGAGCCATCCGCAATGCATTTTTGTAGGACTTGGCAGCTTGGTTAAAGGCTCTCTTCTTCAAACTTACATCCGGAGTTTTGCGGCTTCGAGCATCAGCCCAAATGAGATATGCCGAATGTTTTCGGTCTTGAGCATGACCACATTCAGCATTAAACCATGGGCGAGCTTTGCCACCGATGGGTACGTCAGCAAAAGGAATAAAATACTCCATTGCCTGATGCACCACATCGGTTATAGCATCCGCGCAACTCGACGGATCCAAAGAAGAGAAGCAGACCTGCAGCCAAGGATAAGACGCAAAAAAGTACCGCATCTCATCCCAATCTGCTGACTTGTATTTCCATACTCGCCTAACACCATGAGGTTCGAAAGCTGGTGGGGAATATGTAAACACAGATTTCACCAGACAGTGATCGGAGGTTCCCAAGGGAGAGGTAACCTCAACACGATACCTGTCCGGTTCAGTTGTCAGTAGAAGGTCCAGGCAATTGGCTGTATGGCCTACCACATCTGGTACCCTTGTCGCTTGCTTCACCAGCTGAAAGAGGTCCAAGGACAACGCAAAGTTCCACGCTTCTCTTCTTATTAATGTCAGTATCGCGTAATCGCTTGCCAAAAGACTCAGAAATTTCAAATTTTAATTTTCGGGTTCTTATCAGCTCTTGCATCACTTATATCTCGTTGCGGGGTTCTCCTAAACGTCTTAATAATGCATTTTTTAATTTTAAGCCACGATTCTAAGTTTTCTTCGTATGCTATCGCCTCTATAGCTGCACCACTTAATTTACTTTTAATAACTCTTAATAATGTGGGGTGGCTACTACCCGGTGCTTCCAATTTGCTAAGGACATTTTCAACCTCTCTTATATAAAAATCAAGTAATTTTTTATTGCCGTCATATCGCGGAATTAAAACTACGACGAGTTTAAAATGGGGTGAATCTATTACCGACATACTGATATTTTCTATATTCAAAATTAAAAAAAAGAAAAAAAAAATGTAATAAAAATTATATAATAAAATAACTTTGCACACTAATAATTACAATTGCAGTATCGTGTTGCAGTTACATATTATCAGTGGAACATTGTTAAAGAAACAAAGAATGAAATTCTAAATCTAAAGAATGCCCGTTCGATTTTAATTAGATTTAATTTGATTGAAATTACGAAATTAACTAGGTTTATCGCGATTTTTGCTTTAAACACTTTATATTACCAAAATATATGGTATATTACTAAGACTAAAGAATGCCCGTTCGATTTTAGAAATACACAAACTTTCAAACTAAACTAGGTTTATCGCAATTTTAGCTTTAAAAACTCTTTAACATTAATAATATATATATACTAAGACAGGAAATAGAGCAGGAACTTGGTTTATTAGCGAGAGTACTCACCACAACAGTATCTGCATCTCCCGTCAAGTCTTGAGTCTTGTCTCCCGTCGACTCGACGACTCTACTACGACTCTACTACGACTCTACTCGTTACCACGGCCATTGCATTACGGCCGAAGCTTCGAGAGTCGAGGTAAATACTTCGATTAAAATAGTACGCGATTAAGTCCCATTTACAGTATAAAAAAAATATGGATACCAAGTTTCAAAGCTTTTAAGACCCAGTTGTAGGTTTAGGAAGGCATTTTTTTAAAATTGCTTTTAATAAGTTATGTCAGTATTTTTGATCAAGATTTAGCCGTTAATCTCTTTAAGTGGACGTGGTGAACACGAGCTGAACATTCTCAATGAAGGGATAATATTCGGTTTACCAATTGTTACAATAAAAATTATACAAAACTGATAATTAAAACATTTGTTAAATAGCTCCTTAAAAAACGACAACATAAAAAAGTATATATCAGTGCCAAATAATTGAAATACACCTAATATTAAACAAGACGAAAAGGTATAACGTTAGATATCATAATGTTCTTTTTAACCCCCGACTAAAAAGAGGGGTGTTATAAGTTTGACCTGGCGATCTGTGTATCTGTGTATCTATCTGTCTGTGGCAAATTTGCGGCCAAACGTGTGGACGGATTTGAATGCGGTTTTTTTTTTATTGAAAGCTATGCTCGTCGAAATGGTTCTTATCCATGTTCGATTGAAATAGAAATAGTCGTCTCCAAGATATTGACGTTTTATTCGTGCGGGGGAGAGGTTCCTATGCAATAATTAGCTGTTCCCAGCGGCTTCGCCCGCGCTATATAGGAAAAAAGCCTTTTTATGGTTTTTACACTTACTTAATGAGGTAAAGTACTTTATTAGGGAGAGTTAATGAAAAGCAAGGAACAAGGGAACAATATAAAAACATTTGATGTGTGCATTCTGCCAGTTCTTACGTATGGATGTGAAACTTGGTCAGTAAATCTACAAGACAGGGAAAAACTTTCAAGATGTCAACGTGCAATGGAAAGAAGCATATTAGGTATAAAGAGAAGGGATAGAATCAGGAACACGGACATTAGAATAAAAACAAAACTCACAGACATAGTAGCTCAAATAGACAAGCAAAAATGGAGATGGACTGGACACATATTGCGTCACCCGATTGACAAGTGGAGTAAGCAGGTTACTGTTTGGCACCCAAGAGATGGCGAAAGAAACAGGGATCGTCAAGTCAAGAGATGGGAAGATGACTTAAAGCTGACAGCTGGACCACTCTGGTCGAGAGTGGCCAGAGATAGGGTGCACTGGAAGGAATTGGAGTAGACCTATGCCAATAGGCACACCGAACTTAGGGATATTTTATAACTCTTTTTAAACTACTTACTCTGTTAAATTAATATTCTAAGTTCTGGAATAATGAAGGCTCATATTATTATTATTATTATTATTATTATATATATATGAAACCTACCTATCTACCTACCCATATGAAAAAGTCTTGAATCATGTTACTTAATACATTTATAATTTATTACATTGTCGAAACATTCACGTGGATTATTAAATATATTATATATATATATATATATATATATTATTAAATTATATTAAATATATAATAGATATTTATTAAATATATAATATATATTTTGGCATAGGTATATATGTATATATGTATTTCTCGTATTAAATATAACCTTTGTACATCATAATGTAGGATTCTAATGCTAAAAGATTTTTTTTTAAATCGGTCCCGTAGTTTCGGAGTCTATTCAATTCAAACAAACAAACAAATCTTTCCTCTTTATAATATTATTATTTTTTTTATTTATTTATACATAGGAAAACATACAGCATATAGAATTACACAAAAAAATACACATTTCAAGTAGTCATTATGCCAACAAAGTTTCCACTTGTAAATTAAATCGGAAGTGAACATTATCGCAAAATATTTATACAAAAAAAAACTTATTTTAGGAAAGGGAAATACAATATTGAAGAACAATTTAAGCGATTATAAAAACAAAATAAACTTAAAACATAAAAAAAAATCATATAAAGAAAGATGATCCTGACAAAAGGTTATTTTTTATTTTTAAACAAAGATATAAATCTATTAAATTTGTTGCTGAACAAGTCGATGTGATTATATTTTTTGTTACATGCCTTACATGCTCTTGTAATAAAACGATTGCTACGGTAATTGGTTCTACAAGGAGGAATATAAAAAGTGTCGTGAAGACGTGCACATAAGCGGGGACAAACACGTGATATTTTACTTAACAAATAAGACGAATCAATTAAATTATTTAGAATTTTAAATAGAAAACTTTGATCTTTATTGTATCTTCGCGTTTGTAATGTTAAAAATGTCGAGGAAGATGTACCAAATTTGAGATGCAACCTTCTAAGAAATTCGTTTTGTATATTTTCAAGAGAAGCGATATATTTACCATAATTAGGATTCCAAACAGTAGATGCATATTCCAAATAAGATCTCAGATATGAATTATACAAAATAATATATGTTTTGGGATTTTTAAAGTCTTTTATCTGCCGTGATATAAAACCTAACATCTGATAAGCTTTAAGTGATTTTTTTTCAATATGGTTATCGAACATAAGTCGATTGTAAAGATATACTCTAAGATCCTTAACCTCAGTAACCCTTCTTAAATTAGTTTTCAACAATGAGTAATCATACAAATTAGTAATTTTTTCCTTGAAAAAGAAATTGTGCAACACTTTTCTAAGTTCAAATATAAGCTATTTGATGTACTGTACCGCTCAAAATTGTTCAAGTCTTTTTGCAGGTCAATATAATCATGACTGTTTTTGATAATTTTGAATATTTTTATATCATCAGCATACATAAGTATCTGAGAGATTTTGAAACATGTCATTATATCATCAATGAATATATTAAATAGTAAGAGGCCAAGGTGAGAGCTCTGGGGCACTCCTGATGTTATTGGGACAAAAGTGAATGTAAATCCTTTCACTGCAACTGCCTGAGTTCTGTCCCTGGGGTAAGATGTAAGCCACCGGAGCAAATCACCGTGTACACCAATGTATTTCAACTTATTTTGTAGTAAACAGTGAGAAACTTTTTCAAATGCTTTGGAAAAATCTGTGTACACTACATCTACCTGGTAACCTTATTCCATGGCTTTTAAATCGATATCTACAAATTCACAAAGATTTGATTCTGTTGATCGCTTGTTAACAAATCCATGTTGTTTGCTTGTGAGCAAGGGCTTAAATAGTGGAAACATTGTATCAAAAACATTTTTTTCAAAAATTTTTGGTATTATGGATAATTTAGTAATTCCACGATAACTTTTAATATCTTTTTTATCGCCTTTTTTAAAAATTAGAGTTATTAAAGATTTCTTCCATTGAGCTGGCATACAGCCAGTCTATAATGATTTAGCGAAAAGAATCGTTAAAGGAATGCAGAATGTTTTACTACAATGCTTCATAAATATAGGATGGATACTATCAGCACCACCAACCTTAGAAATGTCCAGGTCATGCAAATAATGCTCAACTTTTTCTTTAGTAATCCCAACCGTATTTATTAATGTTTGATAATGGTTATCATTTCGACTTTGCGAAATAACTAGGGCTTCATGAGTCTCAAAAACTGAAAGAAAGTAATTATTAAACATCTCGAAAATTTTTTGAAAATCTGAGCTAACCTCAGAGTTCAAGTACATAGTGTCCTCTAAGTTATTGCTGCATTTTTTAGGTTTAATAACAGACCAAAATTGTTTGGAGTTATTAATAATAATATTTTCAGATCTACTTAAAAACATATTATAGCATGAGGTTACAAGTTGTTTCGTTTGACATGCAAGCTCTGAAAATTTCTCATAATCGGCTGTTCGGCCGTAAATTTTCCATTTTTTATGACATTTAAGTTTTTTCTTTATCAAAGTAATTAGGGGACGAGAAAACCAATTAGGGTATTTATCTGTCCCTGTAACAAACCTGGTTGGTATATAATAACACTTTATTATGTTATTTACAATGCGATAGAAAATATTTACGGATTCAGTGATATCTTTATCATATAGTTCGCTTTCCCAATTAATTTTATTAAGTTCTGCATTAATGACAGCATAGTCACCTTTATGATATTGATGAATTAAATTCCTGCTAGGTGTAAGATGACGTTTAATAAATGACATTTCTTTCTAGTTCAATATATAAAGCCGGGTGGTGTGCATCTTCAGGCTCTGCTAAAGGGGAAGTACGAGAATCATGACAGTTTAAATTTGAAAATATAAGATCCAACATTCTATTATTATTATTTACGACGTGATTAAACTGACTTAAACCTGTAAAACTCATAAAAGCAGTTAATTGATATATAAGATTATCTTCAGTAGGGTTCAAAATGGATAGCGATGTGCTGTTATCACTACATGACCAATCAGCCTTCCCCACGTTAAAATCGCCTATTAATAAAAGATCTAGTTGTGAAAATTCAGTAATCAAATCAGATATATATTCAAAAAAACTTAATTGCGATTCAGATTGTTTAGAATTTTGAGAAAAATACCAACAAAAAAGTAAGAGAGATTTTGTTCCTAGATTGTGATTTAAACTAACATTTAAATAAGAAATATCTACATCTGGAAATACTGGCAACCATCTTATATCCTGAATATCTAAACAATTATCTCGACGTATTGCCACCAGGGTACCCACACCTTTACTCATATTAAGACTATTGTAATCCCGGTCATTACGATATACATTATATCGGTTGTCAAAAAGTTCCTCATTAAATATACCCGGTAATAGCCATGTTTCAGTTAAGCATATAATTTCATAGGATTTAAAATATTTAAATATAATTGTTGAGTTTTAGTCCGTAAGCCGCGGACATTTTGATAAAATATGTAAGGTCATGACGGATGTAAACTACTAATCCTAAATTTAATTAGGAAATACTTGTATAAAAAAATCAGACAACATAACACAGAACTGAGTTCTGTGTTATGTTTATATAATACCGAAGTTTAATTGAATAAAAAGTCCTATATAGAGCAAATAAAAAAAATAGTATATATGTAATTAAAGGATCAGTACCCCTAGTGTGAGTTTTATAGTATCGTTAAGTTTGGCCTATATGGTGTAGACAGGAAAGTCTGAGTTTTTGGCTATCAATGGTAGTATGAGTTCAAATAGTTCAGACTATATCGACCAAAACTTAGGTCGATCGCAGCAACTTCATATAAGTATGTTCATTGTCTCTCCTTTACGTACGTTGAAAATGAAAGAGATAAACATATTCTTCTATTTTTAGTCGTATTATTTGAGAATTGACAATTTGGATCAAGTATAATAATATCATGTAGTTATTAGAGTATTTTCTACATTGAACTCAAACCTTAGAAGGTTAATTCTACTTTAAAATTAACATTTAATGTAGTATTCAGAGCCACTATAACTTATAGACATGTGAATTCTATACTTACTTTTATAACAATTACTATGTTATGAAGAAGACTAACAAATACGATTGAACACTACGGTCTGCTGAAACGAGTTAAATATTAGAATGGTAGTTCTCATAATAGAACAAGGACTATTCAAGGTAAAACAAAACATATTCTTATTTTCTCCTTGATAACTATTAGCATTCTCTGAAATTTAACAAAGTAATGCTTCAAGATAGACATCATTATGTGCTTTATGAGTTTTCTTGCTTGGCATCCTAAATAAACCATTCAAAATATGATTAATTTTATTATAACTGTTAATTCAAATTAATATAATAATATCTTGTTTACTCTCTTAACAAATCCTTAACTTTTATTTAGTTCATCAATGCTCTATTCCACTATTTACAATATAAATCATCCAATTTAATGCATAAAAGTAAATACCCACAATTATACCTTTTACTAATGTTTAGCATCTTTTTATAATTACTTTAATATGTATAAGATTTTAAGTAAATAAGAAATAATATAAATATTATCATTAAAATATTTTATAAGTTTACATATACACATCCTATAGTTTTGTATTGTATTATGCTTCAAGTTTATAAATTAACAAACATTCAATTTATTAAGTTTGGTTCAGATTTTTTTATATCTTGTTATATAATCTATCGAGAAGTGGAAAAAGGTAAGAATATAATCTTTCTAGTGATAAAATATTGCGCTTCTTAAACCCTAATGACTGGTATTAGATGTCAGCATTAGCTTTACATTTAAAAGTGTGGAGTGATCTTAAAATCACTTCCTTTTTTATCATTTATAACAGAGATTCTATGACTTCTATATATTATGTGAATAAGTTTCCTTGATTTATTATGAGTAATTATAATACAATAATTTAATTGCTTCTTAGAGTAATTGAAATATAATAATTGTTAATGTATCATTGTATGAAGTATTAATAATAATATTATATAAAGTAAGAAGAATTAATAATAATGTTAATATATAATAAACTAATATTAGTATAGGTATAAAACAATTGACTCTTAATTAAAATACATATATTAAGAAATTAAATGAAACAACTTAAGAACTGGTATTTTTTTTATAAATGCAAATAGTATATTGCACAAAACGTCAGACTTGAGTTGCACAGGTCCCTGGAGAAGAACTGGCAAGAAACTCCATGGTAACTCTCTTAACTAATTTATATAATTGCAATTATCCATAGTATTGACACACATCACATTTGATATGTGAGAACCAATTAGAATTTAACTAAAGTGTGGTAATACGAAATGATTACTAGGCTCACCGACTATGTTTACCATTACTAGTTCTTTGATGTTATCATATTTTCAAGGCTTTAATGGAATCTGACTTAAAACATTCAACATGTCACAGGACAAATTATACACATTAATCTAACCCCTACACCACTCGACTTCTTCTTGTTTCCATTGCATCCTAAAATATAAAATAATATATAAAAAAAACTTGGTAGAAATAATATAAGATATGCATAGCACATTTTTTCATTATTTGAAAAATGCTTACCTAGTAGCTTGCTATTCTTCCAGATAAAGGCATCATGGGTAGCTTCTTCTTATTTATTGGAGGTATATCCTAAAATTTTGTACTGAATTCTCTGAAATCAAAAAGAGACATTTACAAAGATTTAAAGGATTGTAACATAAAATATGACAAAAAAAATAAATAAATATATAATATCTGAAATTTTACCAGCCAACCTGGCTCTCAGCAAACAGCCCAGGATCAGCAAAGAAGAACTGTATTCCTGCACCACAGCAATGTAAAACTCTTGAATGTCTCTAAGTATAAGAAATTATATTATTAAATGTATAAATGGTCAATAAAATAACATTAACGGGGTACAAAAGTACTATTTACCAGATGGGGTTTATAATACAGTATTCTGTCCTTGCACACACATGTCCATCTAGTCTTTAAGTTCCCAAAAGTATTTTTAATAACCCTTGCCCGACAGTGTGTTATGTTATAATCATTTTTAATTGTATTAGGCAAGGGATTACTGTAGGGAGTCATAAGCCATGGTCTTTGGGGGGTAGCCAGAGTCATCTGTTAATGAAAACCCTTAGTGAAAAAATTATGAGATGTAACGTAGCACAGTCTTAAATTAATAAGAAAAAGCTTACCTAACAGCCATGGAGGTTCCTCATGGCTGCACAAGGTCTGCAACAGTGAATTATTACTACTGTTCTCCTAGATTAAGGCCTCATGGAAAACTCTTCCAAGTGTAGGGTTAACACTTATAATTCTTCCTTGATCATTTGAAAGTTATAATAAATTATTGTATTAATATATATTTTGAAAGCTAATTATGAAATAAATTCATATTTCTTTTGAAATATGATTTTTGTTTACCATTCACACATTCAAGGAGTAGTGAAGCTTTATAGAATAATAAGGATGCACATCCTGCTTTAGGGGTTTTACAATTCTAAAGTGACTCCCATCTATACAGTCTGAGCTAACTACCCCAGGAAACCCATGTTTGTTTTTAAAAGACATAGGTGTTAATCATATTATTGAACATGAATATTCTATAAAATAGAGACCATATACTAACTTTTGTTTTATTTGTTCTCTTATTTCTGTCAGAAAATCGTATGAAGCCTTTACTTTCGTCGGGGTGATTTAGAGCCTCCGTAACTTCTTCCACATTCTTACCTATATAGGCTATACCAATAACCCTTTGGTAATCACCATTCAAATAAAAGAATTCACTTAAAACCTGTAAAATTCAAATATTTAAAATTATATAAACTTGATCTGTAACAAATTGAAATTAAATCAAAGGTACATTCAATAATTTGCAAACGCCATTTTTTATAATAATTAATACTTTTGTAAATATTGTTATTATGATAAAATCAGATTTTTAGTAATTGCGTTAAAAAGATAGACATAAATATATATTTACCTTCGTCTTCAAAAATACTCTTTTTGAGCTTTTCAGGCCGCTTTTTTCTCGGAGGGAGCACAAATATGTAAATGCACATTTTGTTATACAGTACCGGTGAACGAAATGTGTATTAGATATTATGATAGCCGATAATTCCAGCCGCTTTTTATAACAATTTTGTGTTCTAAATCCAGCAATGTACCTTCCACAGACCCCCTTACTAATCTCAATGCCAAACAATTTCTAGCAGCCATTTTTTAAAGTACGAGATACGGTCTTAGTTCTCACTTCTCACGGATATTTGTTTAGCGAGTGAAAAAACTGACAAAGTACGAGATTTTTAAAACTTTACGGCCTCTTAACTGTCAAAATTGTAACTCACACTGCCAATTTCATGCAATATAGTTTGAAAAGTTAACAGTTTGGTTTCCTTAAACGATATCTGCAACTCACACTACGATTTACAAACTGACAACCGTTTTCAATTATTTATGAATGAACAATATGGTATAGTATGAAACTCGTGCGATACTATAAAACTCACACTAGGGGTACAGTATAATCATCGACAAGTTCAACAACAAATCCCTTTTGAATACTTTGTACTATCACTATCAATATTAATATAACAAAAAATATAAAAAATATTAACATATACATACACAATATCCAGCTAGACACTACGTCGGGCAACAAAATAACACTTTTATTTTTTTTTTTAAACATTCATCAGAAGTAATGTGTAGAACCGGCGAATCGTTTGTACGTCGTACCATAACTGTACAGTTACGGACCCAACAAAAAGCGTAACCTTTTTCTTTAGAAATCCTCTTAGCTTCTTTAAACAGTGCTTTATTCTTAGTCGAAAGGTGATCATTTATATATATTTGGTTCTGCATACTGGGAAAACCGATGACACTGGCTTTAATAGGTCTAAGTTTTCGAAGACACGCCATAAAGTCATCTCTTTTGTAACGCGCTTGCATTTTTAGAATAATGGGCTTATACTTCTTGTCACTGACGTTTTTAGAAGCGACCCTGGTAATGAAGTCCACGTCAGTCTCCGTGCATAAATTGTAGTTTGATTTTTCAGCGAGTAATTTAATTATATGAAACAAATTCTCACCATTTTTATAAAGAACGCCATTAATTTGTATAGTAGAACGTCTGACCCACTGATCATTCTTACTGTGGTTGTCTTTAAGATCTCTAATAGTTGTCTTTAGGTTAATCATTTCAGTCTGGATGATATGAATTTGGGAAATGTCTTTATCAATTTCATTAATTCGTTCGGTGACTAAAGTCATGGACGATTCTATATTTGCTATGTTCTCAGTCCATTCTTAACAGTAGCGGTTACTTTTTTCAATTCGTCCGTTATAAATATTTTAAACGACTCAATAGTCGAACTCAAACGATTAAAACGTTCATTAAAATGAGACATAAATGACTTCGCCTCGATAAATTCAGACTGAGCTACACTCATTGTTTGAGGGCTGTTGTTATTATTTTTCTTCAAAATTTTACAATTAGAACCCTTTCATTTTGCTTTATTCATTGATAACATTCTTTTAAAATCATTATCTGATAATCCAACGCATTGATGGTGGAAGACACCTTGACACGCAGCACATTTTATCGACTCTTCTAGTTTATAAGCCAGCGTACATTGCTTACAACAATCCATTACAAAAGAATATTCACTTTTCAATTAGGATAGATTAATAGAAATACTTAAACAATTGAAAATTTTGTGTGTCTGTGAGTTCATTTAGTACAATTCAGAAACCAGTAACATACTTTAAAAAGCAGAAAAAAAAATAATTAAAAATTCAAAAAACTCCGATACAAAAAGACCTCTAAAAAGAATAAAAATAATATTATTAGTACTTATTGAATTCGTTGCGTCGAAGGACCGTTTAATAAAGGAAGAAATTAAAATGTAAGCAAGTTAACAAATTACGATATCGAATCGTATAGTCTAAGCCGTCAATGATTAACTTCGTAAAATATATACTATCAACGTACGTACAACGGTCCCCCGACGTAACGACTTCAATAAGTAATAATAATATTTGTATTCTTTTTAGAGGTCTTTTTGTTAGGGGTTTTTTTTTAATTTTTAATTTAATTTTTAAAGATAGTAATTAGTTCCTTTTGATATACAAAATGTGAAAGGATAATTATAATCTTAGTTTATACAGAATAACATGTGAACTTGTAGCTTATAATAGAAATTAAAGTTCCAGAATATTTTATAGATAGACAAATGAATATGACTCGGTAAATATTAAAATCTATAAATTTGGTAAGATCGGATCTAAATGGCCTTGATAGTCGCGTCAATGAAGCCGTAAAACAGGCAATCTTCGAAAGTCCTCAGAAACACCACCGATTTTGATGTTTTTTTTTTTTAATTTTTGTTTTTTTATATTATTCAAAATCAGAAACCTTTCAGAGGGGGGAAATAATTATTTTTATTGTTTAAACAATATGCAAGGTTTTTGTATAATAAAAAAATTTTAGTTTTATTATTTTTTATTAACACTAACAAAATAATATTAAACAAGTATTTTTTTAATTTTTGTTTTTATTTAAAAAAAAAAATAATTTTCAACATTACTTTCGGTATTGAAAACTTCATCTTCTTCAAGTGGTGGGTGATTATATTACCCATAGCATGATTGGTGTTAATAATTCGTGGATCAATTTTCTTTTCTACTGTATTTTCCTGTTTTATGATGTTTGCATAACAAGAACGATGGTATCTTGCACTTACAGATCTTAAATCATTTACAGAATTGATCCTCAAAAGAAGAGATCGAGAGAACTCATCTCTTATATTTTTTATGGCATTAATTAATTTCTGTTTTGTATGATAAGAAGTAACAGCTGATATATTTTGACGCTGTTTAACTTTCTTTTGTTCAAATAATAGTTGACTACAAATAAAACAATTGTGATTCCAATCAAAAGAGGGATCTGAAGATCTTCTCAACTTCAATTTAGGTGGGCTGAGCGATAATTTTTCACAAAATTCCATTCGTTTTATTTCAGCTGAAACAGTTTTACGCTCAGTAAATCGTTTCCGACAACTCGAATGAACAAATACTTTTCTTCCACTATTAAGGAAACCCACGAGCTGATTATTTTTTAAATTGGTAGCAACTGCTTTCAAATTTGGCAGTCCCCGAGTCACTTCCGTTAATTTTTCTTTAACTTGAGTTGAAGTACTAGCAGCATTAATATTTCCACCTTCTTGACAGATGCAACATACATTCTCTGTCGAATCTACGTCACTTTCTTCGTGGTCCTATAACATATGAGGATTGAAACAATTACTAATTGAAGTATTTTGTAAAGAAAAAAGTACTGTATCTGACAATGTTTAAATATAATGGCATAAAAATTTCAAAATATTTTAAATATTATTAAAATAATTTACTATACCCTATCCATTATACGAAAAAATAAAAGGTAAACAAAGAAACCTATGGTTCTTAAACTTTTTTCGTAAACCGATTACACTTTCAAAGAGGTATATTATGTGGGCGTTTTATGAGGAAATTAATTGAAAATACTTATTTTATCTACATAATATGTTCTGTTATTTCTTTGACAATAAGAAATAAGTAAAAAATTAAACAAGTAGATATTTTATTAAAAAATATTTATTCAGTCTCCTTGTCCACGGAATGCATCACTGTCCTCTTAGACCGCTTTTTCTTCGGCGAAGTAAAAGTGCAAATATTGCTCGGCCCAGCTTCACTCATGTTACAAAAATAACAACAACACGAGTAACAGAACAGACAAACTTAACAAAAACAACTACTTTAACGAATAACAATTAAAACGCAATGATGAATACTGAGCGACGTGAGCGGTAAAAACAGGAAGGCTCCGAACATCTGGCGTTAGACCTTGCATTCTTTTACCAGGTAGAGAGTAACAAGAAAACAATTAAATATAATAATTAAACATGTTTTGTTTTAACGAAAATCATGCGAAAACTTGTTTTCTTCTATAAATAGCATCAATATTGTTTAAACAATAAAAATAATTATTTCCCCCCTTTGAAAGGTTTCTGATTTTAAATAATATAAAAAAACAAAAATTTAAAAAAAAAGAAGATCGAAATCGGAGCTGTTTCTGAGGACTTTCGACGAAAAGGCTTCATTGACGCGACTATGAAGATGTATTGAAATAACAAGTCAATGCTTCGATGCTAAAGGGGTTAGATTTACATATGTAATAATACATTTATTAAATAGGTAAAGATTTGAATTCACGATATTTTTTTTTAATACTTCTACATCGATATTTTTTTTTTGCAAAAACTATTTCACATATCTAAACATATTTATAATCAATTTTGAATTTGTTTAGTTTAGCATTTTGTCGCGACAGTGGTTCGTTTTTTAAACCAAGTATCACGAAGATGGGGTATGCCATATCATGTGGAGAGATTAGATAATCTTCAAATGACAGTTACCCACTAAATAAATTTATGGAACCCAATAATATTTGTTTTGAGAAGTTCCATTGGTTTAGCTGGTTACTTTCATAAGTTTATTAAACTTTTCTCAAATAAGTACGTCCCAGTATGAAATTTGCTTTGAAAATACCATTTTTAGAAGATGGGTAAAAAGAAAAAATCTTTTGTTGATATGAAAAAAAACTCTTTAAAATCTGAAACGCTACTATCTAAACATAAACCCTAATTTAACATTTTAAGTTTCACACAGACTATATAACTGAAATCTCTGAGCCTGTGATATTTTATCTCAAAAACAGTCAAAAGGTGCTTTAAAACCAATTGCATGTAAACAGACTAATTCAATAAAACAACATATCATTCGTAGGAATATGAAGCAATGACACTCGTATTTATTATTATAACATTTTCCTATTATCTCTTGTTGGACCGTTTAAATTATTTACTGATGTTAAGTTCTCATTAGTAGGTATTTGGACAAATTGGATAAAATTAGGTTATAGCTGTGCAAATTGATGATCCTAAATTATAATCAATTATTGAAATATAGTATATACGAATATTAATAAATACAAACATTTAGAGTTAAAATGATCAATGAAATAACACTATTATGAAGGGATTTATATTATCACTAGCTATTGCCCGTGACTCTTTATGACTACGATCATAAGCCGTATAAACATATTTTTTACAGTCTACGTGGACGTAGTCACGGGCAACAGCTATCCTTAATAAAGTACTTGAGTAATAGAGTACCTGAGTAAATAAGTGTAAAAACCTTTTGGCCTACATAACTAGGCTTTTTTTCCTATATAGCGCGGGCGAAGCTGCTGGGAACAGCTAATTATTGCATAAGAACCTTTCACCAATAAAACGTCAATATCTTGGGGACGACTGTTTTTATTTCGACCAAATATAGCTGAGAACCATCTCGACGAACATAGCTCTTGATTTAAAAAAAGACGTGTTCAATCCATTCCACGCGTTTGGCCGTTACATTTCCACAGACAGACACACAGATACACATACGCAGGTGGGTCAAAAAGTGGAATGTGGAATGGAGGGTAAAAAGTAAGAAATAAAACACAAAATTATTTTTCCTTCTCAATGTATTCCCCCTTAACTCTAAAACATTTATTAGACCTATCAATTAATTTATTAATACCATCGAAAAAAAATGGTTTCTCTTTGTCGTAAAAATAGGCCGAAATAGCGCTCTTCGCTTCTTCATCACTGGAAAATTTCTTCCCTCGAAGCTCTTTTTTTTATTTTTGTAAACAAATAAAAATCACTAGGGGCTAGATCTGGGCTATAGGGAGGATGTTCTAAGATTTCGAAGCCCATTCTTTGAACAGCAGCCATCGCAACTTGCGCCTTGTGCACAGGTGCATTGTCGTGGAAAAGGAGCACACCTTGGGTCAATTTTCCCCGTCTCTTCTCCCTCACAGCAACTCGCAGACGTTCTAATAATGTAGCGTAGTACTTCCCAGTTATAGAAACACCCTTTATAATTTATAATCAATAAGGAGGATTCCTTCTGAATCCCAGAAAACAGAAGCCATGAGTTTTCCAGCCGACGGAGACACTTTAAATTTCTTCGGGGGTGGTGTGCCCTTTTTGTGCCACTGCATGGAATTTGTTTAGACTCAGGCTCATAATGATGAACCTAAGTTTCATCGCCAGTCACAATTCGGTTCAAAACTTCATCCTTTTGATCACCACAGAGCGCCTAAAACTCGCGACAACACTCAACTCGCCGCTGCTTTTCTCCATGTTGCAGAAATTCTTCCGCATTGACTTGTTGATTGACGTGTAGCTCAGTGAATTATGACCTAATTGTTTTGAAACTTAGTATTTATACTCTTAATGAGTGTCACAACTAGTGCAGGTAGTAAAAAGTTGCCTTTTCCCCCTCCATACCCCTCATTCCGCGAACTTTTTGACCCCCCCTCGTATATACAGATCGACAGGTCAAATTTATAACACCCCTCTTTTTAGTCGGGGGTTAAAAAAGAAGACTAAGATATAACAATGTTACATTCCCGCAAAAAAAAATTTTTTAGTTAAGTATATTTACAATATTTATACCGACAAAGAAAAAAAAGAATATAGAAATATGAAAATACATATTATTCTCTTATTATCTTTGGGTAAGATAGAAAAGGGTAAAATATATTTAAAAAATGTTTATACATATTTTAAAATTTATTAAATATGTTAAAATTTCATATTTAAACAATTTTTATACAATTCCTATAACGTGTTAGTTATTTATATAATTTTAAAGTAATAATATATTAAAGTTTTAAAAAGATGTATACATAAATATTACAATTATGGTTAGATTTGTGAAAATATTACAATTATGGAATATCGATTACAAATTGTCGTTAAAAAATAACAATTTAGCTTCTTTATTACATTACCGGTAAAGTATTTTAAATGTTGTTACTTCAGATAAATGGTAATTTTCTTTTGATGTAAAATTTATAACCGTTTCGATAAGATACCACACCATTTAAAATTCATATATTTTAGAATACAATAAAAAACAAAGAAACTTTTATATAAAGACACAAAAGAAAAATAAAACAAAGTATATAAACTTAATAGGTACAAAGTAAAGATCATACAACTGCCAACAAACCATGCATAGCATGAATTTCAAAATCTTATATTGTCCGTGTCCTATAATACATTAATATGACCTAACCAAAAGAGCTTAGTTTGCTATTATTAGTTAAAGATAAAGTCAATAGTTGATGATTTTAATAGTCAGAATGAGTTTTTAATAGTGAACATTTATTATATGACACCTCCATCTCATCTTACCGTGAACACGGTTGCTGCAAAGCAATCGAAACATCGGGTAAGATTTAAAAAGTAAATTTAAATTTTAGAGACGAAGCTTTTTAGCATTCCATGGATTCACCGAGCGGTTGCTGGACCCAACGCGTTGCAAGGAGAGGAGTGCAAACAGTGCCTGGGACTTGCGACTCAGGAGTAGGTTTAAGGGGCCCCTTTATTATGCTTAAAATCGCTCGCCTTCAACCTCTACACTCCTCTTCCTATCTAACCAAATTTGGAAGGAACCTACTAATGCCGCCTTTGAAAAACATTCTAGAAATGAACCGGTGCTTGTTTTATAGAGGCCAAAGTATTTAAGTTGGTTATAGAGAGTTTTTGCTGTTTTTGATGTGTTATGTACGCGGTAGAAGTGGGAACTTGAATGTGTGATCCCTGGAGATGTTTGTTTTCCACGGAACAGTAAGCTCCACAAGTATCACGCTCCTCAGATGTTTAGAATACAGGAATAAGTTCGGTCTGGATGACAAAACACCGAGTATAGTTTTACGCGAGTTAAATCTGTAAAAATAGGTTTATTTCAATTTTATATATGTTAAGTTTGCTATATTTTTAAGTTTGTGATGAATTAATGAGTATTTATGAGAGTATAATATTACGAGGTCGTAATAAGCTGTCAAAACGGCCGATAATTAAATTAATTTGTTTAAATATTTTGTAAAGTTGCACATTAAAAGTATTATTTGATGTTTTTTTTCTTGTTGTTTTGTATTTTAATATTGTTTGTTCATGAATTCAGATACAAATGGATATCTGTTCGACTGTTTAACAGATTGATTAATTGATTAATAAATTAAAAATCAGTTATTTAATATATGATGGTTAGTAATGTAAATAGTAGTAGATGGTTTTCTAGGTGGTAGACCATAACATCTGGTCGCCGACAAAGTTACCACCCATCGGGCAAAGTCGTGCCGCAAAGCGTCCAGTCGTGTTCCGTTCCGTTCCGTTGCTCGATGAAGCCCTTTATGGGAAATGGGTCTGAATAGCTGCGGTGCTTTGGCGAATTGGTTTGACGTCGAATTGGTGTTTATTTTGCGGTGCTAACATTTCTTACAAAATTCCCATAATACATCACCATACCGATAAATGCCCGTAATTCAGAAATATTCGTGGGAGCAGGTGTGTTAACTATAGCCTTCACTTTTTCAAGACACGTGTGAACCCCCTGCTGACTATAGTATACCCAAAATAATTTACTGTTGCGGCGAAAAAAACACACTTTTTTACCTTTAAACCGTAATTTTGCTAACCGATCGAATACTTTACATACATTTTGCATATGACCCTCATTTGTGGACCCCGTAATTATGATATCGTCAAAAAATACTCTACAGACGGTACATCTGCAAATAGCTGCTCGAGGCACCTTTGAAAAAAAAACCCAGGTAGGGTTTGACGACAGTCCTTAATCCAACCTATTGTACATAAATTGCCCTTTATAGGAATAATCAATTCAATAACTTTATCTAATAATAAATATCAGAATTTTGCAGATTACATGCAAAATTCTGATGTCATCGTCGTTTTTGACGATCGGCACGATGGGGGTAGCCCAGTCGGAGCTCTCCACGGGGGAGAGAATGCCGTCGCGCTGTAGCTGAGTCAGTGCCTGCTCCACCAGCGAATGCATGGCTTGCAGGAGGCAAGTTTTAAGCGTCAACCTCGGAGGATCTGGCAACCGTTATATTTATTGTGTTGTTGAGTTGTATATTACCCTTTTGTGGTAATCGGTGTCACCCTTATTTAGGACATGTTATATTGACCCTACTCGTAGGAACAGAATGAGCAGTTGTGACCCTAAAAACGAACCAAAATTTGATAATAGTACCCAACAAATTTATAATACCCCCTAAGATCAATTTCATTTAGTGGAACAACTAATTATGGGAACATTCAATTAGCAGATAAAACAGTTGGAGAATCTGAAAATCATCTGGTCACAGAAGTGCATTATTGCAAAATGCAAAGATCCAGTCCAGATGCAATAAACATGACATAAACATGGTAATTGCTATCCAATTACAATTGTCCAGTTGACAATACAACGATTATGTAATATTGTATGTAAAATACGCAAGTTTAAAATTTTTACAAACTAAAATATAAAAAAAAAATACATTTATTTAAAAGATGTCTGTGTTGAAACCACTCTCTTATTGAAGCCTTTTCAACTCTTATCTATTAGACCCTTACGTCCCAAAAAAAACCTATGTGAACTCAATTCAAACCATGTCAGCCGGGCCTTTCTTCGAGTAAAGTACAGATATCTGATGGCGGTTAATTTATTTACTCACAGGACTCACAGCCATTGACCCGGATAGTGCACCCAAATAAGCTTTTTGACTGCCCTAAGACTAGTGTAATATAAAAAAATAGAAAAATTATTGTTAGAGAAAAAAATAATATTAATACGGTATTAATTGTCTATTAGCAAGTCGTTCATTTCATGTACATCTTTAGATATTTACTAACTTTTGGTTACATTAAGATGGTGAACTTCACTAATAAGAGATCTATTATAGTATATTTTGTAAAAAATATTGGCCAACATCCCTTTTTCTCAATCACCATAGAAACGCAGGTAAAATATATATTTAACGTCATGCTGACGCTGGTATATGCAGTAAGCCGGTAATACTAGTATAGATATTATGAAGAGCGTAGAGAGCCTACACGGGCTCTACAGACTGAATATACCACTTAAAATATCTATCAATATTTATTTATTTTATTTTACAACGAAATTATTGCAGTTTATATTATTGTTTATAATTGTTTCATCAAGTAACGATGCATATCCAACGTTATTGTCGTTATTCGCTGCGTTATATACAAAAAAAATAAAGCTATTTAAAAAAAACGCTTAAAGTTTTTGCATAAAATATTAAAAATAAACAAAGGTTATTTTATAAAAGGAAACCAGATGATCTGATAATAAAAATGAGAGAAAGAGGACAACAGTTTATGCCGATCCCAAATACAGCGAGACTAGGATAGCAGAATGTTGAGGATATTAGCTTCAAAATAAAAGCTGCAGGTTGCATAATAAATCAGTCACGCACAGGGACTATGTAATGTATACAAAAGTAAAAAGATCCATCTATTGATAAAATATTACTAATCGTATTACAAGCTCGTTTTCATTCCATTAATTCCGTAATATGATGAAAGAGTGTTTTTTCTTGTCTTATGACATTTTTAACAACATTTGTTTCTAATAAGGTGAAAGGATCAACTTCTTGCTATTCATATTGTCTAGAAACCTTTTAAAATTGACTTTATAAATAGCATTATACAAAGTAGTACTTTCTTGAAGAATCAAATTATTTAGCTTCATAATTTGCTTTTAAGTGCATGAATATACAAGATAATTCAACATCCTCTCCTTTACATCCTCAGGTTGGCTGGTAGAAAATGTATTAGTGGCATTAAGAGCCCCTTTTGTACATTATTTTGTTTTTGTGCAATAAATATATTTTGCTTAGATTTTCTCCTGTATTTATTGTATTATTAAATATGTAAATATATAATAATATGATGAACTTTGATAATATATACTAATAATATATGATATAATTTTATTGAATTCCTTAAAATAAATAATGAATTTAATATAAATCGAGACCTTATTCAGTATAATTTAAAGAACCTATATACATATATGACACCTACCCTATACTCACTATAATTATAAGCTAATAATATTTAAAACCATCTTGTAATGTTGAATTCTAGTTATTGTGACCATCTTAATTTTGTCATAAGTAATTGTGGTTCTAATGATGCTCAGATTTAAAACATGGATTGTCAATATGATAATTGAGAAGAACGGTGTGTAAAACAAGGAGTCTAATATTTTGCTAATTATGCGTCGAATATAAATAAATATTTTATACGTTGGAAATGTTCCAATAAATAAAATATTTAAGAAATGTTAAGCGCAATGGGATAATTAAACTAAATTCGTTAGGTATGGCAGTGATTGAATTGGTTTAACCGTGTTTAGGAGATTGTTAGGAGCTGATACTGTTTGTTTTTCTTTTGTTTCTTTTTTATAGTTGTTTCCTGAGATACGTTGGGCATATTTTTTCGGTTGTTCTGGTAATTTCTTAAAGTTATTGTTAAAAATGAAGTATTCGTATCAACTAAGTTACTTTTGTTTTAATTCTTTGTGTTTTTAAAATCACTTAACATGTAACTTAAAATTTGTTACCTTAAATAAATTAACGTAACGAATGGGAAGTAAAATATTCAGATGAATTAAAATTGAAGTCAGTTGCGTAGCTTTTAGTCATGTACTTACATTTACTACAAAAAAAAATAGTTTAGAACTCGATGCATAATTCTGATACTAAAAGCAAATAAAGTGCATCGAAACTTATTACAAATTGAAAATAGGACACATATATTTCAAAAAGATCTAGATTTTCACATCTATTTCATGGTAATAAAGCTCAAAATTCTGCAAAGATAACAACGTTACATGTACATTTTACGCTGTACGCTTGGACAGTGTTCCTACATTCGTATTCAGCAAGCCTCTTACCACGTGACCTGCATAATTGTATTGTAAGTTTCAAATAGGTGTATGCGAATTTTATCCTTAAAGGCAAAAAGTAGAACCTAAAATGCATTGCTCAAATATCTGGTGTTGTATGTTGTAATGGCTTCATCTGTTTTTTTATTATGAACCGTTTATTTTTAAGGGTTTTTTAAAGATTATTTGCTGGTGTTCGTATTGTTTAAAATCTCGTCAGTTGAGATGCAGAAAGATTTCTGTATAGACTTATTATAACGAATTTTTTACTCTGTATTTTCTTCATAGAAACTAATAAAAATCAAACAAATAGGAGTTGAAATAAAATGAGTTCGGCAACAAATAAATCCAGTGCAAGTTAATATTATGCTATGACATGTTATTCTCTGTTATTAGTTCTGTATGTCGTATGATGAAGTCTGTAATTAGGGGTGGAAGCTATATAGCTTTTATTTCCGGTATTACCAGTTTATCATTTCATGCGACAGGCAACATCGAAGCTTCAAGTGCATAAAATATAACAGAAGTTTCGCTCTGATACTTTTATCAAATAATTTAATAGAAACATATTATGACTTGCTTTTATCTACGTATTTCTAGGCATGTCAAATCATTTAAATTTTAAAATTACTATCGTGAATACCATCGTTATATAGAAGTTAGGTACGTAGATATCCTACTTTTTATACATAGATATCCTACTTATGTAAATATTTGTCAGAAATAGTGACAAATATTATATATTTTGAGTTAGTCAAAGTGTTATAAGCGTGATAAAAATTCTAACTTGAAAATAATACTACATCTTGTCTTAAAAAAACAGGGGATTTCAAACCCTCAGTAGCTTCAAGGTCAAAGGTTTGTAGCTAAAAGCATTGCTCGCGAGGGATAAAGCGTAGAACTGGGGTAATTTTAATAAAACAAATGTAAACTCTCTCTGGTTCTCATAAAGATAGCACGATGTAAACAATAGAATAACCTACATAAAGTCTTGATTGAAGATGTTTATCTGTTTACCATTACACATGTTTTTTAAAGAACCTTTCGTAAGTGATATACGTGTTTACAAAGGATGTTTACATTCTTTTAATTTAAAAAGTTTACTTGATGGTATTTTTTTTAAGTAAGTAAAATAAAACATATTAAATTTGTTTAAGTTCCTTAAAGTTTATAATTTAAACTAAAGAATAGGTGACGATATTTAAATTAAAGTTTAAGATGATGGTGATAAAATAATTAATTTTAATGAAATTATTTGTAAAAAGTTATAATTTAGATTTTAGCCCGTCTGTCCCCGAATTTTATGTTTATAGATGATCTTTATTTTAAACTAGCTGACCCGGCAAACTTCGTTGTACCTAACAGTCAACGAATAAGAAAATTCAGGTTTAAATTAATGCATTATAATGTTATTTTTAAAAATTATAAAATCTTTATACGTATGCCTATCTAAAGTTAGCAAGAAATTTGCATCATGGCATGACATGCATATGCATGCACTTATAATTGATAAATCAAAAATTGGTGTTGTTGTCAATATTAGAATCCTCTGAATCACAACTTCCTTACCTTTGATTTTTTTGGTCACCGAAAATTATTTAATCTTTTATCTCTAATATTTTGCGCGATAATTTCTTTCGCATTCCTAATTGAGCCGTTTCACGCTCGCCTCAAATTGCTCTTGAGATTTAGAAGCACGGGATCGGGCCATATTAACTTGGAGCTCTTCAGGAACGTTATAAAATATCGGGATATCACTTAGTATACTTTTAGTATTCTGGATCTAAGCTACCTATCCACTAATTTTCAACCAAATCGGTGAGGAACAACAAATTTTGATTACTAAAATCACACAGTAAATCAAATTTAATTAATTAATTTAAAAGGTCGTCTGGAAGAAATCGCCGTGAGGCGATAAGACTGCCTTTTTAACTTCCGACCCAAAAGGAGGGGTGTTATAATTTTGATCCGCGTATCTGTATATCTATCTATGTGTCTGTCTGTGATAACATTACAGGGGATATTTACAACATTATTACGGATTTGGATGTGGTTTTTTTTTATTGAATCAAATTTGTAACGTTAATTTAGAGTGCTTTGATTGGCTAACTAAAAAGATAGTTTAATATATAAAATTGTTATTTAAATAATATCTATGACAAAAATCATATTCATAATAGTTATTCAAATATTTTTTTTACTTACCTTTGACTGTAAATTAACCTGTTTTTTTTGTCGTGAAATCAGCAAAGATATTACATTTTTACAGTGTTCTGGACAATAAATAACTAACTTCTGCATGTTGGGACTATTTTTCTAAAACTTTAAGAAAAACCATTAACTTAAATCATTGTCCGAGCACAACTTTACTTTTTATTAGTGGGAGAAGACGAGATGTCTCTAGAAATATCAATATAAAATCATTTAAAACATTTACATAAAGAATAAGACAAAGGGGATCTTTTCTAAATTATACAGGGTTATTTTTAATTAGTTGAGCACCTTTTGCAGGCAGCCTCTCTACATCAATCCCAACAACATTTGTTCTACGACTTTTAAAAAATCTTGATAAATAACTCAGAATAAACGAACAAAAAAATTTTTGCTCCCTCGATTATTTATTACTCTGTATTTTGTAAGCAGTCTAAAGTATAGGTCGCGGCAGGCTAGCGAAAGTCAGAAACTGTTAAATGCGCGCGCCAGCTTTTTTCGTATAGCTTCATCTCTTTTACACCATGTTGCTATGGAAATACTAAATAATCAAAATGACAAGTATGTGGATTACAAAACACAATTTACATTAACCAAAAATAAAATTATCGGATTAGAGTTTTATAATTAAATAATGAATTGTAATTACATACTGGACAATGCGATTTTATGGACTTGCTATTAAAACTAATAAATAAATTCAAGATTATAACATGAAGAAGAAATTATGAAATGTAATTTATAATATTTTTAAAATACATTGATTGCCTGAAATAGAAGAAGTAAGAATAAAAAGAAATACGAGTTTTGGCTGAGAAATGGAGCATTGGGGTCCTGATCTTTACAAGGTCTGTTTTGCTATACCTAGAACGAACAGCAACTCGAAACAGCAGAAACCATGATGAAGAATAATTTTATTTGTGATATAGTGACGATCCAACATGTTAAGAAGCCTAAAGTTATTATTTTTAAAGTGGATTGTGTACATTTGTCTGTTTTTATGGTACTTACCTATGTGTTTCTTCTATGAGAATATTATACGTCAGAAACAGTCGATTCACTTCTTACGTTTTAATTAATTAATATTAATGAAAATTATGACGTTTTTCTGTTACGCGCCATCTTAAAGAAATTCGTAAGTAACTTATTGTTTTATTGTCATGATATAAATATTAACAAACGAGATAATATGATATGTATAAAGTAAGTTAAAGAGAAGTTATTGTTTTGTAAAAATAATATTTATTTGGTTTCGTTACAGTGCCCTTATTTCATAAACCAAATAAAAATATTGAGACATTCAACTTGTGGACAACTTCTATTGGAGATTTTGTTTTTTCATTAGATTCTTAAACAGTTAGACAATATGTGTTTAGACTATTGTAGAAAATATTTTAATAAATAAAAGTGGAAAACGATGCTATTTTTTATTACACCTTAGAAAATGATCAAGTTCTAACGTGCATAGCCGCCGCTGCGTCACCCCGCCACCCCGCCACCCCGCGCCCCGATACACGTGGCCTTGGCACATATTTTGACAAGTTGCGTGGCCTCTCTTTGCTCAAGTTTAATGCACGTTCAGAGGCAATAAATAAATTTTGTATGGGAAAAACTAAATTTTTAAAACTACTAATTTTAAAAAGTCGTAGAACAAATGTTGTTAGGATTGATGTAGAGGGGCTGCCTGCAAAAGGTGCTCAACTAATTACAAATAACCCTGTATATTGTACAAAATAAATATCCATGATATAATAACACCGATGAGTCTTTTTTTTATATCTTTATTTTAAATTTTGGGTTTTTTTCTTCTTAGGATATACCAACCCCATTGTGACCATCATACATGTACAACTAGGGTTGCCAACTTTTTTTGACGAAAAAAAGTATAAAATGATTTGAATAGGAAAAAAAAATATTTGAAAGAAAAATAAACTATTTTTAAAAAAATATGCTTTTATTGTCTTAGAAACGTATTTTTATGTGCTTTTAACACATCTATTATTTTTTACTATTTTTTAATATTTCAAAGTTTGTTTGACAATCAAAATTGAAATAAATAAACAATTCGTTTTTAATTAAATTTATTACTATTTCAAAATGTTCAAATTTAATCAAATTTTTCAAAGACGTGCTAAGAAGTATGGAAAGCCAGTTATGTTTCTAAAACCAAACCCTTTTTAACCCCCGACTCAAAAAGAGGGGTGTTATAAGTTTGACCTATCGATCTGTGTATCTGTGTGTCTGTCTGTGGCATTCTAGCAGCCAAACGTGTGGACGGATTTGATTGCTGTTTTTTAAACAAAAGCCTGGTTTGTCAAAATGGTTCTTGGTTTGGTCGAGATAGAAACAGTCGTCTCCAAGATATTGAGGAATTATTGCTGCTTGTGTAAGGTTCTCATGCAATATTGATAGAAATACTTACACGAGTGAAAATGTGTGTGTCCTCAGGTTCATTTAGTACAATAATGGAACCAGTAGGCAGTAACATAAATTTAAAAAGCCAGAAAAAAATAAAAATTTAAAAAAATATCCCATACAAAACATACAAAAAGAGCTCTAAGAAGAATAAATATAATAAAATTATGTACTTATTGAAGTCGTTGCGTCGGGGGACCGCTGAATAAAGGAATAAATTAAAATACAAGTAAGTTACTAAGCGAAATAAAGAATTTAGGATATCGAATCGTATAGCCTAAGTCATGTATGGGCAACCTTTGACAAGTTGTGGGCCAAACTTTAGTGTGCAAATACATTCGCGGGCCGCGTTTAAAAGTAGTTCATTGTAAAGTAGTGTTGTCAAGTAGTTTTCATAATTTTTTGCACTATTGCAAATATCTATATATCAGACATGAAATAATACGACAATATTATTATAATATCAATTTATTAAAATAACAAAATGAAATGAAAAAAGTTGGTACAACATTATAATTAAATCGTTAAATTTGGAATTGTTACAAACTACGAAAGTTAAATAGCAACACCGAAATCAATGAGACACTCGAGCTTGAATTTGGGAAACTAATCCATCGATGTTTGGATTAATTCCACTGATACAAAGACGTAAAGAATTTTCCAAATTATCGTCAGTCAGCCTTGTACGATGTTTTGATTTATTAACTTTCATCATTGAAAAGAACTGTTCGCATTTATAAGTACTGCCAAACGCACAAATCAATCTTTTTGCGAATTTTCTAAGTTGCGGAAAATGGTCTTCTTCGAGGTATTTTTTGCAGAAATCGCACAACTCCACGTCTTCAAATTTAGATTATAGGAGTGAGTTTTCTTGAATCTCGATCAACTCCATTTGCAAGTTATTGGAGCATTTTGTACATTACTTTTTGTTGGAGTAGCAAATAAATTGAAACAGTCATCCATGTTTTTGAAATCGCTAAATCTGTTCGAAAATTGCTCCGACAGTACCTTGAGTTCTTCAGCATATTGAGCATGAGCAATATTCTCATACGCAGAGAGCGTGGGGAAATGGTAACTGTTACCAGACAGCATCTGTGCCTCCCACAAGCGGATTTTATTCTGAAACGCTTTCAAATGGCTGTACAAATCATTAACTAACTGCCCTTGTTTTTGAAGTTTCAAATTTAAATCATTCAAATAGCCAGTAAGGTCGACCAGAAATGCTAAGTCACATATCCATTTTGGGTCACTCAATTCAGATAGTGGATTATCTTTTATTTGCATAAAGTCTTTTATCTCATTTATAAGCTCGTAAAACTGTTCCAGCATTTTCCCTTTGCTTAGCCATCTGACTTCACAATAATATGGTACGTCGTCATATTCGGCTGATATTTCATCCAAAAACGCCTTGAACTGACGATGATTAAGCCCTCAGGATCGAATAAAATTGATGGTTTTTACTACCTACCACATTCATAACATTCTGGAGTCGAATGGACTTAGAACATAAGTTCTGTTGGTGGATAATGCAATGAAGGACTATCAAATCATCTTTCACATTTAGTTCAGTTGCTTTTTCATTTAAAATTCCTATGAAACCTTTACGTAAGCCGACCATGAAGAAGAAGAAGAAGGTGCACCATCTGTGCATACTCCAACTAATTTTAACCATGGCAAGCCAAAACTTGTGAATACTTTTTGAACTTCATTAAAAATGTTCTCTCCTGTAGTGGTACCTTTTAGCGGCTGTAAAGCAAGCAATTCCTCAGTAACAGTGAACTCTTTATCAACACCTCGAATAAATATAGCGAGTTGAGCTGTGTCCGACAAATCGGTGCTCTCGTCTAATGCTATGGAAAATGATTCAAAACCAGCCATACGGTCAGTCAATGTTGTTTTGATATCATTAGCCATCATTTCTATACGTCGGACAACGGTTCGTCTTGACAAACTAATTTTTTCAAATTCTTTCAAAAAAATGTTTCTTTTCAGGAAACAAAACACTGCAAACTTCTAACATACACTCCTTGATAAATTCTCCTTCGGCAAATGGTTTTAATGACTTTGCAAATTTTGAACTAACTATAAAACTAGCTTTCACAACATTATCAAGTTGTATTCTTTGTTTATCAAACACTTGCTGCTGCTTTCCCAAATTTGCAGTAAGCTTCTGTATTTTGTCTTTTCTTATTTGTCCTGTCAGTGAGTGCAGCGTAGGATGCTTAGTTGAGTAATGCCTCTTTATATTGAATTCTTTCATCACTGAAATGGATTCATTACACAGCAAACAAATAGGTTTACCATTGTGCAAGATAAAAAAGAATTCTTCAGTCCAATTTTTCTTGAATTTGGCGACCCTCTGCATCTACTTTTCGTTTCTTTCCACCAGACATTATTTTCGTATACAAAATATAATTAATAGGCACTCAAGATGCACACAAAGTCACAAAGCAAATTGACGGCACTAGCAGTTCGCTAGGATATCGCTTGTCGAAGTTATCACCTCGGTAGCTCAAATAGAACTGAACTTAAGTTCGGGCCATCCACCCGCTTATATAGGCAAAATGAAGGAATGATCTAGAAACGTCTAGTGTAGAACAGTTGAGAAGAAATAATCTTTTGTTGCGCCGCCAGTGAGGCGGCAAACATCAAAGGCTTTTATCTTTGCCGCCTCACTCTTTGATGATCGCCGCCACTCGGCTTGCTCGCTCACTTGATTCCGTTATTATAAAGTAAGGTTGGCAACCATATGTACAACTTTTAAATTATTAAACAATCACTGTGGAGACAAGACGCCAATCTGCAAAATATCTAGCCGCTTCTGATTTTGGTTTTGACAAAATTGTTTGCGCGGTACCAACGTCGTAAGAATTAAATTGCAGTTACCTCGACGGTGACTTTCTTTTAATTTGATTTTTGGTACATTCCATCAACACATGATTTACATTCTCTTCAACACCACACAACCTGCAGTTAGGAGAATCTGATTTTTTCATTAAAAACGAAAATTTGCATGATGGTATGTGCTCAGAACATAAGTTTTACAAAATGTCTATTATTGTCTAGATCGGCCAATCAAGGTATTTAAAAATAATAAAATAACGCTTTTTTTCAACTTTTATTTATTACTTTTACTTATTAATGCAGAGCCTCTGAGATGGCAGCAAGCTTCGCTAATATAATGGTGAAATCAGTCTTAATTCTAAATCAACATTGCTGTTTTTCAGAGACAATTGCCACTCCTAAACTATCATTTGTTTTGTATCCATCCGTAAACATTTTGTGCAATCCTTCATACTTTTCGTTCAATTCGTTTATTACATTATATTTTAAATTGCAGTTATTGTAACTAGATTTACTTTTTTGTACACTATCTAGACCAACTTTAATTATATTATGAGTATTTATATTTTTAATCCACATATTAAGTTTAAACATGAGTAAAGGATATGTTTAAGTCCTAATTTATTATTAATAACTCAGAGTTAAAATTTGATCTCAAATTCTCTTTGTATTTGTCCCAATCGGCTAATTTGAAATTTCGTTTTGTCCTATTATTTAATCTATATTCATTAAAATTCATACTAAACCTTATAATTAAATGATTACTACCTAAATTTTCTTGTAAAGTTTTCCAGCAGAAGTGCGTGGCTATATCCGTTGAGGCAAATGATATGTCTGGTGAAGTTTGTCTCAAAACACCTTCAACTAACTTAACTCGAGTAGCTTCACCAGTATTAAGAGAAATAAGTTAGTACTCCCATATTTGAGTACCTCTAGTATCAGTCTTGTTTGACCAATTTATATGATGTGCGTTAAAGTCTCCAGTAAATATGTAAATTTTCAAATATTTCCTCCCAAACTGCTCTATCAGTTTGTTTTGCAATAAATTGCAACAATATTTTTTAGTGTACTACAGTTACTTATTTTGACGTGTATCTCTATTCCCGAATCGTTAATACTAATTGGACTTAAATATGAATTAATAGATTTGACCGCCATATGAATCTAACCTGTCTAATCCAAATATATTGTATGAATTAATATGAACCCTTTGTTCAACATCTAACGTTAATAAGCCCTTTTTTAACACGACTAGTCTCAAAGGTTTTTAATTGCTGTGAAACTTTTTCTAATTTAGTTACAAGATATTCAGTGTGCATTTGAAAAAGTAACAGGGTTTTATTTGTTAAAATTGGATTAATATTATCGATTTGTTCCTGAACTGAGTTTAAACTATCACGAATCTTAACTAAATCTACGAACTATGAAGGAGTGATAGTGGGAAATGATTCTAGCGGTTCCCAACTTAAATGGTAAAATACCCGGTCCATTATCCAGGCTACTTAGGTCAATTTCTTCTGCTTTTGTCAAGGTTGCTAACAGGATCGTCATTTTGTAACAATTGGATTTGGCTATTGGGTCTCGTTTCTTTTTCGTGTAAATGTGTATCGGTAAGTCAGCTAAAACTTTGTCACGAGTAAAGCGAGGGGCAAGTTTTTGTCGGGATGCTTTAGGGTTTCGTATGAATATTTGTTGGTCAGATAAATATAACAAAATATATTTCAGTGTGATATAATCTAGTTTTGTCCTATTAATAATATAAGGGTTATAATTCTTAATAATAAAACATTAATAAATTGCGTCTGGTGGCAATAAAATATAGAATATACATAAAAATGAACCAGTTTGTATAAGATTAGATTTAATATGGTAGGTTAATGATCTATTTGGGTTAATGACTTTAATATGTAGTAAAACAAAACTTCGAAATTAATTCTCTGCACTTATTATATTTGAATTTATTACAATTAAATATTATTCTCTTATTATATATGTAATAAATAGGTGCCCATTGCGTAATTATCAAAAATAGAAACATTATTATTTGAACGAGACACGAGTCCTTTCTTGGTTAGATGTACTCATATTCCTACGATTTGATAAACAACAACATTACAAGAACTGAAAATACACGGGACCGAATAATGCAACATAAAATCATGCGTATTACATAGTCAGTTGTGTGTGCATTTCAGTACTATCAAGTATAAGAGGATAAAATAACTTGAAGTGTTCTCGAAAAAACGAGTCCAGACCAAAAGGATTCAGAAAAGAAACTTTCAATAGAAAACAACCTCTCGTCTTTCTATAATTTATTGTTATTATTTTTATGAATTATTATATGTAGATTTTGATATATAGTCTTATAATATTTTTTTTTCTTTTACTTTTTATGTTTTGCACGCTTACCAACATCCTCTCCTGTTTATCGTAAGGTCGGCTGGTAGATAATGTCTTTGTGGCATTAAGCCCACCTTTTGTAGGTACTTTATATTGTATATTGTGCAATCAAGAATTAAATAAATAAATCCGAAATTTTATTAAAATAAAAATATACAAGTAGTATTGATTTGATTTGATTATAACGTTTAAAGAACTTTATATTAGATTGCGTATTGGAACAAATAAGTATAAAAAAATCCTAAATTAAACTAATTTTATGTTGTACTTAAATTGAAATTTTAATATAAGAATTTGAGAGTAGGTATGGGTTATATGGAAAAACTATTTGAATTTCATTTTTATGAAAAGAAAATATGATGCGAAATTAACAGAAAATATATTCCTATTTTTAGAGAAACTATTTATAAAACCTGTATGGAATGCTTATTTCATATTACCTGCGATTTCTGTAATGCTCTAATGAACTAAATTACAGACCATTGCAATACTTCATGACTATAATACGAGTTCAAATATTAATTGTTTTAATTACTTAGAGCATGAAAACCAATTTAAAATAATAATCGTTTTTGTTAAGTGATTACTTGTGTACCAAACAAAAATTTGTACAAATATTTAATTAATCAGAAAAGACACTATCCGAGAGCATACTTATTAGAACAGGTGATTGGTAGCCAAGAAATAGGAGGTCCGACTGTTACTCGATATGAATTATTTTGTGAAGTATTCTTTATTTTAATTTAACATCCATCGGTAGATTTGGATTTAGCTTTTTTTTTTTTAGATTTTAATTAAATAAAATAGGCCTAATCCGTACTTCTATACTAGTCCATACTAATATTACAAAATCGAAAGAAGAGGCGATACGTTGATACAATGTTCTTCTTAAGTATTTTCTTAACATTTGATTATTATTTTTAAAATGATACGTGTTTTTAGGTACTTCTTATTTATATTATAAAGAATTTAAAAAAACCGACTTTGAAACTAAAAAGTAATAAATAATGAAGATTTAATATTTATTATATACTACCTATTATTTATATATACTATCTACTAAAAAGTTTGATGTAATTAAAACTCATAAGTCTATTTGTTATGTTATTTTTCACCTAATACTCAATGTTCAAATTTATATAAAATAGCCTATTTAGTAAATTCTAAAATTTCGGCTTTTGGAAAACCATTTAATTATTTTCGTCCGAATGTAGACATTGATCATGAGACCTTATATAATAAATAATCTTTTTCGGTTTAATATAAATCTAACGTTAGGTTCAACCGCGGTTTGTGAATAACTATTTTTAATTATAATTTTTTGAGTTTTATCTAGTTGTAGTATATGGGTCTTAGTTGTTCTGATCCCCGAGATGTAATATAAGAGGGATTGCACTAGGAATGTGTAAATAGTTGTTACACAACGTTGGTAAACTTTCTATTACTTGATTTGTGAGGTTTTAATATGCTATTCACAATTTAAGTTGTCATTATTTACAACGCGAACATTTAATTTAATTTAATTACAATAAATTAAATTTTCTAAGTAAACTAGATATAGTGTTAGTCCTAATATGCTACCCTGAGGCACTCCTACTTACATACAACATTCCTCATTAATATATATTCATAATTATTGACACTTCGTGTGCGATTGATTGGTGATGTATTACTTGACACAATTTTTTTTTTCTGTAACTGGGTTTAATGTTGAAATAAGTCTTTAATTTCACCTTTAATAACTTTTTGATTTCATTAAAATATGAGTAAAATGTCAGCACTTATTTCACCATTCAATTCAATTAAAATTATATTTTCTTGATTGTGGTTGTTACGAGTATATGAAGAAAACATACTAATGTTTTTCTGACAAACGAATAGACATTTCGTCTCAAAACTAAAGTAATCACTATAAGCATGCATATATATGTTTTGAAAATTTTTACATTCATACTGATAATATTTTTTTAGCAAATAACACTTAAAATGAGCCTATTTTGATAATGAATTCATAAAACAAAAAACACTAGGACTCTAGATATTAATGGCTCGAGATTGGTTTAATTTCAAGAACGAAGTTCCCTAAAGTTCAATTTGTTCGTCCCGTGAGTTTCGTTGAAAGAGTTAACACTGCAACTCTAATGTAATTATAACTGTTAGGGGTTTGTTTAAAAAAACACATGATACGTCTAAAAAACGTTTTTATTTATGAAATATCACAGTTATATACTATATTTACACTCAAAAAAAAAAATGCTGCAAGTACATTGGCAGTAATAAAATGCCTTTAAATTAGCCTTAGCTCGTTGAATTAAATTTAGTCTTTATCAAAATAAGAAAACTATATCAATTAAATACTTTTCGAATTTGTATTTGAAAAGCACATTAATCTGAACCTTACCTTTACTTGTTATTGTTTATTACATTATTAAATTGTATTCATTAAATAACATGTACCACATATAAATATTGGCTACAAAAACATTTATTATTATGCGTTTTATTAACAGAGATAGAAACACATTTCAAATATGTATTATATTTGAAATGTATTCCTAAATGAATTTAAATAAATTATAACATTATTTTACACTAATAATACTAAATGTACAACCTAAAGTAACAAAATGTAAGAAAAAAAAATTACGTATGAAAATTCAAAAGTATTAAGACAATGAGGTAAACATTTAAATAAATACCTTACTTCGATAATTTATAGTCAAAAACAAAACAACTATAATTATAATCGGTTTATTTTAGTTGGACCAACTAAAGTATTGTTTATTTTTAATTTCTTAGTTGTATTAGTTTATTTACCTACAGTCAAGCAAAGTTGGTGATGTCGTCACAATCTCTGCGATCTGAGAGGAAGACTCGCTGGAGCGTGAAGTCATTGTGCGGGCTGTGAAATAGAAGATATTATTGCAATTTAAAACTACTAGACTGGCGTCATAGACCTGTTTTAAATTGATTTATCAGACCCTGTATAATTTGTATTCTAACATTTTTAATTAGTCAGGAGGCTCGGGGCGTCGTTAGTCAGGAGGGAAGCTAAGGAAATTTGGACACTAGCGTTCTCCGACGGCAGAACGCCGGAGCAACGGAGCACTTACTCAGTTGGGACCTCGTCTATACCGATATAGACGGTGTGTGTCTGTATGTTGTGTGGTGTCACTTATGCCTACGCGTACACGTTATTACCTACTGTGAACGCGTCGTCGGGGTCCACGAGTACCGACTTGGGTCTTCTTTTTCTGACTAAAGTAGTCTTATGTGGTCTATACTATGCGGCGTCAGCCACCAGTGGGTTCGGGTGTCGCTCAGCACGTTCAAAGTACTTTTGGGCAAGTCCCTTGAAATACTGAGCGATGGCCGGAAGGTCTAAGTCTCTATGGAGATCGATGTTGCGTACGAACCACGGCGCCCCGGTTGCAATCCGTGTAAACCTGTTCTGAATCACCTGAAGGGGTTTCAGATTAGCGTGCGCAAAAGCGGGACTCGCATAGGACATGACGGAACGTATGCAAGCTTTGTAAAGTGTCACCTTATTGCGAAGGGACATTTTACTCCGCTTGCCTAACAGCGGATATAAACGACCTAATATATAGGCCGCTCTGCTACAAATGGTCCTAATATGCTCAGTGAAAACTAACTTTCTATCTAACGTTACTTCTAGGTACTTTGCCTTGTCTTTCCAAGGTATCGGGTTATCAAAGAGTTTGATTCGCGGGAGGATACAGGGTTTACCTCGATCCGCCATTTCCGCAGCCAACTCTCGAGGAAGTCAACTGCGGATTGGAGACGTTAGTATACCTCCCAGTGATCCTTAGAGGACGTGTAAAGCGCGGTATCGTCCCCGTACATGGCAAGGTGCACTTTAGGTCGCGGCCTAGAAATATCGCTAGCGTAGATGGAGTAGAGAATGGGCGAGAGAACTGAACCCTGGGGGACACCCGCCCTGATGGGGCGGGGGGGCTTCTGTACCGGCACCATACCTACAGTACTGCGGCTTTTTCAATAAAATTTTGTGCGCACCTTAACTAAACTCGGCGTCACAAAAATCGCACCTCTATGTTTTTTTCAGTAAATCGCTTCTAGAATCTAGCACATCAGTACTACGTATGAAAAAAATATATCATTCTAAAGTGCACTTCAATACCTTTATATTAATTACCTGTATCATTAAAAAAACAATTACCATTTCTAACCAGGGACCAATCAAAAAAATGTTTAAAAAAATGCTCACTTAAGGAGCACTACTTGTGCTACCTTATAAGGGTATAAAAGCTCATGTAAAGGTAAAAAATGGGTCAGTCGCTACTCAGACTTCAGAGTGAACACACCGGAACAACATACGCAAGAGAACAGTACATGAAGATGGATACAACCCCTGATAAAGCCGCTCAAATCATTGCGCTATTGCAATCAGGACTGCGACAGGTTGACGTTGCTCGAAAGTTGAACCTTAGCCGATTCTCAGTTCGACGAATATACCAGCGGTTCCTTGAGACTGGTGGCTATACTCGAAGACGTGGATCCGGAAGAAAACGCTGCACGTCAGAAAGAGACGACCGCTTCGTTGTTTCCACATCCTTGCGGCACCGCTTCAGCAATGCTGTTGAGTTGCAACAAGAGCTCCGATCAGCTTGCAGAACGTCTGTGAGTGTTTCTACGATTAGAAGAAGACTGAAAGAAAAGGAATTGAGAGCTCACAGACCTGCTAGGGGCCCAAAATTGACCGTGCAGCATCGAAGAGAGCGGTTACGATTTGCCCAGGAGCATGTCAACTGGACGAGTGAACAGTGGAAAGCCGTTCTCTTCACCGATGAGACACGAGTATGTCTTTTCTGCAACGACAGACGCAGAAGAGTATACCGAAGACGAGGAGAGGGATTTGCCCAGGCTTGCATAGAGGAATCCGTCGAACACCGAGGTGGTTCCTGTATGTTCTGGGGTGGCATATCCGTCGAAGGGAAAACGGAGCTTGTGTGCGTCTCTCGGACTGGTGGTGGTCGCGGGCAAGGGTCGCTGAATGCTCGGCGGTACATAACGGAGATCTTACAAGACCATGTGGTTCCGTATGTTGGTTTTGTTGGCGATGGGTTCATGTTAATGCATGATAACGCCCGTTGCCACACTTGCTGTGCGGGACTATTTGGAAGAGGTTGAGATCCCTGTTATGCAGTGGCCAGCACGAAGTCCAGACCTGAACCCGATCGAGCATCTCTGGGACGATGTAAAGAGGCACGTACGAGCACGAGATCCTGCTCCCACCACTCTACAAGAGCTCCAGGATGCCGTGAAAGACGAATGGGACAACATACCCCAAGCAAGAGTGGTGACCCTCGTGAGCTCCATGAAGGATCGGCTGGAAGCTACCATCACAGCAAGGGGTGGAAACACTAGATTTTAAGGCCTTATCTTGCCAATTGAATTACCTTTCCAATGATATCCTACAATCATATCCTTACAATTCACAAAGTTTGAGTAAAATTATTTTGAAGTTGCTTTTTTAAAAGGGGCGATTTTTGTGACGCCGAGTGTATATCCAGTGAAATCGAATTTGCGTGACGTGGAACATCATTAGTGAGGCCAAAGATTTCTAGCGATCATAACAAGAGCCAGCAATGGCAGCAGCCACCAGCATGGCTGGCCTTTTAATAATCATAAATTCTGAAAAAATGTGACTCACCACTAAGACACCTAAGACAGTCATCATCACTCTGGGCGGACTGTCCTCTTGCAGGGTGCTCCAACATTAGCCGGCGCGTTGAGTACATGTTCTAGTGTCTTCCACTAGTTTGGGATCCACATCGAAATGGCATCCACGAGGTATAGTCTGACCAACCGCCGTTGACTGAGAATGGATATTGTAAACTTAGAAAGATTTCTATATTCGAAGTGAAATATCAAAATAGAATCACCAGGTTTATCGCCCCGTTTAAAACATTATTATTATGACTAACTTCAAATCTAATTAACAAAGATTTTTTTTTTATAATTTTAATAAGCTTAACATGGCTATACATGTTTATAGATATTTTCAAACATTAACAAAGATACGTAGACCATATAAAATAGCATCAGAGCATTCTTACCGTAGACTGCCCGTACTGCAACATCTGATTCCCGTCTACCGGCGATATTTTCCGCTATGCAGGTGTAATTTGCCATGTCCTAGAGTAGGAATTCTTTTTTTACATAAACATTCTTTCTTAACAATTGTAAGAAAATATCTTGGTGGAATTCAATTGTGGACCTTGTTGAAATATTTTAAAACTTTTTTTAAATATCATCCTTTATACAACACTATCTCGGTGTTTAATGTAAACGTTTATTAAACCAAAAGCCGCTCCAGAAGTAACAGGTTTAGACAGGTAGGTACTTATCTTGGATACGCTCCAAATACGATAGCAGTTATTTAATAGCCGGCTATCTTCTTCTTGGATTCTATTCTTTACTACGTATAATATATATGGTTTCTGATTAAATCTTTATTAAGGAGTACGTACACGTTAAAATAATTTTACTATAATATTTGCGAGAGAGCTTCTTAAATTAACTGTGTTACAATTGTTATAAAGGCTAACAAAATAACCTTATTCTATGATGTATGACAATCTTACTTGTATTCCAACTCTCGGTAACACCAACGATTTTTCTGTAACCTTAAGAGTGAATCCATTCCGCAGCCATTTGATGGTAGCTGGTGGTACTGCTGCCGGCGTGGCGGGCTGCAGTGAAAGCTCACCTGTTGTCGGACCTCTGCTGTCACTGACTAAGGCTGCTTCCCAAACTGCTTCTTTATGTCTAATTGTAAGATATATATTTGATAAAATCTACTTTAATTATATTTTCTTAAGAAATTCATAGGTTGCATGTAAATTAAACGTATTTCATAGAAGTCCTGTCTTCTAATATATATCAATTACGTGTCACGTTGTTTGTCCGCGATGAACTCCTAAACTATTTAACCGATTTTAATCAAATTTGCACACCGTGTGCAGTTTGATCCAACTTGAAACATAGGATAACTTACATCTTCATTTTTAGTCGCAATATTATTTTATTGCAAATTATTTCTTTACAATTATCTGTGAATCCAAACAAGTTTAACAGATGGCGTTGTATCTGTTGACTGGATTGAGTTAGTGTTCAACAGATGGCGTAATGTTAAAAGTACAAATGTTTCATATACAATTTAACATCATAACCAACACGCGATGCTGAGAATAAATTATGAGTTAATTTTTAGTGTTAATATATCCCGCCACGTATTACTTAGACTGAAGTATATATAAACTCATATTATAATGAACATAATACAGTCAAATTATACATGCTTCTTCGTTGAATCTATTTATGTGAGACGGGTCAACCAAAAATATTGTGCACTGATTAGTGCAAAATTAAATTAAAAATTAAATTATTAATAATTTAAAATAACAAATATTATTTTCAAAAATTTAAAACTATCTGCCCTACATACCTTATTTACAAAGTTGTAGTGTACTCATTTAATACCATCTAAAAATAAAATAATAATAATTAAATTTAAAATTAAATACCTCAGCTGTACGATAATTTTGATCAATAGTGTTCAAAGACCTCTTTCAACTCCCAATCCGGTGAATTTTTAGACCGGCTTTAACGTTTTCGTCTTCTTTGGTAAATAATAATTTCATTGTTGCAACCACCCTGTTGGTCAAGTAGTGGAGCGCAGGCGCCTAACTTATAGCGGTATAGTGTCGTATAGTATAGCGTGGTGTAGCCAAAAAATAGAAATACTCGAACCGAATATATTCGGCATCAAAACCGAATAGTTCGGCCGAATACGAATTGCGAAAAAAGTGACAAATACACCGAAGACCGAATGCTTACCAATATTCGGCGCATCACTAATAATTATTTTATTACTGCATCAAGGGTTAGGTAATGGTAGTAGAAAATCAGTCATAGAGGTCGTTATGTTCTTTACAAATTGCATCTATGTAAAAAACCATAGCGGTCCACATCATTATTTTTAACCCCCAACCCAAAAAGAGGGGTATTATAAATTTGACCTGTAGATTTGTGTCTCTGTGTTTCTGTCTGTGGTTACGTAGCGGCCAAATACGTAAACGGATTTGAATGCGGTTTTTTTTAATCGAAAGCTTGGTTTGTCGAGATGGTTCTTAACTATGTTTGGTCGAAATAGAAGCAGTCGTCCTCAAAATTTTATTGGTGCTGGCGAAAGGTTTTTATAGAATATTTATAGTAAAAACCTTAACAGGGGAAATTAGTGTATTCGTAGATTCATTTAGTACAACATAGAAAAAAGTGAAATAATTTTAAAAACAGACAAAAAAAAAATAAGTCCCGATATTAGATGACGTCTAAAAAGGATAATAATATTATTATGTACTTATTGAAGTCGTTATGTCGGAGGACCTTTGTACTTACGTTGATAAGTGTCTATTTTACAAAATTTACGGAGCTAATGAATGAGGTCTTTGACTATACGATAATATCAAAATATTGTTATTTCGTTATTGGCCTTGATAAATTTACTTGCATTTTAAATTTTACCTTTACTTAGTGGGGTTTTTAAAATTTTTAATTTATTTTTTCTAATACAGTGACTTCTTAAATAGTTTACTACAATGTAATAGGTATATCCAAAACCTTAGCAACCACAGCAACGCGTGGCCGGGTCTGCTAGTATATAATATAATCTTTACGGCTCCTTAATCCACTTAAGCCCTTAAATACTAAATCAATTACATAGTAAAGCCTTTGAATAGAAATCGTTTGGAAAGAGCCAATGATAGTTTTATCTTCAATGCCAAGATAAATAGTGACTTATCGCGTAAGAGCTTTTGCACCTTTCACTCACACATGCAAGAGCATCAATTATAGTCTTCACAAACCCTAAAAGTAACTTAGCCGCCCCAAAAGTAACTTAAACTTACATTCATCAAATAGCACGAATTAACGAGCAGGAATAATGTTTCCTCCACTTAATGGGTTCGCGCCATAGGCGTTCTGAGATGGGGAGAAAAACACTCGTTAAAATTACGACATTTAAAATTGGAGTATCTTATCCTGTGTAACGGTCGGTGATACTTTGATAAGTATCGTTCTCGTTACGGAACTTTCATTACTTAAATATTAATACATTAATATATAATATAGGAAATACCGACAAGCTTCAGCAGTTTATTCCTTGATCTCGTTACATTTTTATTTTATATAAATAATATATAAACCACATAAATTTTTAACATCCATGTTAATAATAGCCCGCATCAAGCAAGTTTTTTTATGAATTCTTGAACAGAACCGCGATCGATCGCTTGTATACAGTCTAGACTAAAAAACTTGCTCAACCGGTTTTCAACTAGTCGCATACACTTGTACAGACGGGTACAGATA